>JAUIMM010000596.1:1205000-1938722 GCA_031769625.1 Taudactylus pleione | reverse complement strand
GTGTATGGTCACATACTATATAATATACACAGGTGTGAGCATGTATACAGTACAGGGGTGATGTTACTAGTAGAGGTGTATGGTCACATACTAATATAATATACACAGGTGTTATCATGTATACAGTACAGGTGTGATGTTACTAGTAGAGGTGTATGGTCACATATTATAATAATATACAGGTGTGAGCATGTATACAGTACAGGAAGGATGTTACTAGTAGAGGTGTATGGTCACATACTATATAATATACACAGGTGTGATCATGTATACAGTACAGGGGTGATGTTACTAGTATAGGTGTATGGTCACATACTATATAACATACACAGGTGTGATCATGTATACAGTACAGGAAGGATGTTACTAGTAGAGGTG
This sequence comes from Taudactylus pleione, assembly GCA_031769625.1. Taxonomy (NCBI): domain Eukaryota; kingdom Metazoa; phylum Chordata; class Amphibia; order Anura; family Myobatrachidae; genus Taudactylus; species Taudactylus pleione. The sequence goes on along the minus strand of JAUIMM010000596.1, from coordinate 1,938,344 downwards.
TATGGTCACATACTATATAATATACACAGGTGTGATCATGTATACAGTATAGGTGTGATGATACTAGTAGAGGTGTATGGTCACATACTATATAATATACACAGGTGTGATCATGTATACAGTACAGATGTGATGTTACTAGTAGAGGTGTATAGTCACATACTATATAATATACACAGGTGTGAGCATGTATACAGTACAGGAGTGATGTTACTAGTAGAGGTGTATGGTCACATACTATATAATATACACAGGTGTAATCATGTATACAGTACAGGAGTGATGTTACTAGTAGAGGTGTATGGTCGCATACTATATAATATACACAGGTGTGATCATGTATACAGTACAGGTGTGATGTTACTAGTAGAGGTATATGGTCACATACTATATAATATACACAGGTGTAATCATGTATACAGTACAGGAGTGATGTTACTAGTAGAGGTGTATGGTCACATACTATATAATATACACAGGTGTGAGCATGTATACAGTACAGGGGTGATGTTACTAGTAGAGGTGTATGGTCACATACTATATAATATACACAGGTGTGATCATGTATACAGTACAGGGGAGATGTTAGTAGTAGAGGTATATGGTCACATACTATATAATATACACAGGTGTGATCATGTATACAGTACAGGGGAGATGTTAGTAGTAGAGGTATATGGTCACATACTATATAATATACACAGGTGTGATCATGTTTACAGTACAGGGGTGATGTTACTAGTAGAGGTATAAGGTCACATACTATATAATATACACAGGTGTAATCATGTATACAGTACAGGAGTGATGTTACTAGTAGAGGTGTATGGTCACATACTATATAATATACACAGGTGTGATCATGTATACAGTACAGGGGTGATGTTACTAGTAGAAGTATATGGTCACATACTATATAATATACACAGGTGTGAGCATGTATACAGTACAGGGGTGATGTTACTAGTAGAGGTGTTTGGTCACATACTATATAATATACACAGGTGTGATCATGTATACAGTACAGGTGTGATGTTACTAGTAGAGGTGTATGGTCACATACTATATAATATACACAGGTGTGATCATGTATACAGTACAGGGTGATGTTACTAGTAGAGGTGTATGGTCACATACTATATAATATACACAGGTGTGATCATGTATACAGTACAGGGTGATGTTACTAGTAGAGGTGTATGGTCACATACTATATAATATACACAGGTGTGATCATGTATACAGTACAGGGGTGATGTTACTAGTAGAGGTGTACCGTCACATTCTATATAATATACACTGGTGTGATTATGTATACAGTACAGGGGTGATGTTACTAGTAGAGGTGTACGGTCACATACTATATAATATACCCAGGTGTTATCATGTATACAGTACAGGGGTGATGTTACTAGTAGAGGTGTATGGTCACATACTATATAATATACCCAGGTGTTATCATGTATACAGTACAGGGGTGATGTTACTAGTAGAGGTGTATGGTCGCATACTATATAATATACACAGGTGTGATCATGTATACAGTACAGGTGTGATGTTACTAGTAGAGGTGTATGGTCACATACTATATATTATACACAGGTGTGATCATGTATACAGTACAGGGTGATGTTACTAGTAGAGGTGTATGGTCACATACTATATAATATACACAGGTGTGAGCATGTATACAGTATAGGAGTGATGTTACTAGTAGAGGTGTATGGTCACATACTATATAATATACACAGGTGTGATCATGTATACAGTACAGGGGTGATGTTACTAGTAGAAGTATATGGTCACATACTATATAATATACACAGGTGTGATCATGTATACAGTACAGGGGTGATGTTACTAGTAGAGGTGTATGGTCACATACTATATAATATACACAGGTGTTATCATGTATACAGTACCGGGGTGATGTTACTAGTAGAGGTGTATGGTCACATATTATATAATATACACAGGTGTGAGCATGTATACAGTACAGGTGTGATGTTAGTAGTAGAGGTATATGGTCACATACTATATAATATACACAGGTGTAATCATGTATACTGTGCAGGTGTGATGTTACTAGTAGAGGTGTATGGTCGCATACTATATAATATACACAGGTGTGATCATGTATACAATACAGGTGTGATGTTACTAGTAGAGGTGTATGGTCACATACTATACAATATACACAGGTGTGAGCATGTATACAGTACAGGTATGATGTTACTAGTAGAGGTGTATTGGCACATACTATATAATATGCACAGGTGTTATCATGTATACAGTACAGGTATGATGTTACTAGTAGAGGTGTATGGTCACATACTATATAATATACACAGGTGTGAGCATGTATACAGTACATGAGTGATGTTACTAGTAGAGGTGTATGGTCACATACTATATAATATACACAGGTGTGATCATGTATACAGTACAGGGGTGATGTTACTAGTAGAGGTGTATGGTCACATACTATATAATATACACAGGTGTGATCATGTAAACAGTACAGGGGTGATGTTACTAGTAGAGGTGTATGGTCACATACTATATAATATACACAGGTGTTATCATGTATACAGTACAGGTGTGATGTTACTAGTAGAGGTGTATGGTCACATACTATATAATATACACAGGTGTGAGCATGTATACAGTACAGGTGTGATGTTATTAGTAGAGGTGTATGGTCACATACTATATAATATACACAGGTGTGACCATGTATACAGTACAGGGGTGATGTTACTAGTAGAGGTGTATGGTCACATACTATATAATATACACAGGTGTTATCATGTATACAGTACAGGGGTGATGTTACTAGTAGAGGTGTATGGTCACATACTATATAATATACACAGGTGTGAGCATGTATACAGTACAGGGGTGATGTTACTAGTAGAGGTGTATGGTCACATACTATATAATATACACAGGTGTTATCATGTATACAGTACAGGTGTGATGTTACTAGTAGAGGTGTATGGTCACATCATATATAATATACACAGGTGTGATCATGTATACAGTACAGGTGTGATGTTAATAGTAGAGGTGTATGGTCACATACTATATAATATACACAGGTGTGATCATGTATACAGTACAGGGGTGATGTTACTACTAGAGGTGTATGGTCACATACTAAATAATATACACAGGTGTTATCATGAATACAGTACAGGTGTGATGTTACTAGTAGAGGTGTATGGTCACATACTATATAATATACACAGGTGTGAGCATGTATACAGTACAGGGGTGATGTAACTAGTAGAGGTGTATGGTCACATACTATATAATATACACTGGTGTGAGCATGTATACAGTACAGGAAGGATGTTACTAGTAGAGGTGTATGGTCACATACTATATAATATACACAGGTGTTATCATGTATACAGTACAGGTGTGATGTTACTAGTAGAGGTGTATGGTCACATCATATATAATATACACTGGTGTGATCATGTATACAGTACAGGTGTGATGTTAATAGTAGAGGTGTATGGTCACATACTATATAATATACACAGGTTTGCTCATGTATACAGTACAGGGGAGATGTTACTAGTAGAGCTGTATGTTCAATTACTATATAATATACACAGGTGTGATCACGTATACAGTACAGGTGTGATGTAACTAGTACAGGTATATGGTCACATACTATATAATATACAAAGGTGTGAGCATGTATACAGTACAGGAGTGATGTTACTAGTAGAGGTGTATGGTCACATACTATATAATATACATAGGTGTGATCACGTATACAGTACAGGTGTGATGTTACTAGTACAGGTATATGGTCACATACTATATAATATACAAAGGTGTGAGCATGTATACAGTACAGGAGTGATGTTACTAGTAGATGTGTATGGTCACATACTATAAAATATACACAGGTGTGAAAATGTATACAGTACAGGTGTGATGTTCCTAGTAGAGGTATATGGTCACATACTATATAATATACACAGGTGTGATCATGTATACAGTACAGGGGGGATGTTACTAGTAGAGCTGTATGGTCACATACTATATAATATACACAGGTGTGATCATGTATACAGTACAGGAGGGATGTTACTAGTAGAGGTGTATAGTCACATACTATACAATATACACATGTGTGATCACGTGTACAGTACAGTTGTGATGTTACTAGTAGAGGTGTATGGTCACATACTATATAATATACACAGGTGTGATCACGTATACAATACAGGTGTGATGTTACTAGTAGAGGTGTATGGTCACATACTATATAATATACACAGGTTTGAGCATGTATACAGTACAGGATTGATGTTACTAGTAGAGGTGTATGGTCACATACTATATAATATACACAGGTGTGAGCATGTATACAGTACTGGAGTGATGTTACTAGTAGAGGTGTATGGTCACATACTATATAATATACACAGGTTTGATCATGTATACAGTACAGGTGTGATGTTCCTAGTAGAGGTGTATGGTCACATACTATATAATATACACAGGTGTGATCATGTATACAGTACAGGGGTGATGTTACTAGTAGAGGTGTATGGTCATATACTATATAATATATACAGGTGTGAGCATGTATACAGTACAGGAGTGATGTTACTAGTAGAGGTGTATGGTCACATACTATATAATATACACAGGTGTGATCATGTATACAGTACAGGTGTGATGTTCCTAGTAGAGGTGTATGGTCACATACTATATAATATACACAGGTGTGATCATGTATACAGTACAGGGGTGATGTTACTAGTAGAGGTGTATGGTCACATACTATATAATATACACAGGTGTGATCATGTATACAGTACAGGTGTGATGTTACTAGTAGAGGTGTATGGTCACATACTATATAATATACACAGGTGTGATCATGTATACAGTACAGGAGGGATGTTTCTAGTAGAGCTATATTGTCACATACTATATAATATACACAGGTGTGATCATGTATACAGTACAGGGGTGATGTTACTAGTAGAGGTGTATGGTCACATACTATATAATATACACAGGTGTGATCATGTATACAGTACAGGTGTGATGTTACTAGTAGAGGTGTATGGTCACATACTATATAATATACACAGGTGTGATCATGTATACAGTACAGGTGTGATGTTCCTAGTAGAGCCGTATGGTCACATACTATATAATATATACAGGTGTGAGCATGTATACAGTACAGGAGTGATGATACTAGTAGAGGTGTATGGTCACATACTATATAATATACACAGGTGTGATCATGTATACAGTACAGGTGTGATGTTCCTAGTAGAGGTGTATGGTCACATACTATATAATATACACAGGTGTGATCATGTATACAGTACAGGGGTGATGTTACTAGTAGAGGTGCTTGGTCACATACTATATAATATATACAGGTGTGAGCATGTACACAGTACAGGAGTGATGTTACTAGTAGAGGTGTATGGTCACATACTATATAATAAACACAGGTGTAATCATGTATACAGTACAGGGGTGATGTTAATAGTAGTGGTGTATGGTCACGTACTATATAATATACACAGGTGTGATCATGTATACAGTACAGGTGTGATGTTACTAGTAGAGGTGTATGGTCACATACTATATAATATACACAGGTGTGATCATGTATACAGTACATGGGTGATGTTACTAGTAGAGGTGTATGGTCACATACTATATAATATACACAGGTGTGATCATGTATACAGTACATGGGTGATGTTACTAGTAGAGGTGTATGGTCACATACTATATAATATACACAGGTGTGATCATGTATACAGTACAGGTGTGATGTTACTAGTAGCGGTGTATGGTCACATACTATATAATATACACAGGTGTGATCATGTATACAGTACATGAGGGATGTTACTAGTAGAGGTGTATGGTCACATACCATATAATATACACAGGTGTGATCATGTATACAGTACAGGAGGGATGTTACTAGTAGCGGTGTATGGTCACATACTATATAATATACACAGGTGTGATCATGTATACAGTACAGGTGTGATGTTACTGGTAGAGGTGTATGGTCACATACTATATAATATACACAGGTGTGAGCATGTATACAGTACAGGGGTGATGTTACTAGTAGAGCTGTATGGTCACATACTATATAATATACACAGGTGTGATCATGTGTACAGTACAGGGTTGATGTTACTAGAAGAGGTGTATGGTCACATATTATATAATATACACAGGTGTGAGCATGTATACAGTACAGGTGTGATGTTACTAGTAGAGGTGTATGGTCACATACTATATAATATACACAGGTGTGATCATGTATACAGTACAGGGGTAACGTTACTAGTAGAGGTATATGGTCACATATTATATAATATACACAGGTGTGATCATGTATACAGTACAGGGGTGATGTTACTAGTAGAGGTGTATGGTCGCATACTATATAATATACACAGGTGTGATCATGTATACAATACAGGTGTGATGTTACTAGTAGAGGTGTATGGTCACATACTATACAATATACACAGGTGTGAGCATGTATACAGTACAGGTATGATGTTACTAGTAGAGGTGTATTGGCACATACTATATAATATACACAGGTGTTATCATGTATACAGTACAGGAGGGATGTTACTAGTAGAGGTGTATGGTCACATACTATATAATATACACAGGTGTGATCATGTAAACAGTACAGGGGTGATGTTACTAGTAGAGGTGTATGGTCACATACTATATAATATACACAGGTGTTATCATGTATACAGTACAGGTGTGATGTTACTAGTAGAGGTGTATGGTCACATACTATATAATATACACAGGTGTGAGCATGTATACAGTACAGGTGTGATGTTACTAGTAGAGGTGTATGGTCACATACTATATAATATACACAGGTGTGACCATGTATACAGTACAGGGGTGATGTTACTAGTAGAGGTGTATGGTCACATACTATATAATATACACAGGTGTTATCATGTATACAGTACAGGGGTGATGTTACTAGTAGAGGTGTATGGTCACATACTATATAATATACACAGGTGTGAGCATGTATACAGTACAGGGGTGATGTTACTAGTAGAGGTGTATGGTCACATACTATATAATATACACAGGTGTTATCATGTATACAGTACAGGTGTGATGTTACTAGTAGAGGTGTATGGTCACATCATATATAATATACACAGGTGTGATCATGTATACAGTACATGTGTGATGTTAATAGTAGAGGTGTATGGTCACATACTATATAATATACACAGGTGTGATCATGTATACAGTACAGGGGTGATGTTACTACTAGAGGTGTATGGTCACATACTAAATAATATACACAGGTGTTATCATGAATACAGTACAGGTGTGATGTTACTAGTAGAGGTGTATGGTCACATACTATATAATATACACAGGTGTGAGCATGTATACAGTACAGGGGTGATGTAACTAGTAGAGGTGTATGGTCACATACTATATAATATACACTGGTGTGAGCATGTATACAGTACAGGAAGGATGTTACTAGTAGAGGTGTATGGTCACATACTATATAATATACACAGGTGTTATCATGTATACAGTACAGGTGTGATGTTACTAGTAGAGGTGTATGGTCACATCATATATAATATACACTGGTGTGATCATGTATACAGTACAGGTGTGATGTTAATAGTAGAGGTGTATGGTCACATACTATATAATATACACAGGTTTGCTCATGTATACAGTACAGGGGAGATGTTACTAGTAGAGCTGTATGTTCAATTACTATATAATATACACAGGTGTGATCACGTATACAGTACAGGTGTGATGTAACTAGTACAGGTATATGGTCACATACTATATAATATACAAAGGTGTGAGCATGTATACAGTACAGGAGTGATGTTACTAGTAGAGGTGTATGGTCACATACTATATAATATACATAGGTGTGATCACGTATACAGTACAGGTGTGATGTTACTAGTACAGGTATATGGTCACATACTATATAATATACAAAGGTGTGAGCATGTATACAGTACAGGAGTGATGTTACTAGTAGATGTGTATGGTCACATACTATAAAATATACACAGGTGTGAAAATGTATACAGTACAGGTGTGATGTTCCTAGTAGAGGTATATGGTCACATACTATATAATATACACAGGTGTGATCATGTATACAGTACAGGAGGGATGTTACTAGTAGAGGTGTATAGTCACATACTATACAATATACACATGTGTGATCACGTGTACAGTACAGTTGTGATGTTACTAGTAGAGGTGTATGGTCACATACTATATAATATACACAGGTGTGATCACGTATACAATACAGGTGTGATGTTACTAGTAGAGGTGTATGGTCACATACTATATAATATACACAGGTTTGAGCATGTATACAGTACAGGATTGATGTTACTAGTAGAGGTGTATGGTCACATACTATATAATATACACAGGTGTGAGCATGTATACAGTACTGGAGTGATGTTACTAGTAGAGGTGTATGGTCACATACTATATAATATACACAGGTTTGATCATGTATACAGTACAGGTGTGATGTTCCTAGTAGAGGTGTATGGTCACATACTATATAATATACACAGGTGTGATCATGTATACAGTACAGGGGTGATGTTACTAGTAGAGGTGTATGGTCACATACTATATAATATATACAGGTGTGAGCATGTATACAGTACAGGAGTGAAGTTGCTAGTAGATGTGTATGGTCACATACTATATAATATACACAGGTGTGATCATGTATACAGTACAGGTGTGATGTTCCTAGTAGAGGTGTATGGTCACATACTATATAATATACACAGGTGTGATCATGTATACAGTACAGGGGTGATGTTACTAGTAGAGGTGTATGGTCACATACTATATAATATACACAGGTGTGATCATGTATACAGTACAGGTGTGATGTTACTAGTAGAGGTGTATGGTCACATACTATATAATATACACAGGTGTGATCATGTATACAGTACAGGAGGGATGTTTCTAGTAGAGCTATATTGTCACATACTATATAATATACACAGGTGTGCTCATGTATACAGTACAGGGGAGATGTTACTAGTAGAGCTGTATGGTCAATTACTATATAATATACACAGGTGTGATCATGTATACAGTACAGGGGTGATGTTACTAGTAGAGGTGTATGGTCACATACTATATAATATACACAGGTGTGATCATGTATACAGTACAGGTGTGATGTTACTAGTAGAGGTGTATGGTCACATACTATATAATATACACAGGTGTGATCATGTATACAGTACAGGTGTGATGTTCCTAGTAGAGCCGTATGGTCACATACTATATAATATATACAGGTGTGAGCATGTATACAGTACAGGAGTGATGATACTAGTAGAGGTGTATGGTCACATACTATATAATATACACAGGTGTGATCATGTATACAGTACAGGTGTGATGTTCCTAGTAGAGGTGTATGGTCACATACTATATAATATACACAGGTGTGATCATGTATACAGTACAGGGGTGATGTTACTAGTAGAGGTGCTTGGTCACATACTATATAATATATACAGGTGTGAGCATGTACACAGTACAGGAGTGATGTTACTAGTCGAGGTGTATGGTCACATACTATATAATAAACACAGGTGTAATCATGTATACAGTACAGGGGTGATGTTAATAGTAGTGGTGTATGGTCACGTACTATATAATATACACAGGTGTGATCATGTATACAGTACAGGTGTGATGTTACTAGTAGAGGTGTATGGTCACATACTATATAATATACACAGGTGTGATCATGTATACAGTACATGGGTGATGTTATTAGTAGAGGTGTATGGTCACATACTATATAATATACACAGGTGTGACCATGTATACAGTACATGAGGGATGTTACTAGCAGAGGTGTATGGTCACATACCATATAATATACACAGGTGTGATCATGTATACAGTACAGGAGGGATGTTACTAGTAGCGGTGTATGGTCACATACTATATAATATACACAGGTGTGATCATGTATACAGTACAGGTGTGATGTTACTGGTAGAGGTGTTATGGTCACATACTATATAATATACACAGGTGTGAGCATGTATACAGTACAGGGGTGATGTTACTAGTAGAGCTGTATGGTCACATACTATATAATATACACAGGTGTGATCATGTGTACAGTACAGGGTTGATGTTACTAGAAGAGGTGTATGGTCACATATTATATAATATACACAGGTGTGAGCATGTATACAGTACAGGTGTGATGTTACTAGTAGAGGTGTATGGTCACATACTATATAATATAGACAGGTGTTATCATGTATACAGTACCAGGGGTAACGTTACTAGTAGAGGTATATGATCACATATTATATAATATACACAGGTGTGATCATGTATACAGTACAGGGGTGATGTTACTAGTAGAGGTGTATGGTCACATACTATATAATATACACAGGTGTGATCATGTATACAGTACAGGTGTGATGTTACTAGTAGAGATGTATGGTCACATCATATATAATATACACAGGTGTGATCATGTGTACAGTACAGGTGTGATGTTACTAGTAGTGGTGTATGGTCACATACTATATAAAATACACAGGTGTGATTATGTAAACAGTACAGGGGTGATGTTACTAGTAGAGGTGTATGGTCACATATTATATAATATACACAGGTGTGAGCATGTATACAGTACAGGTGTGATGTTACTAGTAGAGGTGTATGGTCACATACTATATAATATACACAGGTGTTATCATGTATACAGTACAGGGGTGATGTTACTAGTAGAGGTATATGGTCACATACTATATAATATACACAGGTTTGAGCATGTATACAGTACAGGGGTGATGTTACTAGTAGAGGTGTATGGTCACATACTGTATAATATACACAGGTGTTATCATGTATACAGTACAGGGGTGATGTTACTAGTAGAGGTGTATGGTCACATCATATATAATATACACAGGTTTGTTCATGTATACAGTACAGGTGTGATGTAATAGTAGAGGTGGTATGGTCACATACTATATAATATACACAGGTGTGATCATGTACACAGTACAGGGGTGATGTTACTACTAGAGGTGTATGGTCACATACTAAATAATATACACAGGTGTTATCATGAATACAGTACAGGTGTGATGTTACTAGTAGAGGTGTATGGTCACATACTATATAATATACACAGGTGTAATCATGTATACAGTACAGGAAGGATGTTACTAGTAGAGGTGTATGGTCACATACTATATAATATACACAGGTGTTATCATGTATACAGTACAGGTGTGATGTTACTAGTAGAGGTGTATGGTCACATCATATATAATATACACTGGTGTGATCATGTATACAGTACAGGTGTGATGTTAATAGTAGAGGTGTATGGTCACATACTATATAATATACACAGGTGTGATCATGTATACAGTACAGGGGAGATGATACTAGTAGAGCTGTATGTTCAATTACTATATAATATACACAGGTGTGATCACGTATACAGTACAGGTGTGATGTAACTAGTACAGGTATATGGTCACATACTATATAATATACAAAGGTGTGATCACGTATACAGTACAGGTGTGATGTTACTAGTAGATGTGTATGGTCACATACTATAAAATATACACAGGTGTGAGCATGTATACAGTACAGGAGTGATGTTACTAGTAGAGGTGTATGGTCACATACTATATAATATACATAGGTGTGATCACGTATACAGTACAGGTGTGATGTTACTAGTACAGGTATATGGTCACATACTATATAATATACAAAGGTGTGAGCATGTATACAGTACAGGAGTGATGTTACTAGTAGATGTGTATGGTCACATACTATAAAATATACACAGGTGTGAGCATGTATACAGTACAGGTTTGATGTTCCTAGTAGAGGTATATGGTCACATACTATAATAATATACACAGGTGTGATCATGTATACAGTACAGGGGGGATGTTACTAGTAGAGCTGTATGGTCACATACTATAATATACACAGGTGTGATCATGTATACAGTACAGGAGGGATGTTACTAGTAGAGGTGTATAGTCACATACTATACAATATACACATGTGTGATCACGTGTACAGTACAGGTGTGATGTTACTAGTAGAGGTGTATGGTCACATACTATATAATATACACAGGTGTGATCACGTATACAATACAGGTGTGATGTTACTAGTAGAGGTGTATGGTCACATACTATATAATATACACAGGTTTGAGCATGTATACAGTACAGGAGTGATGTTACTAGTAGAGGTGTATGGTCACATACTATATAATATACACAGGTGTGAGCATGTATACAGTACTGGAGTGATGTTACTAGTAGAGGTGTATGGTCACATACTATATAATATACACAGGTTTGATCATGTATACAGTACAGGTGTGATGTTGCTAGTAGAGGTGTGTGGTCACATACTATATAATATACACAGGTTTGATCATGTATACAGTACAGGAGGGATGTTACTAGTAGAGGTGTATAGTCACATACTATACAATATACACATGTGTGATCACGTGTACAGTACAGGTGTGATGTTACTAGTAGAGGTGTATGGTCACATACTATATAATATACACAGGTGTGATCACGTATACAATACAGGTGTGATGTTACTAGTAGAGGTGTATGGTCACATACTATATAATATACACAGGTTTGAGCATGTATACAGTACAGGAGTGATGTTACTAGTAGAGGTGTATGGTCACATACTATATAATATACACAGGTGTGAGCATGTATACAGTACTGGAGTGATGTTACTAGTAGAGGTGTATGGTCACATACTATATAATATACACAGGTGTGATCATGTATACAGTACAGGTGTGATGTTCCTAGTAGAGGTGTATGGTCACATACTATATAATATACACAGGTGTGATCATGTATACAGTACAGGGGTGATGTTACTAGTAGAGGTGTATGGTCACATACTATATAATTATACACAGGTGTGATCATGTATACAGTACAGGTGTGATGTTACTAGTAGAGGTGTATGGTCACATACTATATAATATACACAGGTGTGATCATGTTATACATTACAGGAGGGATGTTTCTAGTAGAGCTATATTGTCACATACTATATAATATACACAGGTGTGCTCATGTATACAGTACAGGGGAGATGTTACTAGTAGAGCTGTATGGTCAATTACTATATAATATACACAGGTGTGATCATGTATACAGTACAGGTGTGATGTTACTAGTAGAGATGTATGGTCACATCATATATAATATACACAGGTGTGATCATGTGTACAGTACAGGTGTGATGTTACTAGTAGTGGTGTATGGTCACATACTATATAATATACACAGGTGTGATCATGTATACAGTACAGGGGTGATGTTACTACTAGAGGTGTATGGTCACATACTAAATAATATACACTGGTGTTATCATGAATACAGTACAGGTGTGATGTTACTAGTAGAGGTGTATGGTCACATACTGTATAATATACACAGGTGTGAGCATGTATACAGTACAGGGGTGATGTAACTAGTAGAGGTGTACTGGTCACATACTATGTAATATACACAGGTGTGATCATGTATACAGTACAGGTGTGATGTTACTGGTAGAGGTGTATGGTCACATACTATATAATATACACAGGTGTGAGCATGTATACAGTACAGGGGTGATGTTACTAGTAGAGCTGTATGGTCACATACTATATAAAATACACAGGTGTGATTATGTAAACAGTACAGGGGTGATGTTACTAGTGAGGTGTATGGTCACATATTATATAATATACACAGGTGTGAGCATGTATACAGTACAGGTGTGATGTTACTAGTAGAGGTGTATGGTCACATACTATATAATATACACAGGTGTTATCATGTATACAGTACCGGGGTAAACGTTACTAGTAGAGGTATATGGTCACATATTATATAATATACACAGGTGTGATCATGTATACAGTACAGGGGTGATGTTACTAGTAGAGGTGTATGGTCACATACTATATAATATACACAGGTGTTATCATGTATACAGTACAGGGGTGATGTTACTAGTAGAGGTATATGGTCACATACTATATAATATACACAGGTTTGAGCATGTATACAGTACAGGGGTGATGTTACTAGTAGAGGTGTATGGTCACATACTATATAATATACACAGGTGTTATCATGTATACAGTACAGGGGTGATGTTACTAGTAGAGGTGTATGGCCACATCATATATAATATACACAGGTGTGATCATGTATACAGTACAGGTGTGATGTTAATAGTAGAGGTGTATGGTCACATACTATATAATATACACAGGTGTGATCATGTATACAGTACAGGGGTGATGTTACTACTAGAGGTGTATGGTCACATACTAAATAATATACACAGGTGTTATCATGAATACAGTACAGGTGTGATGTTTTTAACTAGTATCTGTAGAGGTGTATGGTCACATACTATATAATATACACAGGTGTGAGCACGTATACAGTACAGGGGTGATGTAACTAGTAGAGGTGTATGGTCACATACTATATAATATACACAGGTGTGATCATGTATACAGTACAGGAAGGATGTTACTAGTAGAGGTGTATGGTCACATACTATATAATATACACAGGTGTTATCATGTATACAGTACAGGTGTGATGTTACTAGTAGAGGTGTATGGTCACATCATATATAATATACACTGGTGTGATCATGTATACAGTACAGGTGTGATGTTAATAGTAGAGGTGTATGGTCACATACTATATAATATACACAGGTTTGCTCATGTATACAGTACAGGGGAGATGATACTAGTAGAGCTGTATGTTCAATTACTATATAATATACACAGGTGTGATCACGTATACAGTACAGGTGTGATGTAACTAGTACAGGTATATGGTCACATACTATATAATATACAAAGGTGTGAGCATGTATACAGTACAGGAGTGATGTTACTAGTAGAGGTGTATGGTCACATACTATATAATATACTTAGGTGTGATCACGTATACAGTACAGGTGTGATGTTACTAGTACAGGTATATGGTCACATACTATATAATATACAAAGGTGTGAGCATGTATACAGTACAGGAGTGATGTTACTAGTAGATGTGTATGGTCACATACTATAAAATATACACAGGTGTGAGCATGTATACAGTACAGGTGTGATGCTGCTTGTAGAGGTGTATGGTCACATACTGTATAATATACACAGGTGAGATCATGTATACAGTATAGGTGTGATGTTCCTAGTAGAGGTATATGGTCACATACTATATAATATACACAGGTGTGATCATGTATACAGTACAGGGGGGATGTTACTAGTAGAGCTGTATGGTCACATACTATATAATATACACAGGTGTGATCATGTATACAGTACAGGAGGGATGTTACTAGTAGAGGTGTATAGTCACATACTATATAATATACACAGGTGTGATCACGTGTACAGTACAGTTGTGATGTTACTAGTAGAGGTGTATGGTCACATACTATACAATATACACATGTGTGATCACGTGTACAGTACAGTTGTGATGTTACTAGTAGAGGTGTATGGTCACATACTATATAATATACACAGGTGTGATCACGTATACAATACAGGTGTGATGTTACTAGTAGAGGTGTATGGTCACATACTATATAATATACACAGGTTTGTGCATGTATACAGTACAGGAGTGATGTTACTAGTAGAGGTGTATGGTCACATACTATATAATATACACAGCTGTGAGCATGTATACAGTACTGGAGTGATGTTACTAGTAGAGGTGTATGGTCACATACTATATAATATACACAGGTTTGATCATGTATACAGTACAGGTGTGATGTTGCTAGTAGAGGTGTGTGGTCACATACTATATAATATACACAGGTGTGATCATGTATACAGTACAGGGGTGATGTTACTAGTAGAGGTGTATGGTCACATACTATATAATATATACAGGTGTGAGCATGTATACAGTACAGGAGTGATGTTACTAGTAGAGGTGTATGGTCACATACTATATAATATACACAGGTGTGATCATGTATACATTACAGGTGTGATGTTCCTAGTAGAGGTGTATGGTCACATACTATATAATATACACAGGTGTCATCATGTATACAGTACAGGGGTGATGTTACTAGTAGAGGTGTATGGTCACATACTATATAATATACACAGGTGTGATCATGTATACAGTACAGGTGTGATGTTACTAGTAGAGGTGTATGGTCACATACTATATAATATACACAGGTGTGATCATGTATACAGTACAGGAGGGATGTTTCTAGTAGAGCTATATTGTCACATACTATATAATATACACAGGTGTGCTCATGTATACAGTACAGGGGAGATGTTACTAGTAGAGCTGTATGGTCAATTACTATATAATATACACAGGTGTGATCATGTATACAG
This sequence comes from Taudactylus pleione, assembly GCA_031769625.1. Classification (NCBI taxonomy): domain Eukaryota; kingdom Metazoa; phylum Chordata; class Amphibia; order Anura; family Myobatrachidae; genus Taudactylus; species Taudactylus pleione. Next base: position 1,921,786 of record JAUIMM010000596.1, on the reverse strand, counting down.
TACAGGGGTGATGTTACTAGTAGAGGTGTATGGTCACATACTATATAATATACACAGGTGTGATCATGTATACAGTACAGGTGTGATGTTACTAGTAGAGGTGTATGGTCACATACTATATAATATACACAGGTGTGATCATGTATACAGTACAGGTGTGATGTTCCTAGTAGAGCCGTATGGTCACATACTATATAATATATACAGGTGTGAGCATGTATACAGTACAGGAGTGATGATACTAGTAGAGGTGTATGGTCACATACTATATAATATACACAGGTGTGATCATGTATACAGTACAGGTGTGATGTTCCTAGTAGAGGTGTATGGTCACATACTATATAATATACACAGGTGTGATCATGTATACAGTACAGGGGTGATGTTACTAGTAGAGGTGCTTGGTCACATACTATATAATATATACAGGTGTGAGCATGTACACAGTACAGGAGTGATGTTACTAGTCGAGGTGTATGGTCACATACTATATAATAAACACAGGTGTAATCATGTATACAGTACAGGGGTGATGTTAATAGTAGTGGTGTATGGTCACGTACTATATAATATACACAGGTGTGATCATGTATACAGTACAGGTGTGATGTTACTAGTAGAGGTGTATGGTCACATACTATATAATATACACAGGTGTGATCATGTATACAGTACATGGGTGATGTTACTAGTAGAGGTGTATGGTCACATACTATATAATATACACAGGTGTGATCATGTATACAGTACATGGGTGATGTTACTAGTAGAGGTGTATGGTCACATACTATATAATATACACAGGTGTGATCATGTATACAGTACAGGTGTGATGTTACTAGTAGCGGTGTATGGTCACATACTATATAATATACACAGGTGTGATCATGTATACAGTACAGGTGTGATGTTACTGGTAGAGGTGTATGGTCACATACTATATAATATACACAGGTGTGAGCATGTATACAGTACAGGGGTGATGTTACTAGTAGAGCTGTATGGTCACATACTATATAATATACACAGGTGTGATCATGTGTACAGTACAGGGGTGATGTTACTAGTAGAGGTGTATGGTCACATATTTATATAATATACACAGGTGTGAGCATGTATACAGTACAGGTGTGATGTTACTAGTAGAGGTGTATGGTCACATACTATATAATATAGACAGGTGTTATCATGTATACAGTACCGGGGTAACGTTACTAGTAGAGGTATATGGTCACATATTATATAATATACACAGGTGTGATCATGTATACAGTACAGGGGTGATGTTACTAGTAGAGGTGTATGGTCACATACTATATAATATACACAGGTGTGATCATGTATACAGTACAGGTGTGATGTTACTAGTAGAGATGTATGGTCACATCATATATAATATACACAGGTGTGATCATGTGTACAGTACAGGTGTGATGTTACTAGTAGAGGTGTATGGTCACATACTATTTAATATACACAGGTGTGACCATGTATACAGTACAGGGGTGATGTTACTACTAGAGGTGTATGGTCACATACTACATAATATACACTGGTGTTATCATGAATACAGTACAGGTGTGATGTTACTAGTAGAGGTGTATGGTCACATACTGTATAATATACACAGGTGTGAGCATGTATACAGTACAGGGGTGATGTAACTAGTAGAGGTGTATGGTCGCATACTATATAATATACACAGGTGTGAGCATGTATACAGTACAGGAAGGATGTTACTAGTAGAGGTGTATGGACACATACTATATAATATACACAGGTGTGATCATATAAACTGTACAGGAGGGATGTTACTAGTAGAGGTGTATGGTCACATACTATGTAATATACACAGGTGTGATCATGTATACAGTACAGGTGTGATGTTACTGGTAGAGGTGTATGGTCACATACTATATAATATACACAGGTGTGAGCATGTATACAGTACAGGGGTGATGTTACTAGTAGAGCTGTATGGTCACATACTATATAAAATACACAGGTGTGATTATGTAAACAGTACAGGGGTGATGTTACTAGTAGAGGTGTATGGTCACATATTATATAATATACACAGGTGTGAGCATGTATACAGTACAGGTGTGATGTTACTAGTAAAGGTGTATGGTCACATACTATATAATATACACAGGTGTTATCATGTATACAGTACCGGGGTAACGTTACTAGTAGAGGTATATGGTCACATATTATATAATATACACAGGTGTGATCATGTATACAGTACAGGGGTGATGTTACTAGTAGAGGTGTATGGTCACATACTATATAATATACACAGGTGTTATCATGTATACAGTACAGGTGTGATGTTACTAGTAGAGGTGTATGGTCACATACTATATAATATACACAGGTGTGAGCATGTATACAATACAGGTGTGATGTTACTAGTAGAGCAGTATGGTCACATACCATATATTATACACAGGTGTGAGCATGTATACAGTACAGGAGGGATGTTACTAGTAGAGGTGTATGGTCACATACTATATATTATACACAGGTGTGGTCATGTATACAGTACAGGGGTGATGTTACTACTAGAGGTATATGGTCCCATACTATATAATATACACAGGTGTGATCATGTATACAGTACAGGGGTGATGTTAATAGTAGAGTTGTATGGTCACATACTATATAATATACACAGGTGTGATCATGTATAAAGTACAGGTGTGATGTTACTAGTAGAGGTGTATGGTCACAAACTATATAATATACACAGGTGTGATCATGTATACAGTACATGGGTGATGTTACTAGTAGAGGTGTATGGTCACATACTATATAATATACACAGGTGTGAGCACGTATACAGTACAGGGGTGATGTTACTAGTAGAGGTGTATGGTCACATACTATATAATATACACAGGTGTGATCATGTATACAGTACAGGTGTGATGTTACTAGTAGAGGTGTATGGTCACATACTATATAATATACACAGGTGTGATCATGTATACAGTACAGGGGTGATGTTACTAGTAGAGGTGTATGGTCACATAGTATATAATATACACAGGTGTGAGCATGTATACAGTACAGGAAGGATGTTACTAGTAGAGGTGTATGGTCACATACTATATAATATACACAGGTGTGATCATGTATACAGTACATGGGTGATGTTACTAGTAGAGGTGTATGGTCACATACTATATAATATACACAGGTGTGAGCATGTATACAATACAGGTGTGATGTTACTAGTAGAGCAGTATGGTCACATACCATATAATATACACAGGTGTGAGCATGTATACAGTACAGGAGGGATGTTACTAGTAGAGGTGTATGGTCACATACTAAATAATATACACAGGTGTTATCATGAATACAGTACAGGAGTGATGTTACTAGTAGAGGTGTATGGTCACATACTGTATAATATACACAGGTGTGAGCATGTATACAGTACAGGGGTGATGTAACTAGTAGAGGTGTATGGTCGCATACTATATAATATACACAGGTGTGAGCATGTATACAGTACAGGAAGGATGTTACTAGTAGAGGTATATGGTCACATACTATATAATATACACAGGTGTGATCATGTATACAGTACAGGAGGGATGTTACTAGTAGAGGTGTATGGTCACATACTATGTAATATACACAGGTGTGATCATGTATACAGTACAGGTGTGATGTTACTGGTAGAGGTGTATGGTCACATACTATATAATATACACAGGTGTGAGCATGTATACAGTACAGGGGTGATGTTACTAGTAGAGGTGTATGGTCACATATTATATAATATACACAGGTGTGAGCATGTATACAGTACAGGTGTGATGTTACTAGTAGAGGTGTATGGTCACATACTATATAATATACACAGGTGTTATCATGTATACAGTACCGGGGTAACGTTACTAGTAGAGGTATATGGTCACATATTATATAATATACACAGGTGTGATCATGTATACAGTACAGGGGTGATGTTACTAGTAGAGGTGTATGGTCACATACTATATAATATACACAGGTTTGATCATGTATACAGTACAGGTGTGATGTTGCTAGTAGAGGTGTGTGGTCACATACTATATAATATACACAGGTGTGATCATGTATACAGTACAGGGGTGATGTTACTAGTAGAGGTGTATGGTCACATACTATATAATATATACAGGTGTGAGCATGTATACAGTACAGGAGTGATGTTACTAGTAGAGGTGTATGGTCACATACTATATAATATACACAGGTGTGATCATGTATACAGTACAGGTGTGATGTTCCTAGTAGAGGTGTATGGTCACATACTATATAATATACACAGGTGTGATCATGTATACAGTACAGGGGTGATGTTACTAGTAGAGGTGTATGGTCACATACTATATAATATACACAGGTGTGATCATGTATACAGTACAGGTGTGATGTTACTAGTAGAGGTGTATGGTCACATACTATATAATATACACAGGTGTGATCATGTATACAGTACAGGGGTGATGTTACTAGTAGAGGTGTATGGTCACATACTATATAATATACACAGGTGTTATCATGTATACAGTACAGGTGTGATGTTACTAGTAGAGGTGTATGGTCACATACTATATAATATACACAGGTGTGAGCATGTATACAATACAGGTGTGATGTTACTAGTAGAGCAGTATGGTCACATACCATATATTATACACAGGTGTGAGCATGTATACAGTACAGGAGGGATGTTACTAGTAGAGGTGTATGGTCACATACTATATATTATACACAGGTGTGGTCATGTATACAGTACAGGGGTGATGTTACTACTAGAGGTATATGGTCCCATACTATATAATATACACAGGTGTGATCATGTATACAGTACAGGGGTGATGTTAATAGTAGAGTTGTATGGTCACATACTATATAATATACACAGGTGTGATCATGTATAAAGTACAGGTGTGATGTTACTAGTAGAGGTGTATGGTCACAAACTATATAATATACACAGGTGTGATCATGTATACAGTACATGGGTGATGTTACTAGTAGAGGTGTATGGTCACATACTATATAATATACACAGGTGTGAGCATGTATACAATACAGGTGTGATGTTACTAGTAGAGCAGTATGGTCACATACCATATAATATACACAGGTGTGATCTTGTATACAGTACAGGTGTGATGTTACTAGTAGAGGTGTATGGTCACATACTATATAATATACACAGGTGTGATCATGTATACAGTACAGGGGTGATGTTACTAGTAGAGGTGTATGGTCACATAGTATATAATATACACAGGTGTGAGCATGTATACAGTACAGGAAGGATGTTACTAGTAGAGGTGTATGGTCACATACTATATAATATACACAGGTGTGATCATGTATACAGTACATGGGTGATGTTACTAGTAGAGGTGTATGGTCACATACTATATAATATACACAGGTGTGAGCATGTATACAATACAGGTGTGATGTTACTAGTAGAGCAGTATGGTCACATACCATATAATATACACAGGTGTGAGCATGTATACAGTACAGGAGGGATGTTACTAGTAGAGGTGTATGGTCACATACTAAATAATATACACAGGTGTTATCATGAATACAGTACAGGAGTGATGTTACTAGTAGAGGTGTATGGTCACATACTGTATAATATACACAGGTGTGAGCATGTATACAGTACAGGGGTGATGTAACTAGTAGAGGTGTATGGTCGCATACTATATAATATACACAGGTGTGAGCATGTATACAGTACAGGAAGGATGTTACTAGTAGAGGTATATGGTCACATACTATATAATATACACAGGTGTGATCATGTATACAGTACAGGAGGGATGTTACTAGTAGAGGTGTATGGTCACATACTATGTAATATACACAGGTGTGATCATGTATACAGTACAGGTGTGATGTTACTGGTAGAGGTGTATGGTCACATACTATATAATATACACAGGTGTGAGCATGTATACAGTACAGGGGTGATGTTACTAGTAGAGGTGTATGGTCACATATTATATAATATACACAGGTGTGAGCATGTATACAGTACAGGTGTGATGTTACTAGTAGAGGTGTATGGTCACATACTATATAATATACACAGGTGTTATCATGTATACAGTACCGGGGTAACGTTACTAGTAGAGGTATATGGTCACATATTATATAATATACACAGGTGTGATCATGTATACAGTACAGGGGTGATGTTACTAGTAGAGGTGTATGGTCACATACTATATAATATACACAGGTGTGAGCATGTATACAGTACTGGAGTAATGTTACTAGTAGAGGTGTATGGTCACATACTATATAATATACACAGATTTGATCATGTATACAGTACAGGTGTGATGTTGCTAGTAGAGGTGTGTGGTCACATACTATATAATATACACAGGTGTGATCATGTATACAGTACAGGGGTGATGTTACTAGTAGAGGTGTATGGTCACATACTATATAATATACACAGGTGTGATCATGTATACAGTACAGGTGTGATGTTCCTAGTAGAGGTGTATGGTCACATACTATATAATATACACAGGTGTGATCATGTATACAGTACAGGGGTGATGTTACTAGTAGAGGTGTATGGTCACATACTATATAATATACACAGGTGTGATCATGTATACAGTACAGGTGTGATGTTACTAGTAGAGGTGTATGGTCACATACTATATAATATACACAAGTGTGATCATGTATACAGTACAGGTGTGATGTTCCTAGTAGAGCCGTATGGTCACATACTATATAATATATACAGGTGTGAGCATGTATACAGTACAGGTGTGATGTTCCTAGTAGAGGTGTATGGTCACATACTATATAATATACACAGGTGTGATCATGTATACAGTACAGGGGTGATGTTACTAGTAGAGGTGCTTGGTCACATACTATATAATATATACAGGTGTGAGCATGTACACAGTACAGGAGTGATGTTACTAGTCGAGGTGTATGGTCACATACTATATAATAAACACAGGTGTAATCATGTATACAGTACAGGGGTGATGTTAATAGTAGTGGTGTATGGTCACGTACTATATAATATACACAGGTGTGATCATGTATACAGTACAGGTGTGATGTTACTAGTAGAGGTGTATGGTCACATACTATATAATATACACAGGTGTGATCATGTATACAGTACATGAGTGATGTTACTAGTAGAGGTGTATGGTCACATACTATATAATATACACAGGTGTGATCATGTATACAGTACATGGGTGATGTTACTAGTAGAGGTGTATGGTCACATACTATATAATATACACAGGTGTGATCATGTATACAGTACAGGTGTGATGTTACTAGTAGCGGTGTATGGTCACATACTATATAATATACACAGGTGTGATCATGTATACAGTACAGGTGTGATGTTACTGGTAGAGGTGTATGGTCACATACTATATAATATACACAGGTGAGAGCATGTATACAGTACAGGGGTGATGTTACTAGTAGAGCTGTATGGTCACATACTATATAATATACACAGGTGTGATCATGTGTACAGTACAGGGGTGATGTTACTAGTAGAGGTGTATGGTCACATATTTATATAATATACACAGGTGTGAGCATGTATACAGTACAGGTGTGATGTTACTAGTAGAGGTGTATGGTCACATACTATATAATATAGACAGGTGTTATCATGTATACAGTACCGGGGTAACGTTACTAGTAGAGGTATATGGTCACATATTATATAATATACACAGGTGTGATCATGTATACAGTACAGGGGTGATGTTACTAGTAGAGGTGTATGGTCACATACTATATAATATACACAGGTGTGATCATGTATACAGTACAGGTGTGATGTTACTAGTAGAGATGTATGGTCACATCATATATAATATACACAGGTGTGATCATGTGTACAGTACAGGTGTGATGTTACTAGTAGAGGTGTATGGTCACATACTATTTAATATACACAGGTGTGACCATGTATACAGTACAGGGGTGATGTTACTACTAGAGGTGTATGGTCACATACTACATAATATACACTGGTGTTATCATGAATACAGTACAGGTGTGATGTTACTAGTAGAGGTGTATGGTCACATACTGTATAATATACACAGGTGTGAGCATGTATACAGTACAGGGTGATGTTACTAGTAGAGGTGTATGGACACATACTATATAATATACACAGGTGTGATCATGTATACTGTACAGGAGGGATGTTACTAGTAGAGGTGTATGGTCACATACTATGTAATATACACAGGTGTGATCATGTATACAGTACAGGTGTGATGTTACTGGTAGAGGTGTATGGTCACATACTATATAATATACACAGGTGTGAGCATGTATACAGTACAGGGGTGATGTTACTAGTAGAGCTGTATGGTCACATACTATATAAAATACACAGGTGTGATTATGTAAACAGTACAGGGGTGATGTTACTAGTAGAGGTGTATGGTCACATATTATATAATATACACAGGTGTGAGCATGTATACAGTACAGGTGTGATGTTACTAGTAGAGGTGTATGGTCACATACTATATAATATACACAGGTGTTATCATGTATACAGTACCGGGGTAACGTTACTAGTAGAGGTATATGGTCACATATTATATAATATACACAGGTGTGATCATGTATACAGTACAGGGGTGATGTTACTAGTAGAGGTGTATGGTCACATACTATATAATATACACAGGTGTTATCATGTATACAGTACAGGTGTGATGTTACTAGTAGAGGTGTATGGTCACATACTATATAATATACACAGGTGTGAGCATGTATACAATACAGGTGTGATGTTACTAGTAGAGCAGTATGGTTACATACCATATAATATACACAGGTGTGAGCATGTATACAGTACAGGAGGGATGTTACTAGTAGAGGTGTATGGTCACATACTAAATAATATACACAGGTGTTATCATGAATACAGTACAGGAGTGATGTTACTAGTAGAGGTGTATGGTCACATACTGTATAATATACACAGGTGTGAGCATGTATACAGTACAGGGGTGATGTAACTAGTAGAGGTGTATGGTCGCATACTATATAATATACACAGGTGTGAGCATGTATACAGTACAGGAAGGATGTTACTAGTAGAGGTATATGGTCACATACTATATAATATACACAGGTGTGATCATGTATACAGTACAGGAGGGATGTTACTAGTAGAGGTGTATGGTCACATACTATGTAATATACACAGGTGTGATCATGTATACAGTACAGGTGTGATGTTACTGGTAGAGGTGTATGGTCACATACTATATAATATACACAGGTGTGAGCATGTATACAGTACAGGGGTGATGTTACTAGTAGAGGTGTATGGTCACATATTATATAATATACACAGGTGTGAGCATGTATACAGTACAGGTGTGATGTTACTAGTAGAGGTGTATGGTCACATACTATATAATATACACAGGTGTTATCATGTATACAGTACCGGGGTAACGTTACTAGTAGAGGTATATGGTCACATATTATATAATATACACAGGTGTGATCATGTATACAGTACAGGGGTGATGTTACTAGTAGAGGTGTATGGTCACATACTAAATAATATACACAGGTGTGAGCATGTATACAGTACTGGAGTGATGTTACTAGTAGAGGTGTATGGTCACATACTATATAATATACACAGGTTTGATCATGTATACAGTACAGGTGTGATGTTGCTAGTAGAGGTGTGTGGTCACATACTATATAATATACACAGGAGTGATCATGTATACAGTACAGGGGTGATGTTACTAGTAGAGGTGTATGGTCACATACTATATAATATATACAGGTGTGAGCATGTATACAGTACAGGAGTGATGTTACTAGTAGAGGTGTATGGTCACATACTATATAATATACACAGGTGTGATCATGTATACAGTACAGGTGTGATGTTCCTAGTAGAGGTGTATGGTCACATACTATATAATATACACAGGTGTGATCATGTATACAGTACAGGGGTGATGTTACTAGTAGAGGTGTATGGTCACATACTATATAATATACACAGGTGTGATCATGTATACAGTACAGGTGTGATGTTACTAGTAGAGGTGTATGGTCACATACTATATAATATACACAGGTGTGATCATGTATACAGTACAGGAGGGATGTTTCTAGTAGAGCTATATTGTCACATACTATATAATATACACAGGTGTGCTCATGTATACAGTACAGGGGAGATGTTACTAGTAGAGCTGTATGGTCAATTACTATATAATATACACAGGTGTGATCATGTATACAGTACAGGGGTGATGTTACTAGTAGAGGTGTATGGTCACATACTATATAATATACACAGGTGTGATCATGTATACAGTACAGGTGTGATGTTACTAGTAGAGGTGTATGGTCACATACTATATAATATACACAGGTGTGATCATGTATACAGTACAGGTGTGATGTTCCTAGTAGAGCCGTATGGTCACATACTATATAATATATACAGGTGTGAGCATGTATACAGTACAGGAGTGATGATACTAGTAGAGGTGTATGGTCACATACTATATAATATACACAGGTGTGATCATGTATACAGTACAGGTGTGATGTTCCTAGTAGAGGTGTATGGTCACATACTATATAATATACACAGGTGTGATCATGTATACAGTACAGGGGTGATGTTACTAGTAGAGGTGCTTGGTCACATACTATATAATATATACAGGTGTGAGCATGTACACAGTACAGGAGTGATGTTACTAGTCGAGGTGTATGGTCACATACTATATAATAAACACAGGTGTAATCATGTATACAGTACAGGGGTGATGTTAATAGTAGTGGTGTATGGTCACGTACTATATAATATACACAGGTGTGATCATGTATACAGTACAGGTGTGATGTTACTAGTAGAGGTGTATGGTCACATACTATATAATATACACAGGTGTGATCATGTATACAGTACATGGGTGATGTTACTAGTAGAGGTGTATGGTCACATACTATATAATATACACAGGTGTGATCATGTATACAGTACATGGGTGATGTTACTAGTAGTGGTGTATGGTCACATACTATATAATATACACAGGTGTGATCATGTATACAGTACAGGTGTGATGTTACTAGTAGCGGTGTATGGTCACATACTATATAATATACACAGGTGTGATCATGTATACAGTACAGGTGTGATGTTACTGGTAGAGGTGTATGGTCACATACTATATAATATACACAGGTGTGAGCATGTATACAGTACAGGGGTGATGTTACTAGTAGAGCTGTATGGTCACATACTATATAATATACACAGGTGTGATCATGTGTACAGTACAGGGGTGATGTTACTAGTAGAGGTGTATGGTCACATATTTATATAATATACACAGGTGTGAGCATGTATACAGTACAGGTGTGATGTTACTAGTAGAGGTGTATGGTCACATACTATATAATATAGACAGGTGTTATCATGTACACAGTACCGGGGTAACGTTACTAGTAGAGGTATATGGTCACATATTATATAATATACACAGGTGTGATCATGTATACAGTACAGGGGTGATGTTACTAGTAGAGGTGTATGGTCACATACTATATAATATACACAGGTGTGATCATGTATACAGTACAGGTGTGATGTTACTAGTAGAGATGTATGGTCACATCATATATAATATACACAGGTGTGATCATGTGTACAGTACAGGTGTGATGTTACTAGTAGAGGTGTATGGTCACATACTATTTAATATACACAGGTGTGACCATGTATACAGTACAGGGGTGATGTTACTACTAGAGGTGTATGGTCACATACTACATAATATACACTGGTGTTATCATGAATACAGTACAGGTGTGATGTTACTAGTAGAGGTGTATGGTCACATACTGTATAATATACACAGGTGTGAGCATGTATACAGTACAGGGGTGATGTAACTAGTAGAGGTGTATGGTCGCATACTATATAATATACACAGGTGTGAGCATGTATACAGTACAGGAAGGATGTTACTAGTAGAGGTGTATGGACACATACTATATAATATACACAGGTGTGATCATGTATACTGTACAGGAGGGATGTTACTAGTAGAGGTGTATGGTCACATACTATGTAATATACACAGGTGTGATCATGTATACAGTACAGGTGTGATGTTACTGGTAGAGGTGTATGGTCACATACTATATAATATACACAGGTGTGAGCATGTATACAGTACAGGGGTGATGTTACTAGTAGAGCTGTATGGTCACATACTATATAAAATACACAGGTGTGATTATGTAAACAGTACAGGGGTGATGTTACTAGTAGAGGTGTATGGTCACATATTATATAATATACACAGGTGTGAGCATGTATACAGTACAGGTGTGATGTTACTAGTAGAGGTGTATGGTCACATACTATATAATATAGACAGGTGTTATCATGTATACAGTACCGGGGTAACGTTACTAGTAGAGGTATATGGTCACATATTATATAATATACACAGGTGTGATCATGTATACAGTACAGGGGTGATGTTACTAGTAGAGGTGTATGGTCACATACTATATAATATACACAGGTGTGATCATGTATACAGTACAGGTGTGATGTTACTAGTAGAGATGTATGGTCACATCATATATAATATACACAGGTGTGATCATGTGTACAGTACAGGTGTGATGTTACTAGTAGAGGTGTATGGTCACATACTATTTAATATACACAGGTGTGACCATGTATACAGTACAGGGGTGATGTTACTACTAGAGGTGTATGGTCACATACTACATAATATACACTGGTGTTATCATGAATACAGTACAGGTGTGATGTTACTAGTAGAGGTGTATGGTCACATACTGTATAATATACACAGGTGTGAGCATGTATACAGTACAGGGGTGATGTAACTAGTAGAGGTGTATGGTCGCATACTATATAATATACACAGGTGTGAGCATGTATACAGTACAGGAAGGATGTTACTAGTAGAGGTGTATGGACACATACTATATAATATACACAGGTGTGATCATGTATACTGTACAGGAGGGATGTTACTAGTAGAGGTGTATGGTCACATACTATGTAATATACACAGGTGTGATCATGTATACAGTACAGGTGTGATGTTACTGGTAGAGGTGTATGGTCACATACTATATAATATACACAGGTGTGAGCATGTATACAGTACAGGGGTGATGTTACTAGTAGAGCTGTATGGTCACATACTATATAAAATACACAGGTGTGATTATGTAAACAGTACAGGGGTGATGTTACTAGTAGAGGTGTATGGTCACATATTATATAATATACACAGGTGTGAGCATGTATACAGTACAGGTGTGATGTTACTAGTAGAGGTGTATGGTCACATACTATATAATATACACAGGTGTTATCATGTATACAGTACCGGGGTAACGTTACTAGTAGAGGTATATGGTCACATATTATATAATATACACAGGTGTGATCATGTATACAGTACAGGGGTGATGTTACTAGTAGAGGTGTATGGTCACATACTATATAATATACACAAGTGTTATCATGTATACAGTACAGGTGTGATGTTACTAGTAGAGGTGTATGGTCACATACTATATAATATACACAGGTGTGAGCATGTATACAATACAGGTGTGATGTTACTAGTAGAGCAGTATGGTCACATACCATATAATATACACAGGTGTGAGCATGTATACAGTACAGGAGGGATGTTACTAGTAGAGGTGTATGGTCACATACTAAATAATATACACAGGTGTTATCATGAATACAGTACAGGAGTGATGTTACTAGTAGAGGTGTATGGTCACATACTGTATAATATACACAGGTGTGAGCATGTATACAGTACAGGGGTGATGTAACTAGTAGAGGTGTATGGTCGCATACTATATAATATACACAGGTGTGAGCATGTATACAGTACAGGAAGGATGTTACTAGTAGAGGTATATGGTCACATACTATATAATATACACAGGTGTGATCATGTATACAGTACAGGAGGGATGTTACTAGTAGAGGTGTATGGTCACATACTATGTAATATACACAGGTGTGATCATGTATACAGTACAGGTGTGATGTTACTGGTAGAGGTGTATGGTCACATACTATATAATATACACAGGTGTGAGCATGTATACAGTACAGGGGTGATGTTACTAGTAGAGGTGTATGGTCACATATTATATAATATACACAGGTGTGAGCATGTATACAGTACAGGTGTGATGTTACTAGTAGAGGTGTATGGTCACATACTATATAATATACACAGGTGTTATCATGTATACAGTACCGGGGTAACGTTACTAGTAGAGGTATATGGTCACATATTATATAATATACACAGGTGTGATCATGTATACAGTACAGGGGTGATGTTACTAGTAGAGGTGTATGGTCACATACTATATAATATACACAGGTGTGAGCATGTATACAGTACTGGAGTGATGTTACTAGTAGAGGTGTATGGTCACATACTATATAATATACACAGGTTTGATCATGTATACAGTACAGGTGTGATGTTGCTAGTAGAGGTGTGTGGTCACATACTATATAATATACACAGGTGTGATCATGTATACAGTACAGGGGTGATGTTACTAGTAGAGGTGTATGGTCACATACTATATAATATATACTAGGGGTGTGCACCGGCCACTTTTCGTGTTTTGTGTTTTGGTTTTGGATCTGGATCTTTCTTCGTGTTTTGGATCTGGATTGGTTTTGCCAAAACCACCCTTCCGTGTTTTGGGTTCTGGGTTTTGTGTTTTGGATCTGTATTTTTTTGAAAAAAAGCATAAAAACAGCTAAAATCACAGAATTTGTAGGTTTTTCTGCTCCTATGCTATTATTAACCTCAATAACCTTAATTTCCACTCATTTCCAGTCTATTCTGAATACCTCACACCTCACAATAGTGTTTTTATGTCCAAAAGGTTGCACCGAGGTAGCTGGATGACTATGCTAAGCGACACGAGTGGGCGGCACAAACACGTGACCCATCTAGGCGTGAAACTGCAGTGGCAGACAGGATGGCATTGAAAAACTAGGCCCCAAACTGTACATAATGCAAAGAAAAAAAAGAGGTGCAAGATGGAATTGTCCTTGGGCCCTCCCACCCACCCTTATGTTGTATAAACAGGACATGCACACTTTAACAAACCAATCATTTCAGCGCCAGGGTCTGCCACACAACTGTGGCTGAAATTATTGGTTCGTTTGGGCCCCCACAAAACAAGCTGGCAATTAATCTGTCCCTGCACAAACTGGCTCTACGGAGGCAAGAAGTCGTCCTCATCCTCCTCATCCACAGATTCCTCACCCTCTTCAGTGTTATGTACATCCTCATCCTCACAGAGTATTAATTCGTCCCTGCTGGAACCACAGGTCCCTCTGTACGTTCTGGAGGCTGGTCTCCCTGGAAGAGTTGATCATTCATTTTATGAACATCATCTTCTCCACATTTTGTGGAAGCAACCTCCTACGCCTTTCGCTAACAAGGTTCCCGGCTGCACTAAACACTCTTTCGGAGTACACACTGGAGGGGGGGCAACTCAGGTAAAATAGAGCCAGTTTGTACAGGGACCTCCAAATTGCTTCTTTTTCCTGCCAGTACAGGTACGGACTGTCTGACATGCCTACTTGGATGCTGTCACCGATGTAATCCTTTAACATACAGACGCACGCTTGTCGCTGCTGCTTTGAGGATTCAAGTGCGGCTACAGCCCACACAATTCACAAAGACAGAAAAAAAAAAAGAATATTTTTATTGTTTGTGGAGCACACTTTGAGGGTTACACCACCCTCTAACAGACAGACGCACGCTTGTCGCTGCTGCTTTGAGGATGCAAGTGCGGCTACAGCCCACACAATTCACAAAGACAGAAAAAAGAAGAAGAATATTTTTATTCTTTGTGTAGCACACTTTGAGGGTGTCACCACCCTTTAACAGACAGACGCACGCTTGTCGCTGCTGCTTTAAGGATGCAGGTGCGGCTACAGCCCACACATTTCACAAAGACCGAAAAAAAAAGAACAATATTTTAATTGTTTGTGTAGCACACTTTGAGGGTGTCACCACCCTTTAACAGACAGACGCACGCTTGTCGCTGCTGCTTTAAGGATGCAGGTGCGGCTACAGCCCACACAATTCACAAAGACAGAAAAAAGAAGAATATTTTTATTGTTTGTGTAGCACACTTTGAGGGTGTCACCACCCTTTAACAGACAGACGCACGCTTGTCGCTGCTGCTTTGAGGATGCAAGTGCGGCTACATCGCACACAAGTCACAAACACATTAAAAAAATATTTTTTTATTTTGTGGAGCACTTTGAGAGTTACACCACCCTTTAACAGACAGACGCACGCTTGTTGCTGCTGCTTTAAGGATGCAGGTGCGGCTACAGCCCACACAATTCACAAAGACAGAAAAAAGAAGAATATTTTTATTGTTTGTGTAGCACACTTTGAGGGTGTCACCACCCTTTAACAGACAGACGCACGCTTGTCGCTGCTGCTTTGAGGATGCAAGTGCGGCTACATCGCACACAAGTCACAAACACATTTAAAAAATTTTTTTGATTTTTTGGAGCACTTTGAGAGTTACAACACCCTTTAACAGACAGACGCACGCTTGTCGCTGCTGCTTTGAGAATGCAAGTGCGGCTACAGCCCACACAATTCACAAAGACAGAAAAAAAAAGAACAATATTTTAATTGTTTGTGTAGCACACTTTGAGGGTGTCACCACCCTTTAACAGACAGACGCACGCTTGTCGCTGCTGCTTTAAGGATGCAGGTGCGGCTACAGCCCACACATTTCACAAAGACAGAAAAAAAAAGAACAATATTTTAATTGTTTGTGTAGCACACTTTGAGGGTGTCACCACCCTTTAACAGACAGACGCACGCTTGTCGCTGCTGCTTTGAGGATGCAGGTGGAATCTAGACGGGATTTGGAACCGAGGACACACTACCTCCATCAATTGTCTAAATCCCACTGCACTAATGTCGGATACCGGACGCACGTCTAACACCAACATAGCAGTCAAGGCCTCAGTTATACGTTTTGCTTCAGGATGACTGCTGTCGTACTTCATCCTCATTGCTAGGGACTGTTGGAGGGTCAATTGTTTAGTAAAAGTAGTGATGTTCCTACTTCCTCTCTGGGATGATGAACAACTCCCAGCAGCAGCAACAGCACTAGTAGGAAGTGGTTCTTGATCTTTCCCTATTTTATTTTTATCAGAGAAAGTTTGGTCCTCCATTTATGTTATATTGATATATATACGTGCGGCTAAAGCGCACACAAACACAGAAAATATTTTTTTATTTTTGCTGGAGAGTAGTGCACTTTGTGGGTTACACCACCCTTTAAGAAATGAGCCAGCCGGCTCTTTACTTATGGGACACAGGCGCACGCTTGGCGCTGCTCCTTTGTTGATGCACGTGCAGCCACAGTGCACACAAGTCACAAACACAGAAAATATATATTTTTTTGGTTTGGAGTGTACTTTGGGGGTTACAGAACCCTTTAACGGTCAAGCCAGCCGGCCCTTTACTTATGACACAGGCGCACGCTTGGCACTACTTTGTTGATGCACGTGCGGCTACTGCGCACACAATTCACAAACACAGAAAATAATTTTTTTTCGTTTGGACTGGAGTGTACTTTGGGGGTTACAGCACCCTTTAACGGTCAAGCCAGCCGGCCCTTTACTTATGACACAGGCGCACGCTTGGCACTACTTTGTTGATGCACGTGCGGCTACTGCGCACACAATTCACAAACAGAAAATAAATTTTTTTTTGGTTTGGACTGGAGTGTACTTTGGGGGTTACAGCACCCTTTAACGGTCAAGCCAGCTGGCCCTTTACTTATGACACAGGCGCACGCTTGGCACTACTTTGTTGATGCACGTGCGGCTACTGCGCACACAATTCACAAACACAGAAAATAATTTTTTTTCGTTTGGACTGGAGTGTACTTTGGGGGTTACAGCACCCTTTAACGGTCAAGCCAGCCGGCCCTTTACTTATGACAGGCGCACGCTTGGCACTACTTTGTTGATGCACGTGCGGCTACTGCGCACACAATTCACAAACACAGAAAATAATTTTTTTTTTTGTTTGGACTGGAGTGTACTTTCGGGGGTTACAGCACCCTTAACGGTCAAGCCAGCCGGCCCTTTACTTATGACACAGGCGCACGCTTGGCACTACTTTGTTGATGCACGTGCGGCTACTGCGCACACAATTCACAAACACAGAAAATAAATTTTTTTTTGGTTTGGACTGGAGTGTACTTTCGGGGGTTACAGCACCCTTAACGGTCAAGCCAGCCGGCCCTTTACTTATGACACAGGCGCACGCTTGGCACTACATTGTTGATGCACGTGCGGCTACTGCGCACACAATTCACAAACACAGAAAATAATTTTTTTTTTGGTTTGGACTGGAGTGTACTTTCGGGGGTTACAGCACCCTTAACGGTCAAGCCAGCCGGCCCTTTACTTATGACACAGGCGCACGCTTGGCACTACTTTGTTGATGCACGTGCGGCTACTGCGCACACAATTCACAAACACAGAAAATAATTTTTTTTTTGGTTTGGACTGGAGTGTACTTTCGGGGGTTACAGCACCCTTAACGGTCAAGCCAGCTGGCCCTTTACTTATGACACAGGCGCACGCTTGGCACTACTTTGTTGATGCACGTGCGGCTACTGCGCACACAATTCACAAACACAGAAAATAATTTTTTTTTGGTTTGGACTGGAGTGTACTTTCGGGGGTTACAGCACCCTTTAACGGTCAAGCCAGCCGGCCCTTTACTTATGACACAGGCGCACGCTTGGCACTACTTTGGTGATGCACGTGCGGCTACTGCGCACACAATTCACAAACACAGAAAATATATTATTTTTTTAGCACTTGGGGGGAGCACCCCTGATGGACAGAGCACCCCCTGGACAACACTACAGCACCTCTTTAGGACTGGGACACTGCACAGGACTTTGGAGTGGACACAGCCCCTATGGAGAACTGACTGCACAACACAGTCCAGCCAGCCCCTATGGACTTTGAAGTAGTGGACACAGCCCCTATTAACAACAGCAGCACAGCACAACACAGCCAGCCCCTATGGACTTTGAAGTAGTGGACAACAGCAGCACTACACTACACTACACTACACAGCCCTAACTCCCACCCTCCCTCTTCACTGTCCACAGCCGAGTGAGAAAATGGCGCCGACGTGGGTACCTTATATAGGATCCAAAACCCGCGAGACTCGGAAGGCGGGAAGATGACGTTTTGCCTCGATTTCAGAATCCGAGTCAGGCGGGAAAAGTCGAGCCTGACTCGGATCGGACTCGGATCGGGGGGGCTCGGGGGGGTTCGGATTTCAGAAATCCGAACCCGCTCACCCCTAATATATACAGGTGTGAGCATGTATACAGTACAGGAGTGATGTTACTAGTAGAGGTGTATGGTCACATACTATATAATATACACAGGTGTGATCATGTATACAGTACAGGTGTGATGTTCCTAGTAGAGGTGTATGGTCACATAC
Organism: Taudactylus pleione; assembly: GCA_031769625.1. Taxonomy (NCBI): domain Eukaryota; kingdom Metazoa; phylum Chordata; class Amphibia; order Anura; family Myobatrachidae; genus Taudactylus; species Taudactylus pleione. The sequence goes on along the minus strand of JAUIMM010000596.1, from coordinate 1,902,092 downwards.
TATATAATATACACAGGTGTGATCATGTATACAGTACAGGGGTGATGTTACTAGTAGAGGTGTATGGTCACATACTATATAATATACACAGGTGTGATCATGTATACAGTACAGGTGTGATGTTACTAGTAGAGGTGTATGGTCACATACTATATAATATACACAGGTGTGATCATGTATACAGTACAGGAGGGATGTTTCTAGTAGAGCTATATTGTCACATACTATATAATATACACAGGTGTGCTCATGTATACAGTACAGGGGAGATGTTACTAGTAGAGCTGTATGGTCAATTACTATATAATATACACAGGTGTGATCATGTATACAGTACAGGGGTGATGTTACTAGTAGAGGTGTATGGTCACATACTATATAATATACACAGGTGTGATCATGTATACAGTACAGGTGTGATGTTACTAGTAGAGGTGTATGGTCACATACTATATAATATACACAGGTGTGATCATGTATACAGTACAGGTGTGATGTTCCTAGTAGAGCCGTATGGTCACATACTATATAATATATACAGGTGTGAGCATGTATACAGTACAGGAGTGATGATACTAGTAGAGGTGTATGGTCACATACTATATAATATACACAGGTGTGATCATGTATACAGTACAGGTGTGATGTTCCTAGTAGAGGTGTATGGTCACATACTATATAATATACACAGGTGTGATCATGTATACAGTACAGGGGTGATGTTACTAGTAGAGGTGCTTGGTCACATACTATATAATATATATAGGTGTGAGCATGTACACAGTACAGGAGTGATGTTACTAGTCGAGGTGTATGGTCACATACTATATAATAAACACAGGTGTAATCATGTATACAGTACAGGGGTGATGTTAATAGTAGTGGTGTATGGTCACGTACTATATAATATACACAGGTGTGATCATGTATACAGTACAGGTGTGATGTTACTAGTAGAGGTGTATGGTCACATACTATATAATATACACAGGTGTGATCATGTATACAGTACATGGGTGATGTTACTAGTAGAGGTGTATGGTCACATACTATATAATATACACAGGTGTGATCATGTATACAGTACATGGGTGATGTTACTAGTAGAGGTGTATGGTCACATACTATATAATATACACAGGTGTGATCATGTATACAGTACAGGTGTGATGTTACTAGTAGCGGTGTATGGTCACATACTATATAATATACACAGGTGTGATCATGTATACAGTACAGGTGTGATGTTACTGGTAGAGGTGTATGGTCACATACTATATAATATACACAGGTGTGAGCATGTATACAGTACAGGGGTGATGTTACTAGTAGAGCTGTATGGTCACATACTATATAATATACACAGGTGTGATCATGTGTACAGTACAGGGGTGATGTTACTAGTAGAGGTGTATGGTCACATATTTATATAATATACACAGGTGTGAGCATGTATACAGTACAGGTGTGATGTTACTAGTAGAGGTGTATGGTCACATACTATATAATATAGACAGGTGTTATCATGTATACAGTACCGGGGTAACGTTACTAGTAGAGGTATATGGTCACATATTATATAATATACACAGGTGTGATCATGTATACAGTACAGGGGTGATGTTACTAGTAGAGGTGTATGGTCACATACTATATAATATACACAGGTGTGATCATGTATACAGTACAGGTGTGATGTTACTAGTAGAGATGTATGGTCACATCATATATAATATACACAGGTGTGATCATGTGTACAGTACAGGGGTGATGTTACTAGTAGAGGTGTATGGTCACATACTATTTAATATACACAGGTGTGACCATGTATACAGTACAGGGGTGATGTTACTACTAGAGGTGTATGGTCACATACTACATAATATACACTGGTGTTATCATGAATACAGTACAGGTGTGATGTTACTAGTAGAGGTGTATGGTCACATACTGTATAATATACACAGGTGTGAGCATGTATACAGTACAGTGGTGATGTAACTAGTAGAGGTGTATGGTCGCATACTATATAATATACACAGGTGTGAGCATGTATACAGTACAGGAAGGATGTTACTAGTAGAGGTGTATGGACACATACTATATAATATACACAGGTGTGATCATGTATACTGTACAGGAGGGATGTTACTAGTAGAGGTGTATGGTCACATACTATGTAATATACACAGGTGTGATCATGTATACAGTACAGGTGTGATGTTACTGGTAGAGGTGTATGGTCACATACTATATAATATACACAGGTGTGAGCATGTATACAGTACAGGGGTGATGTTACTAGTAGAGCTGTATGGTCACATACTATATAAAATACACAGGTGTGATTATGTAAACAGTACAGGGGTGATGTTACTAGTAGAGGTGTATGGTCACATATTATATAATATACACAGGTGTGAGCATGTATACAGTACAGGTGTGATGTTACTAGTAGAGGTGTATGGTCACATACTATATAATATACACAGGTGTTATCATGTATACAGTACCGGGGTAACGTTACTAATAGAGGTATATGGTCACATATTATATAATATACACAGGTGTGATCATGTATACAGTACAGGGGTGATGTTACTAGTAGAGGTGTATGGTCACATACTATATAATATACACAGGTGTTATCATGTATACAGTACAGGTGTGATGTTACTAGTAGAGGTGTATGGTCACATACTATATAATATACACAGGTGTGAGCATGTATACAATACAGGTGTGATGTTACTAGTAGAGCAGTATGGTCACATACCATATATTATACACAGGTGTGAGCATCTATACAGTACAGGAGGGATGTTACTAGTAGAGGTGTATGGTCACATACTATATATTATACACAGGTGTGGTCATGTATACAGTACAGGGGTGATGTTACTACTAGAGGTATATGGTCCCATACTATATAATATACACAGGTGTGATCATGTATACAGTACAGGGGTGATGTTAATAGTAGAGTTGTATGGTCACATACTATATAATATACACAGGTGTGATCATGTATAAAGTACAGGTGTGATGTTACTAGTAGAGGTGTATGGTCACAAACTATATAATATACACAGGTGTGATCATGTATACAGTACATGGGTGATGTTTCTAGTAGAGGTGTATGGTCACATACTATATAATATACACAGGTGTGAGCATGTATACAATACAGGTGTGATGTTACTAGTAGAGCAGTATGGTCACATACCATATAATATACACAGGTGTGATCTTGTATACAGTACAGGTGTGATGTTACTAGTAGAGGTGTATGGTCACATACTATATAATATACACAGGTGTGATCATGTATACAGTACAGGGGTGATGTTACTAGTAGAGGTGTATGGTCACATAGTATATAATATACACAGGTGTGAGCATGTATACAGTACAGGAAGGATGTTACTAGTAGAGGTGTATGGTCACATACTATATAATATACACAGGTGTGATCATGTATACAGTACATGGGTGATGTTACTAGTAGAGGTGTATGGTCACATACTATATAATATACACAGGTGTGAGCATGTATACAATACAGGTGTGATGTTACTAGTAGAGCAGTATGGTCACATACCATATAATATACACAGGTGTGAGCATGTATACAGTACAGGGGTGATGTAACTAGTAGAGGTGTATGGTCCCATACTATATAATATACACAGGTGTGAGCATGTATACAGTACAGGGGTGATGTAACTAGTAGAGGTGTATGGTCGCATACTATATAATATACACAGGTGTGAGCATGTATACAGTACAGGAAGGATGTTACTAGTAGAGGTATATGGTCACATACTATATAATATACACAGGTGTGATCATGTATACAGTACAGGAGGGATGTTACTAGTAGAGGTGTATGGTCACATACTATGTAATATACACAGGTGTGATCATGTATACAGTACAGGTGTGATGTTACTGGTAGAGGTGTATGGTCACATACTATATAATATACACAGGTGTGAGCATGTATACAGTACAGGGGTGATGTTACTAGTAGAGGTGTATGGTCACATATTATATAATATACACAGGTGTGAGCATGTATACAGTACAGGTGTGATGTTACTAGTAGAGGTGTATGGTCACATACTATATAATATACACAGGTGTTATCATGTATACAGTACCGGGGTAACGTTACTAGTAGAGGTATATGGTCACATATTATATAATATACACAGGTGTGATCATGTATACAGTACAGGGGTGATGTTACTAGTAGAGGTGTATGGTCACATACTATATAATATACACAGGTGTTATCATGTATACATTACAGGTGTGATGTTACTAGTAGAGGTGTATGGTCACATCATATACAATATACACAGGTGTGATCATGTATACAGTACAGGAGGGATGTTACTAGTAGAGGTGTATGGTCACATACTATATATTATACACAGGTGTGGTCATGTATACAGTACAGGGGTGATGTTACTACTAGAGGTATATGGTCCCATACTATATAATATACACAGGTGTGATCATGTATACAGTACAGGGGTGATGTTAATAGTAGAGGTGTATGGTCACATACTATATAATATACACAGGTGTGATCATGTATACAGTACAGGGGTTATGTTACTAGTAGAGGTGTATAGTCACATACTATATAATATACACAGGTGTGATCATGTATAAAGTACAGGTGTGATGTTACTAGTAGAGGTGTATGGTCACATACTATATAATATACACAGGTGTGAGCATGTATACAGTACAGGAAGGATGTTACTAGTAGAGGTGTATGGTCACATACTATATAATATACACAGGTGTGATCATGTATACAGTACAGGAGGGATGTTTCTAGTAGAGCTATATTGTCACATACTATATAATATACACAGGTGTGCTCATGTATACAGTACAGGGGATATGTTACTAGTAGAGCTGTATGGTCAATTACTATATAATATACACAGGTGTGATCATGTATACAGTACAGATGTGATGTAACTAGTAGAGGTGTATGGTCACATACTATATAATATACATAAGTGTGATCACGTATACAGTACAGGTGTGATGTTACTAGTACAGGTATATGGTCACATACTATATAATATACACAGGTGTGAGCATGTATACAGTACAGGAGTGATGTTACTAGTAGAGGTGTATGGTCACATACTATATAACATACACAGGTGTTAGCATGTATACAGTACAGGGGTGATGTTACTAGTAGAGGTATATGGTCACATACTATATAATATACACAGGTGTGAGCATGTATACAGTACAGGAGTGATGTTACTAGTAGATGTGTATGGTCACATACTATAAATTATACACAGGTGTGAGCATGTATACAGTACAGGTGTGATGTTCCTAGTAGAGGTGTATGGTCACATACTATATAATATACACAGGTGTGATCATGTATACAGTACAGGGGAGATGTTACTAGTAGAGCTGTATGGTCACATACTATATAATATACACAGGTGTGATCATGTATACAGTACAGGGGGGATGTTACTAGTAGAGCTGTATGGTCATATACTATATAATATACACAGGTGTGATCATGTATACAGTACAGGAGGGATGTTACTAGTAGAGGTGTATAGTCACATACTATATAATATACACATGTGTGATCACGTGTACAGTACAGTTGTGATGTTACTAGTAGAGGTGTATGGTCACATACTATATAATATACACAGGTGTGATCACGTATACAATACAGGTGTGATGTTACTAGTAGAGGTGTATGGTCACATACTATATAATTTACACAGGTTTGAGCATGTATACAGTTCAGGAGTGATGTTACTAGTAGAGGTGTATGGTCACATACTATATAATATACACAGGTGTGAGCATGAATACAGTACAGGGGTGATGTTACTAGTAGAGGTGTATGGTCACATACTATATAATATACACAGGTGTGATCATGTATACAGTACAGGGGTTGATGTTATTAGTAGAGGTGTATGGTCACATACTATATAATATACACAGGTGTGATCATGTATATAGTACAGGTGTGATGTTCCTAGTAGAGGTGTATGGTCACATACTATATAATATACACAAGTGTGATCATGTATACAGTACAGGTGTGATGTTCCTAGTAGAGGTGTATGGTCACATACTATATAATATATACAGGTGTGAGCATGTATACAGTACAGGGGAGATGTTACTAGTAGAGGTGTATGGTAACATACTATATAATATACACAGGTGTGATCATGTATACAGTACAGGTGTGATGTTACTAGTAGAGGTGTATGGTCACATACTATATAATATACACAGGTGTGATCATGTATACAATACAGATGTGATGTTACTAGTAGAGGTGTATGGTCACATACTATATAATATACACAGGTGTGATCATGTATAGAGTACAGGTGTGATGTTACTAGTAGAGGTGTATGGTCACATACTATATAATATACACAGGTGTGAGCATGTATACAGTACAGGGGTGATGTTACTAATAGAGGTGTATGGTCACATACTATATAATATACACAGGTGTTATCATGTATACAGTACAGGTGTGAAGTTACTAGTAGAGGTGTATGGTCACATACTATATAATATACACAGGTGTGATCATGTATACAGTACAGGTGTGATGTTACTAGTAGAGGTGTATGGTCACATACTATATAATATACACAGGTGTGATCATGTATACAGTACAGGGGTGATGTTACTAGTAGAGGTATATGGTCACATACTATATAATATACACAGGTGTGACCATGTATACAGTACAGATGTGATGTTACTAATAGAGGTCTATGGTCACATACTATATAATATACACAGGTGTGATCATGTATACAGTACAGGTGTGATGTTACTAGTAGAGTTGTATGGTCACATACTATATAATATACACAGGTGTGATCATGTATACAGTACAGGGGTGATGTTACTAGTAGAGGTGTATGGTCACATACTATATAATATACACAGGTGTGATCATGTATACAGTACAGGGCTGATGTTACTAGTAGAGGTGTATGGTCACATACTATGTAATATAAGCAGGTGTGACCATGTATACAGTACAGGTGTGATGTTACTAGTAGAGGTGTATGGTCACATACTATATAATATACACAGGTGTAATCATGTATACAGTACAGGGAGATGTTACTAGTAGAGGTGTTTGGTAACATACTATATAATATACACAGGTGTAATCATGTATACTGTGTAGGTGTGATGTTACTAGTAGAGGTGTATTGTCACATACTATATAATATACACAGGTGTGATCATGTATACAGTACAGGGGTGATGTTACTAGTAGTGGTGTATGGTAACATACTATATAATATACACAGGTGTGATCATGTATACAGTATAGGTGTGATGTTACTAGTAGAGGTGTATTGTCACGTACTATATAATATACACAGGTGTGATCATCTATACAGTACAGGGGTGATGTTACTAGTAGAGGTATATGGTCACATACTATATAATATACACAGGTGTGAGCATGTATACAGTACAGGTGTGATGTTACTAGTAGAGGTGTATGGTCACATACTATATAATATACACAGGTGTGATCATGTATACAGTACAGATGTGATGTTACTAGTAGAGGTGTATGGTCACATACTATATAATATACACAGGTGTGATCATGTATACAGTACAGATGTGATGTTACTAGTAGAGGTGTATGGTCACATACTATATAATATACACAGGTGTGATCATGTATACAGTACAGGGGTGATGTTACTAGTAGAGGTGTATGTTTACATACTATATAATATACACAGGTGTGAGCATGTATACAGTACAGGTGTGATGTTACTAGTATAGGTGTATGGTCACATACTATATAATATACACAGGTGTAAGCATGTATACAGTACAGGGGTGATGTTACTAGTAGAGGTGTTTGGTCACATACTATATAATATACACAGGTGTGAGCATGTATACAGTACAGGTGTGATGTTCCTAGTAGAGGTGTATGGTCACATACTATATAATATACGCAGGTGTGATCATGTTTACAGTACAGGGTGATGTTACTAGTAGAGGTGTATGGTCACTTACTATATAATATACACAGGTGTGATCATGTTTACAGTACAGGTGTGATGTTACTAGTAGAGGTTTATGGTCACATACTATAAAATATACACAGGTGTGATCATGTATACAGTACAGGAGTGATGTTACTAGTAGAGGTGTATGGTCACATACTATATAATATACACAGGTGTGAGCATGTACACAGTACAGGTGTGATGTTACTAGTAGAGGTGTATGGTCACATACTATATAATATCCACAGGTGTGAGCATGTATCCAGTACAGGAGTGATGTTACTAGTAGAGGTGTATGGTCACATACTATATAATATACACCGTTGTGTTATCATGTATACAGCACATGTGTGATGTTACTATTAGAGGTGTATGGTCACATACTATATAATATACACAGGTGTAATCATGTATACAGTACAGGGTGATGTTACTAGTAGAGGTGTTTGGTAACATACTATATAATATACACAGGTGTAATCATGTATACTGTGCAGGTGTGATGTTACTAGTAGAGGTGTTTGGTAACATACTATATAATATACACAGGTGTGATCATGTATACAGTACAGGGGTGATGTTACTAGTAGAGGTGTATGTTCACATGCTATATAATATACACAGGTGTGATCATGTATACAGTACAGGTGTGATGTTACTAGTAGAGGTGTATTGTCACATACTATATAATATACACAGGTGTGATCATGTATAGAGTACAGGTGTGATGTTCCTAGTAGAGGTGTATGGTCACATACTATATAATATACACAGGTGTGATCATGTATACAGTACAGGGATGATGTTACTAGTAGAGGTGTATGGTCACATACTATATAATATATACAGGTGTCAGCATGTATACAGTACAGGGGTGATGTTACAAGTAGAGATGTAACGTCACATACTATATAATATACACAGTTGTGTTATCATGTATACAGCACATGTGTGATGTTACTAGTAGAGGTATATGGTCACATACTATATAAAATACACTGGTGTGATCATGTATACAGTACAGGGGAGATGTTACTAGTAGAGGTGTATGGTCACATACTATATAATATACACAGGTGTGATCATGTATACAGTACAGGGGTGATGTTAATAGTAGAGGTATATGGTCACATACTATATAATATACACAGGTGTGAGCATGTATACAGTACAGGGGTGATGTTACTACAAGAGGTATATGGTCACATACTATATAATATACGCAGGTGTTATCAGGTATATAGTACATGTGTGAGGTTACTAGTAGAGGTGTATGGTCACATACTATATAATATACACAGGTGTGAGCATGTATACAGTACAGGTGTGATGTTACTAGTAGAGGAGTATGGTCACATACTATATAATATACACAGGTGTGAGCATGTATACAGTACAGGGGTGATGTTACTAGTAGAGGAGTATGGTCACATACTATATAATATACACAGGTGTTATCATGTATACAGTACAGGTGTGAAGTTACTAGTAGAGGTGTATGGTCACATACTATATAATATACACAGGTGTGATCATGTATACAGTATAGGTGTGATGTTACTAGTAGAGGTATATGGTCACATACTATATAATATACACAGGTGTGACCATGTATACAGTACAGATGTGATGTTATTAGTAGAGGTCTATGGTCACATACTATATAATATACACAGGTGTGATCATGTATACAGTACAGGTGTGATGTTACTAGTAGAGGTGTATGGTCACATACTATATAATATACACAGGTGTGATCATGTATACAGTACAGGGGTGATGTTACTATTAGAGGTGTATGGTCACATACTATATAATATACAGTTACACAGGTGTGACCATGTATACAGTACAGGGGTGATGTTACTATTAGAGGTGTATGTTCACATACTATATAATATACACAGGTGTAATCATGTATACAGTACAGGATGATGTTATTAGTAGAGGTGTATGGTCACATACTATATAATATATACAGGTGTGAGCATGTATACAGTACAGGAGTGATGTTACTAGTAGAGGTGTATGGTCACATACTATATAATATACACAGATGTGATCATGTATATAGTACAGGTGTGATGTTACTAGTAGAGGTGTATGGTAACATACTATATAATATACACAGGTGTGACCATGTATACAGTACAGATGTGATGTTACTAGTAGAGGTGTATGGTCACATACTATATAATATACACAGGTGTGATCATGTATACAGTACAGGGGAGATGTTACTAGTAGAGGTGTATGGTAACATACTATATAATATACACAGGTGTGATCATGTATACAGTACAGGTGTGATGTTACTAGTAGAGGTGTATGGTCACATACTATATAATATACACAGGTGTGATCATGTGTACAGTACAGGGTGATGTTACTAGTAGAGGTGTATGGTCACATCATATATAATATACACAGGTGTGATCATGTATACAGTACAGGGGTGATGTTACTAGTAGAGGTGTATGGTCACTTACTATATAATATACACAGGTGTGAGCGTTTATACAGTACAGGGTTGATGTTACTGGTAGAGGTGTATGGTCACATACTATAGAATATACACAGGTGTGAGCATGTATACAGTACAGGGGTGATGTTACTAGTAGAGGTGTATGGTCACATACTATATAATATGCACAGGTATGAGCATGTATACTGTAGATGTGTGATGTTACTATTAGAGGTGTATGGTCACATACTATATAATATACACAGGTGTGAGCATGTATACAATACAGGTGTGATGTTACTAGTAGAGGTGTATGGTCACATCCTATATAATATACACAGGTGTGATCATGTATACAGTACAGGAGTGATGTTACTAGTAGAGGTGTATGGTCACATACTATATAATATACACCGTTGTGTTATCATGTATACAGCACATGTGTGATGTTACTAGTAGAGGTGTATGGTCACATACTATATAATATACACAGGTGTGAGCATGTATACAGTACAGGGGTTATGTTACTAGTAGAGGTGTATAGTCACATACTATATAATATACACAGGTGTTATCATGTATACAGTACAGGGGTGATGTTACTAGAGGTGTATGGTCACATACTATATAATATACACAGGTGTTATCATGTATACAGTACAGGTGTGATGTTACTAGTAGAGGTGTATGGTCACATACTATATAATATACACAGGTGTTATCATGTATACAGTACAGGTGTGATGTTACTAGTAGAGCTGTATGGTCACATACTATATAATATACACAGGTGTTATCATGTATACAGTACAGGGGTGATGTTAGTAGTAGAGGTGTATGGTCACATACTATATAATATACACAGGTGTGATCATGTATACAGTACAGGGGTGATGTTACTAGTAGAGGTGTATGGTCACATACTATATAATATACACAGGTGTGATCATGTTTACAGTACAGGGTGATGTTACTAGTAGAGGTGTATGGTCACATACTATATAATATACACAGGTGTGATCATGTTTACAGTACAGGAGTGATGTTACTAGTAGAGGTGTATGGTCAAATACTATATAATATACACATGTGTGATCATGTATACAGTACAGGTGTGATGTTACTAGTAGAGCTGTATGGTCACATACTATATAATATACACAGGTGTGATCACGTATACAGTACAGGTGTGATGTTAGTAGTAGAGGTGTATGGTCACATACTATATAATATACACAGGTGTTAGCATGTATACAGTACAGGGGTGATGTTACTAGTAGAGCTGTATGGTCACATATTATATAATATACACAGGTGTGATCATGTATACAGTACAGGTGTGATGTTACTAGTAGAGGTGTATGGTCACATACTATATAATATACACAGGTGTGATCATGTATACAGTACAGGGGTGATGTTACTAGTAGAGGTGTATGGTCACATACTATCTAATATACACAGGTGTGAGCATGAATACAGTACAGGTGTGATGTTACTAGTATAGGTGTATGGTCACATACTATACAACATACACAGGTGTGATTATGTATACAGTACAGGTGTGATGTCACTAGTAAAGGTGTATGGTCACATACTATATAATATACACAGGTGTGATCATGTATACAGTACAGGGGTGATGTTACTAGTATAGGTGTATGGTCACATACTATACAACATACACAGGTGTGATCATGTATACAGTACAGGGGTGATGTTACTAGTAGAGGTGTATGGTCACATACTATATAATATACACAGGTGTGATCATGTATACAGTAAAGGGGTGATGTTACTAGTAGAGGTGTATGGTCACATGCTATATAATATACACAGGTGTGATCATGTATACAGTACAGGGGTTATGTTACTAGTAGAGGTGTATAGTCACATACTATATAATATACACAGGTGTTATCATGTATACAGTACAGCGGTGATGTTACTAGAGGTGTATGGTCTCATACTATATAATATACACAGGTGTTATCATGTATACAGTACAGGTGTGATGTTACTAGTAGAGGTGTATGGTCACATACTATATAATATACACAGGTGTTATCATGTATACAGTACAGGTGTGATGTTACTAGTAGAGGTGTATGGTCACATACTATATAATATACACAGGTGTGATCACGTATACAGTACAGGTGTGATGTTAGTAGTAGAGGTGTATGGTCAAATACTATATAATATACACAGGTGTTAGCATGTATACAGTACAGGGGTGATGTTACTAGTAGAGCTGTATGGTCACATATTATATAATATACACAGGTGTGATCATGTATACAGTACAGGGGTGATGTTACTAGTAGAGGTGTATGGTCACATAATATATAATATACACAGGTGTGATCATGTATACAGTACAGGGGTGATGTTACTAGAGGTGTATGGTCACATACTATATAATATACACAGGTGTGATCATGTATACAGTACAGGGGTGATGTTACAAGTAGAGGTATATGGTCACATACTATATAATATACACAGGTGTTATCATGTATACAGTACAGGGGTGATGTTACTAGTAGAGGTGTATGGTCACATACTATCTAATATACACAGGTGTGAGCATGAATACAGTACAGGTGTGATGTTACTAGGGGTGAGCGGGTTCGGATTTCTGAAATCCGAACCCCCCCGAGCCCCCCCGATCCGAGTCCGATCCGAGTCAGGCTCGACTTTTCCCGCCTGACTCGGATCTGACATCGAGGCAAAACGTCATCATCCCGCCTTCCGAGTCTCGCGGGTTTTGGATCCTATATAAGGTACCCACGTCGGCGCCATTTTCTCACTCGGCTGTGGACAGTGAAGAGGGAGGGTGGGAGTTAGTGCTGTGTAGTGTAGTGTAGTGTAGTGCTGCTGTTGTCCACTACTTCAAAGTCCATAGGGGCTGGCTGTGTTGTGCTGTGCTGCTGTTGTTAATAGGGGCTGTGTCCACTACTTCAAAGTCCATAGGGGCTGGCTGGACTGTGTTGTGCAGTCAGTTCTCCATAGGGGCTGTGTCCACTCCAAAGTCCTGTGCAGTGTCCCAGTCCTAAAGGGGTGCTGTAGTGTTGTCCAGGGGGTGCTCTGTCCATCAGGGGTGCTCCCCCCAAGTGCTAAAAAAATAATATATTTTCTGTGTTTGTGAATTGTGTGCGCAGTAGCCGCACGTGCATCAACAAAGTAGTGCCAAGCGTGCGCCTGTGTCATAAGTAAAGGGCCGGCTGGCTTGACCGTTAAAGGGTGCTGTAACCCCCGAAAGTACACTCCAGTCCAAACCAAAAAAAAATTATTTTCTGTGTTTGTGAATTGTGTGCGCAGTAGCCGCACGTGCATCAACAAAGTAGTGCCAAGCGTGCGCCTGTGTCATAAGTAAAGGGCCGGCTGGCTTGATCGTTAAGGGTGCTGTAACCCCCGAAAGTACACTCCAGTCCAAACCAAAAAAAAAATTATTTTCTGTGTTTGTGAATTGTGTGCGCAGTAGCCGCACGTGCATCAACAAAGTAGTGCCAAACGTGCGCCTGTGTCATAAGTAAAGGGCCGGCTGGCTTGACCGTTAAGGGTGCTGTAACCCCCGAAAGTACACTCCAGTCCAAACCAAAAAAAAAATTATTTTCTGTGTTTGTGAATTGTGTGCGCAGTAGCCGCACGTGCATCAACAAAGTAGTGCCAAACGTGCGCCTGTGTCATAAGTAAAGGGCCGGCTGGCTTGACCGTTAAGGGTGCTGTAACCCCCGAAAGTACACTCCAGTCCAAACCCAAAAAAAAATTATTTTCTGTGTTTGTGAATTGTGTGCGCAGTAGCCGCACGTGCATCAACAAAGTAGTGCCAAGCGTGCGCCTGTGTCATAAGTAAAGGGCCGGCTGGCTTGACCGTTAAGGGTGCTGTAACCCCCGAAAGTACACTCCAGTCCAAACCAAAAAAAAAATTATTTTCTGTGTTTGTGAATTGTGTGCGCAGTAGCCGCACGTGCATCAACAAAGTAGTGCCAAGCGTGCGCCTGTGTCATAAGTAAAGGGCCGGCTGGCTTGACCGTTAAGGGTGCTGTAACCCCCGAAAGTACACTCCAGTCCAAACCTAAAAAAAAATTATTTTCTGTGTTTGTGAATTGTGTGCGCAGTAGCCGCATGTGCATCAACAAAGTAGTGCCAAGCGTGCGCCTGTGTCATAAGTAAAGGGCCAGCTGGCTTGACCGTTAAAGGGTGCTGTAACCCCCGAAAGTACACTCCAGTCCAAACCAAAAAAAAATTATTTTCTGTGTTTGTGAATTGTGTGCGCAGTAGCCGCACGTGCATCAACAAAGTAGTGCCAAGCGTGCGCCTGTGTCATAAGTAAAGGGCCGGCTGGCTTGACCGTTAAGGGTGCTGTAACCCCTGAAAGTACACTCCAGTCCAAACCTAAAAAAAAATTATTTTCTGTGTTTGTGAATTGTGTGCGCAGTAGCCGCACGTGCATCAACAAAGTAGTGCCAAGCGTGCGCCTGTGTCATAAGTAAAGGGCCGGCTGGCTTGACCATTAAGGGTGCTGTAACCCCCGAAAGTACACTCCAGTCCAAACCAAAAAAAAAATTATTTTCTGTGTTTGTGAATTGTGTGCGCAGTAGCCGCACGTGCATCAACAAAGTAGTGCCAAGCGTGCGCCTGTGTCATAAGTAAAGGGCCGGCTGGCTTGACCGTTAAGGGTGCTGTAACCCCCGAAAGTACACTCCAGTCCAAACCTAAAAAAAAATTATTTTCTGTGTTTGTGAATTGTGTGCGCAGTAGCCGCACGTGCATCAACAAAGTAGTGCCAAGCGTGCGCCTGTGTCATAAGTAAAGGGCCGGCTGGCTTGACCGTTAAAGGGTGCTGTAACCCCCGAAAGTACACTCCAGTCCAAACCAAAAAAAAAATTATTTTCTGTGTTTGTGAATTGTGTGCGCAGTAGCCGCACGTGCATCAACAAAGTAGTGCCAAGCGTGCGCCTGTGTCATAAGTAAAGGGCCGGCTGGCTTGACCGTTAAGGGTGCTGTAACCCCCGAAAGTACACTCCAGTCCAAACCTAAAAAAAAAATATTTTCTGTGTTTGTGAATTGTGTGCGCAGTAGCCGCACGTGCATCAACAAAGTAGTGCCAAGCGTGCGCCTGTGTCATAAGTAAAGGGCCGGCTGGCTTGACCGTTAAAGGGTGCTGTAACCCCCGAAAGTACACTCCAGTCCAAACCAAAAAAAAATTATTTTCTGTGTTTGTGAATTGTGTGCGCAGTAGCCGCACGTGCATCAACAAAGTAGTGCCAAGCGTGCGCCTGTGTCATAAGTAAAGGGCCGGCTGGCTTGACCGTTAAAGGGTGCTGTAACCCCCGAAAGTACACTCCAGTCCAAACCAAAAAAAATTATTTTCTGTGTTTGTGAATTGTGTGCGCAGTAGCCGCACGTGCATCAACAAAGTAGTGCCAAGCGTGCGCCTGTGTCATAAGTAAAGGGCCGGCTGGCTTGACCGTTAAAGGGTGCTGTAACCCCCAAAGTACACTCCAGTCCAAACCAAAAAAAAATTATTTTCTGTGTTTGTGAATTGTGTGCGCAGTAGCCGCACGTGCATCAACAAAGTAGTGCCAAGAGTGCGCCTGTGTCATAAGTAAAGGGCCGGCTGGCTTGACCGTTAAAGGGTGCTGTAACCCACAAAGTACACTCCAGTCCAAACCAAAAAAAAAATTATTTTCTGTGTTTAGCCGCACGTATATATCAAATCGATATAACATAAATGGAGGACCAAACTTTCTCCGATAAAAATAAAATAGAGAAAGATCAAGAACCACTTCCTCCTAGTGCTGAAGCTGCTGCCACTAGTCATGACATAGACGATAACATGCCATCAACGTCGTCTGCCAAGGCCGATGCCCAATGTCATAGTAGAGGGCACATACAATCCCAAATGGCAAAGTTCAGGAAAATGACCTTGAAAAAGACATTTAAATCAGCTGAAGAGAAACGTAAACTTGCCAATATGCCATTTACGACACGGAGTGGCAAGGAACGGCTAAGGTCGATCCCTAGTATGTTCATGACTAGTGGTTCAGCTTCACATGACGATGGAAGCACTCCTCCCACTAAAAAAATCAAAAGAGTTAAGCTGGCAAAAGCACAGCGAAGAACTGTGCTTTCTAAGAAGATATCACAAATCCCCAAGGAGAGTCCAAGTGTGGTGGTGGTTGCGATGCCTGACCTTCCCAGCACTGGACGGGAAGAGGTGGCTCTTTCCACCATTTGCACGCCCCCTGCAAGTGCTGAAAGGAGCACCCACAGTCCACTTGCTGATATGCAAATTGAAGATGTCACTGTTGAAGTACAACAGGATGAGGATACTGGTGTAGCTGGCGCTGAGGAGGAAGTTGGCGAGGAGGATTCTGATGGTGATGTGGTTTGTTTAAATCAGGCTCCGGGGGAGACAGTTGTTGTCCGTGGGATGAAAAAGCCCATCACGGTCATGCCTGGGCAGAAGACCAAACATTCCACCTCTTTGGTCTGGCAATATTTCTATCCAAATCCGGACAACAACTGTCTTGCCATATGTACCATATGTAAAGGTGAAATAAGTAGGGGTAGGGACGTCAACCACCTAGGAACATCCTCCCTTATACGGCACCTGCAGCGCGTTCATAAAAAGTTACTGTCAAGTTCAGAAACTTTGGCTCAGACCGTAAGCAGTCCAGGGACACCTAAATCCCGTTGTCCTGTTGTATCCAAGCGCCTGCAAACCACACCGTCAACTCCCTCCTCGTCAATTTCCTCCTTAGTCAGGATCGGAAGTAGTCCTGCAGGCCATATCACTGGCATGACTGACTCTCCTATCCGGGATTCCTCCGGAGGATCCTGCATTGCTACGCCTACTGCTGCCGCTGCTGCTGTTGCTGCTGCTGCTGGGAGTCGTTCATCATCCCAGAGAGGAAGTAGGAACACCACTACTTTTACTAAACAATTGACCCTCCAACAGTCCTTAGCGAGGAGGATGAAGTACGACAGCAGTCATCCTGAAGCAAAACGTATAACTGAGGCCTTGACTGCTATGTTGGTGTTAGACGTGCGTCCGGTATCCGCCATTAGTGCAGTGGGATTTAGACAATTGATGGAGGTAGTGTGTCCCCGGTTCCAAATCCCGTCTAGATTCCACTTCACTAGGCAGGCGATACCGAGACTGTACAGAAACGTCAGAAAAAGTGTCCTCAGTGTCCTGAAAAATGCCGTTGTACACAATGTCCACTTAACCACGGACATGTGGACAAGTGGAACAGGGCAGACTAAGGACTATATGACTGTGACAGCCCACTGGGTAGATGTATCACCTTACGCAGCAACAGCAGCAGCGTCACCAGTAGCAGCATCTCAGAAACGCCAGCTCGTTACAAGGCAGGCTACGCTGTGTATCACCGGTTTCAGTAAGAGGCACACCGCCGACAACCTCTTAGAGAAACTGAGGGAAATCATCGCCCAGTGGCTTACCCCACTTAGACTCTCCTGGGGATTTGTGATATCTGACAACGCCACCAATATTGTGCGGGCATTACATCTGGGCAAATTCCAGCACGTCCCATGTTTTGCTCACACAATAAACTTGGTGGTGCAGAATTTTCTGAAAAGCGACAGGGGCGTGCAGGAGACGCTTTGGGTGGCCCGAAAAATTTCTGGCCACTTTCGCCATTCAGCGACTGCGTGCCGAAGACTGGAGCGCCAGCAAACACTCTTGAACCTGCCCCGCCATCACCTGAAGCAAGAGGTTGTGACGCGGTGGAACTCAACCCTCTATATGCTTCAGAGGATGGAGGAGCAGCAAAAGGCCATACAAGCCTATACATCCACCTATGACATAGGCAAAGGAGGGGGTATGCACCTGACTCAAGCGCAGTGGAGAATGATTTCCGTGTTGTGCAAGGTTCTTCAGCCCTTCGAACTTGCCACACGTGAAGTCAGTTCAGACACTGCCAGCTTGAGTCAGGTCATTCCCCTCATCAGGCTTTTGCAGAAGCAGCTGGAGAAAGTGAAGGAGGAGCTAAGACGGAGCGATTCCGCTCGGCATGTGGGACTTGTGGATGAAGCCCTTCATTCGCTTTGCCAGGATTCCAGGGTGGTCAATCTGTTGAAATCAGACCACTACATTTTGGCCACCGTGCTCGATCCTAGGTTTAAAGCCTATGTGGTGTCTCTCTTTCCGGCCGACACAAGCCTGCAGAGGTGCAAAGACCTGCTGGTGAACACACTGTCAGCTGAAGCGGAACGTGACACGTCAACGGCTCCTTCTTCATTTTCTCCCGCAACTGGGGCTGCCAGGAAAAAACTTAGGTATCCTAAGCAACCCGCTGGCGGTGATGCAGGGCAGGCAGGACCAAGTTTGGACATCTGGTCCGGACTGAAGGACCTGGCAACAATTTCTGACATGTCTACTGTCACTGCATATGATACTGTCACCATTGACAGAATGGTGGAGGATTACATCGGTGACAGCATCCAAGTAGGCATGTCAGACAGTCCATACCTGTACTGGCAGGAAAAAGAGGCAATTTGGAGGCCCCTGTACAAACTGGCTCTATTTTACCTGAGTTGCCCCGCCTCCAGTGTGTACTCCGAAAGAGTGTTTAGTGCAGCCGGGAACCTTGTCAGCGAAAGGCGTAGGAGGTTGCTCCCACAGAATGTGGAGAAGATGATGTTCATCAAAATGAATTATCAGCTCTTCCAGGGAGACCAGCCTCCAGAACGTACAGAGGGACCTGTGGTGGTGGATTCAAGTGGGGACGAGTTAATACTTTGTGAGGATGAGGATGTACACACTGAAGAGGGTGAGGAATCGGTGGATGAGGAGGATGAGGATGACATCTTGCCTCCGTAGAGCCAGTTTGTGCAGGGACACATTAATTGCCAGCTTGTTTTGTGGGGGCCCAAACGAACCAATCATTTCAGCCACAGTTGTGTGGCAGACCCTGGCGCTGAAATGATTGATTTGTTAAAGTGTGCATGTCCTGTTTATACAACATAAGGGTGGGTGGGAGGGCCCAAGGACAATTCCATCTTGCACCTCTTTTTTTCTTTGCATTATGTACAGTTTGGGGCCTAGTTTTTCTAACTGCCATCCTGTCTGCCACTGCAGTGTCACTCCTAGATGGGTCACGTGTTTGTGCCGCCCACTCGTGTCGCTTAGCATAGTCATCCAGCTACCTCGGTGCAACCTTTTGGACATAAAAACACTATTGTGAGGTGTGAGGTGTTCAGAATAGACTGGAAATGAGTGGAAATTAAGGTTATTGAGGTTAATAATAGCATAGGAGCAGAAAAACCTACAAATTCTGTGATTTTAGCTGTTTTTATGCTTTTTTTCAAAAAAATACAGATCCAAAACACAAAACCCAGAACCCAAAACACGGAAGGGTGGTTTTGGCAAAACCAATCCAGATCCAAAACACGAAGAAAGATCCAGATCCAAAACCAAAACACAAAACACGAAAAGTGGCCGGTGCACACCCCTAGATGTTACTAGTATAGGTGTATGGTCACATACTATACAACATACACAGGTGTGATTATGTATACAGTACAGGTGTGATGTCACTAGTAGAGGTGTATGGTCACATACTATATAATATACACAGGTGTGATCATGTATACAGTACAGGGGTGATGTTACTAGTAGAGGTGTATGGTCACATACTATATAATATACACAGGTGTGATCATGTATACAGTACAGGGGTGATGTTACTAGTAGAGGTGTATGGTCACATACTATATAATATACACAGGTGTGATCATGTATACAGTACAGGGGTGATGTTACTAGTATAGGTGTATGGTCACATACTATACAACATACACAGGTGTGATCATGTATACAGTACAGGGGTGATGTTACTAGTAGAGGTGTATGGTCACATACTATATAATATACACAGGTGTGATCATGTATACAGTACAGGGGTGATGTTACTAGTAGAGGTGTATTGTCACATACTATATAATATACACAGGTGTGATCATGTATACAGTACAGGTGTGATGTTACTAGTATAGGTGTATGGTCACATACTATAGAACATACACAGGTGTGATCATGTATACAGTACAGGGGTGATGTTACTATTAGAGGTGTATGGTCACATACTATATAATATACACAGGTGTTATCATGTATACAGTACAGGGGTGATGTTAGTAGTAGAGGTGTATGGTCACATACTATATAATATACACAGGTGTGATCATGTATACAGTACAGGGGTGATGTTACTAGTAGAGGTGTATGGTCACATACTATATAATATACACAGGTGTGATCATGTTTACAGTACAGGGTGATGTTACTAGTAGAGGTGTATGGTCACATACTATATAATATACACAGGTGTGATCATGTTTACAGTACAGGTGTGATGTTACTAGTAGAGGTGTATGGTCAAATACTATATAATATACACAGGTGTGATCATGTATACAGTACAGGGTGATGTTACTAGTAGAGGTGTATGGTCAAATACTATATAATATACACATGTGTGATCATGTATACAGTACAGGTGTGATGTTACTAGTAGAGCTGTATGGTCACATACTATATAATATACACAGGTGTGATCATGTATACAGTACAGGTGTGATGTTACTAGTAGAGGTGTATGGTCAAATACTATATAATATACACAGGTGTGATCATGTATACAGTACAGGGTGATGTTACTAGTAGAGGTGTATGGTCAAATACTATATAATATACACATGTGTGATCATGTATACAGTACAGGTGTGATGTTACTAGTAGAGCTGTATGGTCACATACTATATAATATACACAGGTGTGATCACGTATACAGTACAGGTGTGATGTTAGTAGTAGAGGTGTATGGTCACATACTATATAATATACACAGGTGTTAGCATGTATACAGTACAGGGGTGATGTTACTAGTAGAGCTGTATGGTCACATATTATATAATATACACAGGTGTGATCATGTATACAGTACAGGGGTGATGTTACTAGTAGAGGTGTATGGTCACATAATATATAATATACACAGGTGTGATCATGTATACAGTACAGGGGTGATGTTACTAGAGGTGTATGGTCACATACTATATAATATACACAGGTGTGATCATATATACAGTACAGGGGTGATGTTACAAGTAGAGGTATATGGTCACATACTATATAATATACACAGGTGTGATCATGTATACAGTACAGGTGTGATGTTACTAGTAGAGGTGTATGGTCACATACTATATAATATACACAGGTGTTATCATGTATACAGTACAGGGGTGATGTTACTAGTAGAGGTGTATGGTCACATACTATATAATATACACAGGTGTGAGCATGTATACAGTACAGGGGTGATGTTACTAGTAGAGGTGTATGGTCACATACTATATAATATACACAGGTGTGAGCATGTATACAGTACAGGTGTGATGTTACTAGTAGAGCTGTATGGTCACATACTATATAATATACACAGGTGTGATCACGTATACAGTACAGGTGTGATGTTAGTAGTAGAGGTGTATGGTCACATACTATATAATATACACAGGTGTTAGCATGTATACAGTACAGGGGTGATGTTACTAGTAGAGCTGTATGGTCACATATTATATAATATACACAGGTGTGATCATGTATACAGTACAGGGGTGATGTTACTAGTAGAGGTGTATGGTCACATAATATATAATATACACAGGTGTGATCATGTATACAGTACAGGGGTGATGTTACTAGAGGTGTATGGTCACATACTATATAATATACACAGGTGTGATCATGTATACAGTACAGGGGTGATGTTACAAGTAGAGGTATATGGTCACATACTATATAATATACACAGGTGTGATCATGTATACAGTACAGGTGTGATGTTACTAGTAGAGGTGTATGGTCACATACTATATAATATACACAGGTGTTATCATGTATACAGTACAGGGGTGATGTTACTAGTAGAGGTGTATGGTCACATACTATATAATATACACAGGTGTGATCATGTATACAGTACAGGTGTGATGTTACTAGTAGAGGTATATGGTCACATACTATCTAATAAACACAGGTGTGAGCATGAATACAGTACAGGTGTGATGTTACTAGTATAGGTGTATGGTCACATACTATACAACATACACAGGTGTGATTATGTATACAGTACAGGTGTGATGTCACTAGTAGAGGTGTATGGTCACATACTATATAATATACACAGGTGTGATCATGTATACAGTACAGGGGTGATGTTACTAGTATAGGTGTATGGTCACATACTATACAACATACACAGGTGTGATCATGTATACAGTACAGGGGTGATGTTACTAGAAGAGGTGTATGGTCACATACTATATAATATACACAGGTGTGATCATGTATACAGTACAGGGGTGATGTTACTAGTAGAGGTGTATGGTCACATGCTATATAATATACACAGGTGTGATCATGTATACAGTACAGGGGTTATGTTACTAGTAGAGGTGTATAGTCACATACTATATAATATACACAGGTGTTATCATGTATACAGTACAGGGGTGATGTTACTAGAGGTGTATGGTCACATACTATATAATATACACAGGTGTGATCATGTATACAGTACAGGGGTGATGTTACTAGTAGAGGTGTATGGTCACATACTATATAATATACACAGGTGTTATCATGTATACAGTACAGGGGTGATGTTAGTAGTAGAGGTGTATGGTCACATACCATATAATATACACAGGTGTGATCATGTATACAGTACAGGGGTGATGTTACTAGTAGAGGTGTATGGTCACATACTATATAATATACACAGGTGTGATCATGTATACAGTACAGGGGTGATGTTACTAGTAGAGGTGTATGGTCACATACTATATAATATACACAGGTGTGATCATGTTTACAGTACAGGAGTGATGTTACTAGTAGAGGTGTATGGTCAAATACTATATAATATACACAGGTGTGATCATGTATACAGTACAGGGTGATGTTACTAGTAGAGGTGTATGGTCAAATACTATATAATATACACATGTGTGATCATGTATACAGTACAGGTGTGATGTTACTAGTAGAGCTGTAATGGTCACATACTATATAATATACACAGGTGTTATCATGTATACAGTACAGGGGTGATGTTAGTAGTAGAGGTGTATGGTCACATACCATATAATATACACAGGTGTGATCATGTATACAGTACAGGGGTGATGTTACTAGTAGAGGTGTATGGTCACATACTATATAATATACACAGGTGTGATCATGTATACAGTACAGGAGTGATGTTACTAGTAGAGGTGTATGGTCACATACTATATAATATACACAGGTGTGATCATGTTTACAGTACAGGAGTGATGTTACTAGTAGAGGTGTATGGTCAAATACTATATAATATACACAGGTGTGATCATGTATACAGTACAGGGTGATGTTACTAGTAGAGGTGTATGGTCAAATACTATATAATATATACATGTGTGATCATGTATACAGTACAGGTGTGATGTTACTAGTAGAGCTGTAATGGTCACATACTATATAATATACACAGGTGTGATCACGTATATAGTACAGGGGTGATGTTACAAGTAGAGGTATATGGTCACATACTATATAATATACACAGGTGTTATCATGTATACAGTACAGGGGTGATGTTACTAGTAGAGGTGTATGGTCACATACTATCTAATATACACAGGTGTGAGCATGAATACAGTACAGGTGTGATGTTACTAGTATAGGTGTATGGTCACATACTATACAACATACACAGGTGTGATTATGTATACAGTACAGGTGTGATGTCACTAGTAGAGGTGTATGGTCACATACTATATAATATACACAGGTGTGATCATGTATACAGTACAGGGGTGATGTTACTAGTAGAGGTGTATGGTCACATACTATATAATATACACAGGTGTGATCATGTATACAGTACAGGGGTGATGTTACTAGTAGAGGTGTATGGTCACATACTATATAATATACACAGGTGTGATCATGTATACAGTACAGGGGTGATGTTACTAGTAGAGGTGTATGGTCACATACTATATAATATACACAGGTGTGATCATGTATACAGTACAGGGGTGATGTTACTAGTAGAGGTGTATGGTCACATACTATATAATATACACAGGTGTGATCATGTATACAGTACAGGTGTGATGTAACTAGTAGAGGTGTATGGTCACATACTATATAATATACACTGGTGTGATCATGTATACAGTACAGGGGTGATGTTACTAGTAGAGGTGTATGGTCACATACTATATAATATACACAGGTGTGATCATGTATACAGTACAGGGGTGATGTTACTAGTAGAGGTGTATTGTCACATACTATATAATATACACAGGTGTGATCATGTATACAGTACAGGTGTGATGTTACTAGTATAGGTGTATGGTCACATACTATAGAACATACACAGGTGTGATCATGTATACAGTACAGGGGTGATGTTACTATTAGAGGTGTATGGTCACATACTATATAATATACACAGGTGTTATCATGTATACAGTACAGGTGTGAAGTTACTAGTAGAGGTGTATGGTCACATACTATATAATATACACAGGTGTGATCATGTTTACAGTACAGGAGTGATGTTACTAGTGGAGGTGTATGGTCACATACTATATAATATACACAGGTGTGATCATGTATACAGTACAGGGTGATGTTACTAGTAGAGGTGTATGGTCAAATACTATATAATATACACATGTGTGATCATGTATACAGTACAGGTGTGATGTTACTAGTAGAGCTGTATGGTCACATACTATATAATATACACAGGTGTGATCACGTATACAGTACAGGTGTGATGTTAGTAGTAGAGGTGTATGGTCACATACTATATAATATACACAGGTGTTAGCATGTATACAGTACAGGGGTGATGTTACTAGTAGAGCTGTATGGTCACATATTATATAATATACACAGGTGTGATCATGTATACAGTACAGGGGTGATGTTACTAGTAGAGGTGTATGGTCACATAATATATAATATACACAGGTGTGATCATGTATACAGTACAGGGGTGATGTTACTAGAGGTGTATGGTCACATACTATATAATATACACAGGTGTGATCATGTATACAGTACAGGGGTGATGTTACAAGTAGAGGTATATGGTCACATACTATATAATATACACAGGTGTGATCATGTATACAGTACAGGTGTGATGTTACTAGTAGAGGTGTATGGTCACATACTATATAATATACACAGGTGTTATCATGTATACAGTACAGGGGTGATGTTACTAGTAGAGGTGTATGGTCACATACTATCTAATAAACACAGGTGTGAGCATGTATACAGTACAGGTGTGATGTTACTAGTATAGGTGTATGGTCACATACTATACAACATACACAGGTGTGATTATGTATACAGTACAGGTGTGATGTCACTAGTAGAGGTGTATGGTCACATACTATATAATATACACAGGTGTGATCATGTATACAGTACAGAGGTGATGTTACTAGTATAGGTGTATGGTCACATACTATACAACATACACAGGTGTGATCATGTATACAGTACAGGGGTGATGTTACTAGTAGAGGTGTATGGTCACATACTATATAATATACACAGGTGTGATCATGTATACAGTACAGGGGTGATGTTTCTAGTAGAGGTGTATGGTCACATGCTATATAATATACACAGGTGTGATCATGTATACAGTACAGGGGTTATGTTACTAGTAGAGGTGTATAGTCACATACTATATAATATACACAGGTGTTATCATGTATACAGTACAGGGGTGATGTTACTAGAGGTGTATGGTCACATACTATATAATATACACAGGTGTTATCATGTATACAGTACAGGTGTGATGTTACTAGTAGAGGTGTATGGTCACATACTATATAATATACACAGGTGTTATCATGTATACAGTACAGGTGTGATGTTACTAGTAGAGCTGTATGGTCACATACTATATAATATACACAGGTGTTATCATGTATACAGTACAGGGGTGATGTTAGTAGTAGAGGTGTATGGTCACATACCATATAATATACACAGGTGTGATCATGTATACAGTACAGGGGTGATGTTACTAGTAGAGGTGTATGGTCACATACTATATAATATACACAGGTGTGATCATGTATACAGTACAGGGGTGATGTTACTAGTAGAGGTGTATGGTCACATACTATATAATATACACAGGTGTGATCATGTTTACAGTACAGGAGTGATGTTACTAGTAGAGGTGTATGGTCAAATACTATATAATATACACAGGTGTGATCATGTATACAGTACAGGGTGATGTTACTAGTAGAGGTGTATGGTCAAATACTATATAATATACACATGTGTGATCATGTATACAGTACAGGTGTGATGTTACTAGTAGAGCTGTAATGGTCACATACTATTTAATATACACAGGTGTGATCACGTATACAGTACAGGTGTGATGTTAGTAGTAGAGGTGTATGGTCACATACTATATAATATACACAGGTGTTAGCATGTATACAGTACAGGGGTGATGTTACTAGTAGAGGTGTATGGTCACATATTATATAATATACACAGGTGTGATCATGTATACAGTACAGGGGTGATGTTACTAGTAGAGGTGTATGGTCACATAATATATAATATACACAGGTGTGATCATGTATACAGTACAGGGGTGATGTTACTAGTAGAGGTGTATGGTCACATACTATATAATATACACAGGTGTGATCATGTATACAGTACAGGGGTGATGTTACTAGTATAGGTGTATGGTCACATACTATACAACATACACAGGTGTGATCATGTATACAGTGCAGGGGTGATGTTACTAGTAGAGGTGTATGGTCACATACTATATAAAATACACAGGTGTGATCATGTATACAGTACAGGGGTGATGTTACTAGTAGAGGTGTATGGTCACATACTATATAATATACACAGGTGTGAGCATGTATACAGTACAGGGGTGATGTTACTAGTAGAGGTGTAAGGTCACATATTATATAACATACACAGGTGTGATCATGTATACAGTACAGGGTGATGTTACTAGTAGAGGTGTATAGTCACATTCTATATAATATACACTGGTGTGAGCATGTATACAGTACAGGTGTGATGTTACTAGTATAGGTGTATGGTCACATACTATAGAACATACACAGGTGTGATCATGTATACAGTACAGGGGTGATGTTACTAGTAGAGGTGTATGGTCACATATTATATAATATACACAGGTGTGAGCATGTATACAGTACAGGGGTGATGTTACTAGTAGAGGTGTATGGTCACATACTATATAATATACACAGGTGTTATCATGTATACAGTACAGGTGTGATGTTACTAGAGGTGTATGGTCACATACTATATAACATACACAGGTGTGATCATGTATACAGTACAGGTGTGATGTTACTAGTAGAGGTGTATGGTCACATACTATATAATATACACAGGTGTGAGCATGTATATAGTACAGGTATGATGTTACTAGTAGAGGTGTATGGTCACATACTATATAATATACACAGGTGTGATCATGTATACAGTACAGGTGTGATGTTACTAGCGGTGTATGGTCACATACTATATAATATACACAGGTATGAGCATGTATACAGTACAGGGGTGTTGTTACTAGTAGAGGTGTATGGTCACATTCTATATAATATACACAGGTGTGATCATGTATACAGTACAGGGTGATGTTACTAGTAGAGGTGTATGGTCACATACTATATAATATACACTGGTGTGAGCATGTATACAGTACAGGGGTGATGTTACTAGTAGAGGTGTATGGTCACCTACTATATAATATACACAGGTGTGAGCATGTATACAGTACAGGTGTGATGTTATTAGTATAGGTGTATGGTCATATGGTCCCATACTATAGAACATACACATGTGTGATCATGTATACAGTACAGGGGTGATGTTACTATTAGAGGTGTATGGTCACATACTATATAATATACACAGGTGTGATCATGTATACAGTACAGGGGTGATGTTACTATTAGAGGTGTATGGTCACATACTATATAATATACACAGGTGTGATCATGTATACAGTACAGGTGTGATGTTACTAGTAGAGGTGTATGGTCACATACTATATAATATACACAGGTGTGAGCATGTATACACTACAGGAGTGATGTTACTAGTAGAGGTGTATGGTCACATACTATATAATGTACACAGGTGTGAGCATGTATATAGTACAGGTATGATGTTACTAGTAGAGGTGTATGGTCACATACTATATAATATACACAGGTGTGATCATGTATACAGTACAGGTGTGATGTTACAAGCGGTGTATGGTCACATACTATATAATATACACAGGTATGAGCATGTATACAGTACAGGGGTGTTGTTACTAGTAGAGGTGTATGGTCACATTCTATATAATATATACAGGTGTGATCATGTATACAGTACAGATGTGATGTTACTAGTAGAGGTGTATGGTCACAAACTGTATAATATACACATGTGTGATCATGTATTCAGTACAGGTGTGATGTTACTAGAGGTGTATGGTCACATACTATATAATATACACAGGTGTGAGCATGTATACAGTACAGGTGTGATGTTACTAGTAGAGGTGTATGGTCACATACTATATAATATACACAGGTGTGATCATGTATACAGTACAGGGGTGATGTTACTAGTAGAGGTGTATGGTCACATACTTTATGATATACACAGGTGTGATCATGTATACAGTACAGGTGTGATGTTACTAGTAGAGGTGTATGGTCACATACTATATAATATACACAGGTGTGAGCATGTATACAGTACAGGGGTGATGTTACTAGTAGAGGTGTATGGACACATACTATATAATATACACAGGTGTGATCACGTATACAGTACAGGTGTGATGTTAGTAGTAGAGGTGTATGGTCACATACTATATAATATACACAGGTGTTAGCATGTATACAGTACAGGGGTGATGTTACTAGTAGAGGTGTATGGTCACATAATATATAATATACACAGGTGTGATCATGTATACAGTACAGGGGTGATGTTACTAGAGGTGTATGGTCACATACTATATAATATACACAGGTGTGATCATGTATACAGTACAGGGGTGATGTTACAAGTAGAGGTATATGGTCACATACTATATAATATACACAGGTGTTATCATGTATACAGTACAGGGGTGATGTTACTAGTAGAGGTGTATGGTCACATACTATCTAATATACACAGGTGTGAGCATGAATACAGTACAGGTGTGATGTTACTAGTATAGGTGTATGGTCCCATACTATACAACATACACAGGTGTGATTATGTATACAGTACAGGTGTGATGTCACTAGTAGAGGTGTATGGTCACATACTATATAATATACACAGGTGTTAGCATGTATACAGTACAGGGGTGATGTTACTAGTAGAGGTGTATGGTCACATAATATATAATATACACAGGTGTGATCATGTATACAGTACAGGGGTGATGTTACTAGAGGTGTATGGTCACATACTATATAATATACACAGGTGTGATCATGTATACAGTACAGGGGTGATGTTACAAGTAGAGGTATATGGTCACATACTATATAATATACACAGGTGTGATCATGTATACAGTACAGGGGTGATGTTACTAGTAGAGGTGTATGGTCACATACTATATAATATACACAGGTGTGATCATGTATACAGTACAGGGGTGATGTTACTAGTAGAGGTGTATGGTCACATACTATATAATATACACAGGTGTGATCATGTATACAGTACAGGGGTGATGTTACTAGTATAGGTGTATGGTCACATACTATACAACATACACAGGTGTGATCATGTATACAGTACAGGGGTGATGTTACTAGTAGAGGTGTATGGTCACATACTATATAATATACACAGGTGTGATCATGTATACAGTACAGGGGTGATGTTACTAGTAGAGGTGTATTGTCACATACTATATAATATACACAGGTGTGATCATGTATACAGTACAGGTGTGATGTTACTAGTATAGGTGTATGGTCACATACTATAGAACATACACAGGTGTGATCATGTATACAGTACAGGGGTGATGTTACTATTAGAGGTGTATGGTCACATACTATATAATATACACAGGTGTTATCATGTATACAGTACAGGGGTGATGTTAGTAGTAGAGGTGTATGGTCACATACTATATAATATACACAGGTGTGATCATGTATACAGTACAGGGGTGATGTTACTAGTAGAGGTGTATGGTCACATACTATATAATATACACAGGTGTGATCATGTTTACAGTACAGGGTGATGTTACTAGTAGAGGTGTATGGTCACATACTATATAATATACACAGGTGTGATCATGTTTACAGTACAGGAGTGATGTTACTAGTAGAGGTGTATGGTCAAATACTATATAATATACACAGGTGTGATCATGTATACAGTACAGGTGTGATGTTACTAGTAGAGCTGTATGGTCACATACTATATAATATACACAGGTGTGATCACGTATACAGTACAGGTGTGATGTTAGTAGTAGAGGTGTATGGTCACATACTATATAATATACACAGGTGTTAGCATGTATACAGTACAGGGGTGATGTTACTAGTAGAGCTGTATGGTCACATATTATATAATATACACAGGTGTGATCATGTATACAGTACAGGGGTGATGTTACTAGTAGAGGTGTATGGTCACATAATATATAATATACACAGGTGTGATCATGTATACAGTACAGGGGTGATGTTACTAGTAGAGGTGTATGGTCACATACTATCTAATAAACACAGGTGTGAGCATGAATACAGTACAGGTGTGATGTTACTAGTATAGGTATATGGTCACATACTATATAATATACACAGGTGTGATCATGTATACAGTACAGGTGTGATGTTACTAGTAGAGGTGTATGGTCACATACTATATAATATACACAGGTGTTATCATGTATACAGTACAGGGGTGATGTTACTAGTAGAGGTGTATGGTCACATACTATCTAATAAACACAGGTGTGAGCATGAATACAGTACAGGTGTGATGTTACTAGTATAGGTGTATGGTCACATACTATACAACATACACAGGTGTGATCATGTATACAGTACAGATGTGATGTTACTAGTAGAGGTGTATGGTCACAAACTGTATAATATACACATGTGTGATCATGTATACAGTACAGGTGTGATGTTACTAGAGGTGTATGGTCACATACTATATAATATACACAGGTGTGAGCATGTATACAGTACAGTGGTGATGTTACTAGTAGAGGTGTTTGGTCACATACTATATAATATACACAGGTGTGATCATGTATACAGTACAGGGGTGATGTTACTAGTAGAGGTGTATGGACACATACTATATAATATACACAGGTGTGATCACGTATACAGTACAGGTGTGATGTTAGTAGTAGAGGTTTATGGTCACATACTATATAATATACACAGGTGTTAGCATGTATACAGTACAGGGGTGATGTTACTAGTAGAGGTGTATGGTCACATAATATATAATATACACAGGTGTGATCATGTATACAGTACAGGGGTGATGTTACTAGAGGTGTATGGTCACATACTATATAATATACACAGGTGTGATCATGTATACAGTACAGGGGTGATGTTACAAGTAGAGGTATATGGTCACATACTATATAATATACACAGGTGTTATCATGTATACAGTACAGGGGTGATGTTACTAGTAGAGGTGTATGGTCACATACTATCTAATATACACAGGTGTGAGCATGAATACAGTACAGGTGTGATGTTACTAGTATAGGTGTATGGTCACATACTATACAACATACACAGGTGTGATTATGTATACAGTACAGGTGTGATGTCACTAGTAGAGGTGTATGGTCACATACTATATAATATACACAGGTGTGATCATGTATACAGTACAGGGGTGATGTTACTAGTAGAGGTGTATGGTCACATACTATATAATATACACAGGTGTGATCATGTATACAGTACAGGGGTGATGTTACTAGTAGAGGTGTATGGTCACATACTATATAATATACACAGGTGTGATCATGTATACAGTACAGTGTGATGTTACTAGTATAGGTGTATGGTCACATACTATACAACATACACAGGTGTGATCATGTATACAGTACAGGGGTGATGTTACTAGTAGAGGTGTATGGTCACATACTATATAATATACACAGGTGTGATCATGTATACAGTACAGGGGTGATGTTACTAGTAGAGGTGTATTGTCACATACTATATAATATACACAGGTGTAATCATTTATACAGTACAGGTGTTATGTTACTAGTAGAGGTGTATGGTCACATACTATATAATATACACAGGTGTGATCATGTATACAGTACAGGGGTGATGTTACTAGTAGAGGTGTATGGTCACATACTATATAATATACACAGGTGTGAGCATGTATACAGTACATGAGGGATGTTACTAGTAGAGGTGTATGGTAACATACTATATAATATACACAGGTGTGAGCATGTATACAGTACAGGGGAGATGTTACTAGTAGAGGTGTATGGTCACATACTATATTATATACACAGGTGTAATCATGTATACAGTACAGGGGAGATGTTACTGGTAGAGGTATATGGTCACATACTATATAATATACACAGGTGTAATCATTTATACAGTACAGGTGTTATGTTACTAGTAGAGGTGTATGGTCACATACTATATAATATACACAGGTGTGATCATGTATACAGTACAGGGGTGATGTTACTAGTAGAGGTGTATGGTCACATACTATATAATATACACAGGTGTGATCATGTATACAGTACAGGGGTGATGTTACTAGTAGAGGTATATGGTCACATACTATATAATATACACAGGTGTAATCATGTATACAGTACAGGTGTGATGTTACTAGTAGAGGTGTATGGTCACATACTATATAATATACACAGGTGTGATCATGTATACAGTACAGGGGTGATGTTACTAGTAGAGGTGTATGGTCACATACTATATAATATACACAGGTGTGATCATGTATACAGTACAGGGGTGATGTTACTAGTAGAGGTATATGGTCACATACTATATAATATACACAGGTGTAATCATGTATACAGTACAGGTGTGATGTTACTTGTATAGGTGTATGGTCACATACTATATAATATACACAGGTGTGATCATGTATACAGTACAGGGGTGATGTTACTAGTAGAGGTGTATGGTCACATACTATATAATATACACTGGTGTGATCATGTATACAGTACAGGGGTGATGTTACTAGTAGAGGTGTATGGTCACATACTATATAATATACACAGGTGTGAGCATGTATACAGTACAGGGGTGATGTTACTAGTAGAGGTGTATGGTCACATACTATATAACATACACAGGTGTGATCATGTATACAGTACAGGTGTGATGTTACTAGTATAGGTGTATGGTCACATACTATATAATATACACAGGTGTTAGCATGTATACAGTACAGGTGTGATGTTACTAGTATAGGTGTATGGTCACCTACTATATAATATACACAGGTGTTAGCATGTATACAGTACAGGTGTGATGTTACTAGTATAGGTGTATGGTCACATACTATAGAACATACACAGGTGTGATCATGTATACAGTACAGGGGTGATGTTACTATTAGAGGTGTATGGTCACATACTATATAATATACACAGGTGTGAGCATGTATACACTACAGGAGTGATGTTACTAGTAGAGGTGTATGGTCACATACTATATAATATACACAGGTGTGAGCATGTATACAGTACAGGGGTGATGTTACTAGTAGAGGTGTATGGTCACATACTATATAATATACACAGGTGTGATCATGTATACAGTACAGGTGTGATGTTACTAGTAGAGGTGTATGGTCACATACTATATAATATACACAGGTGTGAGCATGTATATAGTACAGGTATGATGTTATTAGTAGAGGTGTATGGTCACATACTATATAATATACACAGGTGTGATCATGTATACAGTACAGGTGTGATGTTACTAGCGGTGTATGGTCACATACTATATCATATACACAGGTATGAGCATGTATACAGTACAGGGGTGTTGTTACTAGTAGAGGTGTATGGTCACATTCTATATAATATACACAGGTGTGATCATGTATACAGTACAGATGTGATGTTATTAGTAGAGGTGTATGGTCACAAACTGTATAATATACACATGTGTGATCATGTATACAGTACAGGTGTGATGTTACTAGAGGTGTATGGTCACATACTATATAATATACACAGGTGTGAGCATGTATACAGTACAGGGGTGATGTTACTAGTAGAGGTGTATGGTCACATACTATATAATATACACAGGTGTGATCATGTATACAGTACAGGGGTGATGTTACTAGTAGAGGTGTATTGTCACATACTATATAATATACACAGGTGTGAGCATGTATACAGTACAGTGGTGATGTTACTAGTAGAGGTGTTTGGTCACATACTATATAATATACACAGGTGTGATCATGTATACAGTACAGGGGTGATGTTACTAGTAGAGGTGTATGGTCACATACTATATAATATACACAGGTGTGAGCATGTATACAGTACAGGGGTGATGATAATAGTAGAGGTGTATTGTCACATACTATATAATATACACAGGTGTGAGCATGTATACAGTACAGGGGTGATGTTACTAGTAGAGGTGTATGGTCACATACTATATAATATACACAGGTGTGATCATGTATACAGTACAGGGGTGATGTTACTAGAGGTGTATTGTCACATACTATATAATATACACAGGTGTGAGCATGTATACAGTACAGGAGTGATGTTACTAGTAGAGGTGCATGGTCACATACTATATAATATACACAGGTGTGATCACGTATACAGTACAGGTGTGATGTTACTAGTAGAGGTGTATGGTCATATACTTTATAATATACAGAGGTGTGATCATGTATACAGTACAGGGGTGATGTTACTAGTAGAGGTGTATGGTCACATACTTTATAATATACACAGGTGTGATCATGTATACTGTACAGGAGTGATGTTACTAGTAGAGGTGTATGGTCATATACTATATAATATACACAGGTGTGATCATGTATACAGTACAGGTGTGATGTTACTAGTAGAGGTGTATGGTCACATACTATATAATATACACAGGTGTGAGCATGTATACAGTACAGGAGTG
This sequence comes from Taudactylus pleione, assembly GCA_031769625.1. Classification (NCBI taxonomy): domain Eukaryota; kingdom Metazoa; phylum Chordata; class Amphibia; order Anura; family Myobatrachidae; genus Taudactylus; species Taudactylus pleione. Next base: position 1,866,191 of record JAUIMM010000596.1, on the reverse strand, counting down.
ATGTTACTAGTAGAGGTGTATGGTCACATACTATATAATATACACAGGTGTGATCATGTATACAGTACAGGGGTGATGTTACTAGTAGAGGTGCATGGTCACATACTATATAATATACACAGGTGTGATCACGTATACAGTACAGGTGTGATGTTACTAGTAGAGGTGTATGGTCACATACTTTATAATATACACAGGTGTGATCATGTATACAGTACAGGAGTGATGTTACTAGTAGAGGTATATGGTCACATACTATATAATATACACAGGTGTGATCATGTATCCAGTACAGTGGTGATGTTACTAGTAGAGGTGTATGGTCACATACTATATAATATACACAGGTGTGAGCATGTATACAGTACATGAGGGATGTTACTAGTAGAGGTGTATGGTCACATACTATATAATATACACAGGTGTAATCATGTATACAGTACAGGTGTTATGTTACTAGTAGAGGTGTATGGTCACATACTATATAATATACACAGGTGTGATCATGTATACAGTACAGGGGTGATGTTACTAGTAGAGGTGTATGGTCACATACTATATAATATACACAGGTGTGATCATGTATACAGTACAGGGGTGATGTTACTAGTAGAGGTGTATGGTCACATACTATATAATATACACAGGTGTGATCATGTATACAGTACAGGGGTGATGTTACTAGTAGAGGTGTATGGTCACATACTATATAATATACACTGGTGTGATCATGTATACAGTACAGGGGTGATGTTACTAGTAGAGGTGTACGGTCACATACTATATAATATACACATGTGTGATCACGTATACAGTACAGGTGTGATGTTACTAGTAGAGGTGTATGGTCACATACTATATAATATACACAGGTGTGATCATGTATGCAGTACAGGGGAGATGTTACTAGTAGAGGTGTATGGTCACATACTATATAATATACACAGGTGTGATCATGTATACAGTACAGGGGTGATGTTACTAGTATAGGTGTATGGTCACATACTGTATAATATACACAGGTGTGATCACGTATACAGTACAGGTGTGATGTTACTAGTAGAGGTGTATGGTCACATACTATATAATATACACAGGTGTGATCATTATACAGTACAGGTGTGATGTTACTAGTAGAGGTGTATGGTCACATACTATATAATATACACAGGTGTGATGTTACTAGTAGAGGTGTATGGTCACTTACTATATAATATACACAGGTGTGAGCATGTATACAGTACAGGTGTGATGTTACTAGTAGAGGTGTACGGTCACATACTATATAATATACACAGGTGTGATCACGTATACAGTACAGGTGTGATGTTACTAGTAGAGGTGTATGGTCACATACTATATAATATACACAGGTGTGATCATTTATACAGTACAGGGGTGATGTTACTAGTAGAGGTGTATGGTCACATACTATATAATATACACAGGTGTGAGCATGTATACAGTACAGGGGAGATGTTACTAGAGGTGTATTATCACATACTACAGTTTCGGCTCTAGGGAGAGCCGTGCCCTGTGCTGGATGGGACATTACCTGTGACCGGCTGAAAATGGGGCCGTAGCCTAAATACCCCCAGTCCTCTTGCTGCACTGAATGAATGCCGCAGCCATTGCGTGGCATCCATTTATCTACTCCGGGGCAGACACAGGTGCACTGTTGCAGCGGTGGAGATGCCCAACCTCCCAACTGCCCATGGGACACTTCGCCCCGCTGGTGGAATAATGGGGCAGTGCCCAAAAAATGAGATTGTCCCCCTGATATTAGCAATTGTTGGGATGGGAGCATCTTCTGAGTCGGCCCTGAGATACTAAATAATATACACAGAGATTAGGGAACACTGGGATGCTAACTGTCTTTATGACGCTGCTATAAAAGTGCCTGGAGACACATTTCTCCACCAGTAGGGGTACAACGACTAAAAGCAGTATAGTACTCCTACTGGTCATAGACCATGCACAGGGGTTCTCTTCTATTATAGTCCAGGAACATTGAGGCTCCACGGGGGCTGTAACCCCCTATAATAGGGCAAAACACATGGGACATTTCTTAATGCTTCCTGATTGGCTTCTTTATGTTCCAAGCATTGTGATTGGCTGGATTCTCCAGCATTATTTACTTGTCACATTTTTGACAGATCGCAAATAAATGCATAGATGGCGATTCTGGAAAATCTGCCCGATATCTCCCATAAGGGGTGTATATAGAAGAGGTGTATTAAGTCTATCTCTCAGCAGTTTGTAGGGTCACAGGGGGTTTGTATATACTGTATAAACGTGTAATAAAAAACAAGCTGACTATAGACAGCTACATATTTTCTTTTCAGTGATGAGGTCAAGGTGAGTCCCTCTGATAACAACTAATAATCATCTTAATGAGCTCACAGGGGACCTGGTAGAGGGAATATATAGTGAGAGGATGATGAGACTTTCGAGGCTAAAGAGAGAAGACAATCCTAGAACTGACCATTATACACGACAGGTGGGTGTATTATACCACTATATTACACCACTAATACCCCAGCATTCATGTGTGTGTGTGTACAGTATTATACCTCTATATTACACCACTAATACCCCAACATTCATGTGTGTGTGTGTACAGTATTATACCACTATATTACACCACTAATACCCCAGCATTCATGTGTGTGTGTGTACAGTATTATACCACTATATTACACCACTAATACCCCAGCATTCATGTGTGTGTGTGTACAGTATTATACCTCTATATTACACCACTAATACCCCAACATTCATGTGTGTGTGTGTACAGTATTATACCACTATATTACACCACTAATACCCCAGCATTCATGTGTGTGTGTGTACAGTATTATACCACTATATTACACCACTAATACCCCAGCATTCATGTGTGTGTGTGTACAGTATTATACCACTATATTACACCACTAATACCCCAGCATTCATGTGTGTGAACAGTATTATACCACTATATTACACCACTAATACCCAGCATTCATGTGTGTGTACAGTATTATACCACTATATTACACCACTAATACCCCAGCATTCATGTGTGTGTATAGTATTATACCACTATATTACACCACTAATACCCCAGCATTCATGTGTGTGTACAGTATTATACCACTATATTACACCACTAATACCCCAGCATTCATGTGTGTGTGTACAGTATTATACCACTATATTACACCACTAATACCCCAGCATTCATGTGTGTGTACAGTATTATACCACTATATTACACCACTAATACCCCAGCATTCATGTGTGTGTACAGTATTATACCACTATATTACACCACTAATACCCCAGCATTCATGTGTGTGTATAGTATTATACCACTATATTACACCACTAATACCCCAGCATTCATGTGTGTGTACAGTATTATACCACCATATTACAACACTAATACCCCAGCATTCATGTGTGTGTATAGTATTATACCACTATATTACAACACTAATACCCCAGCATTCATGTGTGTGTACAGTATTATACCACTATATTATACCACTAATACCCCAGCATTCATGTGTGTGTACAGTATTATACCACTATATTACACCACTAATACCCCAGCATTCATGTGTGTGTACAGTATTATACCACTATATTACACCACTAATACCCCAGCATTCATGTGTGTGTACAGTATTATACCACTATATTACACCACTAATACCCCAGCATTCATGTGTGTGTATAGTATTATACCACTATATTACACCACTAATACCCCAGCATTCATGTGTGTGTACAGTATTATACCACCATATTACAACACTAATACCCCAGCATTCATGTGTGTGTATAGTATTATACCACTATATTACAACACTAATACCCCAGCATTCATGTGTGTGTACAGTATTATACCACCATATTACAACACTAATACCCCAGCATTCATGTGTGTGTATAGTATTATACCACCATATTACAACACTAATACCCCAGCATTCATGTGTGTGTATAGTATTATACCACTATATTACACCACTAATACCCCAGCATTCATGTGTGTGTACAGTATTATACCACTATATTACACCACTAATACCCCAGCATTCATGTGTGTGTATAGTATTATACCACCATATTACAACACTAATACCCCAGCATTCATGTGTGTGTATAGTATTATACCACTATATTACACCACTAGTACCCCAGCATTCAAGTGTGTGTGTGTACAGTGTTATACCACCATATTACACCACTAATACCCCAGCATTCATGTGTGTGTGTGTACATTATTATACCACCATATTACACCACTAATACCCCAGCATACATGTGTGTGTACAGTATTATACCACCATATTACACCACTAATACCCCAGCATTCATGTGTGTGTGTGTACAGTATTATACCACCATATTACACCACTAATACCCAGGCATTCATGTGTGTGTGTGTACAGTATTATACCACTATATTACACCACTAATAACCCATCATACATGTGTGTGTACAGTATTATACCACCATATTACACCACTAATACCCAGGCATTCATGTGTGTGTACAGTATTATACCACTATATTACACCACTAATACCCCAGCATTCATGTGTGTGTGTGTACAGTATTATACCACTATATTACACCACTAATACCCCAGCATACATGTGTGTGTACAGTATTATACCACCATATTACACCACTAATACCCAGGCATTCATGTGTGTGTGTGTACAGTATTATACCACTATATTACACCACTAATACCCCAGCATACATGTGTGTGTACAGTATTATACCACCATATTACACCACTAATACCCCAGCATACATGTGTGTGTACAGTATTATACCACTATATTACACCACTAATACCCCAGCATTCATGTGTGTGTACAGTATTATACCACTATATTACACCACTAATACCCCAGCATACATGTGTGTGTACAGTATTATACCACCATATTACACCACTAATACCCCAGCATACATGTGTGTGTACAGTATTATACCACCATATTCCACCACTAATACCCAGGCATTCATGTGTGTGTGTGTACAGTATTATACCACCATATTACACCACTAATACCCCAGCATACATGTGTGTGTACAGTATTATACCACTATATTACACCACTAATACCCCAGCATACATGTATGTGTACAGTATTATACCACCATATTACACCACTAATACCCCAGCATACATGTGTGTGTACAGTATTATACCACCATATTACACCACTAATACCCAGGCATTCATGTGTGTGTGTGTACAGTATTATACCACCATATTACACCACTAATACCCAGGCATACATGTGTGTGTATAGTATTATACCACCATATTACACCACTAATACCCCAGCATTCATGTGTGTGTGTGTACATTATTATACCTCCATATTACACCACTAATACCCCAGCATTCATGTGTGTGTGTGTGTACATTATTATACCACCATATTACACCACTTATACCCCAGCATACATGTGTGTGTGTGTGTACAGTATTATACCACCATATAACTCCACTAATACCCCAGCATTCATGTGTGTGTATAGTATTATATCACCATATTACACCACTAATACCCAGGCATTCATGTGTGTGTGTGTACATTATTATACCACCATATTACACCACTAATACCCCAGCATACATGTGTGTGTGTGTGTGTGTGTACAGTATTATACCACCATATAACTCCACTAATACCCCAGCATTCATGTGTGTATAGTATTATATCACCATATTACACCACTAATACCCAGGCATTCATGTGTGTGTGTGTACAGTATTATACCACCATATTACACCACTCATACCCCAGCATTCATGTGTGTGTACAGTATTATACCACCATATTCACCACTAATACCCCAGCATTCATGTGTGTGTGTGTACAGTATTATACCATAATATTACACCACTAATACCCAGGCATTCATGTGTGTGTGTGTACAGTATTATACCACCATATTACACCACTAATACCCCAGCATTCATGTGTGTGTGTACATTATTATACCACCATATTACACCACTAATACCCCAGCATACTTGTGTGTGTATAGTATTATATCACCATATTACACCACTAATACCCAGGCATTCATGTGTGTGTATAGTATTATACCACCATATTACACCACTAATACCCCAGCATTCATGTGTGTGTGTGTACATTATTATACCTCCATATTACACCACTAATACCCCAGCATTCATGTGTGTGTGTGTACATTATTATACCACCATATTACACCACTTATACCCCAGCATACATGTGTGTTTGTGTGTGCACAGTATTATACCACCATATAACTCCACTAATACCCCAGCATTCATGTGTGTGTATAGTATTATATCACCATATTACACCACTAATACCCAGGCATTCATGTGTGTGTGTGTACATTATTATACCACCATATTACACCACTAATACCCCAGCATACATGTGTGTGTGTGTGTGTACAGTATTATACCACCATATAACTCCACTAATACCCCAGCATTCATGTGTGTGTATAGTATTATATCACCATATTACACCACTAATACCCCAGCAGTCATGTGTGTGTACAGTATTATACCAAAATATTCACCACTAATACCCCAGCATTCATGTGTGTGTGTGTACAGTATTATACCATAATATTACACCACTAATACCCAGGCATTCATGTGTGTGTGTGTACAGTATTATACCACCATATTACACCACTAATACCCCAGCATTCATGTGTGTGCGTGTGTGTGTGTACAGTATTATACCACCATATTACACCACTAATACCCCAGCATTCATGTGTGTGTACAGTATTATACCACCATATTCACCAATAATACCCCAGCATTCATGTGTGTGTACAGTATTATACCACCATATTACACCACTAATACCCCAACATTCATGTGTATGTACAGTATTATACCACCATATTACACCACTATTACCCCAGCATTCATGTATGTGTACAGTATTATACCACCATATTACACCACTAATACCCCAGCATTCATGTGTGTGTACAGTATTATACCACCATATTACACCACTAATACCCCAGCATTCATGTGTGTGTGTGTGTGTGTGTGTGTGTGTGTGTGTGTGTACAGTATTATACCACCATATTACACCACTAATACCCAGGCATTCATGTGTGTGTACAGTATTATACCACCATATTACACCACTAATACCCCAGCATTCATGTGTGTGTGTGTGTGTGTGTACAGTATTATACCACCATATTACACCACTAATACCCCAGCATTCATGTGTATGTGTGTACATTATTATACCACCATATTACACCACTAATACCCCAGCATTCATGTGTGTGTACAGTATTATACCACTATATTACACCACTAATACCCCAGTATTCATGTGTGTGTGTGTGTGTATACAGAATTATTTATACCACCATATTACACCACTAATACCCCAGCATTCATGAGTGTGTGTGTACAGTATTATACCACCAAATTACACCACTAATACTCCAGCATTCATGTGTGTGTGTGTACAGTATTATACCACTATATTACACCATTAATACCCCAACATTCATGTTTATGTGTACAGTATTATACCACCATATTACACTACTAATACCCTAACATGCATGTATGTGTGTGTACTGTATTATACCACGATATTACACCACAAATAAACCAGCATTCATGTTTGTGTGTACAGTATTATACCACCATATTACACCACTAATACCCCAACATTCATGTTTATGTGTACAGTATTATACCACCATATTACACTACTAATACCCTAACATGCATGTATGTGTGTGTACAGTATTATACCACCATATTACACCACTAATACCCCAGAATTCATGAGTGTGTACAGTATTATACCACCATAAGACACCACTAATACCCCAACATTCATGTGTGTGTGTGTGTGTGTGTACAGTATTATAACACCATATTACACCACAAACACCCCAGCATTCATATGTGTGTGTACAGTATTATAGCGCCATATCACATCACTAATACCCCAGCATTCATGTGTGTGTATATGTACAGTATTATACCCTATATTACACTACTAATACCCCAGCATTCATGTGTTTGTGTGTGTGTACAGTATTATACCACCATATTACACCACTAATACCCCAACATTCATATGAGTGTGTACAGTATTATACCACCATATTACTCCACTAATACCCCAACATTGATGTGTGTGTGTGTGTGTGTACAGTATTATAACTAGGGGTGTGCACCGGCCACTTTTCGTGTTTTGTGTTTTGGTTTTGGATCTGGATCTTTCTTCGTGTTTTGGATCTGGATTGGTTTTGCCAAAACCACCCTTCCGTGTTTTGGGTTCTGGGTTTTGTGTTTTGGATCTGTATTTTTTTTTAAAAAAGCATAAAAACAGCTAAAATCACAGAATTTGTAGGTTTTTCTGCTCCTATGCTATTATTAACCTCAATAACCTTAATTTCCACTAATTTCCAGTCTATTCTGAACACCTCACACCTCACAATAGTGTTTTTATGTCCAAAAGGTTGCACCGAGGTAGCTGGATGACTATGCTAAGCGACACGAGTGGGCGGCACAAACACGTGTCCCATCTAGGAGTGACACTGCAGTGGCAGACAGGATGGCAGTTTGAAAAACTAGGCCCCAAACTGTACATAATGCAAAGAAAAAAAAGAGGTGCAAGATGGAATTGTCCTTGGGCCCTCCCACCCACCCTTATGTTGTATAAACAGGACATGCACACTTTAACAAACCAATCATTTCAGCGCCAGGGTCTGCCACACAACTGTGGCTGAAATGATTGGTTCGTTTGGGCCCCCACAAAACAAGCTGGCAATTAATGTGTCCCTGCACAAACTGGCTCTACGGAGGCAAGATGTCATCCTCATCCTCCTCATCCACCGATTCCTCACCCTCTTCAGTGTGTACATCCTCATCCTCACAAAGTATTAACTCGTCCCCACTTGAATCCACCACCACAGGTCCCTCTGTACCTTCTGGAGGCTGGTCTCCCTGGAAGAGCTGATAATTCATTTTGATGAACATCATCTTCTCCACATTCTGTGGAAGCAACCTCCTACGCCTTTCGCTGACAAGGTTCCCGGCTGCACTAAACACTCTTTCGGAGTACACACTGGAGGGGGGGCAACTCAGGTAAAATAGAGCCAGTTTGTACAGGGGCCTCCAAATTGCCTCTTTTTCCTGCCAGTACAGGTATGGACTGTCTGCCATGCCTACTTGGATGCTGTCACCGATGTAATCCTCCACCATTCTGTCAATGGTGACAGTATCATATGCAGTGACAGTAGACATGTCAGAAATTGTTGCCAGGTCCTTCAGTCCGGACCAGATGTCCAAACTTGGTCCTGCCTGCCCTGCATCACCGCCAGCGGGTTGCTTAGGATACCTAAGTTTTTTCCTGGCAGCCCCAGTTGCAGGAGAAAATGAAGAAGGAGCCGTTGACGTGTCACGTTCCGCTTCAGCTGACAGTGTGTTCACCAGCAGGTCTTTGCACCTCTGCAGGCTTGTGTCGGCCGGAAAGAGAGACACCACATAGGCTTTAAACCTAGGATCGAGCACGGTGGCCAAAATGTAGTGGTCTGATTTCAACAGATTGACCACCCTGGAATCCTGGCAAAGCGAATGAAGGGCTTCATCCACAAGTCCCACATGCCGAGCGGAATCGCTCCGTCTTAGCTCCTCCTTCACTTTCTCCAGCTGCTTCTGCAAAAGCCTGATGAGGGGAATGACCTGACTCAAGCTGGCAGTGTCTGAACTGACTTCACGTGTGGCAAGTTCGAAGGGCTAAAGAACCTTGCACAACACGGAAATCATTCTCCACTGCGCTTGAGTCAGGTGCATACCCCCTCCTTTGCCTATGTCATAGGTGGATGTATAGGCTTGTATGGCCTTTTGCTGCTCCTCCATCCTCTGAAGCATATAGAGGGTTGAGTTCCACCGCGTCACAACCTCTTGCTTCAGGTGATGGCGGGGCAGGTTCAAGAGTGTTTGCTGGCGCTCCAGTCTTCGGCACGCAGTCGCTGAATGGCGAAAGTGGCCAGAAATTTTTCGGGCCACCCAAAGCGTCTCCTGCACGCCCCTGTCGCTTTTCAGAAAATTCTGCACCACCAAGTTTATTGTGTGAGCAAAACATGGGACGTGCTGGAATTTGCCCAGATGTAATGCCCGCACAATATTGGTGGCGTTGTCAGATATCACAAATCCCCAGGAGAGTCTAAGTGGGGTAAGCCACTGGGCGATGATTTCCCTCAGTTTCTCTAAGAGGTTGTCGGCGGTGTGCCTCTTACTGAAACCGGTGATACACAGCGTAGCCTGCCTTGTAACGAGCTGGCGTTTCTGAGATGCTGCTACTGGTGACGCTGCTGCTGTTGCTGCGTAAGGTGATACATCTACCCAGTGGGCTGTCACAGTCATATAGTCCTTAGTCTGCCCTGTTCCACTTGTCCACATGTCCGTGGTTAAGTGGACATTGTGTACAATGGCATTTTTCAGGACACTGAGGACACTTTTTCTGACGTTTCTGTACAGTCTCGGTATCGCCTGCCTAGTGAAGTGGAATCTAGACGGGATTTGGAACCGGGGACACACTACCTCCATCAATTGTCTAAATCCCACTGCACTAATGGCGGATACCGGACGCACGTCTAACACCAACATAGCAGTCAAGGCCTCAGTTATACGTTTTGCTTCAGGATGACTGCTGTCGTACTTCATCCTCCTCGCTAAGGACTGTTGGAGGGTCAATTGTTTAGTAAAAGTAGTGGTGTTCCTACTTCCTCTCTGGGATGATGAACGACTCCCAGCAGCAGCAGCAACAGCAGCAGCGGCAGCAGTAGGCGTAGCAATGCAGGATCCTCCGGAGGAATCCCGGATAGGAGAGTCAGTCATGCCAGTGATATGGCCTGCAGGACTACTTCCGATCCTGACTAAGGAGGAAATTGACGAGGAGGGAGTTGACGGTGTGGTTTGCAGGCGCTTGGATACAACAGAACAACGGGATTTAGGTGTCCCTGGACTGCTTACGGTCTGAGCCAAAGTTTCTGAACTTGACAGTAACTTTTTATGAACGCGCTGCAGGTGCCGTATAAGGGAGGATGTTCCTAGGTGGTTGACGTCCCTACCCCTACTTATTTCACCTTTACATATGGTACATATGGCAAGACAGTTGTTGTCCGGATTTGGATAGAAATATTGCCAGACCAAAGAGGTGGAATGTTTGGTCTTCTGCCCAGGCATGACCGTGATGGGCTTTTTCATCCCACGGACAACAACTGTCTCCCCCGGAGCCTGATTTAAACAAACCACATCACCATCAGAATCCTCCTCGCCAACTTCCTCCTCAGCGCCAGCTACACCAGTATCCTCATCCTGTTGTACTTCAACAGTGACATCTTCAATTTGCATATCAGCAAGTGGACTGTGGGTGCTCCTTTCAGCACTTGCAGGGGGCGTGCAAATGGTGGAAAGAGCCACCTCTTCCCGTCCAGTGCTGGGAAGGTCAGGCATCGCAACCACCACCACACTTGGACTCTCCTTGGGGATTTGTGATATCTTCTTAGAAAGCACAGTTCTTCGCTGTGCTTTTGCCAGCTTAACTCTTTTGATTTTTTTAGTGGGAGGAGTGCTTCCATCGTCATGTGAAGCTGAACCACTAGTCATGAACATACTAGGGATCGACCTTAGCCGTTCCTTGCCACTCCGTGTCGTAAATGGCATATTGGCAAGTTTACGTTTCTCTTCAGCTGATTTAAATGTCTTTTTCAAGGTCATTTTCCTGAACTTTGCCATTTGGGATTGTATGTGCCCTCTACTATGACATTGGGCATCGGCCTTGGCAGACGACGTTGATGGCATGTTATCGTCTATGTCATGACTAGTGGCAGCAGCTTCAGCACTAGGAGGAAGTGGTTCTTGATCTTTCTCTATTTTATTTTTATCGGAGAAAGTTTGGTCCTCCATTTATGTTATATCGATTTGATATATACGTGCGGCTAAACACAGAAAATAATTTTTTTTTTGGTTTGGACTGGAGTGTACTTTGTGGGTTACAGCACCCTTTAACGGTCAAGCCAGCCGGCCCTTTACTTATGACACAGGCGCACTCTTGGCACTACTTTGTTGATGCACGTGCGGCTACTGCGCACACAATTCACAAACACAGAAAATAATTTTTTTTTGGTTTGGACTGGAGTGTACTTTCGGGGGTTACAGCACCCTTTAACGGTCAAGCCAGCCGGCCCTTTACTTATGACACAGGCGCACTCTTGGCACTACTTTGTTGATGCACGTGCGGCTACTGCGCACACAATTCACAAACACAGAAAATAATTTTTTTTTAGGTTTGGACTGGAGTGTACTTTCGGGGGTTACAGCACCCTTAACGGTCAAGCCAGCCGGCCCTTTACTTATGACACAGGCGCACGCTTGGCACTACTTTGTTGATGCACGTGCGGCTACTGCGCACACAATTCACAAACACAGAAAATAATTTTTTTTTGGTTTGGACTGGAGTGTACTTTCGGGGGTTACAGCACCCTTAACGGTCAAGCCAGCCGGCCCTTTACTTATGACACAGGCGCACGCTTGTCACTACTTTGTTGATGCACGTGCGGCTACTGCGCACACAATTCACAAACACAGAAAATAATTTTTTTTTTGGTTTGGACTGGAGTGTACTTTCGGGGGTTACAGCACCCTTAACGGTCAAGCCAGCCGGCCCTTTACTTATGACACAGGCGCACGTTTGGCACTACTTTGTTGATGCACGTGCGGCTACTGCGCACACAATTCACAAACACAGAAAATAATTTTTTTTTTGGTTTGGACTGGAGTGTACTTTCGGGGGTTACAGCACCCTTAACGGTCAAGCCAGCCGGCCCTTTACTTATGACACAGGTGCACGCTTGGCACTACTTTGTTGATGCACGTGCGGCTACTGCGCACACAATTCACAAACACAGAAAATAATTTTTTTTTTGGTTTGGACTGGAGTGTACTTTCGGGGGTTACAGCACCCTTAACGGTCAAGCCAGCCGGCCCTTTACTTATGACACAGGCGCACGCTTGGCACTACTTTGTTGATGCACGTGCGGCTACTGCGCACACAATTCACAAACACAGAAAATAATTTTTTTTTGGTTTGGACTGGAGTGTACTTTCGGGGGTTACAGCACCCTTTAACGGTCAAGCCAGCCGGCCCTTTACTTATGACACAGGCGCACGCTTGGCACTGCTTTGTTGATGCACGTGCGGCTACTGCGCACACAATTCACAAACACAGAAAATATATTATTTTTTTAGCACTTGGGGGGAGCACCCCTGATGGACAGAGCACCCCCTGGACAACACTACAGCACTCCTTTAAGACTGGGACACTGCACAGGACTTTGGAGTGGACACAGCCCCTATGGAGAACTGACTGCACAACACAGTCCAGCCAGCCCCTATGGACTTTGAAGTAGTGGACACAGCCCCTATTAACAACAGCAGCACAGCACAACACAGCCAGCCCCTATGGACTTTGAAGTAGTGGACAACAGCAGCGCTACACTACACTACACTACACAGCACTAACTCCCACCCTCCCTCTTCACTGTCCACAGCCGAGTGAGAAAATGGCGCCGACGCGGGTACCTTATATAGGATCCAAAACCCGCGAGACTCGGAAGGCGGGATGATGACGTTTTGCCTCGATGTCAGATCCGAGTCAGGCGGGAAAAGTCGAGCCTGACTCGGATCGGACTCGGATCGGGGGGGCTCGGGGGGGTTCGGATTTCAGAAATCCGAACCCGCTCACCCCTAATTATAACACCATATTACACCACAAACACCCCAGCATTCATATGTGTGTGTACAGTATTATACCACTATATTACACCACTAATAACCCAACATTCATGTGAGTGTGTACAGTGTTATACCACCATATTACACCACTAATACCCAGGCATTCATGTGTGTGTGTACAGTATTATTCCGATATATTACACCACTAATACCCCAGCAATCATGTGTGTGTACAGTATTATATCACCATATTATACCACTAATACCCCAGCATTCATGTGTGTGTGTGTACAGTATAATACCATTATATCACATCACTAATACCCCAGTATTCATGTGTGTGTACAGTATTATACTACTATATTACATAACTAATACCCAACTATTCATGTGTGTGTGCGGTATTATACCACCATATTACACCACTATTACCCCAGCATTCATGTGTGTGTGTACAGTATTATATCACCATATTACACCACTAATACCCCAGCATTCATGTGTGTGTACAGTATTATACCACTATATTACACCACTAATACCCCAGCATTCATGTGTGTGTGTGTACATTATTATACCACTATATTACACCACTAATACCCCAGCATTCATGTGTGTGTACAGTATTATACCACTATATTACACCACTATTACCCCAGCATTCATGTGTGTGTGTACAGTATTATACCATTATATTACACCACTAATACCCCAGCATTCATGTGTGTGTGTACAGTATTATATCACTATATTACACCACTAATACCCCAGCATTCATGTGTGTGTACAGTATTATACCATTATATTACACCACTAATACCCCAGCATTCATGTGTGTGTACAGTATTATACCACTATATTACACCACTAATACCCCAGCATTCATGTGTGTGTACAGTATTATACCACTATATTACACCACTAATACCCCAGCATTCATGTGTGTGTACTGTATTATACCACTATATTACACCACTAATACCCCAGCATTCATGTGTGTGTACAGTATTATACCACTATATTACACCACTAATACCCCAGCATTCATGTGTGTGTACAGTATTATACCACTATATTACACCACTAATACCCCAGCATTCATGTGTGTGTACAGTATTATACCATTATATTACACCACTAATACCCCAGCATTCATGTGTGTGTACAGTATTATACCACTATATTACACCACTAATACCCCAGCATTCTTGTGTGTGTACAGTATTATACCACTATATTACACCACTAATACCCCAGCATACATGTGTGTGTACAGTATTATACCACCATATTACACCACTAATACCCCAGCATTCATGTGTGTGTACAGTATTATACCACTATATTACACCACTAATACCCCAGCATTCATGTGTGTGTACAGTATTATATCACTATATTACACCACTAATACCCCAGCATTCATGTGTGTGTGTGTACAGTGTTATACCACCATATTACACCACTAATACCCCAGCATTCATGTGTGTGTGTGTACATTATTATACCACCATATTACACCACTAATACCCCAGCATACATGTGTGTGTACAGTATTATACCACCATATTACACCACTAATACCCCAGCATTCATGTGTGTGTACAGTATTATACCACTATATTACACCACTAATACCCCAGCATTCATGTGTGTGTACAGTATTATACCACTATATTACACCACTAATACCCCAGCATTCATGTGTGTGTACAGTATTATACCACTATATTACACCACTAATACCCCAGCATTCATGTGTGTGTGTGTACAGTATTATACCACCATATTACACCACTAATACCCGAGCATTCATGTGTGTGTGTGTACAGTATTATACCACTATATTACACCACTAATACCCCAGCATTCATGTGTGTGTGTGTACAGTATTATACCACCATATTACACCACTATTACCCCAGCATTCATGTGTGTGTACAGTATTATACCACTATATTACACCACTAATACCCCAGCATTCATGTGTGTGTACAGTATTATATCACTATATTATACCACTAATACCCCAGCATTCATGTGTGTGTGTGTACAGTATTATACCACTATATTACACCACTAATACCCCAGCATTCATGTGTGTGTACAGTATTATACCACTATATTACACCACTAATACCCCAGCATTCATGTGTGTGTGTGTACAGTATTATACCACCATATTACACCACTAATACCCCAGCATTCATGTGTGTGTGTGTACAGTGTTATACAACTATATTACACCACTAATACCCGAGCATTCATGTGTGTGTGTGTACAGTGTTATACAACTATATTACACCACTAATACCCCAGCATTCATGTGTGTGTGTGTACAGTATTATACCACTATATTACACCACTAATACCCCAGCATACATGTGTGTGTACAGTATTATACCACTATATTACACCACTATTACCCCAGCATTCATGTGTGTGTGTACAGTATTATATCACCATATTATACCACTAATACCCCAACATTCATGTGTGTGTGTACAGTATTATACCATTATATTACACCACTAATACCCCAGCATTCATGTGTGTGTGTGTACAGTATTATACCATCATATTACACCACTAATACCCCAACATTCATGTGTGTGTGTGTACAGTGTTATACAACTATATTACACCTCTAATACCCCAGCATTCATGTGTGTGTGTGTGTGTACGGTATTATACCCTATATTACACCACAAACACCCCAGCATTCAAGTTTATGTGTACAGTATTATACCACTATATTACACCACTAATACCCCAGCATTCATGTGTATGTACTTTATTATACTCTATATTACACCACTAATACCAGTGGCAAATTCAGGATTTTGAAAGGGGGTTTCCAAATAATTGGTTACAGAACCAATGACAAAAACGTCTAACCAGAAATTGAATAAGCCTGCAACATACACTTTACTGTGTACTTAAAGTGTTTTAATATAAATAACAATAAATAATATAAATAACAAGGCATCTGGGCCTACAGCTTGCTTATGCATAATGTGTAACAGTATGTACGTACAAAATTTAAACTACCAGTGCAATTTACACCACACAATAGTCCCTCATTCATGTTATGACATGTTCTGACACACAGTAGTCCCTTATTCATGTTATGACACACAGTAGTCTCTTATTTATTTTATTACACACAGTAGTCCCTTATTCATGTTATGACACACAGTAGACCCTTATTCATGTTATTACACACAGTATTCCCTTATTTATGTTATTACACACAGTATTCCTTATTCATGTTATTACACACAGTATTCCCTTATTTATGTTATTACACACAGTAGTCCCTGATTCATGTTATGACACACAGTATTTCTTTATTTATGTTATTACACACAGTAGTCCTTATTTTTGTTATTACACACAGTAGTCCCTTATTCATGTTATGATACACAGTATTCCTTTATTCATGCTATGACACACAGTATTCCCTTATTCATGTTATGACACACAGTATTCCCTTATTCATGTTATGACACACAGTATTCCCATATTCATGTTATGACACACAGTAGTCCCTTATTCATGTTATGACACACAGTAGTCCCTTATTCATACTATGACACACAGTATTCCCTTATTCATGTTATGACACACAGTAGTCCTTTATTCATGTTATGACACACAGTAGTCCTTTATTCATGTTATGACACACAGTAGTCCCTTATTCATACTATGACACACAGTATTCCCTTATTCATGTTATGACACACAGTAGTCCCTTATTCATACTATGACACACAGTATTCCCTTATTCATACTATGACACATAGTATTCCCTTATTCATGTTATGACACACAGTAGTCCCTTATTCATGTTATGACACACAGTATTCCTTTATTCATACTATGACACACAGAATTCCCTTATTCATGTTATGACACACAGTATTCCCTTATTCATACTATGACACACAGTATTCCCTTATTCATGTTATGACACACAGTAGTCCCTTATTCATGTTATGACACACAGTATTCCCTTATTCATACTATGACACACAGTATTCCCTTATTCATGTTATGACACACAGTAGTCCCTTATTCATGCTATGACATACAGTAGTCCCTTATTCATACTATGACACACAGTAGTCCCTTATTCATGTTATGACACACAGTATTCCCTTATTCATGTTATGACACACAGTAGTCCCTTATTCATGTTATGACACACAGTAGTCCCTTATTCATGTTATGACACACAGTAGTCCTTTATTCATGTTATGACACACAATAGTCCCTTATTCATGTTATGACACAGTAGTCCTTTACTCATGTTATGACACACAGTAGTCCCTTATTCATGTTATGACACACAGTAGTCCCTTATTCGTGTTATGACACACAGTAGTCCCTTATTCGTGTTGTGACACACAGTAGTCCCTTATTCATCTTCTGACACACAGTATTCCCTTATTCATGTTATGACACAAATTATTCCCTTATTCATGTTATGACACACAGTACTCCCTTATTCATGTTATGACACACAGTAGTCCCTTATTCATGTTATGACACAGCAGTCCCTTATTCATGTTATGACACAGTTTTCCCTTGTTCATGTTATGACACACAGTAGTCCCTAATTCATGTTATGACACAGCAGTCCCTTATTCATGTTATGACACAGTAGTCCCTTATTCATGACACACAGTAGTCCCTTATTCATGCTATGACACACAGTATTCCCTTATTCATGCTATGACACACAGTAGTCCCTTATTCATGCTATGACACACAGTAGTCCCTTATTCATATTATGACACACAGTAGTCCCTTATTCATGTTATGACACACAGTAGTCCCTTATTCATGTTATGAAACACAGTATTCCCTTATTAATGCTATGACACACAGTATTCCCCTATTCATGTTATGACACACAGTTGTCCCTTATTCATGTTATGACACACAGTAGTCCCTTATTCATGTTATGACACAAAGTAGTCCCTTATTCATGTTATGACACACAGTAGTCCCTTATTCATGCTATGACACACAGTAGTCCCTTATTCATGCTATGACACACAGTATTCCCTTATTCATGTTATGACACACAGTAGTCCCTTATTCATGCTATGACACACACTATTCCCTTATTCATGCTATGACACACAGTAGTCCCTTATTCATGGTATGACACACAGTATTCCCTTATTCATGTCATGATACACAGTATTCCCTTATTCATGT
The DNA here is from genome assembly GCA_031769625.1 of Taudactylus pleione. NCBI lineage: Eukaryota > Metazoa > Chordata > Amphibia > Anura > Myobatrachidae > Taudactylus > Taudactylus pleione. The sequence goes on along the minus strand of JAUIMM010000596.1, from coordinate 1,847,142 downwards.
CATGACACACAGTAGTCCCTTATTCCTGCTATGACACACAGTATTCCCTTATTCATGTTATGACACACAGTAGTCCCTTATTCATGTTATGACACACAGTAGTCCCTTTTTCATGCTATGACACACAGTAGTCCCTTATTCATGCTATGACACACAGTAGTCCCTTATTCATGTTATGACACACAGTAGCCCCTTATTCGTGTTATGACACACAGTAGCCCCTTATTCCTGTTATGACACACAGTAGTCCCTTATTCATGTTATGACACACAGTAGTCCCTTATTCGTGTTATGACACACAGTAGTCCCTTATTCGTGTTGTGACACACAGTAGTCCCTTATTCGTGTTGTGACACACAGTAGTCCCTTATTCGTGTTCTGACACACAGTATTCCCTTATTCGTGTTATGACACACAGTATTCCCTTATTCATGTTATGACACAGTAGTCCCTTATAACATGAATAAGGGACTACTGTGTGTCATAACATGAATAAGGGACTACTGTGTCATAACATGAATAAGGGAATACTGTGTGTCATAACATGAATAAGGGACTACTGTGTGTCATAACATGAATGACACACAGTATTCCCTTATTCATGTTATGACACAGTAGTCCTTTATTCATGTTATGACACACAGCAGTCCCTTATTCGTGTTATGACACACAGTAGTCCCTTTTTCGTGTTGTGACACACAGTAGTCCCTTATTCATGTTCTGACACACAGTATTCCCTTATTCATGCTATGACACACAGTATTCCCTTATTCATGTTATGACACACAGTAGTCCCTTATTCATGTTATGACACACAGTAGTCCCTTATTCATGTTATGACACACAGTAGTCCCTTATTCATGTTATGACACACAGTAGTCCCTTATTCATGCTATGACACACAGTAGTCCCTTATTCGTGTTATGACACACAGTTGTCCCTTATTCGTGTTATGACACACAGTAGCCCCTTATTCGTGTTATGACACACAGTAGCCCCTTATTCGTGTTATGACACACAGTAGCCCCTTATTCCTGTTATGACACACAGTAGTCCCTTATTCATGTTATGACACACAGTAGTCCCTTATTCGTGTTATGACACACAGTAGTCCCTTATTCGTGTTGTGACACACAGTAGTCCCTTATTCGTGTTGTGACACACAGTAGTCCCTTATTCGTGTTCTGACACACAGTATTCCCTTATTCGTGTTATGACACACAGTATTCCCTTATTCATGTTATGACACAGTAGTCCCTTATAACATGAATAAGGGACTACTGTGTGTCATAACATGAATAAGGGAATACTGTGTGTCATAACATGAATAAGGGACTACTGTGTGTCATAACAGGAATGACACACAGTATTCCCTTATTCATGTTATGACACAGTAGTCCTTTATTCGTGTTATGACACACAGTAGTCCCTTATTCATGTTATGACACACAGTAGTCCCTTATTCATGCTATGACACACAGTATTCCCTTATTCATGTTATGACACAGTAGTCCTTTATTCATGTTATGACACACAGTATTCCCTTATTCATGTTATGACACACAGTAGTCCTTTATTCATGTTATGACACACAGTATTCCCTTATTCATGTTATGACACACAGTATTCCCTTATTCATGTTATGACACACAGTAGTCCCTTATTCATGTTATGACACACAGTAGTCCCTTATTCATGTTATGACACACAGTATTCCCTTATTCATGCTATGACACACAGTATTCCCTTATTCATGTTATGACACACAGTATTCCCTTATTCATGCTATGACACAGTAGTCCCTTATTCATGTTATGACACACAGTATTCCCTTATTCATGTTATGACACACAGTAGTCCCTGATTCATGCTATGACACAGTATTCCCTTATTCATGTTATGACACACTGTAGTCCCTTATTCATGTTATAACACAGTAGTCCCTTATTCATGCTATGACACACAGTAACAATGGATCTGTGACCGATGACGCGTCTTTGTACGCTGATGCTGGGATTTGCAAAGCTGCGGGTGGGCGTCTCAATACATTTCCTAGTGGCTACGACATTTGCATTTTTTCACACAGCAGCTGCGATAACATTTGCATATGTTTCTGTATAAGGCTCTGTATCAGAGACAGAGGTAAGGGTAGAGGGACAGGTAAGAGATGTGAGATTTGAAACATATTGAGTGACAGGTGAGTATAGTCTCAGGTGAGTGAAGAGAGACAGGTGAGAGAAGAGAGACAGGTGAGAGAAGAGAGACAGGTGAGAGAAGAGAGACAGGTGAGAGAAGAGAGACAGGTGAGAGAAGAGAGACAGGTGAGAGAAGAGAGACAGGATAGAGAAAGGAAAGGATAAAAAGACAGAAAATCGAAGAAATATGGTTGAGTATGGAGAGACAGGTGAGAGAAGAGAGACAGGATAGAGAAAGGAAAGGATAAAAAGACAGAAAATCGAAGAAATATGGTTGAGTATGGAGAGACAGGTGAGAGAAGAGAGAAAGGTGATCGGCGCCATTTTCATTCCGCTGGTGCAGTTAGTGTAGTTGTCAACTTGTCAGTCATCAATCATTGTCAGGTGACAGTATAGAGACAGGTAATAACAGTGACAGGTGACAGTATAGAGACAGGTAAGAATAGAGTGACAGGTGACAGTATAGAGACAGGTAAAAATAGAGTGACAGATGACAGTTTAGTGACATGTAAGAATAGAGTGACATGTGACACTATAGAGACAGGTAATAACAGTGACAGGTGACAGTATAGAGACAGGTAATAACAGTGACAGGTGATAGTATAGAGACAGGTAAGAATAGAGTGACAGGTGACAGTATAGAGATAGATAATAACAGAGTGACAGGTGACAGTATACAGACAGATAATAACAGAGTGACAGGTGACAGTATAGAAATAGGTAAGAATAGAGTGACAGGTGACAGTATAGAGACAGGTAATAACAGTGACAGGTGACAGTATAGAGACAGGTAAGAATAGAGTGACAGGTGACATTATAGAGACAGGTAATTACAGTGACAGGTGACAGTATAGAGACAGGTAAGAATAGAGTGACAGGTGACAGTATAGAGACAGGTAATAACTGAGTGACAGGTTACAGCATTATAACCCAGTTACTCCCCATCTTACTGCCCAGTTATGCCTTGTGTTATAGCGCAGTCACACCCTGTGTTACAGACCAGTTAAACCCCATCTTACAATCCAGTTACTCCCCGTCGTACAACCCAGTTAATCCCTGTCTACAGCCTAGTTACTCCTCATCTTACAGACCAGTTATGCCCCATCTTACAGCCCATTTACTCCCAGTCTTATAGCCCTGTTACTCCCTATTTTACAGCCCAGTTACTCCTCATCTTACAGCCCAGTCTTATAGCCCAGTTACTCCCTATCCTACAGCCCAGTTATGCCCAGTATTACAGCCCAGTTATGTCCCATCTTACAGCCCAGCTACTCATAGTCTTATAGCCCAGTTACTCCCTATCCTACAGCCCAGTTATGCCCAGTCTTACAGCCCAGTTATGCCCCATCTTACAGCCCAGCTACTCAGTCTTATAGCCCAGTTACTCCCTATCCTACAGCCCAGTTACTCCTCATCTTATAGAACAGTTATGCCCAGTCTCACAGCCCAGTTATGCCCCATCTTACAGTCCATTTACTCCCAGTCTTATAGCCCTGTTACTCCCGATTTTACAGCCCAGTTACTCATCTTACAGCCCAGTTATGCCCAGTCTTACAGCCCAGTTATGCCCCATCTTACAGCCCAGCTACTCCCAGTCTTATAGCCCAGTTACTCCCTATCCTACAGCCCAGTTACTCCTCATCTTACAGAACAGTTATGCCCAGTCTCACAGCCCAGTTATGCCCCATCTTACGGCCAAGTTATGGCCAGTCTTATAGCCCAGTTACTCCCCATCTTACTGCCCAGTTACGCCATATGTTAAAGTGCAGCCATGCCCTGTGTTACAGCCCAGTTACACCCCATCTTACAGTCCAGTTACTCCCCGTCTTACAGCCCAGTTACACCCCATATTACAGTCCAGTTACTCCCTGTCTTACAGTCCAGTTACACCCCATCTTACAGTCCAGTTACTCCCCATCTTACAGTCCAGTTACTCCCCGTCTTACAGCCCAGTTACACCCAATCTTACAGTCCAGTTACTCCCCGTCTTACAGCCCAGTTACACTCCATCTTACAGTCCAGTTACTCCCCATCTTACAGCCTAGTTATACTCTGTGTTACAGCCTAGTTAGTCCCATCTTATAGCCCAGTTACACTTGGTGTTACAGCCCAGTTACTCCCTATCTTACATCCCAGTTGCTCCCTGTCTTACAGCCCAGTGATGCCCTATCTTAAAGCCCAGAAACTCCCCATCTTACAGACCAGTTACACTCTGTGTTACAGCCCAGTTACTCTGTGTCTTACAGCTAAGTTACACTCTGTGTTATAGTCCAGTTACTCTCTGTCTTATAGCCCAGTTACTCTATGTCTTAAAGCCAAGTTACACTCTGTGTTACAGCCCAGTTACTCCCATCTTACAGCCCAGTTATGCTCTGTTACAGCCCAGTTACTCCCCATCTTACAGCCCAGTTACTTTGTCTTATAGCACAGTTACACTCTGTGTTACAGCCCAGTTACTCACCATCTTACAGCTCAGTTATGCTCTATCTTACAACCCAGTTACACACTGTGTTATAGCCAAGTTTATCCACATCAAACAGCCCTGCTACTCCCTATATTACATCCCAGTTACTCCCCATCTTTCATACCAGTTACTCCCTGTCTTACAGCCAAGTTACTCCCTGTCTTACATACCAGTTACTCCCCATCTTACAGCCAAGTTACTCCTGTCTTACATCCCAGTTAATCCTCATCTTATATACCAGTTACTCCCCATCTTACAGCCAAGTTACTCCCCATCTTACATGCCAGTTACTCCCCATCTTACATACCAGTTACTCCCTATCTTACAGCCAATTTACTCCCCATCTTACATCCCAGTTACTCCCTATCTTACAGCCAATTTACTCCCCATCTTACATCCCAGTTACTCCCTGTCTTACATAACAGTTACTCCACATCTTACAGCCAAGTTATTCCCCGTCTTACATCCCAGTTACTCCCTGTCAAACAGTGCGGTTTCTCCCCATCTTATAGCCCAGTTACTCCCATTTTACAGCCCAGTTACTCCCTGTCTTACAGCCCAGTTACTCCCTGTCTTACAGCCCAGTTACTCCATGTCTTACAGCCCAGTTACTCCCTGTCTTACAGCCCAGTTACTCCACATCTTACAGGCCAGTTACTCCCCATCTAACAGCCCAGTTACTTCCTGTCTTACAGCATAATTACACGCCTTGGATTACTATTGCAACCATCGGGACCATCAGTCATGATGGTTCCCCTTTGGCTAGGCTGCATAAGCTAACTCTTAATTCAACCTGGCCAGTGCCTGGTCACTTGCAAGGCCAAGAAATCTGTTTCACTGATGAAGACCCTGGCCTTATCCCTTCCAGAAAATGGGGTAACACACCCATTTCCAGGAATGGTGGCCAAGAATGTCCCCTGCTCCACCCTCTAAACATTGCAGCCTGTGGCTGGGAGACACTATGAGCAGATGAAGTGCTGCACATGCATAGTACACATCCTGCGCAGTCCTCCAACAATTGGTTAGCGTACACTGATCTACATATTGCCTGGCATGAGTTAGCTCTGCACTTGCTCAGAAAGTGATAGTACGCTATTGCACCTATGCAGTCCTGCTCACATTTTGCACCTTTTGACCCGAGAGGCAGACTGGGGCATTATAACTTAGGCAAAGGTAAGTAAGGGTGTGTCCATGCAAAGGCAGCTCATGCAGCCTAGCAATTATGTACAAATGCATCTGTTAGAAGGTGTTTCTTTTGCACCTGCTACATTACAAGCGCAAGCGTACATGGGTAATGATAACTAGTAATAAACCAGGCATTTGCGAGGTTTGGGTAACATCCACCTAATTTGCCACCAATTCCTATGAATGTAGAGGTAAGCACGTAGTTAAAGTTAAGTGACAAAGCAAAATGCAAAGTACAGTAAGTGAAAGCAGAAATATGTACATATTGCTAAAATTATTACTTTTTCACACTTGTTTACGTGCACTTTATGTGCATTAAAAATACTGAGCGCGTAATTCTAACACCAGTGTGTAGGCAGTATGTACAGCGCCTCATTTCCTGTGTGGTCATATTAATTTATTATTTTATTTATTAACAGTTTCTTAGATAACGCAGCATATTCCGTTGCGCTATACAATTGGAAACATAAATATAACAAAACTGGGTAATAACAGACAGATATATAGGTAGGAAGACCCTGCTCATAAGCTTACAATCTATAGGGAATTAGGCATTGATACACAAGGACAGGTGCTATATATTGCATTTCGATCCAACCAGAATGCAGAATTTCTTGGTGGGCTGCATGATCCAGTCACACAGGAATGTTGGCCAAATATCAGGAGGATGTGAGAGAAAGATGATGTGTGAGGTTATGTGTGGACTGTGAAAGGGGATGTAATTAGATATGAACGCTATGAAGGTTATGTGGGGGGTTCTGGAATCTGATAAGCTTGCCTGAAGAGGTGGGTTTTTATGGAATGCTTGTAGGGTTGGAGACTAGAGGAAAGTCTTATTGTGCATGGTAAGGCATTCCATAGAGTGGATGCAGCTCGAAGAAAGTCCTGTAACCATAAATGGCAGCAAGTAATGCGTGAGGATGAGAGACGCAGATCTTGTGCTGAGCGGAGAGGTCGGGTTGGGAGATATTCTGAAAATGAGTGAAGAGATGTATGTTGCTGTGATTTGGTTAATAGCCTTATGTGTAAGTAAAAGTATTTTATATTGAATACGGTAGAAAACCGGCAGCCAATGGAGGGACTGACAGAGCGGTGCAGCAGACGATGAATGTTTGGCAATGAAGATAAGCCTCGCAGCTGCATTCATAATGGATTGTAATGGCAATAGCCTGTTTTTGGGAAGACCAGTAAGGAAACTATTGCAATAGTCAATGCGGGAAATAATGAGTGCATGGATTAGAGTTTTGCAGTGTCTTGTGTGAGATATGGTCGAATTTTGGATATGTTTTTCAGACATATGTAACATGATTTTGAGACAGCTTGAATGTGGGGAACAAAGGACAGTTCTGAGTCAAGTATGACACCTAGGCAGCGAGCTTTTTGGGGCATGGTGGATTGTCGAGTTATCAACAGAGATCAGCTTGGTAACTGTTATTGGCCGGTGGAAATATAATTAATTCTGTATTAGAAATATTAAGTTTCAGGTGGTGAGATGACATACAAGATGAAATGGCAGAAAGACATTCAATGACACGGACCAATACAGATGGTGATAAATCTGGGGAGGATAGATAGATTTGAGTATCATCCGCATACAGATGGTACTGAAATCCAAAAGAACGGATTAGTTTGCCAAGAGAGGTGGTATAGATTGAGAATAACAGAGGACCTAAGACAGAGCCTTGTGGTACTCCAACTGATAGAGATAGTGAAGAGGAGGCAGAATCAGAAAAACAAACAGTAAAAGAGCGATCAGATAGGTAGGAAGAGAACCAAGAAAGAGCTTTGTCCTTAAGACCTAGGGATTGTAGTGTTTGTATGAGAAGAGAGTGGTCAACAGTGTCAAAAGCAGCAGAGAGATCTAGAAGAATTAGTAGTGAGTAATGGCCTTTAGCCTTGTCAGTGACCAGATAATTTACTACCTTAGTCAGTGCTGTCTCCATGGAGTGTTGGGAACGAAAGCCAGACTGAAGTGGGTCCAATAAGTTGTGTGAGTTAAGAAAATGTGTGAGGCAGGTGTAGACAAGTCTCTCAACTAGCTTGGAGAGGCATGGGAGCTGGGAGAGGATAGAAATTTGAGATAGTGTTGAATCATGGCATGCTTGAACAGTGATGGAAAGATGCCAGTAAAGAGATAGAGATAACAGATTTTAGTTAGGGTTGGGATGAGCACTGGAGACAGAGCTTTACTGATTTGTGAGGGTATAGGATCTAGAGGAGAGGTAATAGAGTAGGAGGATGAGAAGAGTGTAGATACTTCATCTTCATATGTGGGGTCAAATGAAGAGAATGTGCCAGAGGGTTCAGGTAGGGAATTGAGCAGGTCACTAGCTGAGGAAGAACATATGATTTCATTTTGGATCTTATCAATCTTGTCCTTGAAATAGGATGCAAGATCCATAGATAGTCCATAGATAGTAGCAGGTGGCTTGGGTGAGGGAGGGGGTAAGAAGCACTTTAAATGTATTAAAAAGTTGCTTGGATTTAGAGGCTTGAGCAGAAATTAGAGATTGGAAATATGTTTGTGTCCAGAGCAGTTCGATAAGAGTTGTAGATAGTCCTATATGTGAGGAAGTCATATTAATGTACAGCACCCGTGCTTATTCTCATGAGCTGTGCACAGTAAGTCACATGTCTCATTACTTGCGTCCATCTCCAGGACATGGAGGATGGAGTGATGGAAAGATCGAGCCTTGGTAACAATGTATCTTTCTCATACACCGACTTCATTCTGTTCCCCTTTCCCGGGCTCAGAAGCTACCGACAGATCCTGGTCATCCCCTTCCTATTGTTTTACATTCTGATTGTGGTCTTCCAGCTCATGGTCTCTTACATCATCTGGTGGGAAAGGAGCCTCCATCACCCCATGTATGTCCTCATCGCTCTCTTCCTCGCTATGAATAGCATCAGCACAACCATCATCATTCCCAAGTTGGCTTTGAGTTTGTGGGGACAGAACCGGATTTCCCTGGGCAGCTGCCTGATGCAGATGTTCTTCATGTACTCCTCCGTCATGTTTAAGTCCGTGATGCTCCTGCTGATGGCCTGTGATAGGTACATAGCCATCTGCCAGCCCCTGCGCTACCACGCTATTATAAACAATTCTTTGCTCCAACTGTGGATGGCCGGACTCGCTCGGAATTGTATCCTTGTTTCTCTAGTTGTTTCTCTGGCCTCGAGAGTCCAGTATTGCAGCTCCAACATCATCCTGAACTTTGTTTGCGAGTATGTCATTCTACTCAAGCTGGCTTGTGGAAATGTCTCCCAAATACAGATGGTGGGTTTACTGGTGAGGATGGGCGTCACCTTGACAGATGTAGGTATCCTCCTGGTCTGCTACCTGAAAGTTCTCCAAACGGCCCTGAAGATTGCAGCGGGAAGAGCTCGGCATAAAGCCTTGCAGACCTGCGGCGCCCATCTGCTCGTCGCCCTATTTGTCTACGCATGTGGTCTATTGTCCTCCATCTTGTACAAGGTGGAAGAATCTGTATCACATGACTTTCAAAATGTTTCCAGTATAATATATTTCCTTCTGCCGGCTGCCGTCAACCCAATTATCTACGGCCTATGGGTAAATGAAATTAAAGACTGCTTGATGAAACCCTGGAAAACTACATTTACAACCCATAGACACAAGCTGTGATGATCTTTATCATCTACTGTAGAATAAATGATGGTATTTATATGTAGCATAATCACAATATTAAATTTATTATGTGTGTAAATAATATGTCTGTGTGACCCCTTTCTATGGCATACTGTGTATGTGAAATGATGAAATATTAATATTATGTATAAGTTGACTTGTCATGAATGGCTGCATGTGTTCTATAAGTGCCTGTGTCATAATGGCCTCTCATAATACAGGTCACATATTTTACATCACCCCCATTTGTCCAGTTTTTATTGAATTTGCGCAGTATAATGTCTCAGTGTGCTCTAAAATGAAAGTATAGAACAAATAAATAATTGGAGATAAAAAATAAAAAATAAATAATAGAATCATTTGTTTAACAAAAATTTTGACTCGTCACCCCATAGCCGCCTGTTGTATAACCGCAGGAAACAGTGACATCTTTATACAATGGAAATCAAATGTTGTTTGAGAATTTCTTCACAACGTTGCTGCACAAGTTCCCACAAATGTTCTGCACTTTAAACGCCCTATCGGCAATTGACACTATTACCTTAATCAATTAAGCTCTAATGAATAATGACACAGAGACAGTAAGTGGCGCCTTTTTATTAATAAATCAGTTCTTAGAAATTAATACTCCCTTATACCGCTGCAGCCTGGTTAGCCACCCAAAACTGCTGCCCCAGTGGGGCTGATCAGCAAAAGGGTATTTTACAGGGAAGTAGCCTATTAATCATTTACTGACCCCCCAGCTGCTGTTCTTTCCCGCCACGCGCGGCACCGACCAGGAGCCTAAGTACGCCACCAACAAACTAAACTGTCTAAAACTCTAAAAACCCTTTCTCGAAAAAGGTATAATCCCACTTCAGATAAATGGACCCCATCAGCTCTGTATAGGTGGACATCCCGAAATCGAATACAAGGATGACAAACCACCACACCTCCCAGCGCATCTAGTTTTCAGGCCACTAATAAATTGACTTTGCGCCTAGACTTGTCTACAATTACCTCTGTGTGCCCACCTCGCTGTCACCAACTCCAAATCCTGAATAATTGATCAATTGAGAACTTCAAGTCCAAAGACGACTGAGTTACCACATCGTTTCCGCCCAGATGTATAATCAAAACTGCCGGGAGACCAAATTCCTCAGCCCTCTGATAAAGATGCGGAATAAGTCCAAAGACGACTGAGTTCCCACATCGTTTCCGCCCAGATGTATAATCAAAATTGCCGGGGGACCAAATTCCTCAGCCCTCTGATAAAGCCGGGGAATTAACTCTAGCCAACGCATGCCCTATTGACCTAACCATCTAACCCAGGGTACCACGACCAACAGAGAGGATGAACAGACCAAGGGAGATCTAGCAGCCCAAAACACATAGGAGTGCCCTATAAACTACACTGGGCAATTGTCCAAATGACCACCTGCAACAGAATAAATGAAAAGTTGAACCATATACTAAAGGTTGACAGGACTAGCTTAGGAATAGCTGAACAAGGGTAGAAAGGAGGAAAAAGAGGAGGAAAGGGAGGAGTAGGCCCCAGATAAAAACCTAAAAACCTGCTTGGAGTACCATAGCCAATCAGTCTCCTGTTTTAGCAGGGGAAAAGGCCAAAATCTCTCAGGGGGGCCCCACCGAGTGACAGTGACAAACAGCAAAAATGCACCCAAGTAAAAAAATCTGCAATGAAAGCAAAACAATGGTTAACACATTACCCTCCAACATTAACGGATATAACGCTTATAGGTGTTGGACTTCCATCGTTTGTGAGCATGGATCTCAGCAGATGAAAGTCCACGAGCGGCAGCATCAGTGGTAGCTCCTATTCTAAAAGAATGTGTGCTATAATCCCTATGGGATAACCCGATAGGCCGAATGGGGGAACCATCGACATGCATCAACCATGGACCCTCAACTGGCAGCCAGGCCAACACATATGCCTTAGCTAAACGTACCGGGCACAACCGGGAGTCAGTACAGGGATGCAGCGGAACCCAACAGCCTCGTCCCAGCTGATCAGTCTTTGAGCGCCGAATGCGGCATAAAATTGAATCAGCTATAAGGACATTGGTGACAGGGTCATTTTAGAATGAGCAACCAATCGCCAATGTGAAAAGCCCCATGAAAGGCCATCACAAAGGCAAGTTGGAACAGGCATGACTCAGAGTGGGAGGAGCTAACTGAAGGGAGAGCCAGCACCAAACTGAGCAATAGCGCAGGAGTGATGGGACGCCTAGTATCAGGCGCTACCGGAGCCATGTGCGCCCACCCCTTCAGGGCCCGACTTACCGAGAAACTCCCGGTAAAATCATGTTGACCCCCGCAAATGCAAAAAGAAGAAAATTCCAGCCAGGCGCTACGAAACTACTGTGCGTGAGCTACCTGACGTATAAAGATGCCAGATGAATGACAGCAAAGCTTGATGCAAAGCCTTACCTTGCACACGCTTGCAAGACAAAAACACTTCCCACTGACTCCACATGGCCCGGTAAGACCTAAGAGTCGCCGGAGAGATAGAGTGCACTGCTAAACCTTCCAATCCAGGGAGATGACCTGCCAACAGTGAGAGGGGCATAAGTCACCAACTAGAGCAGCATCTGGTGCGAGAGCCTAGAACCGAGACTATTGAAAACGGGACAATGCGTTATGGAATTCTGAACCCCAGGGACATGGCGTGCAACAAAACAAATATTTAAAGTGAGACACCGAAGAATCAGGTGCACCATCAAGCGCAGCACCGGCGACAAAGATGACCGTTGTCTATTCACAGCCTGTACCACGCCCAAATTGTCGCACTAGGAAATGATGTGCCTATTGTGCAAACGCTCGCCCCACAACTCAATGGACACCATGATTTGGAACAACTCCAATAGCAGAAGATTCTTGGTGAGCCCACTGCTGACCCAAGAAGGAGGCCATGCGGCAGCCGACCAAGAACCCTCCAAGTAAGCTCCAAAACCTGTAGCACCCACAGCGTCTGTGAACAGCTGCAATTGCAAATTAGAGAAGGGGAGGTCAGGCCAAAAATGTAAACCATTAAACGTAATCAAAAACGAATCCCACACTGCAAGTTCCCGCTGAATCTCTGCTGACAATCTAATGAAGTGATGAGGACAGTGGACCCCCACCAAAGCGCGCTGAAGCTTCCTGCAAAATCTCTGCCCATAGGGATAATACAGCATGCAAAATTGAATAAGCCCAGAAGAGACTCAGCCTGCTGTAACGTAACCTTGCCATTAGCCAGTGCCAATACAATAGCATCACGCAATTTGCAGACCTTGTCCACAGGCAAATGACAACATTGCCCCACCGTGTCAATTTCGATGCCCAGATAAGAAAGACAAGTACACGGACCCTCCGTCTTATCCAGTGCAATGGGAACACCAAATTCATTAAACAGGACACTCAAAGAGAACAACAGCTTCTCGCATTGGGGGGAACAAGCAGGGCCAATACACAGGAAGTCATCCAAGTAGTGAGCAATACCACACTCAATTGTGCCCGTCTCGACACACCAATGTAAAAACGAACTAAATCGTTCGAAAAAGGCTCATGAAACAGAACACCCCTTAGGAAAACAGCAGTCACTATATAAAATCCATCAGGAAGTCTTAAACCCATAAACCGGAAGGAATCCAGGTGTAAAGGCAACAACCTAAAGGCAGACTCAACATCAATCTTAGCCAGAAGGGGTCCCCTGACCAAATGATCGCACCATCTCCATCATCAAATGACTGATAACAAACTCTCGAGACGTCTGATGGTATGGCGTCATTCATTGAGGCCCCCTCCGGGCAAGACAGATGCTGTATCAAACGATATTTGCCTGGTGCCTTTTTTGGCACTACTCCTATGGCTGAAAGGATCAAGTCAGTAAAAGGTGACACAGGAAATGGACCAGACATCCGGCCAAGGGCAACTTTATGCATCACCTTGTCCTTAACAATGTCCGGCAACTTTAGAGCAAGGCGCAAATTCCTTGGACCACCTCCCGTCACCACGCCTGAAATTGGCAGTCTAAAACCTTCAGAAAAACCCTGCTGCAAAAACGTGCTGGGTATAACTTCAGCCATCTAGCAATAATTGAAACACGAACTGGGGACGGAGCCTTACTTTGCGCTGCCACCTGTAGCTGTTGGCTTAGGGTCTGGTGTGGTAGCCACCCCTCTGGTGCAATCGCGGACTGGGTGGGGTGGTCCACATCATAAGCAGAGGTGTTGAAAATGACACAGAGAACCCGATGTACAGGAGCTATTATTGAAAGCATAACACCGACCCATCCCTTGACCCAAGCCGGGTCCCTTCGGGGTGCCCGCTTTTGTGGCAGGAATGCGACGTGCAGCCATGCTTTCACCTAGAGCAGGAGACTGCTGGGTGACCTCCAACCAAACTTCCACATCCCCACACCCAAAAGCCATTATTCGATGACCATTTTGTTTGCGACAAAATTCTTCATCATATCACCGCCAAAGGAACGGAAAAGGCAATGAATCAAATGCAAATAGTGCACCACATTCATAGCCACGTGACTTCAAATAACACGCTTTAAACATATAAAACCCCTGCAGCCAACCCATGTAAGAGTGGTGCACGTCCTCTTTGACTTCGCCCTTCTTTTTAGCCACTGCCAAAGACTTACGCGCTTTAGTAGTGAGCATAAAAATATCCACATGCTTCCCTCTGCAAATGCGCTCTTTTATGCATGGCCATAAACACCTAAGGACCGCCGTGTTAGCACAGCAGACCCCATCTCCAGGACTAATGTAAGATTCCTCACTATAGGAATGCCATCTGTGGTGATGGCTCCTACGAGAGCACCAGGAATACCTAGCCTTACGGGACTATCTATGATGCTTGCACCTGGGAGAACTGGAACTCTCAGTGTCAGTGGAGGAGCAACCTGAGGCATGCACTTTAGACAGGGGAAACAGTTCACCTGAGAACACCGAGGAAGAACCGCCATCTGTCATGGTCAACCTCCAGCCCCCAGACACCCCTTCTGTATCAATCATTGCGGCATCTGAAAAAGAGGACACAGAAGAACCAGCCCCAACACCGGAAGCAGGCACCCAAGAAAGAGGAGCAGCACCAGCACTTGCTACAAAGCGTTGTGAGTGACCTGCAGCAGGAGGAATGGAATGAGACAGGGACAGACCATGCATTGTACCCAACTGTGTAACTAAAGGCACCAGCTGTGACCGGACATCGCAATCTGGAGACGACGGGGATGCCACATGCCATGCCTCCAGATGGGCCCACTGATGACTGAGTGGCCAAAAAGGGAGTCAAAGCCCCTACCACCGTGACCAGGTGCCTGGCAATAGAGCCTACATCAGGCATACTGGGAGGAGCCATAGCTGTAGCTACTTCAGCCATGCTGGATCCCAGAGACCCCACAGACCTAACCCGCATATCATCTAACACACAACAGCCCTCACTCCTGGGATGCCCATGTCGTTGCGAGTCAGACCGTGAAGGAGCAGCAGCCAAACAGGATGACCCCCAATCCTGCCGGCTCCCATCATCAGCCACCATTAGTGACACGAAGCTGCCCTGTAGGGGCCTGTGGTCATGATACCCCACGAAATCATCATCAAGGAGAAGGGGAATAAACCCCACCTTCCGGACCCCAACGAGCGGACTGCCAGCGCACCCCAGCTGGGACCACTGGCGGAGGTGCCCGGCATCTCCGCCGCATCCAGGAAAGACCGATGCTGGGCCCCCTTGTGCCATTTGCGCTTCCCAGCAGGGGCTGTGTTCCTCGTGACATGGGCTGCCATATTGGCCTCATCCAATGCTGTACCCAGTAGATCCAAAATGCCCACTGCAGCACTGTGCTCCAGGCTGACTGGCTTCCACAGGGCAAGAGGAAGCCCTGCGGTGCCAAGCCCAAGCTCCAACTGCTGATTCAGACCCAATAGCCTCTGCAAAGCGCGGAGGGACTGGGGCAGAGCGGTGCAGATGCTGCGCCATTAGGGCAACTGAAGCAGCAAGAAAGAAGAATAGGGATAGGAAAAGTGAAGAAAAGAAAGAGTAGGAGAGAGAGTAGGATGAAAAGAGAGGATATAAGACAAGAATAACAGTGAAAATTTCACCAACTTAACAGACCTGCTTCAGCCAAGGCAAATTCTGAAAAGAGACAGAATACACAGGAAGTAGCAGTGTTATAAATGCTTAACCACACCCACACAATCCTCCAGCAACTTGGCTATTGGCTTAGCTTGAAACTAGATTAACCATCAACTCTCCATGCAGCTAACTTAACACTGTCCTATTTGCCTAGGGGTTTAAAGTCCATCCTGCATAGGTGGATGCCCTCCGTCTTCAATAGGTTTTATTACTTTCACCCTTTTTGTCCAGTCCCCCCAAAACAAGCTCAGTGGGGTGTAAGTCTGGAGACTGTGTGACTATTACATCATGTACAGCCACCTGTATTGTTCTTTATCCTCCAATAGTAAATAATATTCACCCTCGGATTGCTTGGATGCAACCATCAACATTGTAAAGATTGAAATGTATTTAGGGTGAGGGTAAAACCCATGTTTAGTCCTGTTCCATCTCCCCCACCGCAGAGCATAAGTGACTGCCATGTAATGTAGAGACTATCACAGTGACCACCATAGTATACGAAGAGCATCATAGTGACCACCATATAATACAGAGAGGAACAGTGACTTATATATAATACAGAGAGCATCAGTGACCATCATATAATACAGTGAGCATCAGTGACAAATATAATACATAGAGCATCCGTGACTTATATATAATAATGTATCAGTGACTGTCATATAATATAGAGAGTATCAGTGACCATCATATAATACAGAGAGCATCAGCACCATATATAATAGAGAGCGCATCAGTGACATATAAAATACAGAGTATCAGTGACTATCATGTAATACAGAGAGTATCAGTGACCATCATATAATACAGAGCATCAGTGACTGCCATATACTGCAGAGAGTATTGGTGACTGCCCTGTAATGCAGAGAGCACCAAAGTGCCTGCCATATAATACAGAGCGCACCAAAGTGACTGCCATATAATACAGAGAGCACCAAAGTGTCTGCCATATAATACAGAGAGTATAAGTAACTTCCATATAAATACAGAAAGCATCAGTGACTGCCATATAATACAGAGAGGGTCAGTGACTTATATGTAATACAGAGTGTATCAGTGACTAACATATAATACTAACATTAGCAGGCACTGCTGAATTAGGCCCTGAGTACACACTGCTGATCCATATGCAGGACAAACACTGGAATGAGACACTAGGGTTCAGTACTCAGGTGATGTACTGAGTACACACTGTTGGATAAGGAAGTAGTGAAGTTGATCAGGCAACTTCCAGTTACCTGGAGTCCCTCTATATACCCCCAGGTAGCTGTCCAATTGAGGAGGAAGTCAGCTAAGAACTGACAAGGCTACCGTTGGATGAGAGACTGTCATTTAATTCAAACATGGCTGCGCCCATAATCGCCACCATGGGAACTCCGATATGGAGGATCATGTGGAAGTTACCTGGACTCAGCATGTCACCCAATGCCGCACCTGACATCTCACTGCACTCGCTAGTGAGGGGTAGCTGGCGCTGTAGTAATCAACAGCCGATATCAGGCTGAATCTTGACACACCTCTACTATGTCTCAATCTGATACAATAAGCATAAATAATGTGGTGGAGAATTATTTTAATGACAAATTAGCATGTCACACAGTCCCTTTCAATACTGGGAGGAAAAAAACACAATGCAATGGCCAAGGCTTTTTTCCATGTCATGTTTCACTGTGCCTCTTATACAAAATATACAAGTGTTGCATTTCAAATTAATCAAGACAGTCTCCTAATGAGTCTTAGTCACATCTCATTGTGACTAAGATGCATTTTTTTAAGCAAAAAAAGAAGCCCGGCACTAGCATAGGGACATGGGACCTGGTGGTTTACTCATGCCGGCATCTTGTGCCACATGATGTATTGATGCTAGATGTATAAGAACACATCTGTAGCCCAGCCAGGAACCTTGTGTAGGAGACTACTTCCAAAACATGTGGAAAAACTGATGTTCATAGAAATCAAGTACAAATTCTAAAAGGAAGACCTTTGCCCCCAATTGCAAAAAAATACAGAGACTTCTGTAACAGTGGATTCCAGTGGGGATGAGTAAATATTGTGTGATGATGATATTAACACTGATGAGGGAAAGGATGAGGATGAGGATGATAATGACATCTTCCAACTGTGACGATGATTAACAATACTATTAGCTGCCTCAAGTCTACTGGTAGCTGAGTTTATCTAAACCACCAAGATGTTTTCTTTTGTGGGAACCCTAACAAACCAAGCACTTCAGCCACAAAAGTGGCAGTCCCTGTCGCTGAAGTGCTGTGACTGGGCACACATGGGTCCCGGTCATTTGAGTGGAGGAAGGGTATGTGTCCTCCTGTCTGTACTAGATCGGGACTTTGCATTTTGTTTTTTAACCCCCTGGATGCCTACATGGACTGAAGAGGATGTATACTACGCATAGAAGAGGTGAGTATTATTTTTTTTAGGTATCTCTTTATGCTACTGTACATGGACCAGTGGACGTGAATGGCTACAGGGATACTAGGTGAGTATGTGTGATAGTGAGACCCTTGCTGTGGCATTATACCCCTGCTAGAAAGACCCTGGTGCTGGTTATGGAAAATACCGGGAACCCCTACTCGTTTTGTCCCCTGTATTTCGACAACCAGGGCCTGCTCAGAAAAGCCCTGTGCTGGTACTTAAAATACAGAGGACCCCTACGCATTTTGTTCCCTGTATTTTAAAAACTAGCACAGGCTGCTCAGCCCCTGTTCAGAGCAGGCTTAAAAGAAAAAGGTTAGTGTCACTTCTTTTTTTAACACACAGAAGCCTTCACGGATCTCACTGATCTGTGAAGGCTTCTGTATAACTCGCACCTTTTAATGCTGGTCGCATTAAAAAATGTAAGTTTACACAGGAAATACTCACACATATTTGCATAGTGTAGTAGCCTAGAGCTCAAGAGTTTTCAGGCTATTACATTTGCGAGTCCCGGCACCAACTCGCACCTTCAAAAAATGCGAGAGGGTGCGATTTGGTTTTTACCTGAACAGTTGCACCCTATTACATCCGGCCCTTAGTACCAAAACCAAAACACAGGGGTCTGCACACATCTCTATGCTCCAGGAGTCACCATAAGACACATGCAACCTTAAACCCAGGGTATACAGTACACTACCACTTAAAGGTTTTCATTGAAATTTAAGCAACTCAAGTCCAGTGAATAACCTTGAATGGTACAAAGGTAAGCAGTCACTGCTAGAGGAAAAATAATAAATTTAACATGAAAAATATGTCATGGAAATTTCATAGTTATTAAATAGGCAGTATATAGGGACAAGTAACAGCAACAACATAGAGGCTACCTGGGCCACAGAGGTGAAGCTAGGAAGGGGGGGCAGGTGGGGCATGAGCCCCAAATGATGGAGAGGGGGGACTGCAGGAGAGCCAGAGACGAGATTTGAAATCTGTAGGTGATGTGGATGAAAACTCATGCAGATCTTATCAGCAGCTCCCCACCCGTTCCTTGCTCCTGCTCTAGGGATGGACGTAGATGGTCTATGTTTTATCACCTTAGATGTTTTTCTTGCAATGGTATTGCTTTCACTATTTGATGGTGTCCATCCCTATTCTGCTCCCGGTCCCACCAGCAGTCAGCTACTGCAATGGGGCATCAGAAGATTGTATGCTGAGTGCTGGGGTAGGGCAGTGTATAGATCATCCTAGCTGCATTATGAATGGACACACCCTACCAGGGAGCAGGAGTGGGGAGAGGAAGGAGAGTAAGGGATGGGATATTCCATGGCACATGTAATAAGGTGGCTGATCCCTGGGGAGGAACCACCCACCATAAAGCAGTGTAATGTTGTGTCACCCACTCATAGGCACATAGACAGGATAAATGAGCCTAATAGCTATAGCCTAAAGAAAATGCAGGGGAGAGTATGCATTAAGAAAACAAAGGAAGTAATTCAGGGGATAAAGAGGGTAATAGAATATTGGCCTTGAGTGTATGGGTGTCTCACGAATGGGAAAGATGAGGACAGGGAACAATGGTTGTAAGTGTAATGGGTTGGGGGGAGGTGTAGATGGGAGAGACGGGAGTGAGCAGGGAAGAGAGGGGACGGGCACAGGGGAAGCTGATGAGGGCACAAGGTGGCTGAGGAGACCCACTAGTTGCCAGTGCCATTTATTTACCAGTATAAGTATATATTTATATAACAGACAGGGCTGCCATCAGAAATTGTGGGGCCCGGGACTGATAAAATGCGCAGGGCCCCCCCAGACCCCATTATACAATGCACCTCTGGAAAATGGAGGCATATTAGAAATAGCTGAAGCCAGTGGAGCTGACCATCTTACAGTAATCACCTCACAGCTCCCCCATATAGTAATAACCTCACAGAACCCTATTCTTCAGTCATTCCAGCAGCAAATCCCCCCCTTAAATAATCCCTTCCTCCTTCAATAATCACCAGGCTCATTCCCCCTTCCCCTTCCCCAGTAAAACTTACCTGATTCCCTTTGGTGAGGATCTCTGGTCTCCCGGTCTGTCCTGAGCCAGCAGCTTTCTCCCCTGCAGTGGCCGGCACGCAGCAGCCTGCACTGATGTGACATTATGTCACCATTGTGCATGGGCACCTGACAGTAATACTAAGAGGAGCTCAGGCAAGCGGAGCTGCATGGGTAGCATCCTCTCTGCCTGCCTCCCACAGCTATCCATGAACACGGCAGAGGCAGCGAGAAGAGAGCTGGGTGGCTGCACCGCAGTGCACTGGTAGGCGGCGGGGCCCCAGCCGGGTCTGTCTGATCTTGTTATTTTGGCAGGGGGGAAGTAGCTAGCAGGCGGTAGCACCAGGCGGGCCCCCTACGTGTCCGGGCCCGGGACTAATGACCCAGCAGTCCCCCCCTGATGGCGGCTCTGATAACAGACATAACAGGAGGAGAAAGAAGAAGAGGAGGAAGGAGTGAGGAGGAGGAGGAGGAGGAAGATAATACTATATTCTAGCTCTCAGTTCCCAGTACATAGGATTCCTGAGTCTCAGCGACTCCTTGATTGATTGATTTCATGTTCTGCTTCACTCTTGTCTGTCTAGCTGTAGTGATCTGGTGAAAGACTATAGGGTCTGTGTACTAATCCTTGGAGAGAGATAAAGTGGACGGAGATAAAGTACCAACCAATCAGCTCCTAACTGTCATTTTTCAAACACAGTCTATAAAGTGACAGTTAGGAGCTGATTGGTTGGTACTTTATCTCCATTCACTTTATCTCTTTCCATGGTTTAGTACATAGACCCCCTATGTCCAGGGGTGGATTGGGAATTTAAAGTAGCCCTGGAACATTTTCTGAAAGTGGCCCTATGTAGGCATTATCGAAGCCGGATAATTGGCTGAGACAGAATCGGTTTAAAATTAAATCTGCGTGACGCCATTTTGCGAATGGCAATGAGACGCCATTTTGTGACTGGCCGCCCAGCGCCATTTTAGTGAATCTCGCCCATTATAAGTACATACGGCGATGCTATTATTAGCGTCGTATGATTCCCACACAATAGAAAGAAGTTAAAGGTCCTCACCAAGTAATACAGACAGTCACTAAAACATATAAAATGATTAACCCTGCAAAACACGTACCATGGTGTACTCCACAAAACACGTACAACAGGTTTAGTACATGGTAAGCAGACCGTGTTTGGTGTTGTACTGATCCACTGTGTCTCCACAGATTTACGGTATCATCGGTGAGGAGATCGTAACATGCATCTGCAAACTATGGACTATAGAGAGTTAAACATTAAAATGTACTCTGTAATGTAAACAGCTTAGATTTATTATGCAGCGGGATAAAGGACACAAAGGGCTGTTGGAGGCTGGATTGTGTCTATACAAACTGTCCCATGAACTATACTGTAACAGAAGAACCAGGAAGAAGAACCAATGGAAACATGCCAAACTGTTCTATTGTATTGCCTATCTCTGTTATAATATATATGCATGCTCTCTGAAACTAGATGCTAGTCTTCTTGCTTTGCTGTTTATGGAGGTTTCTACTTTGATGCCGGGATCTGGGTCCAGAACGCATGCGTATGTAACGACTATACCTTGGGTCTCTATGATTTATTTGCGCTAATTATAGTTAAATCACAGGGTGTAACTATCTGTTTTTATGTTGAATAATAACTGTTTGTGCTTTGGAACCACAATCAAAGTCTGAAAGCAATTATTTCTTGTGTGACTCATAACGCTAAAGAGCAACAATTATTTTAGAGTGTATAGGTAGGTAGGAATCGATAGGTAGGAATCGATAGTTGGGGGCTCGCAGTGTGAATCACGCTACCAGTCATACGGTAACACTCGGTCAGCGATCTCTCAGCAAAAGCGTGGAGGCGCCATAGCAGTAAAGAATGCATTGTGCCTCTGAAAATCTGCTACCATGTTATTGTTGAGAGTCCGCTACCCGTTATTATGTGGCTCAAGGAGCGCTGATTAGAATCCAGGAGGAAATAGTGTGTTTTCCTTTGTTGATAGAATTTTATGTTAAAAAGGGGAAGTCGCACAATAGCGTAAGGGTAAAAATAAGTTTTGTGTAGTAGTCGCATTATTGTGTATGCGACTAGTCGTACAATAGCGTATACGTATATACGTATTTCCTGTATTGCTGCCACGTGTTTCAAACAAAGCCGTTGAGATTGCATTGTGATATTGATAGATAGCATTGTTGTAAATACATTGATCAGTGTTGCCATAGTCTGGGAAAACGTGTATTTTTCTGCGCAGGAAAAGAGTAATAGTGAGTATTTGTTGGTAGGGGTAACATGTTCCCTAGTTAAGGGTATCATAGGACCCTTAAGTGCTAGGCACCTGGTGTCGGCCTGGTGGCTCGGTAGTAGATACCGCAGTCTATACACATAAGCAGGTGTATTTGTTGTCATTGTTGTAGTTTCGGCTCTCAGTGTGATTACAGTATTCAGTGATCAGTTAGGGTTATTTGAGCATTGTAATTGAACCGCACAGTTGTGGCAAATTGTGATTGTGAACTGAGTAGAGGGTGGATGAAATCACTGAAATGGGTAGGTGTTATTGGAATACCTACATGCTAGCAGTTGAAAGGTAGTCAAAAAGGGATTAGGTGCGTGGAAGCTGCCTGGTTATTCTTCCATAGGTGTGTGGGCGCATCCTGTTAATATCATCCTCAGGTAAGTGAAAGTAGCCTTGACGTTCTTCCACCAGTCTAAATCTCTATTGAAAAGCTTAGGGTTCTCCCAGGATGGGGGCCAAGCAAACAGTAGAGATGTTAGATGATGTGCTGCTGTTGGAAGCGCCGCTTGGGTCGGCACGCCATATTATGCAATAAGGTATTGTGATGTATGGTTTAAAATGATGATGAAGAGTGTTAGACCGTTTCCCAGAATTGGCAGCTTTGATAAGGAGGTATTGAACAATGTCCGAGACAGCATCTGTATGGTGCGCTCTCGAATGAAAAAGGTAAAATATAACGAGTGTTTATAGTTCTGGCAACATGAGGGGGATGCGTGGCTTAAAAGTGTGCATGCGACGCAAACTAGCGTCACAAGCACAATACAGGAGAGTGCAAACTCGGCGCTGAACTGCGGTGCGTGCGCGCCTCAGAATAGTGCACACGCATGACAAGGTAGCGTTGCGGAAAGTATTGCCAGTGGTTCATGCACACCACCACCGCCCTATGCGGATGGGGGTGCAGGTACAGTAGATGTAAACACCCATAAAAATGTAACAAGTAACTTGTACCCTCTCTTAAGTAATCATAAGGAAAATGTTTATGATGTGGCTGATGAGCCTATTGTTATGTCTGCCATTTCCCATACTGTACACATGTTAGATGCTCCATCACAACAATCACAAGTGGTGGCTCCATCTCCATCAGTGATAGTACAGGAAGTGTTAACATCCTCTGCACCCGTAGAGGAAGTTATTAACCCTATACATAGCAGTAATAGACTAAATCCCCAGCCAGGTAACAAGGTCAAAAGTAGCAGTGCGGTCAGTCTGCATCCCATCCGGACAATAACTGTTCCAAATGGGAATGCAGATGCGAACGGTGTAGTGCCCACAAGGGAAGTAGCAATGCATTGTCCTTGGCCAAGAGCTGAACTAAATTCCATAATGAATGATTTCCCTGACCCTAAAAAGGAATTAGCGAAATGCCAAAGATTTTTGAAAAATTTGGGTAATGCTCTCGAGCCAACCAATAAAGATTGGCGAGTAGTGTTAAGGGCCTGTCTGCCACGCAATACCAACGTGAAAAAGTTTATCACGAATTGCGTATTGGATGGAGATGGTCCCTTAAAAGACGAGGGTAACCAAGGTAACATTACCCGCATAATAACTCAATTGGGTGTATATTTTCCAGTAGTAGTTAACTGGAGTAAGATTTTCACTATAAAACAAAAAGAGAGTGAATCTGCAGGGGATTACTGTAACCGAGCTCTGCAGGCTATCACCCAGTACACTGGGATAGAGGATATTAAAGATAGCACTCACCACAGGGGAAGGATCATCTCTGTACTTATGGATGGTCTAAAAGATAATCTAAAGACCCAAGTTCAGACCTCACTACCAGGCTGGAGAGGAGTTACTGTAGACACACTCATGGAATCCGCTTAGAATGTAAGCTCTCATGAGCAGGGACCTCTTCCCTCATGTGCTTCTCTTTACATTTTTGTCTACTCTCTACTTCCCATTAGGGCACCCAATACGGGACTGCCAACTCCCGGCAGCTTATTGTGAGTGCTTTAATTACTATTTCAGCAATGTATATAAGTCGTGTCCTTGTCCTGCACTGTAATGTACTGTAAGTTACTTGTTTCTTGTTCACCTATTAGTTCTATGTACTATGTAAGGCGCTGCGGAATACTTCTGGAGCCATATAAATAAAGGATAATAATAATAATAATAATAATAATATTGAACATGATAAAAACATCCTCAAAAATAGAGAGACCCAGAGTGAGAAGCTAATGGCTGTTAGTATTCAAGCTCTAGAAGGGATGACTGTAACATCACAGCCAGCAGACACACCTGCACCTGCACAGCTACATGTCCTCACCAACCCTGCACCACCACAAACACAGCCCTATCCCACTTATCACACACAGCCACAAAACCCATACTATTCACAGCCACCATATAACCCTCAAAATCCTTATCTACACCCACCATCTTTCCCTACCGCTCAACCCACACAGCAACCCTTTCACCCACCCCACTCACAAAGGTGCTTTAACTGCAACCAAGTGGGACATGTAAGTAGGAACTGTAAGGTGAAGAAAGTAGGACCCCCTAACCAGGGAGTACCTGGATATCCACATAAGGGATATACACAGAGTACAGTAAATTTCCAGCAGTCACCAGCTCCAATTGTAGCCTTAAATGCTGTATTGGAGAGTGAGTCAACGCTAGGGGTTAGGTCATACCTGTAGTCTAAAGATAATCAGGTTAACGGGAAGTACTAGGGAAGAACCGGTGATGATGGTTGATGTAGCTGATACTAAATATCCTTTTCTTGTAGACACAGGTGCGACCAGATCAGTGATAAAATCTCCCGATAATTTCCAGGTGACCAGCGAGACAGTACCAGCAATGGGTGTAACGGGTAAAGTGCAACATTATCCTTTAACCAAATCCACAGAGGTCACTATCGGGCCATTGCATACCAGGTATTCTTTCCTCCTGGCAGCAGTGGCTCCTGCTAACCTACTGGGAAGGGATTTGTTATGTAAGATGGGATGTGTTATATATTGTACCCCTGATGGTATATTTCTAGATATCCCAGAGAGAGTTGCGCATGAGGTGAGCAATATGTTGGACACATCCCAAAGGATAATGTATCTACCGGTTCAGGTAAAAATCCATCTCAGGTAGATCAAATGTTATCCCAAATTCCAGATTCACTTTGGACTAAGGATGGACAGGACACTGGATTAATGGCAAATGTAGCTCATGTAATGCTAAATCTAAAAAGCGGTAGGCAAGCTCCAAAGATTCCCCAATACCCATTAAAACAGGAGGTAGAGTTAGGGGTTTATCCCATAATTGAGCGATTATTACAGCAGGGAATTTTAGTCCGTACAGCAAGTGTAGCCAACAGTCCCATCTTTCCTGTGAAGAAGAGTGGTGGGAGGGGTTATAGGCTGGTACAAGACCTTAAATTGGGTTAATAAGGTAGTAGAGAGCCAATTTCTCATAGTGCCAAATCCAGTTTTCATTCTTATGCAGATCCCACCAAATGCAACCCATTTCACTGTCATTGACCTCTGTTCTGCTTTCTTCTCTGTACCTCTTCATCCTGACTGTCAGTACCTATTCATTTTTACATACAGGGGTTTACAATACACATGGACATGGTTGCCCCAGGGTTTCATAGACAGCCCCAGTATCTTCTCCCAGGCCTTACACGACTGTTTACAATCTTTTCAACCTGCCAAAGGATCTGTTCTAATACAATATGTGGATGATATATTGTTATGTTCTGATTTGTTTAAGTCATGTTTAAATGATACTAAACTTTTATTGCTTCATCTCTCGCAAACAGGACACAAGGTTGCTAAGGACAAACTACAGCCATGCCAGTCCAGGGTTACATACTTGGGACATTGCCTAACCCAGGGGTAACGACATCTGACAAATGACAGAATCCAAGCCATACAGACCATGACACTGCCGCAGAATCAACAGCAAATTCGTACCTTCTTTGGAATGTGTGGATACTGCAGAATGTGGATCCCAGGTTTTTCTATTTTGGCCTTGCCATTACAGGACTTAGTCTCTTCCTCAAAGCCCGATCGTGTCATACACATAGAGGAATCAGAGCAGGCTTTCCTTAATCTTAAGGATAGTCTGGCAAGAGCACCTGCATTGGGAATACCTGATTATGAAAAACCTTTTGATTTGTATTGTATGAAAGCTGATGGTTGTGCAGCAGGTGTCCTCACACAAAAGAAATGGTGATGCCAGTAGGCCTGTAGCATACTACAGTGCACAATTGGACACTGTGGCAAGATCACTCCCAACGTGTTTAAGAAGTGTAGCAGCAACTGCTCTATTGGTCAGTAAGAGTGAGGATGTGGTTTTAGGTCATGATATGATTGTATATACTCCCCATGCTGTATCTGGTTTGCTAAACTCTGCCCAAACCAGACATGTCTCTTCAGCTAGGTTCACAAAATGGGAATTGGCCCTAATAGCATCTGCAAACATCACCATCAAAAGGTGCAGTACATTAAACCCAGCTACATATTTACCATATGTGCAACATGATGCACAAAGGGTGGAGAGAGGTGAGTCGCTGGCGAAAGGTGAGTTCTGCAGGTATATTCATGCACATGATTGTATGGAATATCTGAATCAAACCTTTACTGCAAGACCTGACATACGGGATACACTTTTAGAAAATGTAGATGTGACATTTTACACGGATGGGAGTTGTCATAGACAAACTGACACTGGAGAATTATGTACAGGTTATGCTGTGGTAAATGACGAGGATGTTATAGAAGCTAAACCTTTAGGCCCATCACACTCTGCCCAAGTGGTCGAACTGGTGGCGTTAAGGAGAGCGTGTGAGTTAGCAAAAGGTAAATCTGCTAATATCTACACTGACTCTAGGTACGCCTTCGGGGTGTTACATGATTTCAGCACTCTATGGCGTCTGAGAAAATTTATGACAGCAGCAGGCACACCAATTGCACATTCCAGACATATAAAAGGACTACTGACAGCAATCCAATTGCCTAAGGCAGTGGCGGTAATTAAGTGTAAAGCCCATACATGTGAGAATGATCCGGTGTCGCTGGCTAACAACAGGGCAGACAAAGCTGCAAAATGGGCAGCAGGGTTAAAAATGAATGTACCAACTGAACAAATGATGAATTTTCAAACGATTGACATGCTGACATTAATTGAGATGCAAAATTTGTGTTCCATTCAGGAAAAGGCAGTCTGGAGGTCCAAGGGATGTGGGCAAGAGTCTTCTGGACTCTGGAGAGATGGACAAGGTAAGCCAGTGGCTCCCAAGGCATACTACCTAAGCCTGGCTGAGGCAGTGCATGGTCTGACTCATTTGGGAAAGCAAGGTATGTGCAAATTGGTGAGAGCATACTGGTGTGCACCGGGTTTTTCTTCTCAAGCGGAAAAGAGAGCAATGTCCTGTCTGACCTGCTTGAGGAAAAACATTAGGAAAACGATTCCTACCGAGCCATCCCACATTCCTCCGACCGACGGACCTTTTCAGGTAACACAAATTGATTTAATCCAATTACCACCCTGCAGGAATCTCAAGTATGTATTAGTGTGCACTGATGTGTTTTCTAATTGGGTTGAGGCATACCCAGCTGCCACTAATACTGCTGCGTTTACTGCCAAGAAAATTGTTCATAAGTTTTTAAGCAGATACGGTATCCCTAAAATTATTGAGAGTGATAGGGTTACTCATTTCACAGGTGATGTTTTCCAAAATATATGTAAGCTGATGGGCATTAATAGTCAACTTCATACCCCCTACCGACCGCAAGCCAGTGCCAAGGTTGAGAGGATGAACGGGACTATTAAAAACAAATTAAGTAAAATCATGTCAGAAACTGGACTGGGTTGGCCAGAAGCACTACCACTTGTCCTTCATAGTATCAGGACAACTCCTAGACCCCCTCTCAATCTGTCCCCTTTTGAAATACTGTTTGGTAGACAACCTCATTTGATTATAAGTATGCAGGAATTTTTGAAAGGTAACAACGGGGTAACTGTAAGGTATCTTATAACAATGAGTAAACAGTTAAAACAGCAACAGCAGAAACTGAAACAAACTGTCATGATGTTGAACCTGGAGAATTTGTTATGATCAGAAATTTCTTGCATTCAGGTTGTTTGACTGATCGGTGGGAAGGTCCGTATCCGTTGCTACTGATGAGTACAACTTCATTGAAGGTGGCGGAGAGAGATACCTGTGTCCATTCCACTCATTGTAAGTAGGTCTACCAACCGGTGGAGAAACAAGATGGAATCGAGGCAGATAACATAGACCTGTCAATTGCAAGTCTCTTCTGGGAAGGCTAAAGGTTACAGTGAGATACCTGAGCTAAAGAAATTTGTAGATCAGTGTTTACAGCAATGGATTGGTCTGCTGTGGTTATCTTTGTGTTTTCTCCCAGAGTCCTCATTATCTTGGGTTGTTTCGGGATCTCTGGTTTCTGTGATGGAGGACAGAGGATGGAGAGGGGAGCTGATGGTGATATCAATGAAATGGAGTCAGGAAAGTAGTGTTAAACCTACCGGGAGAGTATCTGACCAAATCCAGGACAGTAATTGTTAAGAGATCTGCTATAATGGATACTCGGAGACAGTGTGAAGGTCTATCATCTGAGGATTATTGTATGTGTGAGTTCTGTGGGTCCATAGTCAATGAGAGTAGCATCCAACACTGCCAACCTAAGTATAACCAGTATTGGGGTGGGTATCCTTTAGAGGATTATCATACCATGGTGGGCAAAACTTTAAATCAAACCGACTGTTGGGTGTGCTCTCACGTGCCCCAAGGACAGCATAATGTAGGATTAGTGCCATTCCCATTAAATGTCTCTGAGATTTTAGAATTACAAAAAGGGAAGACACGGAATGGAAAATTTCTTAACACCAAAACACCCCATTTTAAACTCCACCAGTACCAGGTAGATAAAACACTTTTATGTTTGAACATCACCAACTCCAATGAACCAGGAAGTTGGGAGGTGACTGGGAATAACCAGACGATGACCTTCTCACTAAGAGCTGATCGTGAGCCTATGAATTATGAACTGTTACGCACAATTAGGTCAGGTGGAAGTCACTTCTGGTATAAATATACACTAAGTAACACCAAAGAAATGGTTGGCAGAATACCAGAAGGGTACTGTGCTAGGGTTATACAACCAGAAACGTGTATCAGCCAGATGGGAGAACCTGAGATAAGATCATTTGTGAGCAAAATGTGTTGGATGATTATGATTCATTCTATTCCTTATGTTCTCCCCGATGATGTATATTTCATATGTGGAAGGAAAGTGTATAAGTGGCTCTCTCCGAGTTACGAAGGTTTGTGTTATATGGAAGAGTACTTCCAGAGGTTATGACCCTTACACATGGTGAAATGCTTGGTATTCATAAAAACACACCATCACAATATCATCACACACAGTATGAACACAGAGACAAAAGAAATATGATACCTGGTGACGTGCATAAAGCCACACAGTTAATTAGTGAGACAACTGGCTTTCAAGTTTTGGTAGCATTGGATCCCGCCAGGATCGCTCGGGGTACACAAAATTTTAGATATATCCAAGATCTTGCTAAATTAATAGATAATATCACCGAGATGTATGATGACACATTCAGGTACACAGGTAAGGAGTTGCAAGCTTACAAGAAAGAACTCGTGCAACATAGGCTAGTATTAAATTATTTAACAGCTGTCACTGAAGGGAATTGCATAACTTTGGCCACCCAATTTGGTGTAAAGTGTTGCACATACATCACAAATGATACTAGTGACAAAGAGGTGATAGGCCCGGAAGATGGACGAAATTCTGCAGTTAAAATGGGAATTTCGGAAGAACCATAATGCTTCAGTGGCTGAAGTAGAGGAAAAGGTAGAGGAATGGGTTTCTTGGCTGAACCCAGTGAAATGGTTCTCAGGTCTAGGAGAGTGGGTCCAGGAAATGATTGCTAGTATAGGTAAACTCCTGATCCTCATATTGGTTGTCATCTTAGTAATTGGCTTATGTGTCAGGTGTGTCCCTCCTGTGTTGAAATGTGGAAAATGTAAAGATAAGGTGAATCAAAGGAATGAAAGTATGATGGTGGTCAGTAGTAACAATATGAATACTGAGGTTAATGTAGGACTGCATAACAACCCTGAACTAGAAGGTACCATCAGATGATGTATAAGATTTAGATATGCATGAAATAATGTAAGTCCCTATTCCCCCTCAAGACTTCCTTTATAGGATTGGTGCATCCCCACATCTTTCCCATGATCTCACAAGATCCGCGGTGTGCATATAAGGGTAGTTTTATGTCCCCTCCTAGAGACACATTATTGATGGTTTAAGAACCACCTTGTGCCATCCCACAATATAACATTAAATAATATGTCATAATGTAAGTCTAAATTAATTTTAAAATCAGAATATGATAGCATGTTGTTTGCTATCAAAGGGAGGACTGTCAAAGCTGGATAATTGGCTGAGACAGAATCGGTTTGGAATTAAATCTGCACGACGCCATTTTGCGAATGGCATCGAGGCGCCATTTTGTGACTGGCTGCCCAGCGCCATCTTAGCGAATCTCGCCCATTATAAGTACATACGACAATGCTATTATTTAGCATCGTGCGATTCCCATGCAATAGAAAGATGTTAAAAGTCCTCATCATATAAATACAGACAGTCACTAAAACATATAAAATTATCAATCCTGCAAAATACGTACCATGGTGTACGCCACAAACATGTAGTCGCACAACGCTAACTAGCGCCTTTTCTCAATACTCCAATACTTACACACTGCACACTTACATAAAAGGTTCCCTAGCATTAAAGTGTAATATTCAAGGTTTATTCAGTATTAGCAATGTTGTGAAATAAATGTTATTTGATATCTAAGGTTTAGTACATGGTAAGCATACCATGTTTGGTGTCGTTCTGATCCACTGTGTCTTTGCAGATTTCCGGTATCATCGGTGAGAAGATCGCAACATGTGTCTGCAAACTATGGACCATAGAGAGTTAAACATTAAAATGTACTCTGTAATGTAGCCAGCTTAGATTTATTATGCAGCGGGAAACAGGACACAAAGAGCTGTTGGAGGCTGGATTGTGTCTATACGAACTGACCTATGAACTATACTGTCACAGAAGAACCAGGAAGAAGAACCAATGGAATCATGCCAAACTGTTCTATTGTATTGCTTATCTCTGCTAGAGTATATATGCATGCTCTCTGAAACTAGATGCTAGTCTTCTTGCTTTGCTGTTGACAGAGGTCTCTACTTTGATGCCGGGATCTGCGTCCAGAGCGCATGCATATGTAATGACTATACCTTGGGTCTATATGATTTATTTGCGCTAATTGTATTTAGATCACAGCGTGTAACTATCTGTTTTTATGTTGAATAATAACTGTTTGTGCTTTGGAACCACAATCAAAGTCTGAAAGCAATTATTTATTGTGCGACTCATAACGCTAAACAGCGACAATTATTTTAGAGTGTATAGGTAGGTAAGAATTGATAGCATGGCCAAAAGCAAACATTGGTGAGATTAGCAGATCATTAGTCCTAGTACTGGCAGCATACCAGTGACCGCCATACATTTTACCTTCCAACTTTCTAGTAGTGGATTTGGGGACCATTGTGCACACTGAAGGCACACGCCCGGAAAGGGGAGTTTGGCTACACATAACATGCTGTGCCCGTGAGCCTCTACCCCCATTTTCAGCATGCTGGTGGTATGCCCAGCACTCCAGGAGACCAGTCTCTCTCTCCAGTTAATAGAAGCATGTGAATAAGCCTTTTCTTACCTATATGATATCTCTGCAATGGGGAACCTCTGGAGAAACTGATTCTCCGTGATCAGGCAGTGCCTTGAGTCAATATTCATGCAGGAGATCACGTGGTCCGGAAGCTGTCTGATTGCCAAGGAATAAAGCCAACATCATCATCATCATCATGTAAAAGAGGTTCAACCAGATAATACATAGTAGCAGAAGTTTTGGGGCAGGGCAAAATGGGAGTTTCCCTGACCAAACAATTTTATATTATTAATATATATTTGTTAATTTGATTCCATTTATATCAGTAATATGGTTTATTTAAAATTAAGGTCTCACTGAAGATTAATGTCCCCTATCCTTTTCTTCTAATCCTGCCAGTGGTCCTACCTTTTACCCTGTGACTCTCCAGCACCATTTCCCTTGTCTCTCCAGTGTTAATCCTATGTCTCCCCAGCACCATCCCCGTGTCTCTCCAGCACCATCTCTGTGTCTCTCCAACACCGTCCTCCTGTTTCTCCAAATGTTTCTCCAGCACTATACCTATGGTTCTCTCAAGTGCAATTGCCCTGTATCTCTCCAGCACCACCCATTTGTCTTTCCAGCACCACCCCCCTGTGTTTCTCTTGGTGTCTCTCCAACACCATCCCTTGTGTCTCTCCAGATCAATCCCCATGTATCTCCAGCCCCATCCTTTTGCGTCTCTCCAGCACCATCCTTGTTTTTCTCTACTGCTTCATCTCCTCTGTGCCCCCACAGCACACACCACCCCATTACTACCCAGCTCACAATGCTCACTGATCCCCCACTGCCCCCTCACAGCACTCACTTACACCACCCTCTAAGACCCACCTGGCACATACTGACCCTGCTCACAGCACCATTCCCATGCCCTCCTATACTGGGAGCTATAGAGGGCATAATATCCCATGCTCGTGGGTGCTGGAGGTCCTGACACAGCTGACACTCTTTTCTGCCTGATACAACCCCCAGCACTGCTCACACAGATGGAGTTCTTCACACAGCCGCCAACATTCTCCTCCACTTCACACCCTCAGAACTACTCACACAGCCGGAGCTCCTTACACACAGTTGTGGACGCCGGTGCTGCTGGCCCAGTTGTAACTCGTCCTCTGTTCCCACTGACTCATCACTGAGTCACTGACAGTATCCTAGCATGATACTATACAATAATGTATTTGAGATCAAGCTTGCATCTTCTATGCCCTACATCCCAATGTACATAAAAGGTTGATACTTTGCTTTTTCCCAGACCTTGACACCTATGGTGTCTTGTCTGACCATAGGTGCTCACTTCTTGTGGTAAACAACTGTTTGAACTGCTTCAGCCCAAAATATTTTATCAACACCTGCATCATTTAATAAGCTCTCTTCTATTGTTCTATCCCCCCTCTCACTCACAACATTTTGCTCTGCTGTGTAGGCAATAGTTAGCTGATGCTGTATTATGTTTCTCTTTAGACAGATGACTAGATCTTTATATTCATATACTCTACTATTGTCAAATCTCAACAATTTTATTTTCAGGCCCGTCTGATTATCTGCAAAACTTTTGTTATGTTTTGATCTTGTTTGCAATTTCTCTATTGTTTCTCAGAAAGCTAACATGTCATTCTGTTAGGATCATTGATAAGTGTCATGGAGTGTTGAACCCACCCATGGATTTCCCCTCCATTGGTCCACATACATCTGCATGCACTTTATTCCAGCGGTGCTTTAGCTTTGGATTCTGACTTGGGTAAGGTGCAACATGTTTGCTTACCTTTTAGGTAACTTTCATACTCTGGTCTTTCACAATTGTTCCCCAACATCCCCATGACCATGCAATCTAGAAGCTTCTGTATATTGTTGTACGCTAAGAGACCCGGTCTTCTATGCCATAGCTCAATTCACTGGTTGAATATCACAACTTGGACTCTGTATCCCTTCTTCTCCAGTTTACAATGACAATTAGATTAGTTCCTAGACCAGGCACTAACAGTACATCTTTTTTTATCTCTAATAACTGTTTTGTCTTTAATTCTTAAGCTTACAGTAATTGTCCTGACTTTAATGACATTTAGGACTTTGTCTTCTACTCACCTAATGTTGACTGATTCACAAGCCTTTAGTGACTTGAACCAACTCTCATTGCAGCTAAAGTGCCATGTGACTCCTGAGTCTGTGTACCAACAATCTCTACATTGACTGTGTGCTACATTCAAATTCAATGCTGACTCATTACTTCTGTGATGCTTAAGTAATTAGGCACCACTCAGTTCACTCGCTGTACACTCTGAGGCTTTACAGTATGTCCCAAATTATGACATTTGAAACAGCTGTACTTTGCTTTTTAGGATATGTGCTCTTAAACAAAAGAACATAATTCTTAGCATTAGTCTCTACAGGTATGTTCCCTTGAAACTGCAGTAGCTTGGCCCATACATTCTCTGTTGATGGCTTCATAGCACAAGACTCTAAAGCTACTATTAAGACATCGTACTCTGGCATAGAGTTTTGCAGCATCACCAATGCAATGTCCTTGTCTGCCTACTGAAATCAGTTGCTGAGGGATAGACAATATTTTATCTATATACAGGATTCGTTCATGTTTCAGCATGCCCTCAGCATTGCAGCATATAAAATATGCCCCAAGTTAATTTGTCTCATTAGACGTTTGAATTTGTAAGACATCTGTAAAGTCATCCACACATCATGTGCAATTGTTTTTCTGTGAATAACTGAGTATACAGCTAGGCCTATTGTCACCATGGCTCTATCTGCATCATCACCTGGAGTATTATTATTATTTTTAGTATTATTACTATTATTGCCCCTTATCTAAAAGGCTGGTACTTTGTGTAAGAGGTTATGTGTAGGATGTAGCCTCTATGGTGACCATCTGTTAGGCTGAGTGCACAGATTAATACATGGCATCACTAGTGTGCTGTGTTACACAAGTCTTCTATGTGTGATGTGTTGGGAGTAATCCTATATGCAGCATGAAATGACAGAGTTGTGATACACTGTATGTGACAGTAATACACCAGTGCTAATTGTCCTCAATACACAGAGGTAGGGATGGCCACTGATCCTCGATGGTTAACTGTCGATGGCCAATGTGTTTGCCATTGATGGCAGAGAGCCAATGGTGCACCACCTTCGATGGACGAGTGGGAGTCGATGGTTACGTTTTTTTTCTCTTTACAGAATGGAGCTTAGCTCCACCCCATCCCATCCCCTCATGCCCGCTAAGCTCCTCCCCTGTTTTTGATTGACCTGTGGCCCAGCCTACCCCCAGTAGCAGTGGCCATCGAGGGGTGCAAACCATTTGTGCCAGAGATGATAACCATCAATGAATACCCACCGATGGCCATCCCTACACCGAGGGCCTGATTCAGATTTGGGAATAGATTAAGATAGAGAAAGTAACTATGCACCTGGACAAACCATGCTGCAATGCAAGGGCTGAAACACATATATACATATATATATATATATATATTGCACACAGGTTAAATACTGGCTGTTTGCTGGACAGATTTATTCTTAAGCTGCCCACACATGTGTGACCAGCTTTACACTGCATGGCGGATCTCAGTTTGGACACACCCCACCAATCTAATGCTGGGTACACACTGGCAGATATATTGATCGGCCAATTTATCTAGTGCCCGTCAGCCAGTGTGTACCTGCAATATGTCTGAATGGCGTCGTTCACTCACGTAGTCTGTGCTGCACAAACGATGGACAGATAAATCTGCATACATATCTGTCCATCAGCAAGTGTGTATGAGTGATCAGCCGATCGCCCGTACACATGTAGCGGCAGCCGCAGGGAGGTGGTCGTGACGCGACCCCCAGCCAGCGCTACCCGAGGCTGCCTGGAAGACGATGGTCATTCAGTGTGTATGAACAACCATCATCTACAGATATATCTGTGTAGTGTGTACCCAGCATAACTCTCCCTGCCCATGTCACATCTCCCCCCCCCCTGGCAGTACAGCACGGTGTTACCAAGATGCACAGCTACTGGCTCTATCCTTTTATATTCCCAAATCTGAGTCAGGCCCTATGTCCCTATAGTGTAATCAGCAGCTAATTATTACCCATAGTGACACTGTAGTCTGAGGGGACATCAGCACAGGCCATAAATACGGGTATGAATTAATACTGAGTATCTGTGACACTGTCCTGTAAGAAGAACACTAGGGGTGAGTACACGCAGAGCATATACAGCTGGTACACGCCGGGATTGTGCATTCACTTCTGTCTGTTACTGTGTTCATTGTAATGGTGAGACGTGAGCCTGGGGAATAACCCTACAATCTATTCCTGGCACAGAGAACTACTATAATGTGCTGACTATAGGGACATTATATCATAGCTATATTATATTATATTATGTTATATATCTATGTACTAACACCATAATACACTGAGTACAGGGACATATTCCTGACACAGAGAACTACTATAATGTGCTGATTATAGGGACATTGTATCACAGCTATATTATATTATATTATGTCATATATCTATGTACTAACACCATAGTACACTGAGTACAGGGATATATTCCTGACACAGAGAACTACTATAATGTGCTGATTATAGGGACATTATATCATAGCTATATTATATTATATACCCATGTACTAACACCATAGTACACTGAGTACAGGGACATATTCCTGACACAGAGAACTACAATAATGTGCTGATTATAGGGACATTATATCATAGCTATATTATATTATATTATGTTATATATCTATGTACTAACACCATAATACAATGAGTACAGGGACATATTCCTGATACAGAGAACTACAATAATGTGCTGATTATAGGGACATTATATCATAGCTATATTATATTATATTATGTTATATATCTATGTACTAACACCATAATACACTGAGTACAGGGACATATTCCCGACACAGAGAACTACTATAATGTGCTGATTATAGGGACATTATATCATAGCTATATTATATTATATACCCATGTACTAACACCATAATACACTGAGTACAGGGATATATTCCCGACACAGAGAACTACTATAATGTGCTGATTATAGGGACATTATATCATAGACATATTATATTATAGGAACATTATATACCTGCGCACTAACAACATAATACACTGAGTACAGGGATATATTCCCGACACAGAGAACTACTATAATGTGCTGATTATAGGGACATTATATCATAGCTAAATAAAGAGCAAAAATCTTTACTGCACTAGGCACTATATGTATTTTGGGATTTATAGATCTATATCGGGTTTGCTGTCTGTTTAATAAACAGGAGGCATGTAGTAAAAATAATAACTAATATTTAATATATGCAAATTAATCCACATAAACATCAAAAATTGTGATCATAAATACATGAATAAAAATCAAACATTTATAAAACTGCAGAGATCAAATGACTCTCTTACTATGGTATATTGATGTGAGAGTGTAACTTGATACCATATCACTGAGGTTCCACAGCACAACGTTCTATTGCTGCCAATGCTTTTCAACAGTGTGGCTTAAAAGTATCAGTTAGTTTCCAATACAAAACGGCTGAATTCCGCTAATTGATGGAAATTCACTACTGACGTCCCAGTGTGATATAAAGTCACGCTGAGATATAGAAGGTGGGAAAGGGGAAAGAATAGATAGTACCTCGACCCCTGGATGGTTATGTCCACCCCAATGTCCGTCCTTGGTGTAGCTTGTCCGCTATCTATAGAACTGCGGCTGGATGGAGCCGATTGCCGTGCAGCGGAAAACCAAAGCTGCTCACAGAGCGGTGAATGTAGTAGCAGCTGGCGGTGTACTCCGGGGATGCAGTGGATGAACAGAGCTGCCCACGGAGCGGTGGCTGTAATTCAGCTGGCGGTGGACTCCGGGGATACGGTAGGAGATCAGAGCAGCCTGTGGAGCAGTTGCTGTATACCGGCTGGCGATGAGCTCTGGGAATGGATCGTCACCTTCTAAAGATCCTCCAAAGTGCAAGTGCAGCAAGAGGTATGGTGCTGTGAAGACCTCAGGTGCCTGGGTGATGACGTCAATGCGTTTCGTCCCGTGAAAACTGGGACTTTCTCTTGAGGATCTTTAGAAGGTGACGATCCATTCCCAGAGCTCATCGCCAGCCGGTATACAGCAACTGCTCCACAGGCTGCTCTGATCTCCTACCGTATCCCCGGAGTCCACCGCCAGCTGAATTACAGCCACCGCTCCGTGGGCAGCTCTGTTCATCCACTGCATCCCCGGAGTACACCGCCAGCTGCTACTACATTCACCGCTCTGTGAGCAGCTTTGGTTTTCCGCTGCACGGCAATCGGCTCCATCCAGCCGCAGTTCTATAGATAGCGGACAAGCTACACCAAGGACGGACATTGGGGTGGACATAACCATCCAGGGGTCGAGGTACTATCTATTCTTTCCCCTTTCCCACCTTCTATATCTCAGCGTGACTTTATATCACACTGGGACGTCAGTAGTGAATTTCCATCAATTAGCGGAATTCAGCCGTTTTGTATTGGAAACTAACTGATACTTTTAAGCCACACTGTTGAAAAGCATTGGCAGCAATAGAACGTTGTGCTGTGGAACCTCAGTGATATGGTATCAAGTTACACTCTCACATCAATATACCATAGTAAGAGGGTCATTTGATCTCTGCAGTTTTATAAATGTTTGATTTTTATTCATGTATTTATGATCACAATTTTTGATGTTTATGTGGATTAATTTGCATATATTAAATATTAGTTATTATTTTTACTACATGCCTCCTGTTTATTAAACAGACAGCAAACCCGATATAGATCTATAAATCCCAAAATACATATAGTGCCTAGCGCAGTAAAGATTTTTGCTCTTTATTTTGTTATTGCTGTGGAGACTCATGTCTCTAGGTTTTTGACCAAACCCTCATTACTTGCAGCTGGCACGTATTATATTATTCTTTTTGATATTGAGCGCCGGGAATTTGCAATTGAGATTGCAAATAGTTTTTTTCTATTATATCATAGCTATATTATATTATAGGAACATTATGTACCTGTGCCCTAACACCATAATTCACTGAGTACAGGGACAAATTCCAAACACAGGGAAATAATATATTGTGCTGATTATAGGGACATTATATCATAGCTATTATATTATATACCTGTGTACTAACACAATAAGAAACTGAGTACAGGGACATTTTCCCAACACAGGGAAATAATATATTGTACTGATTATAGGGACATTATATCATAGCTATTATATTATATACCTGTGTACTAACACAATAAGAAACTGAGTACAGGGACATATTCCCGACACAGAGAACTAGTATAATGTGCTGATTATAGGGACATTATATCATAGCTATATTATAGGAACATTATATACCTGCGCACTAACACCATAATACACTGAGTACAGGGACATATTCCTGACACAGAGAACTACTATAATGTGCTGATTATAGGGACATTATATCATAGCTATTATATTATATACCTGTGTACTAACACAATAAGAAACTGAGTACAGGGACATATTCCCGACACAGAGAACTAGTATAATGTGCTGATTATAGGGACATTATATCCAGGGGAGTAGCGAAGGTGGTTCCAGTGGAGCATGAGTTCCGGGCGTCAAAATGGGCAGAGGGCGCCATCCACAGTTCCGGAATACATGGGGCGCTACATAGTTTGATGGCCGCCTGTTAGTTTTATCTCGGTTAGTTTGCTCTATATCCTAAATAAGTTACGGATTTTTAAATTATTATTAGGAGACTTTGGGGCCTATTCATCATACTTAAACTTTCTCTGGAGGTAATTAGGTTTAGAGCTGGCATGGAGTTCTGCCTAATTACCGGAGGAATTCATCATTCCTCCTCCCTATAACTATCTATTCCGAAATGCTGACATTTTTGCGATGACAGCTTTTCGGGAAATAGATAGTTATCCCTCTCTACTCTATGTTACCGCAGCTGGAATCCGTGCTGCGCATGCGCTGTTACATTCGTAAACCCAGTGCATGCGCAGCACTGCCTACAGATGTGGTAATTTTGTGTCCCTTCCCTCCCCCCCTACCCCCCTCCCCACACTTACCTGCCCGCTGCAGCACCTACGGCTCCGGTGGCTGTACTGTCACTTGTTCTCCCAGCTGACCACAGTAGCTTAGAAAAAAAAAAGTTTTTTTTTTTCTAAACTTTATTGTGTTCTGCTGGGAGAACACTTGTCAGACCAGCCTCCGGAGCCAGAGGACGGACCAGAGCACCGGAGGGAGATGCCGGGGGACCTGCACACGCTGACACAGGTAAGTGTTACCTGCTATTCGCCATCTCACAGTGGAGAATAGTAACTCAATCAAATTCCAAAAATACATAATTTTCCGAATTTGATGAATACCATAATTTCCATATCCCCATACTAATGTACTAATGTATGGGGAGTGTGGAAATTAACGCAGGGGGCAAGGAGAAATCAGTGATATCTCCTGTGCTAAGTGTCATCGTGAATACTAAAATAACGTTATATAAGGAAAATGTCCTTAAAAACGTTATTTTAGTGTTGATGAATAGGCCCCCTAGAATTATAATAATGGTGGTAGACAGAACATGAAATGATTAGTAGTACTCACGTTAATATAGGTGTAATGTATATTTGCTAAGTAGGAGCATAGCTGGGAATGGAGCTTCCTATAGGTATTCCCACTCCAGTGACAGCTATTTGGGGCAGTGATTGCAGTAATAAGCTGTGCATCCTGTGGGATCTCATTCTAGCTCATGTATTCTGTCAATTTAAATTAAATGATCAGAATATAATACAATCTGCTCTATTGACTGATAACAATTATTCAAAGAAGATAAAAGTTAGATCCTAGCCAGCATTTGTATGGCCAGTGATAGGCAGCTGTGTAACTTACCCTCCAGTGTACATAGCACAGGAATCTGCCACTGGGATACATGTCAGCACAGCAAGATCTCATCTAATTAGCTCAGCTCCCAGAACAGGAGATATAATGAGCGTTGGGGCTCAGTGGTGCTTTCTGCAGTCTGTGAACATTCAATCAGGATAAACAGTGGAAACACAAATGATTGTCACACGGTGACTGTCAGCTTCAATTGTCAGTGACCGTATTCATTACTGGAAACTGAGGGTTAGTGCAGGTCCCTGACCTCCCACCTGGAGAGACATGGTCGCTGGGTGGTGGGAGATATACTGTCAGCAGTGCACCCCATGGTTTCTAATCCAATGTTACAGTATTCTGCATGCGGCAAAAGACCCTCCCAGTGGGTTCCCATTCATAGCTGTTGTGACTTTGTTTGTATGTTTAAACTAGTAAAATGAGTATCACATTTAATATTATTTTTCAAAATCTATAATTAAATAACTAAAGTCAAATGTGCTATTTATTATAATAAACTTAATTAGCATGAGAAAAAAATTCTAATTTAAAAAAAGTAACTATTGGTGACACGGTAAAATCCACCCTTAAGGGCCCATTTAGCAATAATTCCCCAATAGTTCTCCCATCATAAAATGGTGGCAGGTGCACCTGATGCAGATAGAAATTTTTGTAAGTCAACTTCATGTGGTAAGATTGATCCCAGTGGTGGAATGGGTTGGGAATGAAATATCGGCAGTCGGGATGCCTGCTGTCAAAATGCCGACAGCGGCATTCCAATGGGATGTAGTTAGTATGCCGTTGGATGGGATGCCGGCCGTCGAAAGCCCGACCCGGGACTAAAAATAGGTGGCAAAATCCTGACACCAGTCTAAATCCCGAAGATAGAATCTTGACAGCCAACATCCCAATTAAAGGTACACTGGGGCATCTTAGCTGTTAGCCATGGGGGGAGGATTAGCGGGGTTAGGGGGGGTTAGAGATCGGCACCACTGGGG
The DNA here is from genome assembly GCA_031769625.1 of Taudactylus pleione. Lineage (NCBI taxonomy): Eukaryota > Metazoa > Chordata > Amphibia > Anura > Myobatrachidae > Taudactylus > Taudactylus pleione. The sequence continues at coordinate 1,805,102 of JAUIMM010000596.1, read as the reverse complement.
GGTTAGGGTTAGGCACTAAGGAGGGATGGTGGTGCCTAACCCTAACCCCCCCCAAAGCCTAACCCTAACCCCGCTGTAGTGCCTAAACCCAACCGTCCTCCCTGCGGCTAACAGCTAAGATGCCCCGGTGTACCTTCAATCGGGATGGCGGCTGTCGAAATTCCGGCATCAGGATTTATACTAGTCTCGGGATTTAGTCCCAAGTCGGGCTTCCAACATCAGGATTTTGACGGCCGTTATCCCATCCGCCGGCATACTAACTACATCCTGGTGGGATAGATTAAAGTTGTTGGATTGATCCAAGTGGTGGGATAGATCCATGTGATGAGATTGATCCATGTGATGAGATTGATCCATGTGGTGTAATAGATCCATGTGATGAGATTGATCCATGTGGTGTAATAGATCCATGTGATGAGATTGATCCATGTGGTGTAATAGATCCAAGTGGTGGGTGTGAGGATATGGGGTTTGTGTGTGCATTATTCTCACCTATTTCCCATCACCACTGTGGCATTTATCTCAAGAATAATTGCCAGGAATTATGTAATGTAAATGTATATATATATGAATGTGTGTATCAACATGGTTTCTAGGCAGTGTCCTGTATTTGACCTGTAGGAATACAAAGCTTGGAGGAGATTTGTCTTCCTGGAACCAGGCATCTAGATAACCATCTCTTCTCTCTACAGGCCATAAAGTTTGGGGAGAGATACATCCTTAATGCAGATGGTCAGACCTGGTCAAGCCAGGTCATGGGATATAAAATCCTTAGAAGGGAGATGACAGGAATGTAGGGTATGTTACCTGCTTATTGGTTTCTAAAGACCCCTTCACACTGTTTCAAGACCCCCTACTTCCTATAGACAATATGGAAGTGTGTGGCCGATTTCTTAATGCCCAGTGTACAGCAATGAAAGAATGAAAAGCCCAAAGGTGGGGGCTAGTGCAGCTGTGAGGGTATAACTATGCATCTCCCTCAGTGATAAGTGTTCTTGTGCCCAAGGAGAGTCCTGACGACTGGCCAGAATCCAATGCTCCTGTGTCTCCTTCACGACTGAGTCTAGATGTAAAGACTCTGGGTTCTTTTTCATTTTTAATTCCTTTTACTTTCTGAAACCTATTTGTGATATATTTGTATTGTCCATATTTGTACTACCTTTTTCTGTAATCAATAACCTTGGAAATATTTTTCGGATTAAACATTCTTAATCCAGTGTATTCTCCGTGTTCTTGTCGAATTCACGAGCCTGTGAGGTCAAAAGCTACATACCTATATGTAAGTGAGTGTGCAAATTGAGATTTGAGCGGAGAACCTAACGACTCCCGTTTACTTCGTTGGTGGTGGCAGAACCGTGTTAGAGTAACCGCACGTGCTGAGGTAACCATAAGTCACTGGTGGCGATTCTCAGATTGAGTTATTTGGAGAATCGGCCGGCTGGTCGTGACAACCACCTTTATGAGTCCCTGGATTCAGAAGTGAAGGTACAATGATACTTTTATTTTACACAGAACCTACTACAGTCATGTAGAAACAGTAACTACAAACTATATATTTATTTATTATTACCAGTTATTTATATAGCGCTTTTAGAGAGAATATTTGGCCATTCACATCAGTCCCTGCCCCAGTGGAGCTTACAATCTATATTCCCTACCACATGCTCACACATATACACACACACACTAGGGTTAATTTTGTTGGGAGCCAATTAGTCTAACAATATATTTTTGGAGTGTGGGAGGAAACCAGAGTACCTGGAGGAAACCCACGCAAGCACAGGAAGAATATACAAACTCCACACAGTTAGAACGCCGTGGTGGGAATCGGACCCACGACCTCAGTGCTGTGAGGCAGTAATGCTAACCATTACACCATCTGTTCTGCTCATATATATAATATATACACTAATGCCATTAGTATTAGCCACACTCTGAGAACCCTACACCCCCAGAGAGCCGCTCAGTAACAGAAGTAGTGATCAGGTACGCAGTCACTCTTATCCACCTGGACTGGGGAGAGTATGGCAGTGAGGGAGGTTGCCGTGCAGGGTCCCGCTGAGAGAGATGCCGCTGGATGACTTCACACTTCTCAGGAAATGGCTTCATGGAATCCCGGTCACTGGGGCCTGTGACTTGTTCCTCCCGTCTGCTCAGCCTAATGTGCCTTCTTCCAGTATGGCAGTGACCACCGATCCAAGGGCTACTCCCAGCAGAGATGGTGCTCACTGCTGCTGGAGCTACCTGGCAGGAACCAAAATCCCACCTCCCAGGTTATCTCATGCCAAGAACTGAATAAAAAGTGCTATTTGTGGTTTTAAAACCTGTTATTTTCCCACAATAAGGTGACATCCCTGGTTACAATGCCCTAAGCCCTGGTATTGGGTGCTTTAAATGAAGGGACTGGTTACAGAACAGTTAGTGGGCCTGTCCTCTCCCCTATGTCCCCTGATTTTTTGGGCCCACAACATCTAGGCAAATCCCCACTGGGACAATGCCGACTCCATCATGCTGACATGGAGGGGGGGGTTGATTTCAAGGTGCAATAAATCTACTCACTTTAACCCCTTGTAGGCATTTGTGAAGTCACAGGGCATCCCGCTGATCCTGGCCTCCTGTGTGGACCTGATAGAGGGGAGTACATGGGGGCTGACAGTATGGTACTTACTGTTTTGGGTTCTAGCAGCCCAGACAATCACCTGGCTGCATGGACACAGGATAGTACCCCCAGCTGCACATATTCTAATTATATAAGGCATCCTAATCCATTATACATGATCAGTATACACTCACTGGTCATATCCAGATTGGACTACTGTAACCTTCTCCTATCTGGCCTCCCCAACTCCCATCTCTCTCCTCTCCAGTCTGTCCTCAATGCTGCTGCTCCGCTCATCTTTTTCTCCAAACGCTCTACATCTGCCTCACCTCTCCTACAAGCCCTCCACTGGCTCCCCTTCCCTTTTAGAACCCAATTCAACGTTCTCACACTTGCTTACAAAGCCCTCACCCATTCCTCTCCCATTTACATCTCTGACCTCATCTCCCTCCACTCTCCTGGCCGCCCCCTTCGCTCAACCAATGTATGCTGCCTCTCATGCCAACTGATTACTTCCTCCCACTCCCGCCTCCAAGAGTTTGCCCGCGCTGCTCCCCACCTTTGGAACTCTCTCCCTCTCCCTATCAGACTCTCCTCCTCTTTACAATCCTTCAAACGGGCTCTCAAGACCCACTACTTCATCATAGCCTTCCAGCTCCCATCCTAACTTGCTGCAACATGCTCCTTCCTCCTTTTACCCCATCTGTGTCACCCCTGTTTGTCTGCCCCTCCCCTTTAGAATGTAAGCTCTTACGAGCAGGGCCCTCTACCCACTTGTGCTTCTCCTTACTTTACTTTCACCTACTTCTTACCCCCCCACCAGGGCACCTAACACTTGGCTGCTTACGCTCTGTTGCATATCTAGGTGTTATGGTCACTTATGTATCAATGTATATTATCCATGTCCTTGTCCTATTTTTTACTGTAAGTCCATTGTCAAATTATTTGTTTATGTACTTTGTAAGACGCTGCGGAACACTTGTGGCGCCATATAAATAAACGATAATAATAATAATCAGTATACATCTGGTCATACAATACTCTCACATGTAAACATATTGTTGATTAGCCTTGAGAAAGCTGACCAAGCGCAATGCGCATTGGAGTGCATGCCGTCACTGTGTGCTGTCCATTTGCCATAAATGTTGAAATGTAATACATGTATGTGTGATGTTTAATGGGTGTGCGGAAATACTATCCACTATATCTGAATGATCCTCACATTGGGAAGTTGCAGTTGCAGAACAGAGGTGATCACAGTATCTTTAGATAGAAGTGACAGGCGGCACCTCGGTAATGTCGGCCCGGTATCAGCGGTTCGCTTCACAATCACTATCGAATAGGACTCTTATTAATGCACATGGCCCAGCTAAATGATCCTTATACTGAGGAACCATATGCAAAACGAAGGAGATTAGTTAGAAGTGACAGGCAGAACCTACGTTATAGTGGTTCTGGCATTAACGGTGCACTACATCACTGCGTCTAAAGTGTATAATATACTGCACGTGCATAAAAAAACGTTTGTGACATGAAGCGATGTTTATGCATAGCATGACTGGATTCATCAAGCACTTAAGCTCTAGCAGTCCCAGCATTGGACGTGCGCTGCACAATTATTAATGAATAGGATTCTCATGTATGCATATGGTCCTCCTGATATATATAAAAAAATATACATATAAGTATTAATTATATAGAGGGAATTGCGCACACTGGGTTTTTAGTATACAGCACTCTGCATCTGCATAATATAAATATTGTTATATGTGTAATTGAGCCCTATATATTCATTATATACAGGAGGTTGGTAATATATGACTAACACGTTGCATTGGAACTAATACTGTTATATACCACACTGGAAGTCACCCAGATAACAATTGTATGATTAAACATTGCAATACATGTCTGATTAATAACAGAAAAAGAAGGTGTAAACATTACTCCTGCTAATACAACGAGTAGATACTCTGCTTATGGGATTCTGACACAATTGTATCAGCATGTGATAACTGATGATCTAAAGATACTTTGTATATGAATGTGTAGCAGAGGCTTGAAAAGGATATGTATAACATATGAAGGGGTCGGTATAATTTACCGCCGGCCGCGGCGGCCCGACACGGGTGAAAATCCTGAACGGTGGTTAAGGTAAGTAACCCTACTCTTTCCCCCCCTAACCATAACCCTCCCTAAGGGGTGCCTAACTCTAACCTCCCTCCCCAGTGCCAAACCCTAATCCCCCATCTAAGTGTCTAAACCTAACCCCACTTCCCAGCTGCCTAAACCTAAGTCTCCTGGGGGGTACCTATCCCTAACCCCCATTACCCTAGCCTAACCCTAACCCTCATGGGGGGTGCCTAACCCTAAGTCCCCCCCAGGAGCCCCTAACCTAACCCTCCCCCCCTGCGGCTGTCCGCGCCCGGTGCCCGACTTACCTTCGATCTGGATGATGGGCGTCGGTTCCCGATGTAGGTAAAATGACAGGTGTCAGGATTTCGACGCTCGTCATTTAACCCTTGTTGGGATTAGATAGTCGGGAAATCTACGTTGGGATTCCGTCCGCTGGCTTCCAGAATGCTTCCCCGTATGAAGAGAGGAATGATTACCCAATATTGCTATTCACCCTTGTGAATAACACACATAACTTAAAATACATTATATACTGAACAATAAAGACAGCACACGGTTGTTTTTTTAACACAACTTTAAAATCTTTTTCATAAAATTTTTTTCATTCTTTATTTTCTTGTGTATTTCACTTTACATGATCCTATGTAAGGGAATATTGTAATGACATAAAAATGTTGATTTAATGAGAGCAATAAATAGCATTTATATTGTGATCAAATGAGGCCTGAGATTTTTAAATCATAATTAATAAAGATTTGATTATATTAACATTTGTTGAGAGATTGAGTGCACCCAATTCAGAATTGATTCCCTTCTCCTTTAATAAATATAATGTCATGATTGCCAGTGACCACCCCTAGTAAGCCGACTAGAACTTCAGGCCACAAGGTCTTCTGCCACTAACAACTGCCCGTTGTTCCCATAGAGATAATTCACTCACCAGTACTTAGGTGGCACCTGGACTTACTGCTCGGAGTAGTAGCAGCTTACAGGGGTGTCAACTGGAATCCTGAGGTGAGAAGAAGGAGTATATACAGTAGGAGAGATGCGGCTTTGGGAGCCCATGGTGTGGTGTGCCGATAAAGCAGCAAAGGTGCCATTGGTGCAGCTTGTGTGCCGATGGTGCAGCAATAGCTGTTAGTAGACAGTCAAATTGTATGTTATGGGTTTGAGAGCTGATGGTGCGGCAAATGTGCCGATGATGCGGCAATTGTGCCGATGGTGTGGCTTGTGTACCGATGGTGCGGCAATAGTCGTTAGTAGATAGTCAGATGGTATGTTATGGCTTTGAGAGCTGATGGTGTGGTAAATGTGCCGATGATGCAGCAATAGCTGTTAGTAGATAGTCAGATGGTATGTTATGGTTTTGAGAGCCGATGGTGTGGTAAATGTGCTGATGATGCAGCAAATGTGCTGATGGTGCGGCTTGTGTGCCGATAGTGTGGCAATAGCCATTAGGAAGTAGTTTGAAGTAAATGCTGCTGCTTGGAGAGCCAATGGCAGCACGGAGATGTAGATGCGGCTTGGAAGCCATATAATAAGCTGGAGCGCTACTGACAGCACAGAAGCTGTTGATGCGGCAAATGTGCCAAAGGTGCTGCAAGAGCCGATGGTGGAGTGAATAGTTGGTGCTGCAGCTTGGAGAGCCGAATGCAGCAAGGCAGTGTAAGTGCGGCTTGGAAGCCGTAGAAGAAGCTGGATAGCTTGTAAGAGCACGGAAGCTGTCGGTGCCGCAAATGTGCCTAAGGTGCGGCAAGAGCCGATAGTAGAAAAGTTGGTAGTCGGTGCTGTGCCTTGGAGAGCCGATGGCAGCACAGCGGTGTCGGTGTGCTTGGCAGCCATAGAAGAATCTGGAGAGCCGGAGGTACATGTAGCATGGAAGCCACTTTGGGAAGATCTCCAATTCTGTACCACGAGCAGGAACAGAAAACTGACCATGCAGCCAAGCAGATGGGACTCACAGATATGCTATAGTCGGCGAGGCGGCAAAAGTCCAGTGAGTACAAATAGAAGGACGATCGCCTAGTGACAAGAGAAATAGGAGTGACCCCATCCTGACTGGATAAACTGCTTGAATGAGACAAGTCATGACCGCGACTTATAACAGTAACTTGTAACAGTACCCCCCCTTGATGCAGGGTTGAAGAATCCCCAAAACTTGGTTTGTCTGGAAAATTCTGAAAGAATTGTCTTCCCAGCCTGGGAGCATGTAGTGCAGTCTCAGGAACCCAGGAGCGTTCCTCCAGACCATAGCCCTTCCAATGGACTAAGAACTGCAGATGACCCCTGGAGATTCTAGAGTCCAATATCTTCTCAACTAAAAACTTGTGTTGGCCGTGGACCACAACATAAGCATGCCTAGATGAGAACCTATGTTTGAACTTGGCTGAAGAGAAGACTGGCTTGAGTCGGGAACAGTGGAAGGTATTGATGATATAGAGAGAGTTGGGTAATTGATGTTTGAAGGCTACCGGATTCACGTGTGAAATGATTCAAAATGGACCAATAAATCTAGGACCCAACTTTTGCGTAGGTTGCCGGAGCTTGATGTTCTTAGTGGAGAGCCAAACCAAATCACCCCTTTTAAATCCACATGACCTCCGATGTTTAACAGCAGAATTTTTTGAGTGGAGAGATATTTTCTGAAGGCTTTGATGGACCTTACTCCAAATCTGATGGAGCTGGGAGTCAGAAGATGAGGCTGGTAAACAGGAGTTAAAAGTGTTTGCCCTCGGATGTTACCATGTAACACAAAAGAATGGCAAGCATATAACAGCATTCACCAGGAGAGACATAGTTTAGTCTTGTTAGCCTGTCTTTGGCAATAGATTGTGTTCTCGTATCTCTATATTTGGTGCAAATCTTTCACTTGCCCAGAATCGTACATAAATGGACAAGCATTTATACACTTTTGCAGATAAACAACTTCATAGGGAGTTGTCCTTAAAGTAATCTCAACTCATTTCTTTGTTTAAATGTGTACGAAGCAAAATGGCTGTGCAAAGTCCATATTGAATTTCATGAACTGTATTCATTATAAAGCACATGTAAATATAGAATTATGTAAAATATAATGTTTCTTGTAAATTAGTTTTCCACAATTCCACCCTTAGATATACACATTTTACATGTGCTATATTTCATCTCCATCTCTTGTATGTTTTCATTTTTAAAGTAGTCATCTGAGTACAGAATAGGCCAAATCTATAGAATAAGAAGAATCGGAATTATGATCTCAAGAATAAACTTTGTCTGTACATAAAATATGTTTGAAAATACTTTTCTAAACCTGAAAATCAAAACCTAGGATCTAATCATGGCCACCATAAATCACTTTCAGAATCTTTATCATAATGTACTCATTCAAATTCTTCTTTCATATCATGAGCCTCATTTATATAATTGATAATAATGGCTTCTCCTACTGACTATCATTGGTCAAATAATTTCCGCAATGAATTCCAAGATTTGTATAAAAAGTAAGACAAGGGCCCTCATTCAGAGCCGTACGCTCTGAGCAGAGCGCACGCTCTGAATGAGGGCCGGCCTCCATGAAAATGGAGCGTCCTCCTGGACGCTCGTATAGCTGTGGGTCACCACCCACAGGCTATACGAGCGTGCATTTTGATGGCCGCGATGGTCGTGACCATCGTGACCATCGAAATTGCGAGCCGGAGCCTGCGGTTGAGGTTTTCAACCGCAAGCTCCGGAGTGATTTTGGCTCTATCAGAGCCAAAATCACTCCCACTGACATCACTAGTGATGTCAGTGGGCCGGCTTCTGACGGAAGGCGTTCCCATGGGAACACCCCCGTCAGGGAGGCACGCCCCCGGCACGCCTACCAAAGGGGGCGTGCTGTCAATCAACATCGACAGCACGCCCCCTTTGATCAAACACGTCGAGCGAAGGACTTTCCTTTGCTCGTCGCGTCTGGCGCATGCGCACGACGGAGCTCCCTCCGTCGTGCGCATGCTCAGTCCATAACATCGACCCACTTGCGAGCGGACAGCCGCTCGCGAGTGGGTCTGAATCAGGCCCAATATCCTCCAGTCTGCACAATTAAGCAATCAATTATGGGCGGTGTTGTAGTAACGGTTCATTCCAGAATGTTTTTAATTCATGTCCAACATATATGAATTTCTTATCATAAGGTCCAGTATCAATAAAATTGTCCAGTTCAATAATTTCATGTTGATTATCCAAATACCCCCAATTATCATACGTAAGGATGTTAGCAAAGGTTGTACCAACACGATGTTTCACTGAAGTATCAATCAGGGAAATTTATTTTTTATTCACTGGATCAATATCTCTTGTAAAACGTCTGGCATCCTGCAAAATAACTTATCACAGATTATTTTGAGTTATAACATAAAATTGTAGTAAAGAGCAAATATATTCTGAATTAATTGGCAATAATTTATATGTATACTTTCGATATATAGAATAAAGATTGATTTGGTAAAAGGAAAGGAACATCAAATCCTAAATATCATGGTAGCAACTAACATTCCTAATATGTCTGAGCTATATGATATGTATAACTATTTGGAACACTCACTATTGGAACTAATCCCTAGCAGTGTATAATCAAATGCCTCATTATAAAAATCTATTATACGTGTTATACATTCAGCTCTTTTAAAAATCTTCCTTACATTGTTTAGTACAGCAATAAATTATTCTGACTCAACATTTCCTACTTGTATGGGGTGTTCTAGCATTGGACTAGTAACACCTGCAGTTGTCCAAATCTGAGGTGTAGTCTGATTCATTTCATAAACTATCTTACTGAAACAAAATGGAATGTGTTCACTTACATATGGATGTAACACAATTACTAGTGATTTTGTCACGTGATTGTTATCAGTAACCCTTTTCTTCTTTACAACTTTTAATTACACAATCCTCACATGTTTCTATAGTAACTTATCTCAATAATTTCAACTCAACAATGGTTCTGGCACAAATTCAACTATTAGTAGCATTTAATACTTCACCCATCAATGTAAAATTGGATTATTCTTTTGAGTAATATCCATACACCATAGTATACACCTTTCTTCTGGTTTAGTACAGTAAATACAAAAGCACTTTTCAATAGATGATAAATCAGCTTCCTGACACCGATCATTTAGATCTCTTGTTTTTCCTGCTTAGAAAAGAGGAAGAAAAGGACGTATTAGAATAAACCCCATCATCCACACTACTGGATGTGTACTCATACCATGATCCTTGCTCGCCCTCTCTCCAAAAAAAGAAAAAAAAAGTCTCAATGTTGCAATAAACACGATTGTTTCCATCAAGCAGCTAAGGAAAATTAAAAGTTTTCTTTGTCATCGGTTTATATGTATATAGTCTTATTGTATATAGTCTCATTGTATATAGTCTCATTGTATATAGTCTCATTGTATATAGTCTTATTGTATATAGTCTCATTGTATATAGTCTTATTGTATATAGTCTCATTGTATATAGTCTCATTGTATATAGTCTTATTGTATATAGTCTTATTGTATATAGTCTCATTGTATATAGTCTCATTGTATATAGTCTTATTGTATATTGTCTCATTGTATATAGTCTCATTGTATATAGTCTCATTGTATATAGTCTTATTGTATATAGTCTTATTGTATATAGTCTTATTGTAAGCAATCATCTCCATCTTGATTGAAGAATTCTCATACATGCAACTTAGTCTTTATATCTCAGGGGTCTATTCATCATACCTTAAAAATCGATGGAGGTAATTAGGTTTAGAACTCACAAGGAGTTCTACCTAATTACCGGGGGAATCCATCATTCCTCCTCTCCATCAGTATCTATTCCGGTAGCTGATATTTTTGCGATGACAGCTTTTCGGGAAATAAATACTTTTCCCTGCCTACACTAAGTTACTGCAGCTGGAATCTGTGCTGCGCATATGCTGTTACATTCGTAAACCCAGCGCATGCACAGCACTACCTACATCGGCGGTAAGATTGTGTGCCCTCCCCCAACCCCCCCTCTGCTCACTTCCCCCATACCGTACTTACTTGCCTGTGCAGCAGCCTCCAGCTCCATCCTGCTGATCTGACACTGTGTTCTCCCAGCACACCACAGTACTGTTTAAAAAAATAAAAAAAGTTTTTTTTCTAAACTTTATTGTGTTCTGCTGGGAGAACACAGTGTGCGAGCAACCACCGGAGCCAGAGGAGGGACCAGAGCGCCGGAGGGAGCTGCAGGGGACCTGTCCAGCTGACCGCAGGTAAGTCTCACCTGCTATTCGCCACCTCACAGTGGCGAATAGTAACTCCATCAAATTCCGAAAATACATAATTTTCGGAATTTGATGAATACCATAATTTCCATATCCATATACTAATGTATGGGGAGTGTGGCAATTAATGCAGGGGGACTTAGCAAGGAGATATCAGTGTTATCTCCTGTGCTAAGTGTCATCATGAATACTAAAATAACGTTATTTAAGGAAAATGTCCTTAAAAATGTTATTTTAGTGTTGATGAATAGGCCCCGCAGTCGCTATATCAGCACTTGAGTCTGAGTCTTTAGTCCCCTTTAAGCTCTGATCTCTCTCTGACCTATTTCAATGCGAGCCATGGATCCAGGTGTCCTTCTCAGCAATCTTTATAGCTGTATCTGTTGTCAGCATTACTTTGCCATGCCAAGGACCATCCCATTGATCTGTAAGGGAACCAGAATGTAACAAACTTCTCATCATACCATCATAGTCTCTAGACTGTATTTCATCTGCTGGACCAAATGCTGATGTTGGTTGAATATCCTGTTGAGCTTCCCCGAAAATCTTCTTGTTGTAGCTGCTTAGACAATTGTATAAAATATCAATTATCAGTATCTGTAATACTTGGAAAATGTTTTAGTAGGTACCATTATCTCTACATTGTTTATCAACCAAATTACATAACTTTCACATTAGCTCTATCTCGAGCATACCAGTAAGATTGTACAATGCAATTCATATTGTCTGCTCTTACATGTACTAACCCATAAACACCTTCTACAAGGGCTGGTAATATTTTTTATTCCACTCAAATATCCAATATCATTTTCTTATGTAATAATGCTTTCCAGACATTTACCTCATTGTGAGAAGTATTTCCCTCATATTGTCTCAATTGGTCAAATGTAATATTCTTAAACAACATCAGTGTCTATATCTGGCTCATCATCAGTACTTAAACTGCCCTGTCAGCTAATATGTTACCTATGGAAATAATATCAGTCTCTTTGGTATGTGCCTAACACTTAATTACTGTAGAAGTTGGTTCCCAAACAGTGAGGGAGATGTAAGAAGCTCAAAAGCGGTATCAGCGCATGTTATGTGGCTGATACCACTTCTACCCGATGTATGATCGGGGGTTTGGTGGTAAATGACAGGGGCACTACGCACCCCTGTCATTATCGGTGCTGCTAACTACAAGATAGCAGCGCCGATAACCTGGGCCATGCATGAACGGTCAGATCGCCTGACCATTTGGCCCGCTGTAGCTGTTGCTATTGACAGCTACAGCCTGGCGCTGCCCTATGCCCACAGCAGGGACAGCGCTGTCCCTGCTGTGATGGCTGCCAGCTCCAGGCTGCACGCGGGGATCTTGCGATACTTGCGAGTTCCAGCACATGCTCAGTGGAGCTGTCCGGGACTGAGACACAGCGCATTAGCACTAGGGTGATGCGCTGCGGTTTCTAGCAGAGAGCACTGGACGGGGGAGTTATTGCTCCCCCGCTCTGGCCAATGAGATGTTTAAACATCTCATCAGTAGTGCTCCTTGTTTCATCTCAGTAAAGAGGCGAAGCAGGAAGCAATATAGCAGCATGTTAAGTTCCTCTATAATACATCTACCCCAATGCCCCTTTCACACTAACTTAAAAATCCCTGGTTGATGCATGTGAATGCGCATCAACCTGGGATTCTTGTCAGTGTAAAAAATAGATCAAACCAGATCCAGCAACCCGGGATCCGACCCAGCTAGCTTGCAGGGTTGAGCACGGGTCGTTACCATGTAACCCTGAAGTGTATGCTGCCTGATTGGCCAGCTTCAGTGGAGCTTGAAGATGACATTATCTCCAAGCGTCCACTGCCGGGCCGACCAGAATGGAGCAGCGCACCCCACCTGCCCTCCCTGCCTCCAGATCACTGCGGAGTGAGGTAAGAGGGTCGTGGAGGGGAAGAAGTGCTGCTCAGCTGTGCTGGAGAGCCAGGTCAGTGCTGACCTGGCTCTGGTGTGAACGGTGCCGACCCGGGCATAGCCCTGGTCAGCGCCGCAGGTAAAAGGGGGTCTGATCCAGATTGGAAACGTGTTCCAAATCCCGGGTCAGACCTGGGACTTTGGTGTAAAAGGGGTATAAGAAGGTCCAGCCATGGACATTCATGTCGTAAGAATAAAAGCAGCTAATTATAAAACTCAAAAGATATTTGAGGAAAAATTAGAATTTTTGAATATAACTGGAAAAAAAAGTACAGGAACCTGATCCCAATTTTATTGTCTTCACTCCCTCTCTTTCAGAGTCCAAACCTTGTGCCTCACCAGCTGTTAAAACCGGACTCTTCCCTGGGTCTCACACTACCTGGAGGGGAATTACTTCAGCTCTAACTCTGCCTCATAGCCAGAACTAACACTCACTCTGCCACTCCTCTAAGAGGCTATGTTTCCACAGGGACAGAGACCTCCTTGACATCCAGACAGCTAAGAAGTTGGACAGACCTGGCTCTCTCCAACACTGGCAGCGCTCACCTCCTCAAAGGTAATGTCCTCAGTCACCTAACTTGGTGGATCTCTCTTGTAACTGCCTGGTGATTGAAAAGTTTTATTGGGCACCCATTACTCTTTACGTGCTGAAATAGTCTTAGTTTAGCAGCGAATAGGAAGAGGGAGGTAGAGCCTTTAAGAGACAGCACTGCTGCCATTTTAAATCTGGCATCAGCTACCAATTGGCAGTGGCTACCGGTCTGCAAGCTCTGATTGGCTCGTGAACGGCACCAGATTGGAAATGCCGGCGACGCTGTCTATCCAAAGTTCCTCCCTACCTCCATTTGGAGTATGGAATGTTAAGCATTTTGGTCTATCCATGGCTGTGGGGTTGTGGATATTTCCCCTTCAGTAATGGCTGCATGTCAGTGAGCTGGAAACGTGGCACTAAATTCACCTGCTGCAGCTGATAGCACACAGGGAGCTGCTGGACAAACACATGAGGAGCGGAGGCAGGCTGCTGGAGGACATTGGGGGGTGGGTGACATAATGTGTAAGGGGCATTACTAAGTGCCCTTATAAGGGGAATTACTATGTGGCATAATGTTGTAAGGGGCACTACTGTGTGGCCTAATGTTTATAAGGAGTACTACTGAGTGGATAACATGATTGGGCTCTGTGCAGTGTAATGTGATGAAGGGACACTACTGTGCGGCATAATGTGTTATAAGGGGCATTACTACTGTGTGGCATAATGTTTATAAGGAGTACTACTGAGTGGCATAACATGAATAGGCTCTGTGTTGCATAACGTGGCACAAGGGCACTACTGTGGTGTAATGTGAGGGACACTACTGTGTGGTTGTGATGAAGGGAGACTACTGTGGTGTAATGTGATGAAGGGGCACTACTGTGCGATGTAATTTTGATGATGGGGTAGTACTGTGCTGTGTAATGTGATGAAGGGGCACTACTGTGCGATGTAATGTGATGAAGAGGTACTACTGTGCTGTGTAATGTGATGAAGAGGCACTACTGTGCGATGTAATGTGAGGAAGGGATACTACTGTGCTGTGCAATGTGATGAAGAGGCACTACTGTGCGATGTAATTTTGATGATGGGGTAGTACTGTGCTGTGTAATGTGATGAAGGGGCACTACTGTGTGGTTTTGATGAAGGGACACTACTGTGCTGTGCAATGTGATGAAGAGGCACCACTGTGCAATGTAATTTTGATGATGGGGTAGTACTGTGCTGTGTAATGTGATGAAGGGGCACTACTGTGCAATGTAATGTGATGAAGGGGCACTGCTATGCGATGTAATGTGATGAAGGGGCACTACTGTGCTGTGCAATGTGATGAAGAGGCACTACTATGTGGCATAATTTGTATTAGGGGTACTATTGTATGGTCACTCCCCTTTCCAGTGACACCACACCTATTTTTTTCAGTGCACGCTCTCCCTACTACAGTTTTGAGTGGTGGCACCAATGCTCTTTATGTACACAGGGCACCAAAATGTGTAGTTATGACTCTGCTTTGGTGTCCGCAGATGTGTCGTCCTCTGTGTTCAGCACTCCCTGACCTAAAAAAATTCTACAGTGTACGCTAAGTGGGAGGAGTCAGGAATAGTAAGGGGAGGAGTCTATGCCAGGAGCCAGATGCTAATATGAGGTGGGCCTGTTTGTGCTTTAAATGCCAGGGCCTATTTTTAGTCCTAGTCCGGCCCTGATCAAAGCTGTCCATTCACCTAACGACATTGAGTATGGTACAGTAGTTACTGCATATCCTGTCACCAAAAACAACATCATGTATCTGTCTGTAACAGCTCTCATCAGTAAGAGAACCAAATCAGGATTATCTAATGACATTTCAACAGACATTGCTGAAGTTTCCATTATTGAAAAATATTTCTTATATTTCATTATTGCAAACATGTTCATTGTCTTCCTTTTTCCTCGCCATCAGCCATAATCAGCCATATTCCCCCCTGTTGAGGATAAAGAAGATCAATGTAGAGCAATTCAAATATGACATCTGTGATCTCCCATCGAGAAAATCTGGCTGTAGGAACATGTTTAAGTTGAGCATTTTTAAATATCTGAACAACAGTATATAAAACAATTAGATACGATTCATCTTAACAATTAATGCCACCCTTTAAGGATATAAATGTCTTCGACTGGTGGTACACAACGTCCTGTATATTTAAACTTATCAGTATATAGTTTGATTTTGTCCCTTTAAACTTTTAACTTGCTTCTGCAAAAGAAACACACAAATTGTTAGTATCTCTTATTGAAGTCTGAAATAACTTAGACTATAACAGCAGATTTCTTATTATTATTAAGATCATCTTATTAGATAAGGACTGAGTCATCTGTAACAACAAAAAAATTCTGATTTTTCCTCAAATACAGTAAGCTGTTTGTCTGTTTGTGACATTTTGTGGAATATTACCCCAGTCTTTTTAAAACACCATATAGATACTGTGTATCTACTAAAAAGTATGTACCATAACCTTCTTTCATCAGTACTCTTGACTCAGGTACAAAAGAAACCTTATGATCCCAGTATACAGCACAGTCTCATGCTATGAGAGATTTAAAGCATCTTATCCACTTGAAATAAACTTTTTTTATTCAGTGTTGCTGCTGGATTTGGGAGGGGTGATACAGAGAGAGTGGTAACTCGCTCTGACATACTGAGGGCCTGATTCAGAGCCGCTCACTCTGACATAGCTTTTGGCCACTTGCATAGCTGTGGGTGACCACCCACAGCTATAGCAAGCGGCCATGATGATGGTCGCGATGGTCAAGACCATCGCAACCATCGGGCTTGCGATGAGACCCTTGTGGTAGGGTCCCGTAGCCGCAAACCCCAGAGAGATTTTGGCTCTAACAGAGCTGGAATCTCTCCACCGACATCACTGGTGATATCAGTGGGGCTGCCCCCAAACGGCAGGTGTTCTCATGGGAACGCCTCCATTTGGGCAGCCACCCCCCCGGCCCGCCCACCAAAGGGGGCGAGCTGTCACTCAACATCGACAGCTCGCTCCCTTTGGTGTGAGACCCGGAGCGACGGATTGCCCGTTGCTAGCCGGGTCTCGCGCATGCGCACGACGGAGCCAGCTTCGTCGTGCGCATGCGCTGTGGGCCACCATCTACCTGGTTGCGAGCACTCAGCGCTTGCAACTGGCTCTGAATCAGGCCCTAAGTACACAGATGGACAGTTTCTCAGTCTGAAAATAGTCAAACAAGTAAAACAATTACCGTTAGAGTTATCTGGATAAACGTTTACAATCCTGCTCTGTATATAGGCAGGCCCACCAAGAGCCGTGGCGGGCCCCAGTAATAGGGGGCATGGCCTAATAGTGGGAGGCGTGACCACGCCCCCTTACCGATAGAAAAAAAAAAAGATTTGCAGCGCCGCGAAGTGTGATCGCTCCCAAGCACAGGCATAGGAGACTGCTGAGACTGCTCCTCAGCAGCCACGAGCAGTCTCCAACTGTGAGGGAGGGGCAGCGCCAGACCCGGGCCCCCGCCGGGCCCCTCAGAAAGCCCGGGCCCGGGTAATCTGTACCCGCTCCCCCCCCCTCTCGGCGCCCCTGTATATAGGAAGTATATCGGATCACTTTTCTGTCCCTAATCTGCTTTTAGTTCTCTTTCAACTGAATTTTTTCTAAACTCTTTTATATAAAGATTCATAAGTTTATTTTCCCTTCTCCTTTCTCTTCTCTGCAAGAGTTTTCTCTTATGCCGGGTTGAAGTTAACAATTAAGTTAAAGGATTATTTTTCCCACTCTAGATATTGAATTGTTACCCTATTACATCATGCATCATTCAACCTATCCATAAAAAGTCCCTTAATGATATAAGCAACCTATGTAATCTTTTAGATTTACCAATAATCTTTTATAATAATCAGTTGCTGATTATCATATTTCTTATTTAGTCTAGTATAACATAGTATTAAACATTTGGTTTATGGTCAGTAATAATATCAACACTATATGCTTCATAAATTACATTTCTAAAATGAGCTGTTTCTAAACTTTCTCTATAGGTTCATGTAATAAGGACAATGTAACACATCTCTAATTGACTAAAGTGAATGCTTGATTTATTTGTAGCCTTAGATGTATGGTATGTGGTCATTGTTGACTTAAGCCATTTTTATTGCTAGCTTTCTCTGGCTGGCCAATTGGGGGTTTTCATTAATTAGTGTCCACACTTGCCTGCTTCCCTGTATAAGTGTCAGTAGTTTGGCTGGGTGCAGCTTTTTTCTAAGTGCAGTTTTTTAAGTGCATAACTAGCGTTAGACCTGCGTTAAACCGAGGAAAAACAGAAGGAGAAAAAGGTCCATCACGCAACAAACCCCAACAATCTAAAGACTCAGACTACAACTGGACTCCCTGTACAATCACGGCAAGAACACTTCTAATGCTATTAATAATGCTGGCCTTCTGATTCTAGCATACAATTCAATGCTTATCATACTTTTCCCCATGTCAGTTTACATCTATCAACTTTGAAACACTGTCCTTTATCTCAGCTCTCTTGCCTAGCCTCACATCCTCTGTCTGCTTACAATCTGCGTTATTTTTCACATTCTGCACACATTAGAACCCCACTTTTATTTCTCCCTATAACAATCTTGTTAATCTGCATACATATTGATACACTGTTCTTTGATACGTCACTGTTTTCTTACTTGCATTCCTACAAATCTCTTGCACTCATATCTCATTTACATTTCCAAATTTCTTTCCTCTTGTTTACTTATAAACACCATGACAAGGTTTTCGTCAACTCCCTCCTTCCCTCTGTCTCTACCTAATCCTCTGTTCTGCCCCCTGCTTCCACCTTTATCCTTTCCCCCTTATCTCTTCCACCTCCTCCTCCCCTTCTCCCCCCTCCTCTGTCTGCCTACTCTTCACTCCTCACCCATTACTCCACTTTCTTCCTGTTCTACCCCCCCTCTGTCCTACTACCCCACCACCAAACCCTCCTCCTACACTCCTCTCCCTGTCACTTCACCCCACTGCCATCCACATCTCCCTCCCTGCCCACCTCCTATTGGTCCCCTTTCCAGCTCAGGTGCCCGAAACATCACTAAACTCTATTTATATCGGTCCCCCAAATTAATCTCACCTCCACGTTACAGCAACCCGGACAATCTCATTCACATCTCCCCCACAAATGCTATCTCTCTATCCTGTGCCCTCTGGAATGCCAGGTCAGTCTGTAATAAACTGGTCCCCACCCATGACCTTTTTATCTCCAACTCTCTGAATCTCCTAGCCATCACTGAAACTTGGATCTCACCCTCTGACACCACTTCTCCTGCTGCTCTTTCCTCTGGGGGCTTTGCCTTCTCCCACACCCCCCGGCCTGGGGGTCGCCATGGTGGTGGAGTTGGGGTCCTTCTATCCACCAGTTACTCATACCAGCTAATACCCTCTGAACCATCCCTTACATTCCCCACATTTGAGGTTCATGCTATACGACTCTTCCAACCAGTAAACCTCAGAGTAGCTGTCATTTACCGTCCCCCTGGCTCTCCCTCCAAATTCCTTGACAACTTCGCTTCCTGGCTCCCTCACTTTCTCTCCTCAGATCTTCCCTCCATTATCCTAGGTGATTTTAATATTCCTATTGACATTCCCACAGAATCCTCTGCAGCTAAACTCCTTACCCTCACCTCTTCATTTGGTCTCGCCCAATGGACCTCCTCACCCTCCCATGTGAGTGGGCACTCACTTGACCTGGTCTTTACGCACCGTTGTGATATTTCTGATTACTCCAATTGCCCATTCCCCCTCTCTGACCATCACCTTCTCTCTTTTAACCTATCCCTCTCTCCTTGCCCTCCTCTAACTCCTAAGGCTACCATTACTAAGCGTAATATTGAGGCTATTGACACTGTTGCTTTTTCCTCCCTGCTGGACTCTCTTCTCTCCCCTATCATTTCTCTCTCCTGTCCTGAACAAGCTACTTCCCTGTACAATTCCTCCCTTGCTTCTGCTCTTGATTCTGTTGCTCCAGCAATAACCACTCACCCTCGCAGATCCACACCACAACCCTGGCATTCCAAATGCACCAGATACCTACAAAAGTGTTCAAGAATTGCGGAGCGTCAGTGGAGAAAGTCACGCTCTAAGGCTGACTTCCTCCATTTCAAATTTATTCTCTCCTCCTACAGTGCTTCCCTGTCTCTCTCCAAACAAACATATTTCAAGAACCTCATCTCCTCCCAGTCCTCAAACCCCCGGCGTCTCTTTGCCACTTTCAACTCCCTACTCTGCCCTTCCCCTCCTCGCCTTCCCTCCTCGCTCTCTGCCCTCGACTTTGCCACCTACTTTACATCTAAAATTGACTCCATACGTGAGACATCATATCCCATCAGACCCTTAGCACTCCTCTCCCTCCTTGCCCTTACCACCCCTCCCCTTCTGTCTCACCAACTCTGACATCCTTCTCCCCTGCTTCTGGAGAGGAAGTCTTGGCCCTCATCCGGTCCTCCCCTCCTTCCACCTCCCCTCTTGACCCTATCCCTTCCCGTCTCCTCTCCCACTTGTCTCCTTCTGCCTGTTCCCATCTGGCTCACCTCCTTAATCTTTCCCTATCATCTGGCACTGTCCCTTCTGCATTCAAACATGCTCTTGTCTCCCCCATTCTTAAAAAACCTACCCTTGATCCTAACATACTTTCAAACTATCGACCCATCTCTCTTCTCCCTTTTGCTTCCAAACTCCTTGAGCGTATTGTCTACAACCGCCTTACCACCTTTCTTTCCTCCCACTCCCTCCTTGACTCATTTCAATCTGGCTTCCGATCTCTCCACTCCACGGAAACTACCCTCACGAAAGTCAGCAACGACCTCCTTGCTGCCAAATCCAAGGGCCACTACTCTCTGCTCATTCTCCTTGACCTCTCTGCTGCATTTGACACTGTAGACCACCCTCTCCTCCTGCAAATCCTTTACTCTCTCGGTTTACGTGAAACTGCCCTCTCCTGGCTTTCCTCCTACCTCTCTGATCGTTCCTTCGCTGTGTCCTCTCATGACTCCTCTTCCCCTCCACTTCCACTAAAGGTAGGAGTTCCCCAAGGTTCTGTTCTTGGACCTCTCCTTTTCTCCCTATATACATCCTCTTTAGGTGAACTCATTAACTCCTTTGACCTCCAATATCATCTCTATGCAGATGATACTCAAATTTACCTTTCCACCCCTGAGCTCACCCCTGAGCTCCTAACCCGTATCTCCAACTGTCTCTCTGCTGTCTCTTCGTGGATGTCCCAGCGCTTTCTTAAACTTAACATGTCTAAGACTGAGCTGATCATCTTCCCACCCTCTTCCACTACATCACTTTCCACAATTTCGTT
Source organism: Taudactylus pleione (assembly GCA_031769625.1). Taxonomy (NCBI): domain Eukaryota; kingdom Metazoa; phylum Chordata; class Amphibia; order Anura; family Myobatrachidae; genus Taudactylus; species Taudactylus pleione. Next base: position 1,784,269 of record JAUIMM010000596.1, on the reverse strand, counting down.
ATCTATTGATGGCACAACTATCTCCTCTAGCCCCAAAGTGCGCTGTCTTGGAGTTATCCTAGACTCCTCCCTCTCCTTTAAACCACACATTCAGCACATCTCGCAGTCCTGCCGTTTTCACCTAAAAAATATCTCAGGATTAGACCCTTCCTCACCCAGGATGCCACTAAAACCCTCATCCACTCACTGGTCATATCCAGATTGGACTACTGTAACCTTCTCCTAGCTGGCCTCCCAGTCTCTCACCTCTCTCCACTACAATCTGTTCTCAATGCTGCTGCTCGGCTCATCTTCCTCTCCAGACGTTCTATATCTGCTTCCCCTCTCCTTCAAGCCCTACACTGGCTCCCCTTCCCCTTCAGATGCCAATTCAAGGTTCTTACATTCACCTACAAAGCCCTCACCAAATCCTCTCCCGCATACATTTCTGACCTTCTCTCCCTTCACAATCCCACCCGCCCACTTTGCTCAACTAATGCATGCCGCCTCTCTTGCCAACTGATTACTTCCTCCCACTCCCGCATCCGAGATTTTGCCCGTGCTGCTCCCTACCTTTGGAATGCTCTCCCTCTCCCTATCAGACTCTCCACCTCTCTACAAATCTTCAAACGGGCTCTCAAGACCCACTACTTCATCAAGGCCTTCCAGCACTCCTCCTAACCCACCTCATGCTCTTTCCTTCCTATCTTCCCCTTCTGTGTCACGCCTGTCTGTCTGCCCCTCCCCTTAGAATGTAAGCTCTCATGAGCAGGGACCTCTTCCCTCATGTGCTTCTCTTTACATTTTCTTCTACTCTCTACTCCCCATTAGGACACCTAACACGGGACCGCCAACTCCCGGCAGCTTATTGTGAGTGCTTTAATCACTATTTCAGCAATGTATATAAGTTGTGTCCTTGTCCTGCACTGTAATGTACTGTAAGTTACTTGTTTCTTGTTCACTTATTAGTTCTATGTACTATGTAAGGCGCTTCGGAACACTTGTGGCGCCATATAAATAAAGGATAATAATAATAATAAGTACAGTATCTACTGCTCTTTTATAAACTCTTTTAGTCTTGTCTGGGACATTCTGAACTTCTAAACACTCTTTTTCTCTTGGCAACAATAACGTCAGCCTGCATAATGTTTTCTCCTTTCCTTGACTCATGTAGGTTTTAGTTTACACTAATGCAGATACTGTGTCAGTGTCTGTTTTCACAGGTAATACGCATTTTATTTGTTTGATTACTAAAATGAAAATTTGTAACACTATTATAAGTCATATATAACACTTTTTCAAATATTACACGAAGAAACGTGAATAGCAGCAGCAGCCGGCTTGCTGTACTTATCCCAAAACCAGGTATCATGTATTTGTTTAGGAAAGTGTAAGATTTAAGGACATGATTTACGCATGCACGCGGGCTGATCTCTGCATTCCATTTAGATTATTCTTACCAATTATGTAAACATTACAAATTCACACTTTCTGCTGCACTGTTTAAAAGAGATACAATTTTCTATTATTTATTTTATTTTATTATTATTTATTATACCCTAGTTATACTCTTATTACTACATGTTCCATATAACGGAAAATAAATTTTATCATCTTTTGTCATTTAACACTACTCATCATAGAACTGTGCACACACACACAGTCAGGATACGCTGTTCTATGATCGCCTGCTTTCTCCAAGCAAATACCAGTACTCATCCTGAATAAAGTGTGTATTAGCTCTTGGGACACGTCTGTCTAACGAAATACAGGCACAACTCCACAATAACTTTATATATTCTTCACTACACAAATATTAAACACATAATCTCTAAATAAATTCTTCTAACCTGAGCTGTGGGTGATCAGTCCACAGTCTAAACTTATTACAGTATCTTGATACACTTACCTCTATTGTTATCCATATTACTTTAATGCAACAACACACACAATGTAACATCATCTCTGAGTTCAACTTTAGCTACACCAAACGTAATCTTCCCTCAACATCTCGGAGCACAGAAACATATCTGATTTTGCATTTACATAATTCTGATACTCACGAGACAGCTACTCCCCCCTTTTCGATGGAGCGAGGAAGATGTCGGTTTAGCGGTAAAGACAGATAGCAGTGCCTCCAATTGTCTAATACTAATTTTTACCAGGTGTTCCATTGCTGCATAAAAGTAATATACTCCAATCCAGTACACTTAAGAATTCGTCATTTATTAATTAATTAATTAAATAGATCTAGCCCTTAACTGGGAGCACATATCCCCCAGGGTTATAATGCAAGGATAACAATGATTGATTACAATACAGAGGTTTTATACCTTCCTGTTAACTCTATTAAGTTAATATACCCACTTACATCATTTACATCATACTCCTAGAACATCCTACATTATACCACATTATGCAAGCTTATAACAGTATTCATTATGAGAGACATAGTTTAGTCTTGTTAGCCTGTCTTTGGCAATAGATTGTGTTCTCGTATCTCTATATTTGGTGCAGATCTTTCACTTGTCCAGAATTGTACATAAATGGACAAGCACTTGTATACTTTTGCATATAAACAACTTCATAGGGAGCTGTCCTTAAAGTAATCTCAACTCATTTCTTTGTATAAATGTGTACAAAGCAAAATGGCTGTGCAAAGGCCATATTGAATTTCATGAACTGTATTTACTATAAAGCACATGCAACTATTGAATTATGTAAAATACACTGGTTAACACGCTCAGTTTGTCCATTGGCTAAGGTCAATGCCCAGAGAAGTTTAGAACGTTCTCCTGAACTGTGCCACAAATTGTGTTCCTCAATCCGACATGATATCCCTCGGTAAGCTGTGTACCTGAAAGATATGTTGGAGAAACAGGCCAGACAGTTCCTTGGCAGAAGGAAGCTTTGGCAATGGTATGAAGTGTGCCATTTTGCTAAAACAGTCCTCCACTGTCCAGATCACTGAACATCAAGCAGACATTGGAAGGACGACAATGAAGTCCATGGCAATGTGGGGTCCAGGGTCCCCTAGGTATGGAAAGTGGAAGTAACAGACCTGAAGGAGCTGTCCGAAGTGTCTTATTTTGGCCACATACTTCACATGCCAGGACAAATTCATGCATATCTTTGGTCAATGAAGGCCACCAAACAGAGTGGGAGAGCAACTCTAAGGTCTTACTGATGCCTGGGTGACAAGTAACTCAACAAGTGTGAAAATCCAGTAGAACTGCTTTTCTACTTCTTCTTCTGTGGAACTTCTGTGGAACAAACAAATGACCAGAAGGCTTCTTATTAGGTGACTCTGATTGACAGGCCCGAATGAGATTAGCCAGATTTCAGGTGATGGCACAATGAAAGAAGGAGTCTGGAATGATAGCTTTGTCTGCCCTGGAGACCTGTTGTATTGGTTCAAAGCTCCTGGATAGGGTGTCAGCCTTGATGTTCTTTGAACCAGGATGGAATGAGATGAGAAAGTTGAACTGGGTAAAAATAAATACCCAATGTGCTTGCTGTGAGTTCAACCTTTTAGCAGACTGAATGTAAGACAGGTTCTTGTCATCAGTAAGAGCCATAATCCAGCGTTTAGCCCCCTCCAACCAATGTCTCCAGTCTTCAAAAGCCCACTTAATTGCTAGCAACTCCTGATTTCCCACGTTGTAGTTGCATTTAGCAGAGAAAAATTTGCGAGAAACGAATGCACAAGGGTTTTTCTGAGACAAGATGGCTCCAGCTCTTACTTCAAAAGCATCCACCTCCAGGACAAATGGAAGGTCAGGATCAGGATGTCGGAGAACCGATGCCTGAGTGAAAGCGGTCTTGAGAGCTTAGAAAGACTAGATCACCTTAACTGACTAATTTTGGGTATCTGCTCCTTTCTTGGTCAAGTTCACAATGGGTGCCACAAAGCTGGAGAAAGATTTAATGATACAGCGATAAAAATTTGAAAGCCGAGGAAACTCTGGATAGCCTTAAGTGAAGTTGGTTGGACCCATTTCAGTATAGCCTCGACTTTATCAGGATCCATCGAAAATCCCTGAGACGAGATGGTATATCCCATAAAAGAAACCTGAGTGACATCGAAATCATATTTTTCCAACTGGGAGTACAGGTGGTTCTCTTGTAGTTTCTAAAGAACCTGACATACATGCTGATGGTGTTGATACAGCGATTGAGAGAAAATGATAATGTTGTCCAGATATACGACAACAAATGCCCCAAAAAACTCTCGAAGGACGTCATTGATCTGGTCCAGAAAAACTGCCAGGGCGTTGGATAAGCCGAATGCATAATGTCCTGAATGAGTACTGAAGGCTATCTTCCACTCATCCCCACTTCTGATTCAAATCAGGTTGTAAGACCCATCGAAGGTCAATCTTAGAAAAGATGTTAGCCTGGCGCATGCTGATTGAATAGTACTTGAATGGGAGGTAAGGGGTATGAATTTTTGACCGTGATGTTATTAAGATCTCGATAGTCTATGCAGGGATGAGGAGATCCATCCTTCTTTCCCACAAAGAAAAAAACAGCTCCCACTGGTGACTTAAATGGATGGATGAACCCTTTAGCTAAAGCATCCTCGATGTGCTCTCTCATTGCTGTTTCCCCCTGTATAGAAAAGGAATACAACTGACATTTGGATAACTTGGCACCTGGGATAAGGTTGATGGTACAGTCATAAGGCCTACGTGCAGGGGCTGGCTAGCAACTTTTAGCCTGGGGGGCAAACACAAGCAAGTGGCCCCGAATTATCTACCAGCACATTGTGGCGCATGGCCCTGATAGTGTAACGCCATGTCAGATGGCATTACTCTATAGTAGTCTATGGACTGCTATTCCTTCTGGAGAGGGGTACTCCGGATCCGTCTCTGTTGGCCCATGAGAGACGCACATGCACAGTGTGCACAGGATCCAAACCAGAAAGCAGTGTGATAGCGTTACGCTATCATACTGCTTCCAGCCCAACCCCAGGGCAGGCTCTTAACGGAGCCCGTCTCCTGGCAAGAAGATTTTTGTAAATTTGCATAAAAATGTTAATTAACACATTGTGAATTTGGGCATAAAATATTTATCACATCTACATTAAAAATGCAGATTGTGATAAATAAGTCACCTAGTAACCGATCTGCCATTCTTAGGTTCAGTTTTGTGGTGCTGAACGTGAAGAGTGGATGTGTATGGGGCAGGTGGGTAGATGTGTATGGGAGAGGAGGTGTAGGGGGGGAAGAAGGTGGATTAGTAGTGGGGAGGAGGGTAAAAGTGTAGTGGGGAGGAGGGAGCATGTGTGGGGTGGCGGAAGGGGATTTGTAGGGGGAGGTGGAAAATGTGTAAGGGATGAGGGCAGATATTTAGTGGGGGAATGGAAGCAGCTAGACCCCCTTCCGTAGATTGATCCCCGACGTCGTCAGTGTCCAACGTCATTCCCTACCATCCAAGTGGGCATAGAGAGGGGAAATAACCATGTGGCAAGCGTAGCAAGCCTGCAAAGGGTCAACTTTAATTTTTTTAGTGGACTGTGTGGGAAGGAAACTGCACTTCCACCCTCAGTGTACGTCACTTCCAGGTACAGTATCTGAAGGGGAAATAGGGGGTCATTCAGACCCACTCGCGATCGGCAGTATGCTCGCAAGTGGGTCGATGGTCCCCACTGCACATGCGCACGACGGAGGGAGCTCCATCGTGCGCATGCGCGAGACCCGGCGAGCGAAGGACTTTCCATCGCCCCGGGTCTCGCACCAAAGGGGGCGTGCTGTCGATGTTGATTGACAGCACGCCCCCTTTGGTGGGCGTTCCTGGGGTGTGCCTGCCAGATGGAGGGAACGCCTACCGTCTGAAGCCGGCCCCACTGACATCACTAGTGATGTCAGTGGGAGTGATTTTGGCTCTGATAGAGCCAAAATCACTCTTGGCCTTGTGGTTGAGAAACCCGACCACAGGGTTTCACTCGCAAGTCCGATGGTCGCGATGGTCAAGACCATCACGACCATCTTGTTGGACGCTCGTATATGCTGTGGGTGGTGACCCACAGCTATACGAGCGTCCAGGAGGACGCTCCATTTTATTGGAGGTGGGCCCTGATTCAGAGCGAGCGCTCTGGTCAGAGCATCCGGCTCTGAATCAGGGCCATAGTCTCTACCGTGGGGGAATAGATGTGGCAGGGAAGAGATAGGATTGACGGGAAAGGGGGAGGTAAGAAGGGGATAATAGAACAGAAAGGAAAAGGAGGGACATTGACAGAAGGATGGAGAGGTAAGTGTGTGGAGGAGAAAGAAAAGGGGGAAGATGGGACAAGAGTAGTGGATAGATCCTCCTCCGTATATATGTACCCTGGCATCATCAGTTACTGTCAGACGTCATTTCCTACTATACACATGGACATAGAGGGGGGATATAATCCTGTGGTGAGCGAAGTGATCCCACGAGGGGACAAGTATATATACACACATTATATTATATATATATATTACACACACAATATATATATATATATATACATATACACATACTGTATATAAACAGGTACAGGTAGTGTGGGTGAATAAATAGGCACCTAGGTACTGTGAGCAGGGGGTTAGCTGTGAGGCAATCAGGTGTGAGGTGTATATGCATATAGACACACACATATATATATACACTTATATGTATACAATATATACACATTTACATAATATACAAATATACACATATATATATTTCTTCTATATATTTATGGGAGTCCCCATTTTTCCTTTTCCTTATTTAATGTTGTTTAGGGTCATTTCTTTATATATGACTTTTTATTGTTGATTATTATTTTTGTAATATATATTTTTTTCAATGTTTGGTTTTATGCTGACATATATACCTACACCAACGCATTGCTAATAATATTTTTTTAAATGAGAACCCACTTTTGAACATTTATTCCCTGTGGTGTGTAGGTGTATTATCCTCCAGACCAGCAGGGGGTGTTATTGAGATATGTTGTGCTGCATGCCCTCTATTGTTTGGGTCCTTATGTGCCATTGAAGGCATTAGAGCAATAAACTTTTGCTGCTGAATGTGCAGATGACGTTGATCCCATTTTGGGCACTCTGACACTATTATAATGACAGCCCCATGAGAATGTCAGCGCTATTTGTAACTATAGCGCTGACTAACTCCCGACAATGATTTGTGCGCGACTTCCGGTTGTAGGTATGCGTCCCACTGCTGTGGAACGCATGGAACTTCCGGTAATAGCGCCGTTTTCTTTCTCTTATATCTGTTTAATTCCATGTGGAAGTTGTTCTCGACGCTCTATGGGCGGTGGGACTCATTGCTAATAAGGAAATCATCTTAGTGTCGACTGGGATATGTTTGTTTAGTTGTTTACAATATGCAGTGACTATGTCCCAGCATACATTGTGTTTTGCGTGGGTGGAGCTCCACCTAATGGAAGTGGGTATATATGTCAGCTAGTGGTGGTGGTATTTAGTCTGTCTTTGGTTTTCAAGCTGAAACATGTCTGCTGTGATGTCCTGAAGAAGGTCCTACATAGGACCGAAACGTAGACTATGACTATTGCACTTTATGGCTCTATGCACTTTCTCCCTCAAGATGGGTAATTAAAAACCAATTTTCTTGTCAGCTACCTGGTGAGTGCCAATTCTTCTCATTTTTTATATTTAATGGGCTGTTTTGTCCTTAATTGAGCACCCCCAAGTTGATTCTGGTGCTGCAAGTGCGGACACTCTGTATGATTATTAGTTGGATCTGGTTTTATTTATAAACTGGATTTTGTCCAGCACTGCTCAGTTTTTGTGGATTTGTTGTCAAGGATTATTACAAGTGATTGAAGAAAACCTGGATGTTGACTGTTCCGCCATTTCACTCAATATGATCATTTTTTCCGTGAAAATTAAAATATTTTTTAATGAATAGGTGTTTTTGTATGTCACTTTTTATTTATAGTGACATTGTTGTCCATTTGTTGAGCCTCTCTGTCCAGCCCTGTCATTTGTTATTTGTTATTTATTTTCTATTATGGCGTCTGAACAGGTATATGAAATTGATGAAGCTATGTTTAGTGCCATTGAGAATAATGTCATTTCTCTAACTGATGATGATGCGGACAAAGTTCTCTTTGACCATTTGGAGTTTACACAACTTCCTGATGAAACTCCTAAAGATTTATTCTATAAAGGTTTAAGACTAAAGAAACGAGAAATTGAGCTTAAGTTACATGGGCAATTCCTGTCGGATTATTATAGAAATAAGAGGATCCCTAGAGGGTTTAGAGTGAACAATGTACCCACCATTGGTCGTAATAACCTTACATTCTGCACCAAATGGTGTGGTGTGTTGAACAAATGTTCATTAGATCTTATGTTGTTAGTAATTGAAGAGGTGGGGGTAGAACTTACCAAAATCCGACAGGAGATTGCCATATTTGATGAAAGCTCTCTGACTCTTCTTACAACAGATAAAACGGCTAATTGGTGTGATAAGCTCAAGGAACAAATTGACAGGTTCCAGCAGGATTTAATCACTTTCAAACGTAAAAAACTTATAACGGTCAATTATGACTATAACAACCACCAGGTGTATAAGTGGTTGAAAGGTGATTCAGGTCCCAAAAGATCAAGACGACTACCCAGAGCCCATACATATACATCTAAACATATTGATTCTTCCTCATCCCAATCTCTCTCGGAGAGTGAACACACTGATTCAAGTGTGATGGGCTCTATTGTCTCTAGACCTCCCAGTGGCACTTTTTTAGGCAGAGTGACCAGATCCAATGTGGATCAGGTCAGAGGAAGAGGTCCAGATACCCTACGAGGAGAGGGGGGTACAAGAAGAAGGAGAGGCAGGGGCAGACGCTACTAAATAACGTATTCAATTTATCTAGCTATGAATTATCTACAGCAGAGTTGGAAGTTTTATCTCGTGGTTTATCGTTTGTTCCTACCAGTTTACATAATAGTTTTGGTTGGTCTGTCGACCATTATAAACTTGGTAGGAAGATGAGACTTAGAGAACTTTTTGGTAACTCTAACAATTCTATACCAGATTCATCGTTTAGATCACCTAGTATCTTTGATCCCCAAAGTAACAACGCAAGCATTAAAACCTTCTTATGGCTTTTGGATTATGATATGAGGAAGGTCAACTCCAAGCCGAGATATGATAATCTGTCTAGAGCTCAAAGAATTGCCCTTAAATCTCTAATACAAAATGATCAAATTGTGATTAGACAAGCTGATAAGGGCGGAGCTACAGTGGTGCAGGATTGGCATGCCTATGACAGAGAGATTAAACGACAGTTATCTGATATAAACACTTACACCAAGGTTGATACTAGTCCTATGATTAAAGTGAAACGTAAAGTCGACTCTGCCATTGAGTTGGCATGCCAGCATGGTTGGATTGATGAAAAGGTTGCTGGGTGGTTAAGAGTGGAATATCCAGTGTGTCCGATATTGTACACGTTACCTAAAATACACAAACAATTGGTTGATCCTCCAGGGAGACCGATAATATCGGCACGCAATTCTACTCTACAACCATTAGCTCAATTTGTCGATTCTTTTTTGCAATCTATTGTTGTTAAGATGCCTAGTTATGTGAAGGATACTAATGATTTTCTCACTAGCCTTAAATCATTGACATATCTTCCTGACAATATACTGTTGGCTACGTTAGATGTATCCTCGCTATACACTGTGATCCCTCATGATGGCGGCCTACAGGCTGTTAAACAAGCTCTCACAAACAATGATTATCATGGTCCCCCAGTTGAATTTATGCTGGAACTTATTGAATTAGTTCTGACTAATAATTATTTTCAATATGGTAATAGTTATTTTATACAACGTAAAGGCACCGCCATGGGGTCAAATTTGGCGCCGCCGTATGCCAACCTATATATGGCACAATTTGAACAGATGCATATCCTACCTGTATTTGGGTCAAAATTTTTATTTTACAAGCGTTACATTGATGATTTGTTTTTGATTTGGTTGGACTCTGAGGCTCAATTTATGGACATGGTCAATTTGTTGAATGAATTGGATTCCCCTATAAAATTTACTAGTCAAGTACATCATTGTGAGATCAATTTTCTGGATGTCACGATATATCGTGATGGCAACACTCTCGGCACCACCCTTTATAGGAAGGACACTGATCGCAATACCTTACTTTACTCTACGAGTCAACATCCAAGTCAATTAAAAGAAAGTCTACCAATTTCTCAATACTTACGTATCTTTAGGAACAATTCCTCAGTTTCCCAAGCAGAAACACAAATTGCGGGGATGACCCAGCGATTTTTGGAACGAGGTTATTCAGACATGACTTTACGTAGATGTTTATTTAAGGCAAGAACACGGCACTCACAGACAGGTCTGACAGAAAATTCCAGATTGGACCCGACAAGGATGCTATTTACAAGCACCTTTGATGCAACTTCTAATCATGCCAATAAAGTTATTTGTAAACATTGGCCCATAATCACGTCAGATCGTGAATTAGGAGCATTGGGCAAGAAGCCGCCGGTTTGTGCCTATCGACGTGGTCCCAATCTTCGTAATCTTTTAATGCGACCAACTATGACACCAGAAGTAAAAACGAACACTTGGCTGCACAATCGGAAGATGGGATGTTTCAGATGTCCAGACTGTACAACTTGTCGGTCTTTATTGACTGGAGCTACTTTCGCTCATCCGCACAATGGCAGAAGGATAAAAATAAAACACAAATTACATTGTCTTATGGACTTTATTATTTACATCCTAGTTTGCCCATGTGGGTTGTATTATGTCGGGATGACGAAGAGACCCTTCAGAGAACGGATGGCGAATCATCGCTCATCCATCAGAATGGCGATAGAGACACAGAGAACAGATAAACCTGTGGCACTACATTTTCTACAAATTGGGCACTCAGTGTCTAGTATGAAATGCATGATGATAGATCATATCCCTGCTTTGAGAAGAGGTGGTGACCAGGATGTTGCTTTACGTAAACGTGAAGCAAGATGGATTTTTGAGTTAGACACTCTAGTTCCAAAGGGACTTAATGAATCCAATCCACTTAATGTTTTTTTGAAATGATGTTGTTTTTTGTAATGATGGTATTTTGAAATGAGGGCTTCTATATATTTATGGGAGTCCCCATTTTTCCTTTTCCTTATTTAATGTTGTTTAGGGTCATTTCTTTATATATGACTTTTTATTGTTGATTATTATTTTTGTAATATATATTTTTTTCAATGTTTGGTTTTATGCTGACATATATACCTACACCAACGCATTGCTAATAATATTTTTTTAAATGAGAACTCACTTTTGAACATTTATTCCCTGTGGTGTGTAGGTGTATTATCCTCCAGACCAGCAGGGGGTGTTATTGAGATATGTTGTGCTGCATGCCCTCTATTGTTTGGGTCCTTATGTGCCATTGAAGGCATTAGAGCAATAAACTTTTGCTGCTGAATGTGCAGATGACGTTGATCCCATTTTGGGCACTCTGACACTATTATAATGACAGCCCCATGAGAATGTCAGCGCTATTTGTAACTATAGCGCTGACTAACTCCCGACAATGATTTGTGCGCGACTTCCGGTTGTAGGTATGCGTCCCACTGCTGTGGAACGCATGGAACTTCCGGTAATAGCGCCGTTTTCTTTCTCTTATATCTGTTGTTTAATTCCATGTGGAAGTTGTTCTCGACGCTCTATGGGCGGTGGGACTCATTGCTAATAAGGAAATCATCTTAGTGTCGACTGGGATATGTTTGTTTAGTTGTTTACAATATGCAGTGACTATGTCCCAGCAAACATTGTGTTTTGCGTGGGTGGAGCTCCACCTAATGGAAGTGGGTATATATGTCAGCTAGTGGTGGTGGTATTTAGTCTGTCTTTGGTTTTCAAGCTGAAACATGTCTGCTGTGATGTCCTGAAGAAGGTCCTACATAGGACCGAAACGTAGACTATGACTATTGCACTTTATGGCTCTATGCACTTTCTCCCTCAAGATGGGTAATTAAAAACCAATTTTCTTGTCAGCTACCTGGTGAGTGCCAATTCTTCTCATTATATATATATATATATATATATATATATATATATATATATATTGTGTGTATGTGTATATATATATATATATATATAAAATATATATATTTTAAATGTATATATATATATTATATATATTATATGTGTGTATATATATATTATATATATATATATATCATATAAACAAGTAAAGGCAGTGTGGGTGAATAAATAGGCTCCTACAGTAGGTGCAGTGAGCAGGGTGTTTGGTGTGAGGCAGTTATGTGGGAGGTGTAAGGCACTGAGGTGGGAGGTGAGTACACGGTGTCCCAGCAGTGTTGGGCAGCAATCACTCCTCCTCCCCCTCCCAGAGAGAGACACAGTTACCGGCACTGAGGATACTCCTCCAGACTAGGGGATGTAGCAACCACCAGTCCGACTACCGCTTGTGCCGCCCGGCAGCGGCTGCAGCTGTCCCCGGCGGTTCCTTCTAGCACCCAGAAGTGCCGCTATTCGGTGCAGAGGAGAGCTTCCGACAAACCTGTCCTGTAAGCACACGCACAGCCTGCTGATGTGAGCCGGCCAGACAGGAAGCCCGGTAGAGGACCAGCCGGCCCTAATGCCGCACAGTTGTACCGGCCCGGAGGGCAGATGGCACCCTGCCCCCCGGCCCAACCCACCGCTGCCTACGTAACAGAAGGACATCCACAAGGTTTTTAGAAAACACTGGCATAATCCCGTTACTGAGATGGAATGGTGGGAGGAACCTCGGCAACCACAGGTTGAACTGACCAAACAGGAATGGCCAAGCAATAAGTCTGACAGGCATGACTCCATTTTATTATCTCTCCAGACTGCCAATCATGGGATTATGATCACTAAGCCACAGAAGACCAAGAACGACTGGAGCCAAGGGACAATGGAGGAGATAAAAAGACAAAGTCTCAGAGTTCAAAATTCTGACAGATAAACAGAGAGGAGGCGTCTTGAACTCAATATGACCTGATGATATCAATCCTCCATCCAGACCACAGATTGGGATTTTTTGATCCAAAGGGACAGCTGGAACACCCAGAGTGTGGAAGAAAAGGAAATACATGAAGTTGCGTGCTGCCTTGCTATCCAGAAATGCCAAAGTAGTCAGAGTGGAATCGGCCAATTTGATGGCTGCTGGAACTAGCACTGAGTTTTTGGAGGAAATGGGAACCAGGCCTAAGTGCAAATCCTCCTGAACACCTAGGCCTTGCCTTTTGCCAGTCTGAGTGAACAATTATTAACAGTATGTGCCTTGTCACTGTAATACATACAGAGGCCTAGAGACCATCTTCTGTTTCTCTCTTCTGGTGATAGGTGAGATGCATCAATCTGCATTGGCTCCTCTGCATCCAAAGGTGGAACCCAAGCAAGAGAACGAGGTGACCTGGTGGGAAAGTTCTGCTCTCATTTTCGTTCCCGTAGATACCGGTGAATCCTAATGGCCTGTTGCTTTAGATCATCCAAGGACTCAAAAGGTGAATGTTGGGCGAGGATGTCCTTGATAGCCTCAGAAAGACCGAGACAGCATTGGCTAAATAGAGCCAGATCGTTCCAACCCGAGTCGGTTGCCCATCTGTGGAACTCTGAGGAGTAGTCCTCCACCGCCCTCTAAGAGAATGCAACTTAGACTCTGCCAGAGCAGTCCGGTCCAAATCATCATATAATAGTACCAGGTAGGTGAATCTTCTGGGCAGTGGATGATACTAAGGGCTCGGCTCTCACCCGGGACCTATCTGCCTCTCCCCACACTTTCCGACGTGCTCCTGAATCTTAACTCGTGGCTCTCACCCATGGGTCATGCGCTGTGTATGACAATCTGACTGTATGGGTCTCAGCTGCTCCGGTATCCAGCAGACAGCTGCCACCTGTCTGCTGAGTTCTCCTTATCTCACGCAACCCCGATGGTAAATGGTGCCAGAATCTCTGTTTCCAAGTCAGCTACCAACGCGTTTCTACCTACACGGGTAGAAAAAGACCCATGTAGGGTAGAAACGCGTTGGAAGCTGACTTGGAAACTGAGATTCTGGCACCATTTACCATCGAGTTTGCGCAAGATAAGGAGAACTCAGCAAACAGGTGGCAGCTGAGTGTGGGGAGAGGCAGATAGGTCGGAAAGTGTGGGGAGAGGCAGATAGGTCCCGGGTGAGAGCCGAGCCCTTAGTATCATCCACTGCCCAGAAGATTCACCTACCTGGTACTATCAGGTCATATAGGATTTCTTCTGTGGACATACTCTCACCATCACAGATGGAGCTTATTACACTGCTAATTGCTGGGTCCCTGCAGGTCTGGTAAGCTATCCCAATTTTTTTTTTTTTGTGCACGGAGCTAACATCATCGAATGGCATAAGTGTGGTTTGAAGGAGATTTGCCTTTTTTAAAGAAGATTGGTCTGGAACTTTGTTTATTATAGTGTTTTTTTTGCATTTTACTAAAAGTATTTTATTGGAGATTATCGAGACTTTCATTTTCATTCCTGGGTTAACTACAATATTATTGGAGATTATCAAGACTTTTATATTCATTGCTTGGTTAATTACAACAATCTAATATGCCCTTTAGGATCTACATTGAACAATTGGTTTGAGGAATAAAGCCCCTTCTATTTTGCGATCTGTTTGCGATTTTTAAATCACCTAGGACAGTTATGGAGTGACACATGGAAGCCGTATTGTATTCAAGCACTACTAATTTAGTACTGTAAGACTCCATAGGGTGTCGTGCTACAAGAATAATTTTTTGAGTGACTGATTTGATGGACATATAATTTCTTTTCTTTTTTGATGTTGTTTATGAACGCTATGATCTGATATATCGATATTACATTAGATTTGAACATCAAAAACACAGCGTTGTATTGTCTAACATGGTGGTCATACACCATCTACATATTGGATACACAGGAGGACGGCTCTTTTCAACATGCAATGAGAGTTCCTGGACCTTCTGGGCAAGAGCTTGAATTTGAGCTGCAAGCACCTGGGCAGGATTCTGCCCCAGTTCCATATTGAGCATAATCTATCAGTTCAATTCAACTCTTTCTTTCACTATATTTTAGGGCCGACTATAATGTTATGATTGCCAGTGACCACCCCTAGTAAGCCGACTAGAACTTCAGGCCAAGCGGTCTTCCACCACTAACAACTGCCCGTTGTTCCCTTAGAGATAATTCACTCACCAATACTTAGGCTGCACCTGGACTTACTGCTCAGAGCAGTAGCAGCTTACAGGGGTGTCAACTGGAATCCTGAGGAGAGAATGAGTATATACAGTAGGAGAGATGTGGCTTTGGGAGCCCATGGTGTGGTGTGCCGATGAAGCAGCAAAGGTGCCATTGGTGTGGCTTGTGTGCCGATGGTGCAGCAATAGCTGTTAGTAGACAGTCAAATGGTATGTTATGGCTTTGAGAGCCGATGGTGCAGAAAATGTGCAGATAATGCGGCAAATGTGCCGATGGTGTGGCTTGTGTACCGATGGTGCGGCATTAACCATTAGTAGATAGACAGATGGTATGTTATGGCTTTAAGAGCTGATGGTGTGGCAAATGTGGCGATGATGCGGCAAATATGCAGATGGTGCGGCCTGTGTGCCGATAGTGCGGCAATAGCCGTTAGTAGGTAGTTTGAAGTAAATGCTGCGGCTTAGAGAGCCAATGGCAGCACTGAGATGTAGATGTGGCTTGGAAGCCCTAGAAGAAGCTGGAGAGGTGATGACAGCATGGAAGCTGTTGATGCGGCAAATGTGTCGAAGATGCGGCAAGAGCCGATGGTGGAGGAGTGAATAGTTGGTGCTGCGGCTTGGAGAGCCGATGGCAGCACGGCAGTGTTGGTGCAGCTTGGAAGCTGTAGAAGAAGCTGGAGAGCTGGAAGTAGCACGGAAGCCACTTTGGGAAAGATCCAATTCTGTACCACAAGGAGGAACAGAACGCTGACCATGCAGCCAAGCTGATGGGACTCACAGATGTGCTATATTTGGCGAGGCTGCAAAAGTCCAAGGAGTAAAAATAGAAGGACACACCAATCACGCAGCACTATAATTGACACGTCACTTCTTGAGGCGTGCCAATCGCCTAGTGACAGGAGAAACAGGAGTAACACCGTCCTGACTGGGTAAACTGCTCAAAAGAGACAAGTCGTGACCGCGACTTGTAACACATATGTCATATGTACCCAGGACTATTACACACAATAGGATTTATATCTTACACATAGTAAAATAATTGGTTCAGACTCATCAATATAATGTCCTATCTATTAATAGTCAAAGCATAGTTCTGTAGAAGAAATATCCCACTGAAAATAGGGACTGTCTGCCCGGTGTATATTCCAAATTAAATATGAAACATAGTTTTCTCAGAACATAATGGTCCTGTACATAGCAACAATGATGCACAAACACTTAATTAGCATCATAATGTGCAAAGTTCTAGTTGACACAGAGGGCCTGATTCAGAGCGCTCGCTCTGAATCAGGGCCCTCCTACCTATTCTTGGAGTGGCCTCTTGGACGCTCGCATAGCTGTGGGTTACCACCTACAGCTTATGCGAGCGTCCATGATGATGGTCGCGATGGCCATCAAGACCATCATGACCATTGGGCTTGCGACGAGACCCTGCGGTAGGGTCTCACTTCCGCAAGCCCTGGAGTGATTCTGGCTCTATCAGAGCCAAAATCACTCCCACTGACATCACTACTGATGTCAGTGGGGCCGGACCCAGACGGTAGGCGTTCCCATGGGAATGCCTCCGTCTGGCAGCCATGCCCCCGGCACACCCACCAAAGGGGGTGTGCTGTCACTCACCATCAACAGCACGCCCCCTTTGGTGCGAGACCCCGAGCGATGGATTCCCCCTTCACTCGCCGGGTCTTGCGCATGCGCACGACGGAGCTCTCTCCGTCGTGCGCATGCACACTTTAGGCACCATCGACCCGCTTGCAAGCGTACAGTGCTCGCGAGCGGCTCAGAATCAGGCCCACAGTCAGTGTGCTGCATAGGAGAGAAGACTGCTATTTTCCTCCACCAGATGTGAACACTCCACTGATTACATATCTATTCCTTCCTCACTTATATACTGAGACCCAGAGAATAGGCTGGATAAAGTATTCTGTCAGGATCATTACCCTGAGAAGGGCTGGGTTTTGGCTCTTTGGTTGTCACAGCGGGACTGATCTAAGTGGTGGTATTGATAAAAGTGGTGAGATAGATCCATGTAGTAGGAATGATGTAAGTGGTGAAATAGTGGTGGGAATGATCCAACAGGTGGGATAGATCCATGTAGTGCGACAGCTCCATTTGGTGGAACTGATTTAGGTGGTGAAATTTATCTTAATGGTGGGAATGATCCAGGTGGTGGGAATAATCTGAGTGGTAGCATTGATACAAGTGGTTAGATAGATCCATGTGGTGGGACTGATTCATGTAGTGAGATAGATCCAAAAGGTAGGACTGATCCAAATGGTGGTGTTGATCCAAGTGGCGGGATGGATCCAAGTGATGGGACTGATCCAAGTGGTGGGACCGATTCAAGTGGTGGGATAGATCCATTTACTAGGACAGCTCTATGTGGTGGGACTGATTTATTTAGTGGACAGTCTGTAAAAAGTATTATGTCAGGATCATTACTCTAAGATGACCCAGGCATGGACCCTTGGGTTATCACAGTGGAACTGATCCAAGTGATGGGACTGATCCAAGTGGTGGGACCGATTCAAGTGGTGGGATAGATCCATTTACTAGGACAGCTCTATGTGGTGGGACTGATTTATTTAGTGGACAGTCTGTAAAAAGTATTATGTCAGGATCATTACTCTAAGATGACCCAGGCTTGGACCCTTGGGTTATCACAGTGGAACTGATCCAAGTGGTGGGACAGATCCAAGTGGTGGTGAGATAGATCAATGTAGTGGGACTTCTCCAAGTGGTGGGCCTGATTTAGGCGGTGAAATTTATCCTAGTGGCGGGAATGATCCATATGGCTGGACTGATCCAAGTGGTGGTATTGATCCAAGTGGTGGTATTGATCCAAGTGGTGGGACTAATTTAAGTGGTGAAATGCATCCAAGTGGTGGGATAGATCCATGTGGTGGTATTGTTCCAAGTAGTGAGACTGATACCAGTGATGGGATTGATCCAAATGGTGACATACATCCAAGTGGTAGACTGATTTAGGTGGTGAAATTTATCCAAGTGGTGGGAATGATCCAAGTGGTGGGAAGAATCCAAGTGGTGGTGTTGATCCAAGTGATGGGACTCATTTAAGTGGTTACATTTATCCAAGTGGTGGGATAGATCCATGTGCTGGGACCGAATTGGTCCAAAAGATAGGAGTGATCCAAGCAGTAGTATTTCTCCAAGTGATGAGAATGATCCAAGTGGGTGGATATATCCTAGTGGTGAGATTGGTCCAACAGTAGCATCCTCAAAGAGCAAGTGAAGGAACTATTTGACATTTTACATTTTCCCACATCTCCTGCACTCCTTTCAAGTTCCCCCACTCTGCCGAATCTTTGGCAGAGTGGAGGAACTTGAAAGGAGTGCAGGAGAGGTGGGAAAATGTTAAAAGTGCAATATTAAAGGCAACAGACCTTTGTATCAAAAGGGTTAGGAAAATCACAAGGAAAAGAAAGCCAGTGTGGTTTGGGAAAGAGGTAGCAAGTATTGTCAATGCAAAAAAGATGGCCTTTAGGAAAAACAAGCAGACGCAAAATAATGAAGACAAAGAGGAGTATCTTGTAAAACAGAAGGAGGCTAAGAAAGTAATCAGATGTGTAAAGGCAAAAGCTGAGGAGAAAATGGCACAGTCTGTAAGCGAAAGGAGAAAAATAAAAGGTGGAATAAAAGACTAAAGAGATAAAGAGGGAGTCTTATTGAGGGAGAAAATGTAATAGCTGATCATCTTTTTAATTATTTTTGTTCAGTATTTACTACTGAGAGAGAGGGAAAGGGGCCTCAGTTAAGTTACAGATGTGATCAGAAAAATGAGGTAGGAACAAGCACATTTACAGAGGAGAAGATCCTAACAGGACTCTCAAAACTGAAAGTGGATAAATCAATAGGACCTGATGGGATACATCCAAGGATACTAAATGAGCTTCAAGGGGTGCTGGTAAGACCATTAACAGATTATTCAACCAGTCACTAGCTACTGGAGTAATTCCAGAGGACTGGAAAAAAGCAAATGTTACTACTGACCAGTGAGCCTTACATCAGTAGTTGGGAAATTGATGGAAACACTCTTAAAAGAAAGAGAGTCGTAGATTATCTGCAATTTGCAGGATCCCAAACAGCATGGATTTACTGGGGGGAGATCATGTTAAACAAATCTTATTGACTTTTTTGGCTGGGTGACTAAGGAAATAGATAAGGGGGGGCATAGATATAGCTTATCTAGACTTTAGTAAGGCTTTTGACACTGTTCCACATCACAGACTGTTAAATAAACTGGAAAGCATGGGATTGTATACAATGATAGCTGAATGGATAAGATCATGGCTGCAGGATAGGAAACAGAGAGTTGTAGTAAACAGAGTGCAGTCTCAGGAGGGAAATGTTACCAGTGAGTACCTCAGGGATCTGTACTTGGACCAGTGCTTTTTAATATCTTTATTTGTGACATTGCAAATGGTATTGAAGTGAAACTATGCCTTTTTGCAGATGACACAGAGGTATGCAACATGGTAGACACACCAGGATGGGTAAAACAAATGAGTGATGAACTAGGTAGACTAGAGGAATGGTAAAGAACGTGGCAACTGCAGATTAATGCCAAAAAATGCAAGATCATGCACTTGGGTCTCAAATATCCAAAGGCTACATAGAGTATTAATGGCACTATACTGGGAATTACTGAAGAGGAAAGGGATCTAGGAGTCACTATTTCAGGTGCCTTAAAGGCAAGCAAACATTGTAACAAAGCAATGGGGAAGGCAAGTCAGATGCTTGGTTACATAGGGAGAGGAATCAGATGTAGAAAGAAAGAAGTGATAATACCACTGTAAGGGTCACTGATACGTCCTCATCTCGAATACTGTATTCAGTTCTGGAGGCCATATCTCCAGAAGCATATTAATACATTAGAGACTGTACAAAGAAGGGCAACTAAAATGGTACATGGCTACACCACAAAACGTACCAGGAAAGACTAAAAGATCTTAATATGTATAGTTTGGAGCAGAGAAGGGAAAGGGGGGACATGATAGAAATGTATCCAAGTGGTGGGAATGATCCAAGTGGTGGGAAGAATCCAAGTGGTGGTGTTGATCCAAGTGATTGGACTCATTTAAGTGGTTACATTTATCCAAGTGGTGGGATAGATCCATGTGCTGGGACCGATCCAAGTAGTGAGATTGGTCCAAAAGGTAGGAGTGATCCAAGCAGTAGTATTTCACCAAGTGATGAGAATGATCCAAGTGGGTGGATATATCCTAGTGGTGAGATTGGTCCAACAGTAGCATCCTCAAAGAGCAAGTGAAGGAACTATATATAAAGGGTTTTAACAAGGTAAAGGAAGGAGACATTCTTCAAAGAAAGAGAAGTATTAGAACAAGAGGACATGTTCTGAAACTGGAGGGTGGTAGGTTCAGGGGAAATTTGAGGAAAAAGTACTTCACAGAAAGGGTAGTGGACAAGTGGAATAGCCTCCCATCAGAGGTGGTAGAGGCTAAAACAGTAGAGCAATTTAAACATGCATGGGATAGACATAAGGATATCCTTAAGGAGAAGTAAGGATCAATAAGGGTGAGGTAACAATATGTTTAAAAATGGGGCAGACTAGATGGGCCAAGTGGTTCTTATCTGCCGTCAAATTCTGTTTCTATGTTTCTATGACATTAATATGTGTGAAAGGCTGTGTATTACTAAGTTGAATAACATATATAAAATAAGTGGAACAACTCGACCTGTTCTCTTTCTCTCTTTAGTAGATTGCCATGTTAAGACGGAGGGGCTTCTCTAAGCAGGCACAGTCAGACATGCTGTGCAAAAATGAAACATAGAAACATAGAACTTGATGGCAGATAAGAACCACTTGGCCCATCTTGTCTGCCCCATTTTTAAACATATTATTGCCTCAACCCTTATTGATCCTTACTTCTTCTGAAGGATATCTTTATGTCTATCCCATGCATGTTTAAATTGCTCTACTGTTTTAGCCTCTACCACCTCTGATGGGAGGCTATTCCACTTGTCCACTACCTTTTCTGTGAAGCAATTTTTCCTCAAATTTCCCCTGAAACTACCTTCCTCCAGTTTTAGAACATGTCCTCTTGTTCTAATACTTCTCTTTCTTTGAATAATGTCTCCTTCCTTTACCTTGTTAAAAACCCTTTATATATTTGAATGTTTCTATCATGTCCCCCCTTTCCCTTCTCTGCTCCAAACTATACATACTAAGATCTTTTAGTCTTTCCTGGTGCGTTTTGTGGTGTAGACCTTGCACCATTTTATTTGCCCTTCTTTGTACAGTCTCTAATGTATTAATATCCTTCTGGAGATGTGACCTCCAGAACTGAACACAGTATTGGAGATGAGGACGTACCAGTGACCTATACAGTGGTATTATCATTTCTTTCTGCTACTGATCCCTCTTCCTATGCAACCAAGCATCTGACTTGCCTTCCTCATTGCTTTGTTACAATGTTTGCTTGCCTTTAAGTCACCTGAAATAGTGACTCCTAGATCCCTTTACTCTTCAGTACTTTTTAGTATAGTATAGTACCATTAATACTACATTTAGCCTTTGAATTTTTGAGACCCAAGTGCATGATCTTGCATTTTTTAGCATTAAACTGTAGTTGTCACGTTCTTGACCATTCCTCTAGTCTACCTAGATCATCAATCATTTTATTTTCCCCTCCTGGTGTGTCTACTCTGTTGCATACCTTTGTGTCTTCTGCAAAAAGGTTTAGTTTCCTTTCAATACCATTTGCAATGTCGCAAATAAAGATATTAAAAAGCACTGGTCCAAGTACAGATCCCTGAGGTACTTCACTGGTAACATTTCCCTCTTGAGATTGCACTCAGTTTACTACAACTCTCTGTTTCCTATCCTGCA
Source organism: Taudactylus pleione (assembly GCA_031769625.1). Taxonomy (NCBI): domain Eukaryota; kingdom Metazoa; phylum Chordata; class Amphibia; order Anura; family Myobatrachidae; genus Taudactylus; species Taudactylus pleione. The sequence continues at coordinate 1,762,180 of JAUIMM010000596.1, read as the reverse complement.
GCCATGATCGTATCCATTCAACTATCTTTGTATCCAATCCCATGCTTTCCAGTTTATTTAACAGTCTGCAATGTGGAACAGTGGGCCTAATTCAGACCCGCCTGCAAGCGCATAACGCTCGCAAGCGACACGATGCACGAGCCCTGTAGCGAGTGAATCTTTACTCGCTGTGGGACTCATTACAAGACGGGGCGACTGTCTGTTGTGATTGACAGCTCGCCCCATTTTGTAGGCATGCAGGAGGGGGGCTGGACAAATGGAGGTGTTCCTGAAGGAACGCCTGCCATTTGTGGTCGGCCCTACTGACATCACCAGTGATGTCAGTAGTGAACTTCCTGCTCTATTAGAGCAGGAAGTTCACTGGGGCTTGCGGTGGACAAGACCTTACCACAAGGGTCTCGTTGCAAGCCCAATGGTCGCTTTCCAGTTTATTTAACAGTCTGCGATGTGGAACAGTGTCAAAAGCCTTACTAAAGTCTAGATAAGCTATATCTATGACACCCCCTTTATCTATTTCCTTATTCACCCAGCCAAAAAAGTCAATAAGATTTGTTTGACATGATCTCCCCCCAGTAAATCCACGCTGTTTGGGATCCTGCAAATTTTTGGATTTGAGATAATCTATGACTTTTTCTTTTAAGAGTGTTTCCATCAATTTCCCTACTACTGATGTAAGACTCACTGGTTGGTAGTTGCTAGCCTTTTCCTTGCTTCCACTTTTATGCAGTACGACGTTTGCCCTTTTCCAGTCCTCTGGAATTACTCCAGTAGCTAGTGACTGGTTGAATAACTCTGTTAATTGTGTTACCAGCATCCCTTTAAGCTCTTTTAGTATCCTTGGATGTATCACATCTGGCCCCATTGATATATCCACTTTCAGTTTTGAGAGTTCTGTTAGGATCTTCTCCTCTGTAAATGTACTGCATGGATTGGTTTAATCTTAACACAGAGGCAGGGTCAAAGACACAGTAACTCAAAGGCCTGCAGAATCAGGTTTCTCCCCTATTTCTGATGCCATGAGGATATTCTTCTAAAGATGTTGGAGGAGTTTCATCACCTGTCTGTATTGGAGGGGGAATGTAATAGCTCTACATCTACAAATAGCTTCGGTGGGACCTCAGGGTGACCCAGAACAGTGCGTTTTATCTTCATGGTTCATAATTGAAATTAAAATGTTAGGGTGTATTGCTCCTTTGTATATACATCTTGTTAGGTCTATAGGTCTATCTGCTAAGCAGATAACAGGAACAGAAAGATCATCTTATGGTTCCAGCATGAATACATCTTGTTTACTACAATAAATGTTACTGTTGTTTTCCTTAAAGGAGCCACCATACTGTAATTCACATGGATGTTTTCATCGCAAGTTCCAATGTGAATTATTCTCTCAGAGACTTCCTCCTAATTGGGTTTCCCGGCATCACGGATCACCGACACCTCCTGCTCATCCCGTTCCTAATCACATATACCATCATACTGATCAACAATTGTCTCATCATCTACAGGATCTTTGTGGATAAAAGCCTCCAGTCCCCCATGTACATACTTATTGGTCTCCTGTTCTGGGTCAATCTCGCCTGCACAACAACATTCATGCCGAAATTTCTGTTGGGTTTGGCCTTTGACCTAAACCAGATTTCTCTGAGCGGCTGCCTGGTGCAGATGTGGTTCATTTATGTAATTTTCACATTTGAGTCCACTGTCACCCTGCAGATGGCGCTGGACAGATACATGGCGATCTGCAAACCTTTGCGCTACCATGACATCATGACCACTCGCTTTCTCGTTCAGTTGACTTTGGCCTGTTTGGCAAGAAGTGTCATACTCATGACCCCAATCATTGTCCTAGACTCTCGGGTACACTTCTGTGGCTCCAATGTAATTCATCATTTTGTTTGCGAAAACATGGGACTCCTGAAACTTGCATGTGGGGACATCTCCAAAATCCAGGTCATAGGCCTGATTGTCCGCATGATGATAACTGTGATCGATGGCAGTCTTCTCCTGGTCTCCTACCTGATTATTCTCCACACCGCAATGTTTGTTATTAAAGCTTCAAGGTACAAAGCCCTGAACACGTGTAGCTTGCACATTATTGTGGCCCTAATTGTTTACTCAAGTAATTCAGTATCTGCTCTCACCTACCGGATGGAGACATCTGTCACCGTGGATGTCCAGAACCTGACCAGTGCTATACACTTTCTGCTTCCAGCCACCATCAACCCGATTATATATGGTGTTAGGATGAAGGAGATCAGGATGAGCTTACAGAGAACATTCGGGTGTAAGACATGGGTGAAAATATCACCTTTACTATAAGTACTCAGATGAGTAACAATGATACTATATGATTTACATATTTGATTAATAAAGTGATCTAGCTCAGGAGAATACAATAAGTATATAGAGACCCCCCAGGGGTCACCTAGTGTTGGATTCAAAGACTTTGTGCATTAAATATGTATTTCCTCAGGAAGCAAAGCACCAATAATGTGTATGTGTACAACTGAGTGCAGCTGTCGACTCATCTTACCCTTCTGGGTCCTCACACTTAAGCTGGGTACACACTAATAGATATATTGCCTGTTCACAGACATATCGGGTTTACATACCAGTATATTGGCGGGTGTGTAAACCTGATATGTCTGGAATTACATAGTTCAAAGACATCGGATCAGCTCTGCAGCACAGCAGATGGCTGACATATCTGAAAGACCTGCCGATAGCCAGTACACTTGGTGCAGGGAAATACAGGGGACAAAACGAGTAGGGGTCTCCTGTATTTTCCATTTCAGCACTGGGCTCTTTCTAGTGGGGGTGTAATGCCAAAACATTAAACCTGACTGCTAATCAGCCGAAGCCAGGGATCCCTGGGGAGGTGGATACCACTCCAATAAAGATTTCCCCCTCTTTGGAGCACCCCTGGCCAGTGGATAGTGTAAAGTGTGTGTAAAATAAGATATAATAACATTGGCTTTTGCAGTCGAACTACAGGTCCCAGCAAGCCTCCTCCACATGCTGGTATTTGGAGAAATCACAAGTACCAGCATGTGGGCCATTAAGGGCTCGCTGGTACCTGTAGTTCACATGTAAAATAAATGTTCAAATAAAGACAACACTTACACACCATGAAAGTCTAAGTTTATTACACACATACAGACACACACATACTCACTTACAAGTCCTGGACAGGTCCTCTTGTCCATGTAGGCATCCACCATCTTCTTAAAACAAACAAATGAAAAGTCCTGACCCACAAACTTAGTACTGTCCTCTAAGACGGTACGTCCCGAATGATGAACTCTGCCATGGCATTTCTCTTAGAAATGGCGGCGCTGGGCATTCATTGGCTGAGAGAGGTGAGCCTTCGACTTTGACTTCAATAGTGAGAACTGCTAGGCTACTATAGGTTACCTAGTGCTTCTCACCGTTGAGGTCACTGGTGGGAACCATTCATGGGCTCACCGCTCGGAGGCTCATCTCTCTCAGCCAATGAATGCTCAGCATCTGGTTTTCTGTAGAGAAATGCCACAGCTGAGCTATCATTCGGGAAGTACCGTTCCTTAGAGGATGGTACTAAGGGCCTGATTAAGAGTTGTTTGCAAATGCGAACGCGCACATGGTGCGCGATTATCGGCAAAGTACGCGCCCGGCACACAATTGAGCTACTGCGCAGGCCCATACTTTCACTTTATACTACATACACAATCGTATGTCAATCAACGACAGTACGCAGGACATCATGCACAGATATACAAACAGTAGGCAGGTTGGGGGTGCGTGTACGCACAGCGCATGCAGAGCTTGCGCGAAAAGGGAGTGACAGGGCGTCAGCATTCATGTCAGTTGTACAAAGAACCATGCGAACTCGCACATAGAAGAGCGCAATGCACAAGACTTTCTAGAGTAAGGATGAACTTACACACAGCGTGACAGAACAGTGTTTACCTTTCCCACACATTGATGTTCTGTAGATAACAAGGACTATAGCAGGTGTTTACCTTTCCCACACATTGATGTTCTGTATATAACAAGGACTATAGCAGGTGTTTACCTTTCCCACACATTGATGTTCTGTAGATAACAAGGACTATAGCAGGTGTTTACCTTTCCCACACATCGATGTTCTGTAGATAACAAGGACTATAGCAGGTGTTTTCCTTTCCCTCACATTGATGTTCTGTAGATAACAAGGACTAGAGCAGGTGTTTACCTTTCCCACACATCGATATTCTGTAGATAACAAGGACTATAGCAGGTGTTTACCTTTCCCTCACATCGATGTTCTGTAGATAACAAGGACTATAGCAGGGGTTTATCTTTCCCACACATTGATAGTCTGTAGATAACAAGGACTATAGCAGGTGTTTACCTTTCCCACACATCGATGTTCTGTAGATAACAAGGACTATAGCAGGTGTTTACCTTTCCCACACATCGATGTTCTGTAGATAACAAGGACTATAGCAGGTGTTTACCTTTCCCACACATCGATGTTCTGTAGATAACAAGGACTATAGCAGGTGTTTACCTTTCCCACACATCAATGTTCTGTAGATAACAAGGACTATAGCAGGTGTTTACCTATCCCACACATCGATATTCTGTAGATAACAAGGACTATAGCAGGTGTTTACCTTTCCCACACATTGATATTCTGTAGATAACAAGGACTAGAGCAGGTGTTTACCTTTCCCACACATCGATGTTCTGTAGATAACAAGGATTATAGCAGGTGTTTACCTTTCCCACACATTGATGTTCTGTAGATAACAAGGACTATAGCAGGTGTTTATCTTTCCCACACATTGATGTTCTGTAGATAACAATGACTAGAGCTGGTGTTTACCTATCCCACACATCGATATTCTGTAGATAACAAGGACTAGAGCAGGTGTTTACCTTTCCCACACATTGATGTTCTGTAGATAACAAGGACTATAGCAGGTGTTTACCTATCCCACACATTGATGTTCTGCAGATAGCAAGGACTATAGCAGGTGTTTACCTTTCCCACACATCGATGTTCTGTAGATAACAAGGACTAGAGCAGGTGTTTACCTTTCCCACACATTGATGTTCTGTAGATAACAAGGACTATAGCAGGTGTTTACTATCCCACACATTGATGTTCTGCAGATAACAAGGACTATAGCAGGTGTTTACCTTTCCCACACTTTGATATTCTGTAGATAACAAGGACTAAAGCAGGTGTTTACCTTTCCCACACATCGATGTTCTGTAAATAACAAGGACTATAGCAGGTGTTTACCTATCCCACACATCGATGTTCTGTAGATAACAAGGACTATAGCAGGTGTTTACCTATCCCACACATTGATGTTCTGCAGATAACAAGGACTAGAGCAGGTGTTTACCTTTCCCACACATCGATGTTCTGTGGATAACAAGGACTATACCAGGTGTTTACCTTTCCCACACATCGATGTTCTGTAGATAACAAGGACTAGAGCAGGTGTTTACCTTTCCCACACATTGATATTCTGTAGATAACAAGGACTATAGCAGGTGTTTACCTTTCCCACACATCGATGTTCTGTAGATAACAAGGACTATAGCAGGTGTTTACCTTTCCCACACATCGATGTTCTGTAGATAACAAGGACTATAGCAGGTGTTTATCTTTCCCACACATTGATGTTCTGTAGATAACAAGGACTATAGCAGGTGTTTATCTTTCCCACACATTGATGTTCAGTAGATAACAAGAACTAGAGCAGGTGTTTACCTTTCCCACACATTGATGTTCTGTAGATAACAAGGACTATAGCAGGTGTTTACCTTTCCCACACATTGATGTTCTGTAGATAACAAGGACAATAGCAGGTGTTTATCTTTCCCACACATTGATGTTCTGTATATAACAAGGACTATACCAGGTGTTTACCTATCCCACACATTGATGTTCTGTAGATAACAAGGACTATAGCAGGTGTTTACCTATCCCACACATTGATGTTCTGTAGATAACAAGGACTATAGCAGGTGTTTACCTATCCAACACATTGATGTTCTGCAGATAACAAGGACTATAGCAGGTGTTTACCTTTCCCACACATTGATATTCTGTAGATAACAAGGACTATAGCAGGTGTTTACCTTTCCCACACATCGATGTTCTGTAGATAACAAGGACTATAGCAGGTGTTTACCTATCCCACACATCGATGTTCTGTAGATAACAAGGACTATAGCAGGTGTTTACCTATCCCACACATTGATGTTCTGTAGATAACAAGGACTGTAGCAGGTGTTTTCCTTTCCCTCACATTGATGTTCTGTAGATAACAAGGACTAGAGCAGGTGTTTACCTATCCCACACATCGATGTTCTGTAGATAACAAGGACTAGAGCAGGTGCTTATCTTTCCCACACATTGATATTCTGTAGATAACAATGACTAGAGCAGGTGTTTACCTTTCCCACACATCGATGTTCTGTAGATAACAAGGACTATAGCAGGTGTTTACCTATCCCACACATCGATATTCTGTAGATAACAAGGACTATAGCAGGTGTTTACCTTTCCCACACATTGATGTTCTGTAGATAACAAGTACTATAGCTGGTGTTTACCTTTCCCACACATCAATGTTCTGTAGATAACAAGGACTATAGCAGGTGTTTACCTTTCCCACACATCGATATTCTGCAGATAACAAGGACTATAGCAGGTGTTTTCCTTTCCCTCACATTGATGTTCTGTATATAACAAGGACTAGAGCAGGTGTTTACCTTTCCCACACATTGATATTCTGTAGATAACAAGGACTAGAGCAGGTGTTTACCTTTCCCACACATCGATGTTCTGCAGATAACAAGGACTATAGCAGGTGTTTACCTTTCCCTCACATTGATATTCTGTAGATAACAAGGACTATAGCAGGTGTTTACCTTTCCCACACATCGATGTTCTGTAGATAACAAGGACTATAGCAGGTGTTTTCCTTTCCCACACATCGATGTTCTGTAGATAACAAGGACTATAGCAGGTGTTTTCCTTTCCCACACATCGATGTTCTGTAGATAACAAGGACTATAGCAGGTATTTACCTTTCCCACACATTGATGTTCTGTAGATAACAAGGACTATAGCAGGTGTTTACCTTTCCCACACATCGATGTTCTGCAGATAACAAGGACTATAGCAGGTGTTTACCTTTCCCTCACATTGATGTTCTGTAGATAACAAGGACTATAGCAGGTGTTTACCTTTCCCACACATCGATGTTCTGCAGATAACAAGGACTATAGCAGGTGTTTACCTTTCCCTCACATTGATATTCTGTAGATAACAAGGACTAGAGCAGGTGTTTACCTATCCCAGACATTGATATTCTGTAGATAACAAGGACTATAGCAGGTGTTTACCTATCCCACATATCGATGTTCTGTAGATAACAAGGACTATAGCAGGTGTTTACCTTTCCCACACATCGATGTTCTGTAGATAACAAGGACTAGAGCAGGTGTTTACCTTTCCCACACATCGATGTTCTGTAGATAACAAGGACTATACCAGGTGTTTACCTTTCCCACACATCGATGTTCTGTAGATAACAAGGACTAGAGCAGGTGTTTACCTTTCCCACACATTGATATTCTGTAGATAACAAGGACTATACCAGGTGTTTACCTTTCCCACACATCGATGTTCTGTAGATAACAAGGACTAGAGCAGGTGTTTACCTTTCCCACACATTGATATTCTGTAGATAACAAGGACTATAGCAGGTGTTTACCTATCCCACACATTGATGTTCTGTAGATAACAAGGACTAGAGCAGGTGTTTACCTTTCCCACACATCGATGTTCTGTAGATAACAAGGACTATAGCAGGTGTTTACCTATCCCACACATCGATGTTCTGTAGATAACAAGGACTATAGCAGGTGTTTACCTTTCCCACACATCGATGTTCTGTAGATAACAAGGACTATAGCAGGTGTTTACCTTTCCCACACATCGATGTTCTGTAGATAACAAGGACTAGAGCAGGTGTTTACCTTTCCCTCACATTGATATTCTGTAGATAACAAGGACTATAGCAGGTGTTTACCTTTCCCACACATCGATGTTCTGTAGATAACAAGGACATGAGCAGGTGTTTACCTATCCCACACATCGATGTTCTGTAGATAACAAGGACTAGAGCAGGTGTTTACCTTTCCCTCACATCGATATTCTGTAGATAACAAGGACTAGAGCTGGTGTTTACCTTTCCCTCACATCGATATTCTGTAGATAACAAGGACTAGAGCTGGTGTTTACCTATCCCACACATTGATATTCTGTAGATAACAAGGACTAGAGCAGGTGTTTACCTTTCCCACACATTGATATTCTGTAGATAACAAGGACTATAGCAGGTGTTTACCTTTCCCACACATTGATATTCTGGAGATAACAAGGACTATACCAGGAGTTTACCTTTCCCACACATTGATATTCTGTAGATAACAAGGACTAGAGCAGGTGTTTACCTTTCCCACACATCGATGTTCTGCAGATAACAAGGACTAGAGCAGGTGTTTACCTTTCCCACACATCGATGTTCTATAGATAACAAGGACTATAGCAGGTGTTTACCTATCCCACACATTGATATTCTGTAGATAACAAGGACTAGAGCAGGTGTTTACCTATCCCACACATCGATATTCTGTACATAACAAGGACTATAGCAGGTGTTTACCTTTCCCACACATCAATGTTCTGTAGATAACAAGGACTATAGCAGGTGTTTATCTTTCCCTCACATTGATGTTCTGTAGATAACAAGGACTATAGCAGGTGTTTACCTTTCCCACACATTGATATTCTGTAGATAACAAGGACGATAGCAGGTGTTTACCTATCCCACATATCGATGATCTGTAGATAACAAGGACTACTGCAGGTGTTTACCTTTCCCACACATCGATGTTCTGTAGATAACAAGGACTAGAGCAGGTGTTTACCTTTCCCACACATCGATGTTCTGTAGATAACAAGGACTATACCAGGTGTTTACCTTTCCCACACATCGATGTTCTGTATATAACAAGGACTATAGAAGGTGTTTACCTTTCCCACACATCGATGTTCTGTAGATAACAAGGACTAGAGCAGGTGTTTACCTTTCCCACACATCGATGTTCTGTAGATAACAAGGACTATAGCATGTGTTTACCTTTCCCACACATCGATGTTCTGTAGATAACAAGGACTAGAGCAGGTGTTTACCTATCCCACACATTGATATTCTGTAGATAACAAGGACTATAGCAGGTGTTTACCTTTCCCACACATCGATGTTCTGTAGATAACAAGGACTATAGCAGGTGTTTACCTTTCCCACAAATTGATATTCTGTAGATAACAAGGACTAGAGCAGGTGTTTACCTTTCCCACACATCGATGTTCTGTAGATAACAAGGACTAGAGCAGGTGTTTACCTATCCCACACATTGATATTCTGTAGATAACAAGGACTAGAGCAGGTATTTACCTTTCCCACACATCGATGTTCTGTAGATAACAAGGACTATAGCAGGTGTTTACCTATCCCACACATTGATATTCTGTAGATAACAATGACTAGAGCAGGTGTTTACCTTTCGCACACATCTATGTTCTGTAGATAACAAGGACTATAGCAGGTGTTTACCTATCCCACACATCGATATTCTGTAGATAACAAGGACTATAGCAGGTGTTTACCTTTCCCACACATCAATGTTCTGTAGATAACAAGGACTATAGCAGGTGTTTACCTTTCCCACACATCGATATTCTGCAGATAACAAGGACTATAGCAGGTGTTTTCCTTTCCCTCACATTGATGTTCTGTATATAACAAGGACTAGAGCAGGTGTTTACCTTTCCCACACATTGATATTCTGCAGATAACAAGGACTATAGCAGGTGTTTTCCTTTCCCTCACATTGATATTCTGTAGATAACAAGGACTAGAGCAGGTGTTTACCTTTCCCACACATCGATATTCTGCAGATAACAAGGACTATAGCAGGTGTTTTCCTTTCCCTCACATTGATATTCTGTAGATAACAAGGACTAGAGCAGGTGTTTACCTTTCCCACACATTGATATTCTGTAGATAACAAGGACTATAGCAGGTGTTTACCTTTCCCACACATCGATGTTCTGTAGATAACAAGGACTATAGCAGGTGTTTTCCTTTCCCACACATCGATGTTCTGTAGATAACAAGGACTATAGCAGGTGTTTTCCTTTCCCACACATCGATGTTCTGTAGATAACAAGGACTATAGCAGGTATTTACCTTTCCCACACATTGATGTTCTGTAGATAACAAGGACTATAGCAGGTGTTTACCTTTCCCACACATCGATGTTCTGCAGATAACAAGGACTATAGCAGGTGTTTACCTTTCCCCCACATTGATGTTCTGTAGATAACAAGGACTATAGCAGGTGTTTACCTTTCGCACACATCGATGTTCTGCAGATAACAAGGACTATAGCAGGTGTTTACCTATCCCACACATTGATATTCTGTAGATAACAAGGACTATAGCAGGTGTTTACCTTTCCCACACATCGATGTTCTGTAGATAACAAGGACTATAGCAGGTGTTTACCTTTCCCACAAATTGATATTCTGTAGATAACAAGGACTAGAGCAGGTGTTTACCTTTCCCACACATCGATGTTCTGTAGATAACAAGGACTAGAGCAGGTGTTTACCTATCCCACACATTGATATTCTGTAGATAACAAGGACTATAGCAGGTGTTTACCTATCCCACACATCGATATTCTGTACATAACAAGGACTATAGCAGGTGTTTACCTTTCCCTCACATTGATGTTCTGTAGATGACAAGGACTATAGCAGGTGTTTATCTTTCCCTCACATTGATGTTCTGTAGATGACAAGGAGTATAGCAGGTGTTTACCTTTCCCACACATTGATATTCTGTAGATAACAAGGACTAGAGCAGGTGTTTACCTTTCCCACACATCGATGTTCTGCAGATAACAAGGACTATAGCAGGTGTTTACCTTTCTCTCACATTGATATTCTGCAGATAACAAGGACTAGAGCAGGTGTTTACCTTTCCCACACATCTATGTTCAGTAGATAACAAGGACTAGAGCAGGTGTTTACCTTTCCCACACATCGATGTTCTGCAGATAACAAGGACTAGAGCAGGTGTTTACCTTTCCCACACATCGATGTTCTGCAGATAACAAGGACTATAGCAGGTGTTTACCTATCCCACACATCGATATTCTGTAGATAACAAGGACTATAGCAGGTGTTTACCTTTCCCACACATTGATCTTCTGTAGATAAGAAGGACTAGAGCTGGTGTTTACCTTTCCCACACATCAATGTTCTGTAGATAACAAGGACTATAGCAGGTGTTTACCTTTCCCACACATCGATATTCTGCAGATAACAATGACTATAGCAGGTGTTTTCCTTTCCCTCACATTGATGTTCTGTATATAACAAGGACTAGAGCAGGTGTTTACCTTTCCCACACATTGATATTCTGTAGATAACAAGGACTAGAGCAGGTGTTTACCTTTCCCACACATCGATGTTCTGCAGATAACAAGGACTATGGCAGGTGTTTACCTTTCCCACACATTGATGTTCTGTAGATAACAAGGACTATAGCAGGTGTTTACCTTTCCCTCACATTGATGTTCTGTAGATAACAAGGACTATAGCAGGTGTTTACCTTTCCCACACATCGATGTTCTGCAGATAACAAGGACTATAGCAGGTGTTTACCTTTCCCTCACATTGATATTCTGTAGATAACAAGGACTAGAGCAGGTGTTTACCTATCCCAGACATTGATATTCTGTAGATAACAAGGACTATAGCAGGTGTTTACCTATCCCACATATCGATGTTCTGTAGATAACAAGGACTATAGCAGGTGTTTACCTTTCCCACACATCGATGTTCTGTAGATAACAAGGACTAGAGCAGGTGTTTACCTTTCCCACACATCGATGTTCTGTAGATAACAAGGACTATACCAGGTGTTTACCTTTCCCACACATCGATGTTCTGTAGATAACAAGGACTAGAGCAGGTGTTTACCTTTCCCACACATTGATATTCTGTAGATAACAAGGACTATACCAGGTGTTTACCTTTCCCACACATCGATGTTCTGTAGATAACAAGGACTAGAGCAGGTGTTTACCTTTCCCACACATTGATATTCTGTAGATAACAAGGACTATAGCAGGTGTTTACCTATCCCACACATTGATGTTCTGTAGATAACAAGGACTAGAGCAGGTGTTTACCTTTCCCACACATCGATGTTCTGTAGATAACAAGGACTATAGCAGGTGTTTACCTATCCCACACATCGATGTTCTGTAGATAACAAGGACTATAGCAGGTGTTTACCTTTCCCACACATCGATGTTCTGTAGATAACAAGGACTATAGCAGGTGTTTACCTTTCCCACACATCGATGTTCTGTAGATAACAAGGACTAGAGCAGGTGTTTACCTTTCCCTCACATTGATATTCTGTAGATAACAAGGACTATAGCAGGTGTTTACCTTTCCCACACATCGATGTTCTGTAGATAACAAGGACATGAGCAGGTGTTTACCTATCCCACACATCGATGTTCTGTAGATAACAAGGACTAGAGCAGGTGTTTACCTTTCCCTCACATCGATATTCTGTAGATAACAAGGACTAGAGCTGGTGTTTACCTTTCCCTCACATCGATATTCTGTAGATAACAAGGACTAGAGCTGGTGTTTACCTATCCCACACATTGATATTCTGTAGATAACAAGGACTAGAGCAGGTGTTTACCTTTCCCACACATTGATATTCTGTAGATAACAAGGACTATAGCAGGTGTTTACCTTTCCCACACATTGATATTCTGGAGATAACAAGGACTATACCAGGAGTTTACCTTTCCCACACATTGATATTCTGTAGATAACAAGGACTAGAGCAGGTGTTTACCTTTCCCACACATCGATGTTCTGCAGATAACAAGGACTAGAGCAGGTGTTTACCTTTCCCACACATCGATGTTCTATAGATAACAAGGACTATAGCAGGTGTTTACCTATCCCACACATTGATATTCTGTAGATAACAAGGACTAGAGCAGGTGTTTACCTATCCCACACATCGATATTCTGTACATAACAAGGACTATAGCAGGTGTTTACCTTTCCCACACATCAATGTTCTGTAGATAACAAGGACTATAGCAGGTGTTTATCTTTCCCTCACATTGATGTTCTGTAGATAACAAGGACTATAGCAGGTGTTTACCTTTCCCACACATTGATATTCTGTAGATAACAAGGACGATAGCAGGTGTTTACCTATCCCACATATCGATGATCTGTAGATAACAAGGACTACTGCAGGTGTTTACCTTTCCCACACATCGATGTTCTGTAGATAACAAGGACTAGAGCAGGTGTTTACCTTTCCCACACATCGATGTTCTGTAGATAACAAGGACTATACCAGGTGTTTACCTTTCCCACACATCGATGTTCTGTATATAACAAGGACTATAGAAGGTGTTTACCTTTCCCACACATCGATGTTCTGTAGATAACAAGGACTAGAGCAGGTGTTTACCTTTCCCACACATCGATGTTCTGTAGATAACAAGGACTATAGCATGTGTTTACCTTTCCCACACATCGATGTTCTGTAGATAACAAGGACTAGAGCAGGTGTTTACCTATCCCACACATTGATATTCTGTAGATAACAAGGACTATAGCAGGTGTTTACCTTTCCCACACATCGATGTTCTGTAGATAACAAGGACTATAGCAGGTGTTTACCTTTCCCACAAATTGATATTCTGTAGATAACAAGGACTAGAGCAGGTGTTTACCTTTCCCACACATCGATGTTCTGTAGATAACAAGGACTAGAGCAGGTGTTTACCTATCCCACACATTGATATTCTGTAGATAACAAGGACTAGAGCAGGTATTTACCTTTCCCACACATCGATGTTCTGTAGATAACAAGGACTATAGCAGGTGTTTACCTATCCCACACATTGATATTCTGTAGATAACAATGACTAGAGCAGGTGTTTACCTTTCGCACACATCTATGTTCTGTAGATAACAAGGACTATAGCAGGTGTTTACCTATCCCACACATCGATATTCTGTAGATAACAAGGACTATAGCAGGTGTTTACCTTTCCCACACATCAATGTTCTGTAGATAACAAGGACTATAGCAGGTGTTTACCTTTCCCACACATCGATATTCTGCAGATAACAAGGACTATAGCAGGTGTTTTCCTTTCCCTCACATTGATGTTCTGTATATAACAAGGACTAGAGCAGGTGTTTACCTTTCCCACACATTGATATTCTGCAGATAACAAGGACTATAGCAGGTGTTTTCCTTTCCCTCACATTGATATTCTGTAGATAACAAGGACTAGAGCAGGTGTTTACCTTTCCCACACATCGATATTCTGCAGATAACAAGGACTATAGCAGGTGTTTTCCTTTCCCTCACATTGATATTCTGTAGATAACAAGGACTAGAGCAGGTGTTTACCTTTCCCACACATTGATATTCTGTAGATAACAAGGACTATAGCAGGTGTTTACCTTTCCCACACATCGATGTTCTGTAGATAACAAGGACTATAGCAGGTGTTTCCTTTCCCACACATCGATGTTCTGTAGATAACAAGGACTATAGCAGGTGTTTTCCTTTCCCACACATCGATGTTCTGTAGATAACAAGGACTATAGCAGGTATTTACCTTTCCCACACATTGATGTTCTGTAGATAACAAGGACTATAGCAGGTGTTTACCTTTCCCACACATCGATGTTCTGCAGATAACAAGGACTATAGCAGGTGTTTACCTTTCCCCCACATTGATGTTCTGTAGATAACAAGGACTATAGCAGGTGTTTACCTTTCGCACACATCGATGTTCTGCAGATAACAAGGACTATAGCAGGTGTTTACCTATCCCACACATTGATATTCTGTAGATAACAAGGACTATAGCAGATGTTTACCTTTCCCACACATCGATGTTCTGTAGATAACAAGGACTATAGCAGGTGTTTACCTTTCCCACAAATTGATATTCTGTAGATAACAAGGACTAGAGCAGGTGTTTACCTTTCCCACACATCGATGTTCTGTAGATAACAAGGACTAGAGCAGGTGTTTACCTATCCCACACATTGATATTCTGTAGATAACAAGGACTATAGCAGGTGTTTACCTATCCCACACATTGATATTCTGTAGATAACAATGACTAGAGCAGGTGTTTACCTTTCCCACACATCTATGTTCAGTAGATAACAAGGACTAGAGCAGGTGTTTACCTTTCCCACACATCGATGTTCTGCAGATAACAAGGACTAGAGCAGGTGTTTACCTTTCCCACACATCGATGTTCTGCAGATAACAAGGACTATAGCAGGTGTTTACCTATCCCACACATCGATATTCTGTAGATAACAAGGACTATAGCAGGTGTTTACCTTTCCCACACATTGATCTTCTGTAGATAAGAAGGACTAGAGCTGGTGTTTACCTTTCCCACACATCAATGTTCTGTAGATAACAAGGACTATAGCAGGTGTTTACCTTTCCCACACATCGATATTCTGCAGATAACAATGACTATAGCAGGTGTTTTCCTTTCCCTCACATTGATGTTCTGTATATAACAAGGACTAGAGCAGGTGTTTACCTTTCCCACACATTGATATTCTGTAGATAACAAGGACTAGAGCAGGTGTTTACCTTTCCCACACATCGATGTTCTGCAGATAACAAGGACTATGGCAGGTGTTTACCTTTCCCTCACATTGATATTCTGTAGATAACAAGGACTATAGCAGGTGTTTACCTTTCCCACACATCGATGTTCTGTAGATAACAAGGACTATAGCAGGTGTTTTCCTTTCCCACACATCGATGTTCTGTAGATAACAAGGAGTATAGCAGGTGTTTTCCTTTCCCACACATCGATGTTCTGTAGATAACAAGGACTATAGCAGGTATTTACCTTTCCCACACATTGATGTTCTGTAGATAACAAGGACTATAGCAGGTGTTTACCTTTCCCACACATCGATGTTCTGCAGATAACAAGGACTATAGCAGGTGTTTACCTTTCCCCCACATTGATGTTCTGTAGATAACAAGGACTATAGCAGGTGTTTACCTTTCGCACACATCGATGTTCTGCAGATAACAAGGACTATAGCAGGTGTTTACCTTTCCCTCACATTGATATTCTGTAGATAACAAGGACTATAGCAGGTGTTTACCTTTCAAACACATTGATATTCTGTAGATAACAAGGACTATAGCAGGTGTTTACCTATCCCACATATCGATGTTCTGTAGATAACAAGGACTACTGCAGGTGTTTACCTTTCCCACACATCGATGTTCTGCAGATAACAAGGACTAGAGCTGTTGTTTACCTTTCCCTCACATCGATATTCTGTAGATAACAAGGACTAGAGCTGGTGTTTACCTATCCCACACATTGATATTCTGTAGATAACAAGGACTAGAGCAGGTGTTTACCTTTCCCACACATTGATATTCTGTAGATAACAAGGACTAGAGCAGGTGTTTACCTTTCCCACACATTGATATTCTGTAGATAACAAGGACTAGAGCAGGTGTTTATCTTTCCCACACATTGATATTCTGTAGATAACAAGGACTAGAGCAGGTGTTTATCTTTCCCACACATTGATGTTCTGCAGATAACAAGGACTATAGCAGGTGTTTACCTTTCCCACACATTGATATTCTGGAGATAACAAGGACTATACCAGGAGTTTACCTTTCCCACACATTGATATTCTGTAGATAACAAGGACTAGAGCAGGTGTTTACCTTTCCCACACATCGATGTTCTGCAGATAACAAGGACTAGAGCAGGTGTTTACCTTTCCCACACATCGATGTTCTGTAGATAACAAGGACTATAGCAGGTGTTTACCTATCCCACACATTGATATTCTGTAGATAACAAGGACTAGAGCAGGTGTTTACCTTTCCCACACATTGATATTCTGTAGATAACAAGGACTATAGCAGTTGTTTACCTTTCCCACACATCGATGTTCTGTAGATAACAAGGACTATAGCAGGTGTTTACCTATCCCACACATTGATATTCTGTAGATAACAAGGACTAGAGCAGGTGTTTACCTTTCCCACACATTGATATTCTGTAGATAACAAGGACTAGAGCAGGTGTTTACCTTTCCCACACATCGATATTCTGTACATAACAAGGACTATAGCAGGTGTTTACCTTTCCCACACATCAATGTTCTGTAGATAACAAGGACTATAGCAGGTGTTTATCTTTCCCTCACATTGATGTTCTGTAGATAACAAGGACTATAGCAGGTGTTTACCTTTCCCACACATTGATATTCTGTAGATAACAAGGACTATAGCAGGTGTTTACCTTTCCCACACATTGATATTCTGTAGATAACAAGGACTATAGCAGGTGTTTATCTTTCCCTCACATTGATGTTCTGTAGATAACAAGGACTATAGCAGGTGTTTACCTTTCCCACACATTGATATTCTGTAGATAACAAAGACTATAGCAGGTGTTTACCTATCCCACATATCGATGTTCTGTAGATAACAAGGACTACTGCAGGTGTTTACCTTTCCCACACATCGATGTTCTGTAGATAACAAGGACTAGAGCAGGTGTTTACCTTTCCCACACATCGATGTTCTGTAGATAACAAGGACTATACCAGGTGTTTACCTTTCCCACACATCGATGTTCTGTATATAACAAGGACTATAGAAGGTGTTTACCTTTCCCACACATCGATGTTCTGTAGATAACAAGGACTAGAGCAGGTGTTTACCTTTCCCACACATCGATGTTCTGTAGATAACAAGGACTATAGCATGTGTTTACCTTTCCCACACATCGATGTTCTGTAGATAACAAGGACTAGAGCAGGTGTTTACCTATCCCACACATTGATATTCTGTAGATAACAAGGACTATAGCAGGTGTTTACCTTTCCCACACATCGATGTTCTGTAGATAACAAGGACTATAGCAGGTGTTTACCTTTCCCACAAATTGATATTCTGTAGATAACAAGGACTAGAGCAGGTGTTTACCTTTCCCACACATCGATGTTCTGTAGATAACAAGGACTAGAGCAGGTGTTTACCTATCCCACACATTGATATTCTGTAGATAACAAGGACTAGAGCAGGTGTTTACCTTTCCCACACATCGATGTTCTGTAGATAACAAGGACTATAGCAGGTGTTTACCTATCCCACACATTGATATTCTGTAGATAACAATGACTAGAGCAGGTGTTTACCTTTCCCACACATCTATGTTCTGTAGATAACAAGGACTATAGCAGGTGTTTACCTTTCCCACACATCGATGTTCTGTAGATAACAAGGACTAGAGCAGGTGTTTACCTTTCCCACACATTGATATTCTGTAGATAAAAAGGACTATAGAAGGTGTTTACCTATCCCACACATCGATATTCTGTAGATAACAAGGACTATAGCAGGTGTTTACCTTTCCCACACATTGATGTTCTGTAGATAAGAAGGACTAGAGCTGGTGTTTACCTTTCCCACACATCAATGTTCTGTAGATAACAAGGACTATAGCAGGTGTTTACCTTTCCCACACATCGATATTCTGCAGATAACAAGGACTATAGCAGGTGTTTTCCTTTCCCTCACATTGATGTTCTGTATATAACAAGGACTAGAGCAGGTGTTTACCTTTCCCACACATTGATATTCTGTAGATAACAAGGACTAGAGCAGGTTTTTACCTTTCCCACACATCGATGTTCTGCAGATAACAAGGACTATAGCAGGTGTTTACCTTTCCCTCACATTGATATTCTGTAGATAACAAGGACTATAGCAGGTGTTTACCTTTCCCACACATCGATGTTCTGTAGATAACAAGGACTATAGCAGGTGTTTTCCTTTCCCACACATCGATGTTCTGTAGATAACAAGGACTATAGCAGGTGTTTTC
Source organism: Taudactylus pleione (assembly GCA_031769625.1). Taxonomy (NCBI): domain Eukaryota; kingdom Metazoa; phylum Chordata; class Amphibia; order Anura; family Myobatrachidae; genus Taudactylus; species Taudactylus pleione. The sequence continues at coordinate 1,743,076 of JAUIMM010000596.1, read as the reverse complement.
CTTTCCCACACATCGATGTTCTGTAGATAACAAGGACTATAGCAGGTATTTACCTTTCCCACACATTGATGTTCTGTAGATAACAAGGACTATAGCAGGTGTTTACCTTTCCCACACATCGATGTTCTGCAGATAACAAGGACTATAGCAGGTGTTTACCTTTCCCCCACATTGATGTTCTGTAGATAACAAGGACTATAGCAGGTGTTTACCTTTCCCACACATCGATGTTCTGCAGATAACAAGGACTATAGCAGGTGTTTACCTTTCCCTCACATTGATATTCTGTAGATAACAAGGACTATAGCAGGTGTTTACCTTTCCCACACATTGATATTCTGTAGATAACAAGGACTATAGCAGGTGTTTACCTATCCCACATATCGATGTTCTGTAGATAACAAGGACTACTGCAGGTGTTTACCTTTCCCACACATTGATGTTCTGTAGATAACAAGGACTATAGCAGGTGTTTACCTTTCCCACACATCGATGTTCTGTAGATAACAAAGACTAGAGCAGGTGTTTACCTTTCCCACACATCGATGTTCTGTAGATAACAAGGACTATACCAGGTGTTTACCTTTCCCACACATCGATGTTCTGTAGATAACAAGGACTAGAGCAGGTGTTTACCTTTCCCACACATTGATATTCTGTAGATAACAAGGACTATACAAGGTGTTTACCTTTCCCACACATCGATGTTCTGTAGATAACAAGGACTAGAGCAGGTGTTTACCTTTCCCACACATTGATATTCTGTAGATAACAAGGACTATAGCAGGTGTTTACCTATCCCACACATTGATGTTCTGTAGATAACAAGGACTAGAGCAGGTGTTTACCTTTCCCACACATCGATGTTCTGTAGATAACAAGGACTATAGCAGGTGTTTACCTATCCCACACATCGATGTTCTGTAGATAACAAGGACTATAGCAGGTGTTTACCTTTTCCACACATCGATGTTCTGTAGATAACATGGACTATAGCAGGTGTTTACCTTTCCCTCACATCGATATTCTGTAGATAACAAGGACTAGAGCTGGTGTTTACCTTTCCCTCACATTGATATTCTGTAGATAACAAGGACTAGAGCTGGTGTTTACCTTTCCCTCACATTGATATTCTGTAGATAACAAGGACTATAGCAGGTGTTTACCTTTCCCACACATCGATGTTCTGTAGAAAACAAGGACTAGAGCAGGTGTTTACCTATCCCACACATTGATGTTCTGTAGATAACAAGGACTAGAGCAGGTGTTTACCTTTCCCTCACATCGATATTCTGTAGATAACAAGGACTAGAGCTGGTGTTTACCTATCCCACACTTTGATATTCTGTAGATAACAAGGACTATAGCAGGTGTTTACCTTTCCCACACATTGATGTTCTGTAGATAACAAGGACTAGAGCAGGTGTTTACCTTTCCCACACATCGATGTTTTGCAGATAACAAGGACTAGAGCAGGTGTTTACCTTTCCCACACATCGATGTTCTGTAGATAACAAGGACTATAGCAGGTGTTTACCTTTCCCACACATTGATATTCTGTAGATAACAAGGACTATAGCAGGTGTTTACCTATCCCACACATCGATATTCTGTACATAACAAGGACTATAGCAGGTGTTTACCTTTCCCACACATCAATGCTCTGTAGATAACAAGGACTATAGCAGGTGTTTACCTTTCCCACACATTGATATTCTGCAGATAACAAGGACTAGAGCAGGTGTTTACCTTTCCCACACATCGATGTTCTGTAGATAACAAGGACTATAGCAGGTGTTTACCTATCCCACACATTGATATTCTGTAGATAACAAGGACTAGAGCAGGTGTTTACCTTTCCCACACATTGATATTCTGTAGATAACAAGGACTATAGCAGGTGTTTACCTATCCCACACATCGATATTCTGTACATAACAAGGACTATAGCAGGTGTTTACCTTTCCCACACATCAATGTTCTGTAGATAACAAGGACTATAGCAGGTGTTTATCTTTCCCTCACATTGATGTTCTGTAGATAACAAGGACTATAGCAGGTGTTTACCTTTCCCACACATTGATATTCTGTAGATAACAAGGACTATAGCAGGTGTTTACCTTTCCCACACATTGATATTCTGTAGATAACAAGGACTATAGCAGGTGTTTACCTATCCCACATATCGATGTTCTGTAGATAACAAGGACTACTGCAGGTGTTTACCTTTCCCACACATCGATGTTCTGAAGATAACAAGGACTAGAGCAGGTGTTTACCTTTCCCACACATCGATGTTCTGTAGATAACAAGGACTATACCAGGTGTTTACCTTTCCCACACATCGATGTTCTGTATATAACAAGGACTATAGAAGGTGTTTACCTTTCCCACACATCGATGTTCTATAGATAACAAGAACTAGAGCAGGTGTTTACCTTTCCCACACATCGATGTTCTGTAGATAACAAGGACTAGAGCAGGTGTTTACCTATCCCACACATTGATATTCTGTAGATAACAAGGACTATAGCAGGTGTTTACCTTTCCCACACATCGATGTTCTGTAGATAACAAGGACTATAGCAGGTGATTACCTTTCCCACACATTGATATTCTGTAGATAACAAGGACTAGAGCAGGTGTTTACCTTTCCCACACATCGATGTTCTGTAGATAACAAGGACTAGAGCAGGTGTTTACCTTTCCCTCACATTGATGTTCTGTAGATAACAAGGACTAGAGCAGGTGTTTACCTTTCCCACACATCGATGTTCTGTAGATAACAAGGACTAGAGCAGGTGTTTACCTTTCCCACACATTGATATACTGTAGATAACAAGGACTAGAGCAGGTGTTTACCTTTCCCGCACATCGATGTTCTGTAGATAACAAGGACTAGAGCAGGTGTTTACCTTTCCCTCACATCGATGTTCTGTAGATAACAAGGACTAGAGCAGGTGTTTTCCTTTCCCACACATCGATGTTCTGTAGATAACAAGGACTATAGCAGGTGTTTACCTTTCCCTCACATTGATATTCTGTAGATAACAAGGACTAGAGCATGTGTTTACCTTTCCCACACATCGATGTTCTGTAGATAACAAGGACTAGAGCAGGTGTTTATCTTTCCCAAACACTGATGTTCAGTAGATAACAAGAACTATAGCAGGTGTTTTCCTTTCCCTCACATTGATATTCTGTAGATAACAAGGACTAGAGCAGGTGTTTACCTTTCCCACACATCGATGTTCTGTAGATAACAAGGACTAGAGCAGGTGTTTATCTTTCCCACACATTGATGTTCTGTATATAACAAGGACTAGAGCAGGTGTTTACCTTTCCCACACATCGATGTTCTGTAGATAACAAGGACTAGAGCAGGTGTTTACCTTTCCCACACATTGATGTTCTGTAGATAACAAGGACTATAGCAGGTGTTTACCTTTCCCACACATTGATGTTCTGTATATAACAAGGACTAGAGCAGGTGTTTACCTTTCCCACACATCTATGTTCTGTAGATAACAAGGACTAGAGCAGGTGTTTACCTTTCCCACACATTGATGTTCTGTAGATAACAAAGGACTATAGCAGGTGTTTACCTATCCCACACATTGATGTTCTGCAGATAACAAGGACTATAGCAGGTGTTTACCTTTCCCACACATCGATGTTCTGTAGATAACAAGGACTATAGCAGGTTTTTACCTATCCCACACATCGATGTTCTGTAGATAACAAGGACTATAGCAGGTGTTTACCTATCCCACACATTGATGTTCTGTAGATAACAAGGACTATAGCAGGTGTTTACCTTTCCCACACTTTGATATTCTATAGATAACAAGGACTATAGCAGGTGTTTACCTTTCCCACACATCGATGTTCTGTAGATAACAAGGACTATAGCAGGTGTTTACCTATCCCACACATCGATGTTCTGTAGATAACAAGGACTATAGCAGGTGTTTACCTATCCCACACATTGATGTTCTGTAGATAACAAGGACTATAGCAGGTGTTTTCCTTTCCCTCACATTGATGTTCTGTAGATAACAAGGACTAGAGCAGGTGTTTACCTTTCCCACACATCGATGTTCTGTAGATAACAAGGACTATAGCAGGTGTTTACCTATCCCACACATTGATGTTCTGTAGATAACAAGGACAAGAGCAGGTGCTTATCTTTCCCACACATTGATATTTTGTAGATAACAATGACTATAGCAGGTGTTTACCTTTCCCACACATCGATGTTCTGTAGATAACAAGGACTATAGCAGGTGATTACCTTTCCCACACATTGATATTCTGTAGATAACAAGGACTAGAGCAGGTGTTTACCTTTCCCACACATCGATGTTCTGTAGATAACAAGGACTAGAGCAGGTGTTTACCTTTCCCTCACATTGATGTTCTGTAGATAACAAGGACTAGAGCAGGTGTTTACCTTTCCCACACATCGATGTTCTGTAGATAACAAGGACTAGAGCAGGTGTTTACCTTTCCCACACATTGATATACTGTAGATAACAAGGACTAGAGCAGGTGTTTACCTTTCCCGCACATCGATGTTCTGTAGATAACAAGGACTAGAGCAGGTGTTTACCTTTCCCTCACATCGATGTTCTGTAGATAACAAGGACTAGAGCAGGTGTTTTCCTTTCCCACACATCGATGTTCTGTAGATAACAAGGACTATAGCAGGTGTTTACCTTTCCCTCACATTGATATTCTGTAGATAACAAGGACTAGAGCATGTGTTTACCTTTCCCACACATCGATGTTCTGTAGATAACAAGGACTAGAGCAGGTGTTTATCTTTCCCAAACACTGATGTTCAGTAGATAACAAGAACTATAGCAGGTGTTTTCCTTTCCCTCACATTGATATTCTGTAGATAACAAGGACTAGAGCAGGTGTTTACCTTTCCCACACATCGATGTTCTGTAGATAACAAGGACTAGAGCAGGTGTTTATCTTTCCCACACATTGATGTTCTGTATATAACAAGGACTAGAGCAGGTGTTTACCTTTCCCACACATCGATGTTCTGTAGATAACAAGGACTAGAGCAGGTGTTTACCTTTCCCACACATTGATGTTCTGTAGATAACAAGGACTATAGCAGGTGTTTACCTTTCCCACACATTGATGTTCTGTATATAACAAGGACTAGAGCAGGTGTTTACCTTTCCCACACATCTATGTTCTGTAGATAACAAGGACTAGAGCAGGTGTTTACCTTTCCCACACATTGATGTTCTGTAGATAACAAAGGACTATAGCAGGTGTTTACCTATCCCACACATTGATGTTCTGCAGATAACAAGGACTATAGCAGGTGTTTACCTTTCCCACACATCGATGTTCTGTAGATAACAAGGACTATAGCAGGTTTTTACCTATCCCACACATCGATGTTCTGTAGATAACAAGGACTATAGCAGGTGTTTACCTATCCCACACATTGATGTTCTGTAGATAACAAGGACTATAGCAGGTGTTTACCTTTCCCACACTTTGATATTCTATAGATAACAAGGACTATAGCAGGTGTTTACCTTTCCCACACATCGATGTTCTGTAGATAACAAGGACTATAGCAGGTGTTTACCTATCCCACACATCGATGTTCTGTAGATAACAAGGACTATAGCAGGTGTTTACCTATCCCACACATTGATGTTCTGTAGATAACAAGGACTATAGCAGGTGTTTTCCTTTCCCTCACATTGATGTTCTGTAGATAACAAGGACTAGAGCAGGTGTTTACCTTTCCCACACATCGATGTTCTGTAGATAACAAGGACTATAGCAGGTGTTTACCTATCCCACACATTGATGTTCTGTAGATAACAAGGACAAGAGCAGGTGCTTATCTTTCCCACACATTGATATTTTGTAGATAACAATGACTAGAGCAGGTGTTTACCTTTCCCACACATCGATGTTCTGTAGATAACAAGGACTATAGCAGGTGTTTACCTATCCCACACATCGATATTCTGTAGATAACAATGACTAGAACAGGTGTTTACCTTTCCCACACATCGATGTTCTGTAGATAACAAGGACTAGAGCTGGTGTTTACCTATCCCACACATAGATGTTCTGTAGATAACAAGGACTATAGCAGGTGTTTACCTATCCCACACATTGATATTCTGTAGATAACAATGACTAGAACAGGTGTTTACCTTTCCCACACATCAATGTTCTGTAGATAACAAGGACTATAGCAGGTGTTTACCTTTCCCACACATCCATGTTCTGTAGATAACAAGGACTATAGCAGGTGTTTACCTTTCCCACACATCGATATTCTGCAGATAACAAGGACTATAGCAGGTGTTTTCCTTTCCCTCACATTGATGTTCTGTATATAACAAGGACTAGAGCAGGTGTTTACCTTTCCCACACATTGATATTCTGTAGATAACAAGGACTAGAGCAGGTGTTTACCTTTCCCACACATTGATGTTCTGTAGATAACAAGGACTAGAGCAGGTGTTTACCTTTCCCTCACATTGATATTCTGTAGATAACAAGGACTATAGCAGGTGTTTACCTTTCCCACACATTGATGTTCTGTAGATAACAAGGACTATAGCAGGTGTTTACCTTTCCCACACATCGATGTTCTGTAGATAACAAGGACTAGAGCAGGTGTTTCCTTTCCCACACATCGATGTTCTGTAGATAACAAGGACTATACCAGGTGTTTACCTTTCCCACACATCGATGTTCTGTAGATAACAAGGACTAGAGCAGGTGTTTATCTTTCCCACACATTGATATTCTGTAGATAACAAGGACTATAGCAGGTGTTTACCTTTCCCACACATTGATGTTCTGTAGATAACAAGGTCTATAGCAGGTGTTTACCTTTCCCACACATCGATGTTCTGTAGATAACAAGGACTATAGCAGGTGTTTACCTTTCCCACACATCGATGTTCTGTAGATAACAAGGACTATAGCAGGTGTTTACCTTTCCCACACATCGATGTTCTGTAGATAACAAGGACTATAGCAGGTGATTACTTTTCCCACACATTGATATTCTGTAGATAACAAGGACTAGAGCAGGTGTTTACCTTTCCCACACATCGATGTTCTGTAGATAACAAGGACTAGAGCAGGTGTTTACCTTTCCCTCACATTGATGTTCTGTAGATAACAAGGACTAGAGCAGGTGTTTACCTTTCCCACACATCGATGTTCTGTAGATAACAAGGACTACTGCAGGTGTTTACCTTTCCCTCACATCGATGTTCTGTAGATAACAAGGACTAGAGCAGGTGTTTTCCTTTCCCACACATCGATGTTCTGTAGATAACAAGGACTATAGCAGGTGTTTACCTTTCCCTCACATTGATATTCTGTAGATAACAAGGACTAGAGCATGTGTTTACCTTTCCCACACATCGATGTTCTGTAGATAACAAGGACTAGAGCAGGTGTTTATCTTTCCCAAACATTGATGTTCAGTAGATAACAAGAACTATAGCAGGTGTTTTCCTTTCCCTCACATTGATATTCTGTAGATAACAAGGACTAGAGCAGGTGTTTACCTTTCCCACACATCGATGTTCTGTAGATAACAAGGACTAGAGCAGGTGTTTACCTTTCCCACACATTGATGTTCTGTATATAACAAGGACTAGAGCAGGTGTTTACCTTTCCCACACATCTATGTTCTGTAGATAACAGGGACTAGAGCAGGTGTTTACCTTTCCCACACATCTATGTTCTGTAGATAACAAGGACTATAGCAGGTGTTTATCTTTCCCACACATTGATGTTCTGTAGATAACAAAGGACTATAGCAGGTGTTTACCTATCCCACACATTGATGTTCTGCAGATAACAAGGACTATAGCAGGTGTTTACCTTTCCCACACATCGATGTTCTGTAGATAACAAGGACTATAGCAGGTGTTTACCTATCCCACACATCGATGTTCTGTAGATAACAAGGACTATAGCAGGTGTTTACCTATCCCACACATTGATGTTCTGTAGATAACAAGGACTATAGCAGGTGTTTACCTTTCCCACACTTTGATATTCTATAGATAACAAGGACTATAGCAGGTGTTTACCTTTCCCACACATCGATGTTCTGTAGATAACAAGGACTATAGCAGGTGTTTACCTATCCCACACATCGATGTTCTGTAGATAACAAGGACTATAGCAGGTGTTTACCTATCCCACACATTGATGTTCTGTAGATAACAAGGACTATAGCAGGTGTTTTCCTTTCCCTCACATTGATGTTCTGTAGATAACAAGGACTAGAGCAGGTGTTTACCTTTCCCACACATCGATGTTCTGTAGATAACAAGGACTATAGCAGGTGTTTACCTATCCCACACATTGATGTTCTGTAGATAACAAGGACAAGAGCAGGTGCTTATCTTTCCCACACATTGATATTCTGTAGATAACAATGACTAGAGCAGGTGTTTACCTTTCCCACACATCGATGTTCTGTAGATAACAAGGACTATAGCAGGTGTTTACCTATCCCACACATCGATATTCTGTAGATAACAATGACTAGAACAGGTGTTTACCTTTCCCACACATCGATGTTCTGTAGATAACAAGGACTAGAGCTGGTGTTTACCTTTCCCACACATCGATGTTCTGTAGATAACAAGGACTATAGCAGGTGTTTACCTTTCCCACACATCGATATTCTGCAGATAACAAGGACTATAGCAGGTGTTTTCCTTTCCCTCACATTGATGTTCTGTATATAACAAGGACTAGAGCAGGTGTTTACCTTTCCCACACATCTATGTTCTGTAGATAACAAGGACTATAGCAGGTGTTTACCTTTCCCACACATTGATATTCTGTAGATAACAAGGACTATAGCAGGTGTTTACCTTTCCCTCACATTGATATTCTGTAGATAACAAGGACTATAGCAGGTGTTTACCTTTCCCACACATCGATGTTCTGTAGATAACAAGGACTATAGCAGGTGTTTTCCTTTCCCACACATCGATGTTCTGTAGATAACAAGGACTATAGCAGTTGTTTTCCTTTCCCACACATCGATGTTCTGTAGATAACAAGGACTATAACAGGTATTTACCTTTCCCACACATTGATGTTCTGTAGATAACAAGGACTATAGCAGGTGTTTACCTTTCCCACACATCGATGTTCTGTAGATAACAAGGACTATACCAGGTGTTTACCTTTCCCACACATCGATGTTCTGTAGATAACAAGGACTAGAGCAGGTGTTTATCTTTCCCACACATTGATATTCTGTAGATAACAAGGACTATAGCAGGTGTTTACCTTTCCCACACATTGATGTTCTGTAGATAACAAGGTCTATAGCAGGTGTTTACCTTTCCCACACATCGATGTTCTGTAGATAACAAGGACTATAGCAGGTGTTTACCTTTCCCACACATTGATGTTCTGTAGATAACAAGGACTATAGCAGGTGTTTACCTTTCCCACACATCGATGTTCTGTAGATAACAAGGACTAGAGCATGTGTTTACCTTTCCCACACATCGATGTTCTGTAGATAACAAGGACTAGAGCAGGTGTTTATCTTTCCCAAACATTGATGTTCAGTAGATAACAAGAACTATAGCAGGTGTTTTCCTTTCCCTCACATTGATATTCTGTAGATAACAAGGACTAGAGCAGGTGTTTACCTTTCCCACACATCGATGTTCTGTAGATAACAAGGACTAGAGCAGGTGTTTACCTTTCCCACACATTGATGTTCTGTATATAACAAGGACTAGAGCAGGTGTTTACCTTTCCCACACATCTATGTTCTGTAGATAACAAGGACTAGAGCAGGTGTTTACCTTTCCCACACATTGATGTTCTGTAGATAACAAAGGACTATAGCAGGTGTTTACCTATCCCACACATTGATGTTCTGCAGATAACAAGGACTATAGCAGGTGTTTACCTTTCCCACACATCGATGTTCTGTAGATAACAAGGACTATAGCAGGTGTTTACCTATCCCACACATCGATTTTCTGTAGATAACAAGGACTATAGCAGGTGTTTACCTATCCCACACATTGATGTTCTGTAGATAACAAGGACTATAGCAGGTGTTTACCTTTCCCACACTTTGATATTCTATAGATAACAAGGACTATAGCAGGTGTTTACCTTTCCCACACATCGATGTTCTGTAGATAACAAGGACTATAGCAGGTGTTTACCTATCCCACACATCGATGTTCTGTAGATAACAAGGACTATAGCAGGTGTTTACCTATCCCACACATTGATGTTCTGTAGATAACAAGGACTATAGCAGGTGTTTTCCTTTCCCTCACATTGATGTTCTGTAGATAACAAGGACTAGAGCAGGTGTTTACCTTTCCCACACATCGATGTTCTGTAGATAACAAGGACTATAGCAGGTGTTTACCTATCCCACACATTGATGTTCTGTAGATAACAAGGACAAGAGCAGGTGCTTATCTTTCCCACACATTGATATTCTGTAGATAACAATGACTAGAGCAGGTGTTTACCTTTCCCACACATCGATGTTCTGTAGATAACAAGGACTATAGCAGGTGTTTACCTATCCCACACATCGATATTCTGTAGATAACAATAACTAGAACAGGTGTTTACCTTTCCCACACATCGATGTTCTGTAGATAACAAGGACTAGAGCTGGTGTTTACCTTTCCAACACATCGATGTTCTGTAGATAACAAGGACTATAGCAGGTGTTTACCTTTCCCACACATCGATATTCTGCAGATAACAAGGACTATAGCAGGTGTTTTCCTTTCCCTCACATTGATGTTCTGTATATAACAAGGACTAGAGCAGGTGTTTACCTTTCCCACACATTGATATTCTGTAGATAACAAGGACTAGAGCAGGTGTTTACCTTTCCCACACATCGATGTTCTGCAGATAACAAGGACTATAGCAGGTGTTTACCTTTCCCTCACATTGATATTCTGTAGATAACAAGGACTATAGCAGGTGTTTACCTTTCCCACACATCGATGTTCTGTAGATAACAAGGACTATAGCAGGTGTTTTCCTTTCCCACACATTGATGTTCTGTAGATAACAAGGACTATAGCAGGTGTTTACCTTTCCCACACATCGATGTTCTGTAGATAACAAGGACTAGAGCAGGTGTTTACCTTTCCCACACATCGATGTTCTGTAGATAACAAGGACTATAGCAGGTGTTTATCTTTCCCACACATCGATGTTCTGCAGATAACAAGGACTATAGCAGGTGTTTACCTTTCCCACACATCGATGTTCTGTAGATAACAAGGACTAGAGCAGGTGTTTATCTTTCCCACACATTGATATTCTGTAGATAACAAGGACTATAGCAGGTGTTTACCTTTCCCACACATTGATGTTCTGTAGATAACAAGGTCTATAGCAGGTGTTTACCTTTCCCACACATCGATGTTCTGTAGATAACAAGGACTATAGCAGGTGTTTACCTTTCCCACACATTGATGTTCTGTAGATAACAAGGACTATAGCAGGTGTTTACCTTTCCCACACATCGATGTTCTGTAGATAACAAGGACTAGAGCAGGTGTTTACCTTTCCCACACATCGATGTTCTGTAGATAACAAGGACTATAGCAGGTGTTTATCTTTCCCACACATCGATGTTCTGCAGATAACAAGGACTATAGCAGGTGTTTACCTTTCCCACACATTGATGTTCTGTAGATAACAAGGACTATAGCAGGTGTTTACCTTTCCCACACATCGATGTTCTGTAGATAACAAGGACTAGAGCAGGTGTTTACCTTTCCCACACATCGATGTTCTGTAGATAACAAGGACTATACCAGGTGTTTACCTTTCCCACACATCGATGTTCTGTAGATAACAAGGACTAGAGCAGGTGTTTATCTTTCCCACACATTGATATTCTGTAGATAACAAGGACTATAGCAGGTGTTTATCTTTCCCACACATTGATGTTCTGTAGATAACAAGGACTATAGCAGGTGTTTACCTTTCCCACACATCGATGTTCTGTAGATAACAAGGACTATAGCAGGTGTTTATCTTTCCCACACATCGATGTTCTGCAGATAACAAGGACTATAGCAGGTGTTTATCTTTCCCACACATCGATGTTCTGTAGATAACAAGGACTATAGCAGGTGTTTATCTTTCCCACACATCGATGTTCTGCAGATAACAAGGACTATAGCAGGTGTTTATCTTTCCCACACATTGATGTTCAGTAGATAACAAGAACTAGAGCAGGTGTTTACCTTTCCCACACATTGATGTTCTGTAGATAACAAGGACTATAGCAGGTGTTTATCTTTCCCACACATTGATGTTCTGTAGATAACAAGGACTAGAGCAGGTGTTTACCTTTCCCACACATCGATGTTCTGTAGATAACAAGGACTATAGCAGGTGTTTATCTTTCCCACACATCGATGTTCTGCAGATAACAAGGACTATAGCAGGTGTTTATCTTTCCCACACATCGATGTTCTGCAGATAACAAGGACTATAGCAGGTGTTTACCTTTCCCACACATTGATGTTCTGTAGATAACAAGGACTATAGCAGGTGTTTACCTTTCCCACACATCGATGTTCTGTAGATAACAAGGACTAGAGCAGGTGTTTACCTTTCCCACACATCGATGTTCTGTAGATAACAAGGACTATACCAGGTGTTTACCTTTCCCACACATCGATGTTCTGTAGATAACAAGGACTAGAGCAGGTGTTTATCTTTCCCACACATTGATATTCTGTAGATAACAAGGACTATAGCAGGTGTTTATCTTTCCCACACATTGATGTTCTGTAGATAACAAGGACTATAGCAGGTGTTTACCTTTCCCACACATCGATGTTCTGTAGATAACAAGGACTATAGCAGGTGTTTATCTTTCCCACACATCGATGTTCTGCAGATAACAAGGACTATAGCAGGTGTTTATCTTTCCCACACATCGATGTTCTGTAGATAACAAGGACTATAGCAGGTGTTTATCTTTCCCACACATCGATGTTCTGCAGATAACAAGGACTATAGCAGGTGTTTATCTTTCCCACACATTGATGTTCAGTAGATAACAAGAACTACAGCAGGTGTTTACCTTTCCCACACATTGATGTTCTGTAGATAACAAGGACTATAGCAGGTGTTTATCTTTCCCACACATTGATGTTCTGTATATATCAAGTACTATAGCAGGTGTTTACCTATCCCACACATTGATGTTCTGTAGATAACAAGGACTATAGCAGGTGTTTACCTTTCCCACACATTGATATTCTGTAGATAACAAGGACTATAGCAGGTGTTTACCTTTCCCACACATTGATGTTCTCTAGATAACAAGGACTATAGCAGGTGTTTACCTATCCCACACATTGATGTTCTGTAGATAACAAGGACTATAGCAGGTGTTTACCTATCCCACACATTGATGTTCTGCAGATAACAAGGACTATAGCAGGTGTTTACCTTTCCCACACATTGATATTCTGTAGATAACAAGGACTATAGCAGGTGTTTACCTTTCCCACACATTGATGTTCTGTAGATAACAAGGACTATAGAAGGTGTTTACCTATCCCACACATTGATGTTCTGTAGATAACAAGGACTATAGCAGGTGTTTTCCTTTCCCTCACATTGATGTTCTGTAGATAACAAGGACTAGAGCAGGTGTTTACCATTCCCACACATCGATGTTCTGTAGATAACAAGGACTATAGCAGGTGTTTACCTATCCCACACATTGATGTTCTGTAGATAACAAGGACTAGAGCAGGTGCTTATCTTTCCCACACATTGATATTCTGTAGATAACAATGACTAGAGCAGGTGTTTACCTTTCCCACACATCGATGTTCTGTAGATAACAAGGACTAGAGCAGATGTTTACCTTTCCCACACATTGATATTCTGTAGATAACAAGGACTAGAGCAGGTGTTTAACTTTCCCACACATTGATATTCTGTAGATAACAAGGACTAGAGCAGGTGTTTACCTTTCCCACACATCGATGTTCTGCAGATAACAAGGACTATAGCAGGTGTTTACCTTTCCCTCACATTGATATTCTGTAGATAACAAGGACTATAGCAGGTGTTTACCTTTCCCACACATTGATGTTCTGTAGATAACAAGGACTAGAGCTGGTGTTTACCTTTCCCACACATCAATGTTCTGTAGATAACAAGGACTATAGCAAGTGTTTACCTTTCCCACACATTGATATTCTGCAGATAACAAGGACTATAGCAGGTGTTTTCCTTTCCCTCACATTGATGTTCTGTATATGACAAGGACTAGAGCAGGTGTTTATCTTTCCCACACATCGATGTTCTGCAGATAACAAGGACTAGAGCAGATGTTTACCTTTCCCACACATTGATATTCTGTAGATAACAAGGACTAGAGCAGGTGTTTAACTTTCCCACACATTGATATTCTGTAGATAACAAGGACTAGAGCAGGTGTTTACCTTTCCCACACATCGATGTTCTGCAGATAACAAGGACTATAGCAGGTGTTTACCTTTCCCACACATCGATGTTCTGAAGATAACAAGGACTATAGCAGGTATTTACCTTTCCCACACATCGATGTTCTGTAGATAACAAGGACTATAGCAGGTGTTTACCTATCCCACACATTGATGTTCTGTAGATAACAAGGACTATAGAAGGTGTTTACCTATCCCACACATTGATGTTCTGTAGATAACAAGGTCTATAGCAGGTGTTTTCCTTTCCCTCACATTGATGTTCTGTAGATAACAAGGACTAGAGCAGGTGTTTACCATTCCCACACATCGATGTTCTGTAGATAACAAGGACTATAGCAGGTGTTTACCTATCCCACACATTGATGTTCTGTAGATAACAAGGACTAGAGCAGGTGCTTATCTTTCCCACACATTGATATTCTGTAGATAACAATGACTAGAGCAGGTGTTTACCTTTCCCACACATCGATGTTCTGTAGATAACAAGGACTATTGCAGGTGTTTACCTATCCCACACATCGATATTCTGTAGATAACAAGGACTATAGCAGGTGTTTACCTTTCCCACACATTGATGTTCTGTAGATAACAAGGACTAGAGCTGGTGTTTACCTTTCCCACACATCAATGTTCTGTAGATAACAAGGACTATAGCAGGTGTTTACCTTTCCCACACATTGATATTCTGCAGATAACAAGGACTATAGCAGGTGTTTTCCTTTCCCTCACATTGATGTTCTGTATATGACAAGGACTAGAGCAGGTGTTTATCTTTCCCACACATCGATGTTCTGCAGATAACAAGGACTAGAGCAGATGTTTACCTTTCCCACACATTGATATTCTGTAGATAACAAGGACTAGAGCAGGTGTTTAACTTTCCCACACATTGATATTCTGTAGATAACAAGGACTAGAGCAGGTGTTTACCTTTCCCACACATCGATGTTCTGCAGATAACAAGGACTATAGCAGGTGTTTACCTTTCCCTCACATTGATATTCTGTAGATAAAAAAGACTATAGCAGGTGTTTACATTTCCCACACATCGATGTTCTGAAGATAACAAGGACTATAGCAGGTGTTTACCTTTCCCACACATCGATGTTCTGTAGATAACAAGGACTATAGCAGGTGTTTTCCTTTCCCACACATCGATGTTCTGTAGATAACAAGGACTATAGCAGGTGTTTACCTTTCCCACACATCGATGTTCTGCAGATAACAAGGACTATAGCAGGTGTTTACCTATCCCACACATTGATGTTCTGTAGATAACAAGGACTAGAGCAGGTGCTTATCTTTCCCACACATTGATATTCTGTAGATAACAATGACTAGAGCAGGTGTTTACCTTTCCCACACATCGATGTTCTGTAGATAACAAGGACTATTGCAGGTGTTTACCTATCCCACACATCGATATTCTGTAGATAACAAGGACTATAGCAGGTGTTTACCTTTCCCACACATTGATGTTCTGTAGATAACAAGGACTAGAGCTGGTGTTTACCTTTCCCACACATCAATGTTCTGTAGATAACAAGGACTATAGCAGGTGTTTACCTTTCCCACACATTGATATTCTGCAGATAACAAGGACTATAGCAGGTGTTTTCCTTTCCCTCACATTGATGTTCTGTATATGACAAGGACTAGAGCAGGTGTTTATCTTTCCCACACATCGATGTTCTGTAGATAACAAGGACTATAGCAGGTGTTTACCTTTCCCACACATCGATGTTCTGTAGATAACAAGGACTAGAGCAGGTGTTTTCCTTTCCCTCACATTGATGTTCTGTATATGACAAGGACTAGAGCAGGTGTTTATCTTTCCCACACATCGATGTTCTGCAGATAACAAGGACTAGAGCAGATGTTTACCTTTCCCACACATTGATATTCTGTAGATAACAAGGACTAGAGCAGGTGTTTAACTTTCCCACACATTGATATTCTGTAGATAACAAGGACTAGAGCAGGTGTTTACCTTTCCCACACATCGATGTTCTGCAGATAACAAGGACTATAGCAGGTGTTTACCTTTCCCTCACATTGATATTCTGTAGATAACAAGGACTATAGCAGGTGTTTACCTTTCCCACACATCGATGTTCTGAAGATAACAAGGACTATAGCAGGTATTTACCTTTCCCACACATCGATGTTCTGTAGATAACAAGGACTATAGCAGGTGTTTACCTATCCCACACATCGATGTTCTGTAGATAACAAGGACTATAGAAGGTGTTTACCTATCCCACACATTGATGTTCTGTAGATAACAAGGTCTATAGCAGGTGTTTTCCTTTCCCTCACATTGATGTTCTGTAGATAACAAGGACTAGAGCAGGTGTTTACCATTCCCACTCATCGATGTTCTGTAGATAACAAGGACTATAGCAGGTGTTTACCTATCCCACACATTGATGTTCTGTAGATAACAAGGACTAGAGCAGGTGCTTATCTTTCCCACACATTGATATTCTGTAGATAACAATGACTAGAGCAGGTGTTTACCTTTCCCACACATCGATGTTCTGTAGATAACAAGGACTATTGCAGGTGTTTACCTATCCCACACATCGATATTCTGTAGATAACAAGGACTATAGCAGATGTTTACCTTTCCCACACATCGATGTTCTGTAGATAACAAGGACTATAGCAGGTATTTACCTTTCCCACACATCAATGTTCTGTAGATAACAAGGACTATAGCAGGTGTTTACCTTTCCCACACATTGATATTCTGCAGATAACAAGGACTATAGCAGGTGTTTTCCTTTCCCTCACATTGATGTTCTGTATATGACAAGGACTAGAGCAGGTGTTTATCTTTCCCACACATCGATGTTCTGCAGATAACAAGGACTAGAGCAGATGTTTACCTTTCCCACACATCGATGTTCTGTAGATAACAAGGACTAGAGCAGGTGTTTACCTATCCCACACATTGATATTCTGTAGATAACAAGGACTATAGCAGGTGTTTACCTATCCCACACATCGATATTCTATACATAACAAGGACTAGAGCAGGTGTTTACCTATCCCACACATCGATATTCTATACATAACAAGGACTATAGCAGGTGTTTACCTTTCCCACACATCGATATTCTGTAGATAACAAGGACTAGAGCAGGTGTTTACCTTTCCCACACATCGATGTTCTGTAGATAACAAGGACTATAGCTGGTGTTTACCTTTCCCTCACATCAATATTCTGTAGATAACAAGGACTATAGCAGGTGTTTACCTATCCCACACATTGATATTCTGTAGATAACAAGGACTAGAGCAGGTGTTTACCTTTCCCACACATCGATGTTCTGTAGATAACAAGGACTATAGCTGGTGTTTACCTTTCCCTCACATCAATATTCTGTAGATAACAAGGACTATAGCAGGTGTTTACCTATCCCACACATTGATATTCTGTAGATAACAAGGACTAGAGCAGGTGTTTACCTTTCCCACACATTGATATTCTGTAGATAACAAGGACTATAGCAGGTGTTTACCTATCCCACACATCGATATTCTGTACATAACAAGGACTATAGCAGGTGTTTACCTTTCCCTCACATTGATGTTCTGTAGATGACAAGGACTATAGCAGGTGTTTACCTTTCCCACACATTGATATTCTGTAGATAACAAGGACTAGAGCAGGTGTTTACCTTTCCCACACATCGATGTTCTGCAGATAACAAGGACTATAGCAGGTGTTTACCTTTCCCTCACATTGATATTCTGCAGATAACAAGGACTAGAGCAGGTGTTTACCTTTCCCACACATCGATGTTCTGTAGATAACAAGGACTATAGCTGGTGTTTACCTTTCCCTCACATCAATATTCTGTAGATAACAAGGACTATAGCAGGTGTTTACCTATCCCACACATTGATATTCTGTAGATAACAAGGACTAGAGCAGGTGTTTACCTTTCCCACACATTGATATTCTGTAGATAACAAGGACTATAGCAGGTGTTTACCTATCCCACACATCGATATTCTGTACATAACAAGGACTATAGCAGGTGTTTACCTTTCCCTCACATTGATGTTCTGTAGATGACAAGGACTATAGCAGGTGTTTACCTTTCCCACACATTGATATTCTGTAGATAACAAGGACTATAGCAGGTGTTTACCTTTCCCACACATTGATATTCTGTAGATAACAAGGACTAGAGCAGGTGTTTACCTTTCCCACACATCGATATTCTGTAGATAACAAGGACTAGAGCAGGTGTTTACCTTTCCCACACATCGATGTTCTGCAGATAACAAGGACTATAGCAGGTGTTTATCTTTCCCACACATCGATGTTCTGTAGATAACAAGGACTATAGCAGGTGTTTATCTTTCCCACACATCGATGTTCTGCAGATAACAAGGACTATAGCAGGTGTTTATCTTTCCCACACATTGATGTTCAGTAGATAACAAGAACTAGAGCAGGTGTTTACCTTTCCCACACATTGATGTTCTGTAGATAACAAGGACTATAGCAGGTGTTTATCTTTCCCACACATTGATGTTCTGTATATAACAAGTACTATACCAGGTGTTTACCTATCCCACACATTGATGTTCTGTAGATAACAAGGACTATAGCAGGTGTTTACCTTTCCCACACATTGATATTCTGTAGATAACAAGGACTATAGCAGGTGTTTACCTTTCCCACACATTGATGTTCTGTAGATAACAAGGACTATAGCAGGTGTTTACCTATCCCACACATTGATGTTCTGTAGATAACAAGGACTATAGCAGGTGTTTACCTATCCCACACATTGATGTTCTGCAGATAACAAGGACTATAGCAGGTGTTTACCTTTCCCACACATTGATATTCTGTAGATAACAAGGACTATAGCAGGTGTTTACCTTTCCCACACATTGATGTTCTGTAGATAACAAGGACTATAGAAGGTGTTTACCTATCCCACACATTGATGTTCTGTAGATAACAAGGACTATAGCAGGTGTTTTCCTTTCCCTCACATTGATGTTCTGTAGATAACAAGGACTAGAGCAGGTGTTTACCATTCCCACACATCGATGTTCTGTAGATAACAAGGACTATAGCAGGTGTTTACCTATCCCACACATTGATGTTCTGTAGATAACAAGGACTAGAGCAGGTGCTTATCTTTCCCACACATTGATATTCTGTAGATAACAAGGACTAGAGCAGGTGTTTACCTTTCCCACACATCGATGTTCTGTAGATAACAAGGACTATTGCAGGTGTTTACCTATCCCACACATCGATATTCTGTAGATAACAAGGACTATAGCAGGTGTTTACCTTTCCCACACATTGATGTTCTGTAGATAACAAGGACTAGAGCTGGTGTTTACCTTTCCCACACATCAATGTTCTGTAGATAACAAGGACTATAGCAGGTGTTTACCTTTCCCACACATTGATATTCTGCAGATAACAAGGACTATAGCAGGTGTTTTCCTTTCCCTCACATTGATGTTCTGTATATGACAAGGACTAGAGCAGGTGTTTATCTTTCCCACACATCGATGTTCTGCAGATAACAAGGACTAGAGCAGATGTTTACCTTTCCCACACATTGATATTCTGTAGATAACAAGGACTAGAGCAGGTGTTTAACTTTCCCACACATTGATATTCTGTAGATAACAAGGACTAGAGCAGGTGATTACCTTTCCCACACATCGATGTTCTGCAGATAACAAGGACTATAGCAGGTGTTTACCTATCCCACACATCGATGTTCTGTAGATAACAAGGACTATAGAAGGTGTTTACCTATCCCACACATTGATGTTCTGTAGATAACAAGGTCTATAGCAGGTGTTTTCCTTTCCCTCACATTGATGTTCTGTAGATAACAAGGACTAGAGCAGGTGTTTACCATTCCCACACATCGATGTTCTGTAGATAACAAGGACTATAGCAGGTGTTTACCTATCCCACACATTGATGTTCTGTAGATAACAAGGACTAGAGCAGGTGCTTATCTTTCCCACACATTGATATTCTGTAGATAACAATGACTAGAGCAGGTGTTTACCTTTCCCACACATCGATGTTCTGTAGATAACAAGGACTATTGCAGGTGTTTACCTATCCCACACATCGATATTCTGTAGATAACAAGGACTATAGCAGGTGTTTACCTTTCCCACACATTGATGTTCTGTAGATAACAAGGACTAGAGCTGGTGTTTACCTTTCCCACACATCAATGTTCTGTAGATAACAAGGACTATAGCAGGTGTTTACCTTTCCCACACATTGATATTCTGCAGATAACAAGGACTATAGCAGGTGTTTTCCTTTCCCTCACATTGATGTTCTGTATATGACAAGGACTAGAGCAGGTGTTTATCTTTCCCACACATCGATGTTCTGCAGATAACAAGGACTAGAGCAGATGTTTACCTTTCCCACACATTGATATTCTGTAGATAACAAGGACTAGAGCAGGTGTTTTCCTTTCCCTCACATTGATGTTCTGTATATGACAAGGACTAGAGCAGGTGTTTATCTTTCCCACACATCGATGTTCTGCAGAAAACAAGGACTAGAGCAGATGTTTACCTTTCCCACACATTGATATTCTGTAGATAACAAGGACTAGAGCAGGTGTTTAACTTTCCCACACATTGATATTCTGTAGATAACAAGGACTAGAGCAGGTGTTTACCTTTCCCACACATCGATGTTCTGCAGATAACAAGGACTATAGCAGGTGTTTACCTTTCCCTCACATTGATATTCTCTAGATAACAAGGACTATAGCAGGTGTTTACCTTTCCCACACATCGATGTTCTGAAGATAACAAGGACTATAGCAGGTATTTACCTTTCCCACACATCGATGTTCTGTAGATAACAAGGACTATAGCAGGTGTTTACCTATCCCACACATCGATGTTCTGTAGATAACAAGGACTATAGAAGGTGTTTACCTATCCCACACATTGATGTTCTGTAGATAACAAGGACTATAGCAGGTGTTTTCCTTTCCCTCACATTGATGTTCTGTAGATAACAAGGACTAAAGCAGGTGTTTACCATTCCCACACATCGATGTTCTGTAGATAACAAGGACTATAGCAGGTGTTTACCTATCCCACACATTGATGTTCTGTAGATAACAAGGACTAGAGCAGGTGCTTATCTTTCCCACACATTGATATTCTGTAGATAACAATGACTAGAGCAGGTGTTTACCTTTCCCACACATCGATGTTCTGTAGATAACAAGGACTATTGCAGGTGTTTACCTATCCCACACATCGATATTCTGTAGATAACAAGGACTATAGCAGGTGTTTACCTTTCCCACACATTGATGTTCTGTAGATAACAAGGACTAGAGCTGGTGTTTACCTTTCCCACACATCAATGTTCTGTAGATAACAAGGACTATAGCAGGTGTTTACCTTTCCCACACATTGATATTCTGCAGATAACAAGGACTATAGCAGGTGTTTTCCTTTCCCTCACATTGATGTTCTGTATATGACAAGGACTAGAGCAGGTGTTTATCTTTCCAACACATCGATGTTCTGCAGATAACAAGGACTAGAGCAGATGTTTACCTTTCCCACACATTGATATTCTGTAGATAACAAGGACTAGAGCAGGTGTTTAACTTTCCCACAAATTGATATTCTGTAGATAACAAGGACTAGAGCAGGTGTTTACCTTTCCCACACATCGATGTTCTGCAGATAACAAGGACTATAGCAGGTGTTTACCTTTCCCTCACATTGATATTCTGTAGATAAAAAGGACTATAGCAGGTGTTTACATTTCCCACACATCGATGTTCTGAAGATAACAAGGACTATAGCAGGTGTTTACCTTTCCCACACATCGATGTTCTGTAGATAACAAGGACTATAGCAGGTGTTTTCCTTTCCCACACATCGATGTTCTGTAGATAACAAGGACTATAGCAGGTGTTTACCTTTCCCACACATCGATGTTCTGCAGATAACAAGGACTATAGCAGGTGTTTACCTTTCCCTCACATTGATATTCTGTAGATAACAAGGACTATAGCAGGTGTTTACCTTTCCCACACATTGATATTCTGTAGATAACAAGGACTATAGCAGGTGTTTACCTATCCCACATATCGATGTTCTGTAGATAACAAGGACTACTGCAGGTGTTTACCTTTCCCACACATTGATGTTCTGTAGATAAGAAGGACTATAGCAGGTGTTTACCTTTCCCACACATCGATGTTCTGTAGATAACAAGGACTAGAGCAGGTGTTTACCTATCCCACACATTGATATTCTGTAGATAACAAGGACTATAGCAGGTGTTTACCTATCCCACACATCGATATTCTATACATAACAAGGACTAGAGCAGGTGTTTACCTATCCCACACATCGATATTCTATACATAACAAGGACTATAGCAGGTGTTTACCTTTCCCACACATCGATATTCTGTAGATAACAAGGACTAGAGCAGGTGTTTACCTTTCCCACACATCGATGTTCTGTAGATAACAAGGACTATAGCTGGTGTTTACCTTTCCCTCACATCAATATTCTGTAGATAACAAGGACTATAGCAGGTGTTTACCTATCCCACACATTGATATTCTGTAGATAACAAGGACTAGAGCAGGTGTTTACCTTTCCCACACATCGATGTTCTGTAGATAACAAGGACTATAGCTGGTGTTTACCTTTCCCTCACATCAATATTCTGTAGATAACAAGGACTATAGCAGGTGTTTACCTATCCCACACATTGATATTCTGTAGATAACAAGGACTAGAGCAGGTGTTTACCTTTCCCACACATTGATATTCTGTAGATAACAAGGACTATAGCAGGTGTTTACCTATCCCACACATCGATATTCTGTACATAACAAGGACTATAGCAGGTGTTTACCTTTCCCTCACATTGATGTTCTGTAGATGACAAGGACTATAGCAGGTGTTTACCTTTCCCACACATTGATATTCTGTAGATAACAAGGACTAGAGCAGGTGTTTACCTTTCCCACACATCGATGTTCTGCAGATAACAAGGACTATAGCAGGTGTTTACCTTTCCCTCACATTGATATTCTGCAGATAACAAGGACTAGAGCAGGTGTTTACCTTTCCCACACATTTATATTCTGTAGATAACAAGGACTAGAGCAGGTGTTTACCTTTCCCACACATCGATATTCTGTAGATAACAAGGACTAGAGCAGGTGTTTACCTTTCCCACACATCGATGTTCTGTAGATAACAAGGACTATAGCTGGTGTTTACCTTTCCCTCACATCAATATTCTGTAGATAACAAGGACTATAGCAGGTGTTTACCTATCCCACACATTGATATTCTGTAGATAACAAGGACTAGAGCAGGTGTTTACCTTTCCCACACATCGATGTTCTGTAGATAACAAGGACTATAGCTGGTGTTTACCTTTCCCTCACATCAATATTCTGTAGATAACAAGGACTATAGCAGGTGTTTACCTATCCCACACATTGATATTCTGTAGATAACAAGGACTAGAGCAGGTGTTTACCTTTCCCACACATTGATATTCTGTAGATAACAAGGACTATAGCAGGTGTTTACCTATCCCACACATCGATATTCTGTACATAACAAGGACTATAGCAGGTGTTTACCTTTCCCTCACATTGATGTTCTGTAGATGACAAGGACTATAGCAGGTGTTTACCTTTCCCACACATTGATATTCTGTAGATAACAAGGACTAGAGCAGGTGTTTACCTTTCCCACACATCGATGTTCTGCAGATAACAAGGACTATAGCAGGTGTTTACCTTTCCCTCACATTGATATTCTGCAGATAACAAGGACTAGAGCAGGTGTTTACCTTTCCCACACATCGATGTTCTGTAGATAACAAGGACTATAGCTGGTGTTTACCTTTCCCTCACATCAATATTCTGTAGATAACAAGGACTATAGCAGGTGTTTACCTATCCCACACATTGATATTCTGTAGATAACAAGGACTAGAGCAGGTGTTTACCTTTCCCACACATTGATATTCTGTAGATAACAAGGACTATAGCAGGTGTTTACCTATCCCACACATCGATATTCTGTACATAACAAGGACTATAGCAGGTGTTTACCTTTCCCTCACATTGATGTTCTGTAGATGACAAGGACTATAGCAGGTGTTTACCTTTCCCACACATTGATATTCTGTAGATAACAAGGACTAGAGCAGGTGTTTACCTTTCCCACACATCGATGTTCTGCAGATAACAAGGACTATAGCAGGTGTTTACCTTTCCCTCACATTGATATTCTGCAGATAACAAGGACTAGAGCAGGTGTTTACCTTTCCCACACATCGATGTTCTGTAGATAACAAGGACTAGAGCAGGTGTTTACCTTTCCCACACATCGATGTTCTGTAGATAACAAGGACTAGAGCAGGTGTTTACCTTTCCCTCACATTGATGTTCTGTAGATAACAAGGACTAGAGCAGGTGTTTACCTTTCCCACACATCAATGTTCTGTAGATAACAAGGACTAGAGCAGGTGTTTACCTTTCCCACACATTGATATTCTGTAGATAACAAGGACTATAGCAGGTGTTTACCTTTCCCACACATCGATATTCTGCAGATAACAAGGACTATAGCAGGTGTTTTCCTTTCCCTCACATTGATGTTCTGTATATAACAAGGACTAGAGCAGGTGTTTACCTTTCCCACACATTGATATTCTGTAGATAACAAGGACTAGAGCAGGTGTTTACCTTTCCCACACATCGATGTTCTGCAGATAACAAGGACTATAGCAGGTGTTTACCTTTCCCTCACATTGATATTCTGTAGATAACAAGGACTATAGCAGGTGTTTACCTTTCCCACACATCGATGTTCTGTAGATAACAAGGACTATAGCAGGTGTTTTCCTTTCCCACACATCGATGTTCTGTAGATAACAAGGACTATAGCAGGTGTTTTCCTTTCCCACACATCGATGTTCTGTATATAACAAGGACTATAGCAGGTATTTACCTTTCCCACACATTGATGTTCTGTAGATAACAAGGACTATAGCAGGTGTTTACCTTTCCCACACATCGATGTTCTGCAGATAACAAGGACTATAGCAGGTGTTTACCTTTCCCACACATTGATGTTCTGTAGATAACAAGGACTATAGCAGGTGTTTACCTTTCCCACACATCGATGTTCTGTAGATAACAAGGACTAGAGCAGTTGTTTACCTTTCCCACACATCGATGTTCTGTAGATAACAAGGACTATACCAGGTGTTTACCTTTCCCACACATCGATGTTCTGTAGATAACAAGGACTATAGCAGGTGTTTACCTTTCCCACACATCGATGTTCTGCAGATAACAAGGACTATAGCAGGTGTTTACCTTTCCCTCACATTGATATTCTGTAGATAACAAGGACTATAGCAGGTGTTTACCTTTCCCACACATTGATATTCTGTAGATAACAAGGACTATAGCAGGTGTTTACCTATCCCACATATCGATGTTCTGTAGATAACAAGGACTACTGCAGGTGTTTACCTTTCCCACACATTGATGTTCTGTAGATAAGAAGGACTATAGCAGGTGTTTACCTTTCCCACACATCGATGTTCTGTAGATAACAAGGACTAGAGCAGGTGTTTACCTATCCCACACATTGATATTCTGTAGATAACAAGGACTATAGCAGGTGTTTACCTATCCCACACATCGATATTCTATACATAACAAGGACTAGAGCAGGTGTTTACCTATCCCACACATCGATATTCTATACATAACAAGGACTATAGCAGGTGTTTACCTTTCCCACACATCGATATTCTGTAGATAACAAGGACTAGAGCAGGTGTTTACCTTTCCCACACATCGATGTTCTGTAGATAACAAGGACTATAGCTGGTGTTTACCTTTCCCTCACATCAATATTCTGTAGATAACAAGGACTATAGCAGGTGTTTACCTATCCCACACATTGATATTCTGTAGATAACAAGGACTAGAGCAGGTGTTTACCTTTCCCACACATCGATGTTCTGTAGATAACAAGGACTATAGCTGGTGTTTACCTTTCCCTCACATCAATATTCTGTAGATAACAAGGACTATAGCAGGTGTTTACCTATCCCACACATTGATATTCTGTAGATAACAAGGACTAGAGCAGGTGTTTACCTTTCCCACACATTGATATTCTGTAGATAACAAGGACTATAGCAGGTGTTTACCTATCCCACACATCGATATTCTGTACATAACAAGGACTATAGCAGGTGTTTACCTTTCCCTCACATTGATGTTCTGTAGATGACAAGGACTATAGCAGGTGTTTACCTTTCCCACACATTGATATTCTGTAGATAACAAGGACTAGAGCAGGTGTTTACCTTTCCCACACATCGATGTTCTGCAGATAACAAGGACTATAGCAGGTGTTTACCTTTCCCTCACATTGATATTCTGCAGATAACAAGGACTAGAGCAGGTGTTTACCTTTCCCACACATTTATATTCTGTAGATAACAAGGACTAGAGCAGGTGTTTACCTTTCCCACACATCGATATTCTGTAGATAACAAGGACTAGAGCAGGTGTTTACCTTTCCCACACATCGATGTTCTGTAGATAACAAGGACTATAGCTGGTGTTTACCTTTCCCTCACATCAATATTCTGTAGATAACAAGGACTATAGCAGGTGTTTACCTATCCCACACATTGATATTCTGTAGATAACAAGGACTAGAGCAGGTGTTTACCTTTCCCACACATCGATGTTCTGTAGATAACAAGGACTATAGCTGGTGTTTACCTTTCCCTCACATCAATATTCTGTAGATAACAAGGACTATAGCAGGTGTTTACCTATCCCACACATTGATATTCTGTAGATAACAAGGACTAGAGCAGGTGTTTACCTTTCCCACACATTGATATTCTGTAGATAACAAGGACTATAGCAGGTGTTTACCTATCCCACACATCGATATTCTGTACATAACAAGGACTATAGCAGGTGTTTACCTTTCCCTCACATTGATGTTCTGTAGATGACAAGGACTATAGCAGGTGTTTACCTTTCCCACACATTGATATTCTGTAGATAACAAGGACTAGAGCAGGTGTTTACCTTTCCCACACATCGATGTTCTGCAGATAACAAGGACTATAGCAGGTGTTTACCTTTCCCTCACATTGATATTCTGCAGATAACAAGGACTAGAGCAGGTGTTTACCTTTCCCACACATCGATGTTCTGTAGATAACAAGGACTAGAGCAGGTGTTTACCTTTCCCACACATCGATGTTCTGTAGATAACAAGGACTAGAGCAGGTGTTTACCTTTCCCTCACATTGATGTTCTGTAGATAACAAGGACTAGAGCAGGTGTTTACCTTTCCCACACATCAATGTTCTGTAGATAACAAGGACTAGAGCAGGTGTTTACCTTTCCCACACATTGATATTCTGTAGATAACAAGGACTATAGCAGGTGTTTACCTTTCCCACACATCGATATTCTGCAGATAACAAGGACTATAGCAGGTGTTTTCCTTTCCCTCACATTGATGTTCTGTATATAACAAGGACTAGAGCAGGTGTTTACCTTTCCCACACATTGATATTCTGTAGATAACAAGGACTAGAGCAGGTGTTTACCTTTCCCACACATCGATGTTCTGCAGATAACAAGGACTATAGCAGGTGTTTACCTTTCCCTCACATTGATATTCTGTAGATAACAAGGACTATAGCAGGTGTTTACCTTTCCCACACATCGATGTTCTGTAGATAACAAGGACTATAGCAGGTGTTTTCCTTTCCCACACATCGATGTTCTGTAGATAACAAGGACTATAGCAGGTGTTTTCCTTTCCCACACATCGATGTTCTGTATATAACAAGGACTATAGCAGGTATTTAATTTTCCCACACATTGATGTTCTGTAGATAACAAGGACTATAGCAGGTGTTTACCTTTCCCACACATCGATGTTCTGCAGATAACAAGGACTATAGCAGGTGTTTACCTTTCCCACACATTGATGTTCTGTAGATAACAAGGACTATAGCAGGTGTTTACCTTTCCCACACATCGATGTTCTGTAGATAACAAGGACTAGAGCAGTTGTTT
Organism: Taudactylus pleione; assembly: GCA_031769625.1. Taxonomy (NCBI): domain Eukaryota; kingdom Metazoa; phylum Chordata; class Amphibia; order Anura; family Myobatrachidae; genus Taudactylus; species Taudactylus pleione. The sequence goes on along the minus strand of JAUIMM010000596.1, from coordinate 1,714,349 downwards.
ACCTTTCCCACACATCGATGTTCTGTAGATAACAAGGACTATACCAGGTGTTTACCTTTCCCACACATCGATGTTCTGTAGATAACAAGGACTAGAGCAGGTGTTTATCTTTCCCACACATTGATATTCTGTAGATAACAAGGACTATAGCAGGTGTTTACCTTTCCCACACATTGATGTTCTGTAGATAACAAGGACTATAGCAGGTGTTTATCTTTCCCACACATTGATGTTCTGTAGATAACAAGGACTATAGCAGGTGTTTACCTTTCCCACACATCGATGTTCTGTAGATAACAAGGACTATAGCAGGTGTTTTTCTTTCCCACACATCGATGTTCTGCAGATAACAAGGACTATAGCAGGTGTTTATCTTTCCCATACATCGATGTTCTGTAGATAACAAGGACTATAGCAGGTGTTTATCTTTCCCACACATCGATGTTCTGCAGATAACAAGGACTATAGCAGGTATTTACCTTTCCCACACATTGATGTTCTGTAGATAACAAGGACTATAGCAGGTGTTTACCTTTCCCACACATTGATGTTCTGTAGATGACAAGGACTATAGCAGGTGTTTACCTTTCCCACACATTGATATTCTGTAGATAACAAGGACTAGAGCAGGTGTTTACCTTTCCCACACATCGATGTTCTGCAGATAACAAGGACTAGAGCAGGTGTTTACCTTTCCCACACATTGATATTCTGTAGATAACAAGGACTTGAGCAGGTGTTTACCTTTCCCACACATCGATGTTCTGTAGATAACAAGGACTATAGCAGGTGTTTACCTATCCCACACATTGATGTTCTGTAGATAACAAGGACTAGAGCAGGTGTTTACCTTTCCCACACATCGATGTTCTGTAGATAACAAGGACTATTGCAGGTGTTTACCTATTCCACACATCGATATTCTGTAGATAACAATGACTAGAGCAGGTGTTTACCTTTCCCACACATCGATGTTCTGTAGATAACAAGGACTATTGCAGGTGTTTACCTATTCCACACATCGATATTCTGTAGATAACAAGGACTATAGCAGGTGTTTACCTTTCCCACACATTGATGTTCTGTAGATAACAAGGACTAGAGCAGGTGTTTACCTTTCCCACACATTGATATTCTGTAGATAACAAGGACTATAGCAGGTGTTTACCTTTCCCACACATTGATGTTCTGTAGATAACAAGGACTAGAGCAGGTGTTTACCTATTCCACACATCGATATTCTGTAGATAACAAGGACTATAGCAGGTGTTTACCTTTCCCTCACATTGATGTTCTGTATATGACAAGGACTAGAGCAGGTGTTTAACTTTCCCACACATTGATATTCTGTAGATAACAAGGACTAGAGCAGGTGTTTACCTTTCCCACACATCGATGTTCTGCAGATAACAAGGACTATATCAGGTGTTTACCTTTCCCTCACATTGATATTCTGTAGATAACAAGGACTATAGCAGGTGTTTACCTTTCCCACACATCGATGTTCTGAAGATAACAAGGACTATAAGCAGGTGTTTACCTTTCCCACACATCGATGTTCTGTAGATAACAAGGACTATAGCAGGTGTTTTCCTTTCCCACACATCGATGTTCTGTAGATAACAAGGACTATAGCAGGTGTTTTCCTTTCCCACACATCGATGTTCTGTAGATAACAAGGACTAGAGCAGGTGTTTATCTTTCCCACACATTGATATTCTGTAGATAACAAGGACTATAGCAGGTGTTTACCTTTCCCACACATTGATGTTCTGTAGATAACAAGGACTATAGCAGGTGTTTATCTTTCCCACACATTGATGTTCTGTAGATAACAAGGACTATAGCAGGTGTTTACCTTTCCCACACATCGATGTTCTGTAGATAACAAGGACTATAGCAGGTGTTTTTCTTTCAAACACATCGATGTTCTGCAGATAACAAGGACTATAGCAGGTGTTTATCTTTCCCATACATCGATGTTCTGTAGATAACAAGGACTATAGCAGGTGTTTATCTTTCCCACACATCGATGTTCTGCAGATAACAAGGACTATAGCAGGTGTTTATCTTTCCCACACATTGATGTTCAGTAGATAACAAGAACTAGAGCAGGTGTTTACCTATCCCACACATTGATATTCTGTAGATAACAAGGACTAGAGCAGGTGTTTACCTTTCCCACACATTGATATTCTGTAGATAACAAGGACTTGAGCAGGTGTTTACCTTTCCCACACATCGATGTTCTGTAGATAACAAGGACTATAGCAGGTGTTTACCTATCCCACACATTGATGTTCTGTAGATAACAAGGACTAGAGCAGGTGTTTACCTTTCCCACACATCGATGTTCTGTAGATAACAAGGACTATTGCAGGTGTTTACCTATTCCACACATCGATATTCTGTAGATAACAATGACTAGAGCAGGTGTTTACCTTTCCCACACATCGATGTTCTGTAGATAACAAGGACTATTGCAGGTGTTTACCTATTCCACACATCGATATTCTGTAGATAACAAGGACTATAGCAGGTGTTTACCTTTCCCACACATTGATGTTCTGTAGATAACAAGGACTAGAGCAGGTGTTTAACTTTCCCACACATTGATATTCTGTAGATAACAAGGACTATAGCAGGTGTTTACCTTTCCCACACATTGATGTTCTGTAGATAACAAGGACTAGAGCAGGTGTTTACCTATTCCACACATCGATATTCTGTAGATAACAAGGACTATAGCAGGTGTTTACCTTTCCCTCACATTGATGTTCTGTACATGACAAGGACTAGAGCAGGTGTTTAACTTTCCCACACATTGATATTCTGTAGATAACAAGGACTAGAGCAGGTGTTTACCTTTCCCACACATCGATGTTCTGCAGATAACAAGGACTATAGCAGGTGTTTACCTTTCCCTCACATTGATATTCTGTAGATAACAAGGACTATAGCAGGTGTTTACCTTTCCCACACATCGATGTTCTGAAGATAACAAGGACTATAAGCAGGTGTTTACCTTTCCCACACATCGATGTTCTGTAGATAACAAGGACTATAGCAGGTGTTTTCCTTTCCCACACATCGATGTTCTGTAGATAACAAGGACTATAGCAGGTGTTTTCCTTTCCCACACATCGATGTTCTGTAGATAACAAGGACTATAGCAGGTATTTACCTTTCCCACACATTGATGTTCTGTAGATAACAAGGACTATAGCAGGTGTTTACCTTTCCCACACATCGATGTTCTGCAGATAACGAGGACTATAGCAGGTGTTTACCTTTCCCTCACATTGATGTTCTGTAGACAACAAGGACTATAGCAGGTGTTTACCTTTCCCACACATCGATGTTCTGCAGATAACAAGGACTATAGCAGGTGTTTACCTTTCCCTCACATTGATATTCTGTAGATAACAAGGACTATAGCAGGTGTTTACCTATCCCACATATCGATGTTCTGTAGATAACAAGGACTACTGCAGGTGTTTACCTTTCCCACACATTTATGTTCTGTAGATAAGAAGGTCTATAGCAGGTGTTTACCTTTCCCACACATCGATGTTCTGTAGATAACAAGGACTAGAGCAGGTGTTTACCTATCCCACACATTGATATTCTGTAGATAACAAGGACTAGAGCAGGTGTTTACCTTTCCCACACATTGATATTCTGTAGATAACAAGGACTATAGCAGGTGTTTACTTATCCCACACATCGATATTCTATACATAACAAGGACTATAGCAGGTGTTTACCTTTCCCACACATCGATGTTCTGTAGATAACAAGGACTAGAGCAGGTGTTTACCTTTCCCACACATCGATGTTCTGTAGATAACAAGGACTAGAGCAGGTGTTTACCTTTCCCACACATTGATGTTCTGTAGATAACAAGGACTAGAGCAGGTGTTTATCTTTCCCACACATCGATGTTCTGTAGATAACAAGGACTAGAGCAGGTGTTTACCTTTCCCTCACATCAATATTCTGTAGATAACAAGGACTATAGCAGGTGTTTACCTATCCCACACATTGATATTCTGTAGATAACAAGGACTAGAGCAGGTGTTTACCTTTCCCACACATTGATATTCTGTAGATAACAAGGACTATAGCAGGTGTTTACCTATCCCACACATCGATGTTCTGAAGATAACAAGGACTATAAGCAGGTGTTTACCTTTCCCACACATTGATGTTCTGTAGATAACAAGGACTATAGCAGGTGTTTTCCTTTCCCACACATCGATGTTCTGTAGATAACAAGGACTATAGCAGGTGTTTTCCTTTCCCACACATCGATGTTCTGTAGATAACAAGGACTAGAGCAGGTGTTTATCTTTCCCACACATTGATATTCTGTAGATAACAAGGACTATAGCAGGTGTTTACCTTTCCCACACATTGATGTTCTGTAGATAACAAGGACTATAGCAGGTGTTTATCTTTCCCACACATTGATGTTCTGTAGATAACAAGGACTATAGCAGGTGTTTACCTTTCCCACACATCGATGTTCTGTAGATAACAAGGACTATAGCAGGTGTTTTTCTTTCCCACACATCGATGTTCTGCAGATAACAAGGACTATAGCAGGTGTTTATCTTTCCCATACATCGATGTTCTGTAGATAACAAGGACTATAGCAGGTGTTTATCTTTCCCACACATCGATGTTCTGCAGATAACAAGGACTATAGCAGGTGTTTATCTTTCCCACACATCGATGTTCAGTAGATAACAAGAACTAGAGCAGGTGTTTACCTATCCCACACATTGATATTCTGTAGATAACAAGGACTAGAGCAGGTGTTTACCTTTCCCACACATTGATATTCTGTAGATAACAAGGACTTGAGCAGGTGTTTACCTTTCCCACACATCGATGTTCTGTAGATAACAAGGACTATAGCAGGTGTTTACCTATCCCACACATTGATGTTCTGTAGATAACAAGGACTAGAGCAGGTGTTTACCTTTCCCACACATCGATGTTCTGTAGATAACAAGGACTATTGCAGGTGTTTACCTATTCCACACATCGATATTCTGTAGATAACAATGACTAGAGCAGGTGTTTACCTTTCCCACACATCGATGTTCTGTAGATAACAAGGACTATTGCAGGTGTTTACCTATTCCACACATCGATATTCTGTAGATAACAAGGACTATAGCAGGTGTTTACCTTTCCCACACATTGATGTTCTGTAGATAACAAGGACTAGAGCAGGTGTTTAACTTTCCCACACATTGATATTCTGTAGATAACAAGGACTATAGCAGGTGTTTACCTTTCCCACACATTGATGTTCTGTAGATAACAAGGACTAGAGCAGGTGTTTACCTATTCCACACATCGATATTCTGTAGATAACAAGGACTATAGCAGGTGTTTACCTTTCCCTCACATTGATGTTCTGTATATGACAAGGACTAGAGCAGGTGTTTAACTTTCCCACACATTGATATTCTGTAGATAACAAGGACTAGAGCAGGTGTTTACCTTTCCCACACATCGATGTTCTGCAGATAACAAGGACTATAGCAGGTGTTTACCTTTCCCTCATATTGATATTCTGTAGATAACAAGGACTATAGCAGGTGTTTACCTTTCCCACACATCGATGTTCTGAAGATAACAAGGACTATAAGCAGGTGTTTACCTTTCCCACACATCGATGTTCTGTAGATAACAAGGACTATAGCAGGTGTTTTCCTTTCCCACACATCGATGTTCTGTAGATAACAAGGACTATAGCAGGTGTTTTCCTTTCCCACACATCGATGTTCTGTAGATAACAAGGACTATAGCAGGTATTTACCTTTCCCACACAGTGATGTTCTGTAGATAACAAGGACTATAGCAGGTGTTTACCTTTCCCACACATCGATGTTCTGCAGATAACGAGGACTATAGCAGGTGTTTACCTTTCCCTCACATTGATGTTCTGTAGATAACAAGGACTATAGCAGGTGTTTACCTTTCCCACACATCGATGTTCTGCAGATAACAAGGACTATAGCAGGTGTTTACCTTTCCCTCACATTGATATTCTGTAGATAACAAGGACTATAGCAGGTGTTTACCTATCCCACATATCGATGTTCTGTAGATAACAAGGACTACTGCAGGTGTTTACCTTTCCCACACATTTATGTTCTGTAGATAAGAAGGTCTATAGCAGGTGTTTACCTTTCCCACACATCGATGTTCTGTAGATAACAAGGACTAGAGCAGGTGTTTACCTATCCCACACATTGATATTCTGTAGATAACAAGGACTAGAGCAGGTGTTTACCTTTCCCACACATTGATATTCTGTAGATAACAAGGACTATAGCAGGTGTTTACTTATCCCACACATCGATATTCTATACATAACAAGGACTATAGCAGGTGTTTACCTTTCCCACACATCGATGTTCTGTAGATAACAAGGACTAGAGCAGGTGTTTACCTTTCCCACACATCGATGTTCTGTAGATAACAAGGACTAGAGCAGGTGTTTACCTTTCCCACACATTGATGTTCTGTAGATAACAAGGACTAGAGCAGGTGTTTACCTTTCACACACATCGATGTTCTGTAGATAACAAGGACTAGAGCAGGTGTTTACCTTTCCCTCACATCAATATTCTGTAGATAACAAGGACTATAGCAGGTGTTTACCTATCCCACACATTGATATTCTGTAGATAACAAGGACTAGAGCAGGTGTTTACCTTTCCCACACATTGATATTCTGTAGATAACAAGGACTATAGCAGGTGTTTACCTATCCCACACATCGATATTCTGTACATAACAAGGACTATAGCAGGTGTTTACCTTTCCCTCACATTGATGTTCTGTAGATGACAAGGACTATAGCAGGTGTTTATCTTTCCCTCACATTGATGTTCTGTAGATGACAAGGAGTATAGCAGGTGTTTACCTTTCCCACACATTGATATTCTGTAGATAACAAGGACTAGAGCAGGTGTTTACCTTTCCCACACATCGATGTTCTGCAGATAACAAGGACTATAGCAGGTGTTTACCTTTCTCTCACATTGATATTCTGCAGATAACAAGGACTAGAGCAGGTGTTTACCTTTCCCACACATCGATGTTCTGTAGATAACAAGGACTAGAGCAGGTGTTTACCTTTCCCACATATCGATGTTCTGTAGATAACAAGGACTATAGCAGGTGTTTACCTTTCCCACACATTGATATTCTGTAGATAACAAGGACTAGAGCAGGTGTTTACCTTTCCCACATATCGATGTTCTGTAGATAACAAGGACTACTGCAGGTGTTTACCTTTCCCTCACATTGATATTCTGCAGATAACAAGGACTAGAGCAGGTGTTTACCTTTCCCACACATTGATATTCTGTAGATAACAAGGACTATAGCAGGTGTTTACCTATCCCACATATCGATGTTCTGTAGATAACAAGGACTACTGCAGGTGTTTACCTTTCCCACACATCGATGTTCTGTAGATAACAAGGACTATTGCAGGTGTTTACCTATTCCACACATCGATATTCTGTAGATAACAATGACTAGAGCAGGTGTTTACCTTTCCCACACATCGATGTTCTGTAGATAACAAGGACTATTGCAGGTGTTTACCTATTCCACACATCGATATTCTGTAGATAACAAGGACTATAGCAGGTGTTTACCTTTCCCACACATTGATGTTCTGTAGATAACAAGGACTAGAGCAGGTGTTTAACTTTCCCACACATTGATATTCTGTAGATAACAAGGACTATAGCAGGTGTTTACCTTTCCCACACATTGATGTTCTGTAGATAACAAGGACTAGAGCAGGTGTTTACCTATTCCACACATCGATATTCTGTAGATAACAAGGACTATAGCAGGTGTTTACCTTTCCCTCACATTGATGTTCTGTATATGACAAGGACTAGAGCAGGTGTTTAACTGTCCCACACATTGATATTCTGTAGATAACAAGGACTAGAGCAGGTGTTTACCTTTCCCACACATCGATGTTCTGCAGATAACAAGGACTATAGCAGGTGTTTACCTTTCCCTCACATTGATATTCTGTAGATAACAAGGACTATAGCAGGTGTTTACCTTTCCCACACATCGATGTTCTGAAGATAACAAGGACTATAAGCAGGTGTTTACCTTTCCCACACATCGATGTTCTGTAGATAACAAGGACTATAGCAGGTGTTTTCCTTTCCCACACATCGATGTTCTGTAGATAACAAGGACTATAGCAGGTGTTTTCCTTTCCCACACAACGATGTTCTGTAGATAACAAGGACTATAGCAGGTATTTACCTTTTCCACACATTGATGTTCTGTAGATAACAAGGACTATAGCAGGTGTTTACCTTTCCCACACATCGATGTTCTGCAGATAACAAGGACTATAGCAGGTGTTTACCTTTCCCTCACATTGATGTTCTGTAGATAACAAGGACTATAGCAGGTGTTTACCTTTCCCACACATCGATGTTCTGCAGATAACAAGGACTATAACAGGTGTTTACCTTTCCCTCACATTGATATTCTGTAGATAACAAGGACTATAGCAGGTGTTTACCTATCCCACATATCGATGTTCTGTAGATAACAAGGACTACTGCAGGTGTTTACCTTTCCCACACATTTATGTTCTGTAGATAAGAAGGTCTATAGCAGGTGTTTACCTTTCCCACACATCGATGTTCTGTAGATAACAAGGACTAGAGCAGGTGTTTACCTATCCCACACATTGATATTCTGTAGATAACAAGGACTAGAGCAGGTGTTTACCTTTCCCACACATTGATATTCTGTAGATAACAAGGACTATAGCAGGTGTTTACTTATCCCACACATCGATATTCTATACATAACAAGGACTATAGCAGGTGTTTACCTTTCCCACACATCGATGTTCTGTAGATAACAAGGACTAGAGCAGGTGTTTACCTTTCCCACACATCGATGTTCTGTAGATAACAAGGACTAGAGCAGGTGTTTACCTTTCCCACACATTGATGTTCTGTAGATAACAAGGACTAGAGCAGGTGTTTACCTTTCACACACATTGATGTTCTGTAGATAACAAGGACTAGAGCAGGTGTTTACCTTTCCCTCACATCAATATTCTGTAGATAACAAGGACTATAGCAGGTGTTTACCTATCCCAGACATTGATATTCTGTAGATAACAAGGACTAGAGCAGGTGTTTACCTTTCCCACACATTGATATTCTGTAGATAACAAGGACTATAGCAGGTGTTTACCTATCCCACACATCGATATTCTGTACATAACAAGGACTATAGCAGGTGTTTACCTTTCCCTCACATTGATGTTCTGTAGATGACAAGGACTATAGCAGGTGTTTATCTTTCCCTCACATTGATGTTCTGTAGATGACAAGGACTATAGCAGGTGTTTACCTTTCCCACACATTGATATTCTGTAGATAACAAGGACTAGAGCAGGTGTTTACCTTTCCCACACATCGATGTTCTGCAGATAACAAGGACTATAGCAGGTGTTTACCTTTCCCTCACATTGATATTCTGCAGATAACAAGGACTAGAGCAGGTGTTTACCTTTCCCACACATCGATGTTCTGTAGATAACAAGGACTAGAGCAGGTGTTTACCTTTCCCACATATCGATGTTCTGTAGATAACAAGGACTATAGCAGGTGTTTACCTTTCCCACACATTGATATTCTGTAGATAACAAGGACTAGAGCAGGTGTTTACCTTTCCCACATATCGATGTTCTGTAGATAACAAGGACTACTGCAGGTGTTTACCTTTCCCTCACATTGATATTCTGCAGATAACAAGGACTAGAGCAGGTGTTTACCTTTCCCACACATTGATATTCTGTAGATAACAAGGACTATAGCAGGTGTTTACCTATCCCACATATCGATGTTCTGTAGATAACAAGGACTACTGCAGGTGTTTACCTTTCCCACACATCGATGTTCTGTAGATAACAAGGACTAGAGCAGGTGTTTACCTTTCCCACACATCGATGTTCTGTAGATAACAAGGACTATAGAAGGTGTTTACCTTTCCCACACATCGATGTTCTGTAGATAACAAGGACTAGAGCAGGTGTTTACCTTTCCCACACATCGATGTTCTGTAGATAACAAGGACTATAGCATGTGTTTACCTTTCCCACACATCGATGTTCTGTAGATAACAAGGACTAGAGCAGGTGTTTACCTATCCCACACATCGATGTTCTGTAGATAACAAGGACTAAAGCAGGTGTTTACCTATCCCACACATCGATATTCTGTAGATAACAAGGACTATAGCAGGTGTTTACCTATCCCACACATTGATATTCTGTAGATAACAAGGACTAGAGCAGGTGTTTACCTATCCCACACATTGATATTCTGTAGATAACAAGGACTATAGCAGGTGTTTACCTTTCCCACACATTGATGTTCTGTAGATAACAAGGACTATAGCAGGTGTTTACCTTTCCCACACATCGATGTTCTGTAGATAACAAGGACTATAGCAGGTGTTTACCTTTCCCACACATCTATGTTCTGTAGATAACAAGGACTAGAGCAGGTGTTTACCTTTCCCACACATCGATGTTCTGTAGATAACAAGGACTATAGCAGGTGTTTACCTTTCCCACACATTGATATTCTGTAGATAACAAAGGACTATTACCTTTCCCTCACATTGATGTTCTGTATATAACAAGGACTATAGCAGGTGTTTATCTTTCCCACACATCGATGTTCTGCAGATAACAAGGACTAGAGCAGGTGTTTACCTTTCCCTCACCTTGATGTTCTGTAGATAACAAGGACTATAGCAGGTGTTTACCTTTCCCACACATTGATATTCTGTAGATAACAAGGACTATAGCTGGTGTTTACCTTTCCCTCACATTGATGTTCTGTAGATAACAAGGACTATAGCAGGTGTTTACCTATCCCACACATCGATGTTCTGTAGATAACAAGGACTATAGCAGGTGTTTACCTTTCCCACACATCGATGTTCTGCAGATAACAAGGACTAGAGCAGGTGTTTATCTTTCCCACACATCGATGTTCTGCAGATAACAAGGACTAGAGCAGGTGTTTATCTTTCCCTCACCTTGATGTTCTGCAGATAACAAGGACTAGAGCAGGTGTTTACCTTTCCCACACCTTGATGTTCTGTAGATAACAAGGACTAGAGCATGTGTTTACCTTTCCCACACATCGATGTTCTGTAGATAACAAGGACTAGAGCAGGTGTTTACCTTTCCCACACATCGATATTCTGTAGATAACAAGGACTATAGCAGGTGTTTACCTTTCCCACACATCGATGTTCTGTAGATAACAAGGACTATAGCAGGTGTTTACCTTTCCCTCACATCGATGTTCTGTAGATAACAAGGACTATAGCAGGTGTTTACCTTTCCCACACATCGATGTTCTGTAGATAACAAGGACTATAGCAGGTGTTTACCTTTCCCACACATTGATGTTCTCTAGATAACAAGGACTATAGCAGATGTTTACCTTTCCCTCACATCGATGTTCTATAGATAACAAGGACTATGGCCCTCATTCAGAGCCGCTCGTTAGCGGCAGTACGCTCGTTCCGAGCGATGTTTGCACATCTGCGCATGCGTACGGTTTTTAGTACGCATGCGCGAACCAGTCAGTGCGGCCAAAAATCGTTTGTACGCTATATAGCGAGTGCCTGCTATTTTGAGTGACAGAATGAGGCGTATGTGGGTGGTAACAGGGGAAGGTGCTTGAAAACGGGGAGTGGAGATCCGAACGCAGGCGTGCTTAAAGGTCAAAACGGGCGTATTATGGGTGTGCATAATTAATACAGCAGCGTCATTGACCACGTCACTGGGTTATTTTATAGCCAAAACTGCTCGCAAATTTGTGGTAGCAAACACCAACCACAAGAATAGCGAGCAGTTCATACGCTGGTCGATGTACTCGATTAATCTAATAAATAGCGGACATGATGTATGGTGCGTGCGGCCAGGGGGCGTTTTTAACAAATAAACGAGCGTATGTTTTGCTCGCTCGTTCAGACTTAGAGGTGTGAACAGACTGCAATTTGCGAACGGATCATTTGAATAGCCACCCCTTGTTTTTGAACGAACGACCGCAAATAGCGAACGGCTCTGAATGATGGCCAATAGCAGGTGTTTACCTTTCCCACACATCGATGTTCTGTAGATAACAAGGACTAGAGCAGGTGTTTACCTTTCCCTCACATCGATGTTCTGTAGATAACAAGGACTAGAGCAGGTGTTTACCTTTCCCACACATCGATGTTCTGTAGATAACAAGGACTATAGCAGGTGTTTACCTTTCCCACACATTGATGTTCTCTAGATAACAAGGACTATAGCAGGTGTTTACCTTTCCCTCACATCGATGTTCTGTAGATAACAAGGACTATAACAGGTGTTTACCTTTCCCACACATTGATGTTCTGTAGATAACAAGGACTATAGCAGGTGTTTTCCTTTCCCACACATCGATGTTCTGTAGATAACAAGGACTAGAGCAGGTGTTCACCTTTCCCACACATCGATGTTCTGTAGATAACAAGGACTAGAGCAGGTGTTTACCTTTCCCTCACATCGATGTTCTGTAGATAACAAGGACTAGAGCAGGTGTTTACCTTTCCCACACATCGATGTTCTGTAGATAACAAGGACTATAGCAGGTGTTTACCTTTCCCACACATTGATGTTCTCTAGATAACAAGGACTATAGCAGGTGTTTACCTTTCCCTCACATCGATGTTCTGTAGATAACAAGGACTATAGCAGGTGTTTACCTTTCCCACACATCGATGTTCTGTATATAACAATAGCAGCTGTTTGCAACTAAACTCATCATTATTAGTCCTGATTACTTTGCAGCAAACAATGTATACCTGAACTCCACTAAACAACCTGGTATATTAGTAACATAAATAATGCTTTCAATTTAAAGCAGTGTAATAGAATTTTTTACTGAAAACTCTACATTTGTTCAAGCACAATTTATTTAATTGCTGCCCACATTGTTTTTCATACAACTTATAAGCGCATTTAAATGCACACTAATAACTATTTAATTGGTTAATTGTTTTGATTGGATATAACATTAATATCAATTAAAGGGCTAATTTAGAATTTAAGTTAATAATGGATGTCATGCCTTCAGCATAGGGTTATGTTACACTAATTCACATTAGCAGCCCCACCTAGTGGTCAGGACAGCAGCAGTTTAAATCTCATCCATTTTGACCTTCTTAGCATTCCATAGCAGTCTAGCAATGCATTCTGGGCTAAAGGAGCAGTAAGCAGCCATTTTCCCTTTCAGATGGTCCCAGACAGTCATCATTACATATGCTCAACCTGGTACAGAATCCAATGGTGAGTTCTTAGCTTCAACTGTACCATAGGTCTGCTAGCCAGTTATGTTATGCATGTTAGCTGTACTATGTGACATTGCAGCCTGTACTTTGCATACTGTATGTTTCATGTTGTTTGCATATCCCATGTTATGTATATGTTTGCCTTGCATTCCCATGTACATATAGTAATCACCTTTTATTGTTTGTTTACAGTTTTACCACATCACTTGCAATATCATTACTAATCATCACATCACTTGTCTTATCATCACATTACTTATCATTTCCACGCAAGTTCCTCTATCAAATAATAAACTCAGTTCTTCAGATCACATCTGACTGGATTATTAGAAGATAGAGTATTGGTTATGCTGGCTGCTCCAAATTTGTCAGACACTTAGTGCGGGGCAGTACAGTAAAACATCGGGCTCCCAGCGTGTGATGCATATATCTGACTTCATCTGCAACATTTCTGTAAGCAAGTGGGACACAGACCGACTCACAGATCTGTTACACTGCCAGCCAGAGCTATCTGCATATGACAGCACAAAAGTTTCTATACAGTCTAACCATGGCAGCTCAGCTATAGGAGTACCACCATTGACTACACAGGAATTTCACACTGTCAGTACAGCCACCTGCATATGGCAAGACAACAGTCCCTGCACAGTCAAACAGCCTAACAACAGTCCCAAGACCCTGACTACTCAGAGACCTGCTACAGTGGCAGCTCAGTTATCTGCACATTACAATACAGCAGCCTCTACACAGTCAAGCATTTCCATTCCATCATCATGTCACAGAAAATGACATCTTCATACAAAACAAGGTCCCAAGTCTCTAGTTCATCCAAATCTTTATCTGTCAGCAAGCTGCAAAAGTGCGGGCCACCTTTGCTGAACAAGAGATGCAATTGAAAATAGAAAAGTCACGTTTAGAAGCAGAGAAAGTAATAGAAAGGTCACGTCTGGATGCAGAAAGAGATATGGAGAGGTCACGTCTGGATGCAGAAAGAGATATGGAGAGGTCACGTCTGGATGCAGAAAGGTCACGTCTGGATGCAGAAAGGTCACGTCTGGATGCAGAAAGGTCACGTCTGGATGCAGAAAGGTCACGTCTGGATGCAGAAAGGTCACGTCTGGATGCAGAAAGAGATATGGAGAGGTCACGTCTGGATGCAGAAAGAGATATGGAGAGGTCACGTCTGGATGCAGAAAGAGATATGGAGAGGTCACGTCTGGATGCAGAAAGATCACGTCTGGATGCAGAAAGGTCACATCTGGATGCAGAAAGGTCACGTCTGGATGCAGAAAAGGTCACGTCTGGATGCAGAAAAGGTCACGTCTGGATGCAGAAAAGGTCACGTCTGGATGCAGAAAAGGTCACGTCTGGATGCAGAAAAGGTCACGTCTGGATGCAGAAAAGGTCACGTCTGGATGCAGAAAAGGTCACGTCTGGATGCAGAAAAGGTCACGTCTGGATGCAGAAAAGGTCACGTCTGGATGCAGAAAGGTCACGTCTGGATGCAGAAAGGTCACGTCTGGATGCAGAAAGGTCACGTCTGGATGCAGAAAGGTCACGTCTGGATGCAGAAAGAGTTATGGAGAAACAACACCTAGAAGCAATTAGTGAGAAGCTCACTGCAGAGAAGGAGGCCTCAGCTGCTATGGCCGAAGCACAATTCTTAGAGTCTGCAGAACTTCTTAATATAAGGAGGATCAATGTGCTTGATGCAGAGCTTGGATCGCAGAATTCATTGCAATGCACATCAGAATATGTAAATCAAGCTTTCAAAATGGACAGCAAACCTCAATCAGTACAAAGCATGCATTCAAATTTCATCAGTGAAACAAGCCAAACACACAATGCAGTGCGCCCACTAGTCAACAGTGAGCTGCAAACTTGCAAACAAGAGAATTCTAGACACAGGGAACCCATGAGGGACAACTCTCCTCACACCAGGTGTCTAAATCCGCAAACTACAACAAAGGCACAACTACCCGCACATAAAAGTAGGGGTGAGCGGGTTCAGTTTTACTCGGTTCTTATCGCCACTTTACCGCAATTTCGGCTCGATTTCATTCGCTACCCAAAACACGTGTTCGGCGATAGCCAATAAAAAGATCCAAGTAAAACCGAACCCGCTCACCCCTACATAAAAGTGGTATGATACAAGCCAACAGGAACTATACAATCCTAACAGGTATGACCACGCACCATTTACTCACCATGTTAATGCACAAACAGCATCTCCTAGAGCCAATCAAGACACATTAGACTTTGCCAAGTTTCTTGCTTGCTGTG
The DNA here is from genome assembly GCA_031769625.1 of Taudactylus pleione. Lineage (NCBI taxonomy): Eukaryota > Metazoa > Chordata > Amphibia > Anura > Myobatrachidae > Taudactylus > Taudactylus pleione. Next base: position 1,698,638 of record JAUIMM010000596.1, on the reverse strand, counting down.
AGCTGGTCACAAACGGACTCTCAAAGTTCCATGATTGCACTGAGAGCTTCAGAGCCTGGCAATCCTCTTTCCAAAATGTAATCAGAGAGTTAGACCTTTCACATAGCAACGAGATAGACCTTTTAATTAAATGGCTTGGGAATGAATCCGCTGACATGCTAGAAGGTTAAAAGTGATCAATATTAGTCACCCTGAGAATGGCCTTAAAATGATCTGGGATAGATTAAATGAGTGCTATGGCTCACCAGAGATAATAGAAAGTGCACTATTCAAAAGAATTGGTGATTTCCCTAGGTTACCTAACAAAAGATATCAGACTGAGAGAATTAAGTGACTTACTAATGGAGCTTCAAGTAGCCAAGTGTGAGGGAGACTTACCAGGACTTGCCTTCCTCGACACGGCCAGAGGCATTAACCCTACAGTGCAAAAGCTACCTTACAATCTGCAGGAGCAATGGCTCATCCATGGTTCCAAATATAAGCAGCGGCACAACGTACCATTTCCACCATTCTCTGTTTTTGTGGACTTCGTGCACCAACAAGCTAAGACAAGGAATGATCCTAGTTTTGCCTTTACACTGACCAGCTCAACCCCTATTCTACCTAAGCCCCGCAAAATGTCAGTTACAGTTCACAAGACTAATGTGCATTATACAGATTCTTCCCACAGGTCTACACATTCTACTCACCAGGAGAACAAAGATAAAGATCCTGCCAAGCAGTGTCCTCTGCATAACAAACCGCATCCTCTCCTGACATGCAAAGCCTTGGAGAAAAGTCCCTGGAGAACCGCAAAGCATTCCTAAGAGAAAACGGCATCTGCTACAAGTGCTGCTCTTCTACAACCCACCTTGCCAAGGATTGTAAGGTTAGTGTTAACTGCATAGAATGTCACAGCACAGAACACAACACAGCTCTACACCCTGGACCTTCCCCATTGACTTTACAACACAGTTATGGTGACACAGAGCATGGCGGGGAGCTCAGTGTGGAGCAAAGAGACACTACTGCAGTCATACCAGAGATAACTTCACAATGTCTGCAAAGACACTATTAGTGGAAGATCTTGCTCCTAAATCTGTTTAGTCAGAGTCTACCCTAACGGCGAAAACCGGAGAAAGCCGTCAAACTTTAAGCAATCCTAGATGATCAAAGTAATAAGTCTCTAGCCAGATCAACCTTCTTTGAGACCTTTAATAGCATAGGACCCAGCACTCCATACTCCTTAAGGACTTGTGCAGGGAGTTTTGAGACAATGGGGAGAACAGTAATCGGCTATCAAGTCGAGTCCTTAGACAGAAAGACATGCCTTCCCTTACCCACTATCACTGAATGCAATGAGATCCCTGATTATAGGTCTGAAATCCCTACACCAGACGCAGCTATCCATCATGCACATTTGAAACGTATAGCACATCTGATACCTGAACTGGACCCACTAGCCCAGATAATTCTACTCATTGGGAGAAATATCTTACGAGTCCACAAAGTCAGAAGTCAGATTAACAGTCCACACAATGCCCCTTATGCTCAAAGATTAGACCTAGGATGGGTCATAATAGGAGAAGTATGTCTTGGAAATGTGCATAAACCAGCTACCGTCAACAGCATGCTTACCTGTACTTTAGAAAACAGATGCCCTTCTCTATTTCAACCATGTCACAATCACTTCCTTGTAAAGGAGCTACCACACTGCACTGTCATAGACTCTCCTAGTGACAACCACATCTGTGACAGCTACCAAGACCATTTGGCTTGCACAGTCTTCCAAAGAACAAAAAGGGATGACCAAGTCGCAATGTCCATAGAGGACAATCTATTTCTGGAAATAATGAAAAAGGGACTAGTCAAAAATGATGCCAACAGTTGGGTTGCACCTCTACCCTTTAAAACACACAGATGGCGCCTACCTAACAGAGAACAAGTATTTAAACGTTTCTCTTCACTAAAATGCAACTTCTACAGGAAGCCAGAAATTAAAGATCACTTCTTCTCGGTCATGCTGAGATAGCTCCCATTCCTAAAGACACAAATGAATGCTGGTACTTACCAATGTTTGGATTATACCACCCAAAGAAACCAGGTCAGATAAGAGTCATGTTTGATTCCAGTGCCATCTCCTTAAATGATGTTCTCCTGACAGGACCAGACCTTAACAACAAACTCCTTGGAGTACTCATATGTTTCCGCAAGGACTCTATTGCTTTCACAGCTGACATTTAACAAATGTTTCATTGCTTCCTCGTGAGGGAAAGTGACAGGAATTTTGTAAGATTCCTTTGGTTCAGAGACAACAACCCCTCTAAAGATATTGCAGATTACCGCATAAGGGTACTCATCTTTGGTAACAGCCCTTCCCCTGCAGTTGCCATCTATGGACTCAGACGTTCAGCTCAAGAGGGTGAGCTAGAGTATTGTTCTGATGTTAGACAACTTGTGGAGATTTCTATGTAGATGACTATTTAAAATCTATGCCAACGGATGAGTTGGCAATCAGCCTCCTCAAGAGAGCTCAGGAAATGCTGGTCTGCTCTAATCTCAGGCTTCACAAAATAGCTTCCAACAGCAAAAGAGTGATAGAAACCTTCCCTTCTCAAGATCATACCAGTGACTTAAGGGATTTATATTTAGGAACTGATTCTCCACCAGCTCAATGTAGTCTTGGACTCTTATGAGACTTAAATCTGACTCCTTTACCTTCCAAGTGAACAGTGGGGAAAGACCCTACACCCGCAGAGGTGTCTTGTCTGTTATAAGCAGCTTGTATGACCCCTTAGGATTTGCTGCTCCTGTCACTATCCAAGGTAAAGCCTTGCTCAGAGACCTAACCTGCGAGTCATCCGACTGGGACGCACCTCTGTCTCTTCAGAAAAGAGATTTGTGGGAGGAGTGGAAAAGTTCTCTGTCCACCTTAACCAACCTTTATATTAAACATTCATATGCTCCTGTGCCTTCTACAGAAGTACAAACCAGAGACTATGTGTATTTTCTGATGCTTCAAGCCAAGCAATTGCTGCTGTTGCATATCTTAAAACTGTGGATATTAGAGGCCAGTGTCATATTGGGTTTGTCATGGGCAAAGAGAAGTTACCACCACTTCCAGAGCACACCATACCCAGGCTAGAACTTTGTGCTGCAGTGCCAGCTGTGACAACGATCCATACCATGATCTCACATTGTCAACTTGAGCCACAAAGATTCCAAAGATTCCCAACTTGGAAATTACTTCTTAGAGCAATTACCTGCCTAACTCATACAGCCCGTTCATTTAAACGTGCCACATCTCTAAGAGTGACTGAATGTAAAGGTTGGCATCACTGTCAAAATATTTACGCAACCAAAGAATTACAAATTCACTCAAACATCAACAATAAAGGTGTAGAGAGATACTTCAGTGAGCAAAGTTGTACATGGACTTTCAACCCACCTCATTCTTCTCATATGGGAGGTACATGGGAAAGGATGATTGGCATAATATGCAGAATCCTTGATTCCATATTCCTACAAGTAGGTACTGCAAGACTTACTCATGAGAGTTTAAGAACTTCCATGGCTGAGGTCTCAGCTATCGTCAGTGCCAGACCTTTGACTTCAGTTTCTAATGACCCAGAAGATCCGCTTCTGCTTACTCTTGCTACTCTTCTTACTCAGAAGACCGGGACTATCTATGCTCCTTCTGGAGAGTTCACCAACAAAGACTTATTCTAACAACAATGGAGGCAAGTTCAAAGCCTAGCAAACACTTTTGGGACAGGTGAAAAAGACAATATATCTCTACCCTTCAGCCAAGGACCAAGTGGCAAGTTGCCAAACCCAACCTAAAACCTGGTGACATTGTGCTTGTCAGAGATTGCCAGTCACAAAGTAATGCGTTGCCCTTGAGTATTGTCACCAAGAAGTTCCCAAGCAAGAAAGGAAAACTTCGTAAGGTCGAGGTCAAGATCTGTAAGCAAGGAAAGACAAAGTTGTTTCTCAGACCAGTGTCTGAACTGTTTTTACTGTTACCTACTTAGAGTTTAAATTTGTGGTATCAACGATACCAGACGGGGAGTGTCATGCCTTCAGCATAGGGTTATGTTACACTAATTCACATTAGCAGCCCCACCTAGTGGTCAGAACAGCAGCAGTTTAAATCTCATCCATTTTGACCTTCTTAGCATTCCATAGCAGTCTAGCAATGCATTCTGGGCTAAAGGAGCAGTAAGCAGCCATTTTCCCTTTCAGATGGTCCCAGACAGTCATCATTACATATGCTCAACCTGGTACAGAATCCAATGGTGAGTTCTTAGCTTCAACTGTACCATAGATCTGCTTAACCAGTTATGTTATGCATGTTAGCTGTACTATGTGACATTGCAGCCTGTACTTTGCATACTGTATGTTTCATGTTGTTTGCATATCCCATGTTATGTATATGTTTGCCTTGCATTCCCATGTACATATAGTAATCACCTTTTATTGTTTGTTTACAGTTTTACCACATCACTTGCAATATCATTACTAATCATCACATCACTTGTCTTATCATCACATTACTTATCATTTCCACGCAAGTTCCTCTATCAAATAAAAAACTCAGTTCTTCAGATCACATCTGACTGGATTATTGGAAGATAGATTATTGGTTATGCTGGCTGCTCCAAATTTGTCAGACACTTAGGGGGTCATTCAGAAGCGGTCGTTAGCGCCGATGCGCTTGGACCAGGTCGATGGCCCCCCACAGAGCATGCGCACGAGGGCGACGGTGCCGGCGTGCGCATGCGTGAGACCCGCTACTACCGACAGTGCCGGTCGTAGCGGGTCTCGATCCAAAGGGGGCGAGCTGTCGATGTTGATTGACAACTCACCCTGTTTGGAAGGCGGGCCGGGGGGGTGGCAGCCCAAACGGAGGCGTTCCCATCAATAGTGATGTCAGTGGAGAGCTTTCAGCTCAGACAGAGCCAGAAGCTCTCCGGGGCTAACGACAAGTGACACCCTACCCTAGGGTCTCGTCGTAAGCCCCGATGGTCACGATGGTCAATGACCATCGCAACCATCACCCGAGCGGTCGTTAGAGCTGTGGGTGTTAACCCACAGCCTAAAGACCACAACAGAGGCGGGCGGTCAGGATGCAAGTGGCCGCCCAGTTTCTGAGCGACCGCTTGCATCCTCCGACCGCCTCTGAATGAGGCCCTTAGTGCGAGGCAGTACAATGGACATCGCACACTACAAACACAGGGGGTCATTCAAAGTACGCTCGCAAACGGGTCGATGTTGCCCCACTGTGCATGCGCATGATGGAGGGAGCTCCGTCGTGCGCATGCGCGAGACCCAGACTGCGACAGCCAAGCTGTCGCTCCGGGTCTCGCACCAAAGGGGGCATGCTGTCGATGTTGATTGACAGCACGCTCCCATGGGAACGCCTACCGTCTGAAGCCGGCCCCACTGACATCACTAGTGATGTCAGTGGGAGTGATTTTGGCTCTGATAGAGCCAAAATCACTCCAGGGCTTGTGGCAGGGAGATCCTACAGCAGGGTCTCCGTTGCAAGTCCGATGGTCGCGATGCTCAAGACAGAGGAGGCTGATCCTGTACCTCATCAAGAACAGAGGAAGGGGGCCGGCTTTCCTTGAGTGACAGCAGGAGCAGGAGCTGTCCCTGTGATTATACTGAACTACTGTCAAAGAACAGGGAGAGGAAAGACACAACATTGTGAGTAGTACTGGACAATTTCCCCTGTCTTCATTCTGCAGCATTGGCTAGTACACACAACCCCATCTGAACAGTGCAGTGCCTAATATAATAATGCTTCAGAGAATAGAGAGAGAAATAGCTATTTTAGGAAAATTAGACTAACAGTTCTTGAAGAGTGATACAGACTTAGGCCCTCATTCAGAGCCGTACGCTCTGAGCAGAGCGCACGCTCTGAATGAGGGCCGGCCTCCATGAAAATGGAGCGACCTCCTGGACGCTCGTATAGCTGTGGGTCACCACCCACAGGCTATACGAGCGTGCATTTTGATGGCCGCGATGGTCGTGACCATCGCGACCATCGAAACTGCGAGCCGGAGCCTGCGGTTGAGGTTTTCAACCGCAAGCTCCGGAGTGATTTTGGCTCTATCAGAGCCAAAATCACTCCCACTGACATCACTAGTGATGTCAGTGGGCCGGCTTCTGACGGGAGGCGTTCCCGTGGCCTACCAAAGGGGGCGTGCTGTCAATCAACATCGACAGCACGCCCCCTTTGATCAGACACAACGAGCGAAGGACTTTCCTTCGCTCGTCGCGTCTGGCGCATGCGCACGACGGAGCTCCCTCCGTCGTGCGCATGCTCAGTCCAGAACATCGACCCACTTGCGAGTGGACAGCCGCTCGTGAGTGGGTCTGAATCAGGCCCTTAGTTATGAATCCCTTGTCTCAGCACATGATAGAAGCATTGCTTTTCCCAAAAAGCTTCAACAGATTATAGCTACCGAACGTAGCCAGGATATTTATAATATTGTGTACAACTATCTTCTCATTAGCTGAAAGGCAGACGAAGCTGTGAATCCACTTTACTGCAGGAAATAACTATTGTCCAGTGTAGTGCCGATAGCAAACAGCCACACACAGTAAGCAGACTACTCAAATTACTTTTCCCTGAGACCGCACGCCCCCTTTGATGCGAGACCCAGAGCGACGGATTGCCCGTTGCTATCCAGGTCTCGCACATGACGGAGCTGGCTCCATCATGCGCATGCACTCTGGGCCACCATCGACCCGGTTGTGAGCACTCAGCGCTTGCGATCGGGTCTGAATCAGGCCCAGTGTCCATACAGCCTCTTATAACAGATACAAAATAACTGTTAAAAGTCCGGATTCAGAAAACCAAAGCATAGTTTCAGTTAACCTCGATGAGACTTTAACATCAGTTCTTCAGGAGAATCTAATGAGTGAAATAGAGCTCAGGATTGCTACACACAATACAAATTGTCAGGGAGCTCAAGTAAGTAAGCATCTTCACTTTGTCAAGCTGACCACTACTGTGTATGTGCACCAACAACAGTAACTTGGCCAGTAATTGTAGACTTTAAAGGTAAAAACCATTAGTCCAGACTAAGGGTTAAAGTTAATATTAGTCTGAGTTATGGAGCGTACACACGGTCAGATTTGTCAGACTTGTCAGATTTGTCAGATGAACGACTGAACGATTAAACGATTTGGACGATTTGACCAAAGTTTTGAACGATTTGAACGATTGAACGATTTTTGACTGCATTAAAATGAATGGAATCGTCCAAGTCTGACTGCAAACTCATCAGATGTCAGATATCGTTATCTGACAAACGGGAACGCGCATCGTTGATCGTCCATCGTTCAGGCATGTCAGATATGAACGATTTTCCTTCAGATATGAACGACTGAACGATTTTTAAATCGTTATCGTCCATATCTGAAGAAAAAATCTGATCGTGTGTATGCACCATTAGAAATATTCATTGTTATCTCTACTAGTAGATAGTTAGCAAAAGTAAAATTGAAAGTTGGAAAATATTTATTCAATAAGCGTTGTTATCGGGGAATGCAATGTATTGTTGATGTTAATTCTGTCAGATAATAACTTTTTCATTCATAGCTCCAGTTCCGGAGTTCCTGTCGAATAAACCTGAATATTGTAAAGTGTTACCTTACTTACATGTGTGTATAGTGTTCAAAATATATTCATTGTTGGAAGTGTAAATCGAGATTTACTGTGTTAGGGAATCAGATCTACTTCATCTCTCTGCCCAGTAACCAAACTTACTGCTACGGAAGAGACCTGTACAACCCTTGGCGAGTGACAATTTGGTTAATCCTGTAGTGCTGGTCTCTACTCCATCTGGATGGAATCTGAACTCTGAAGGGTTCTGTCATGCTCCAGACCCAAAAAAACACCTCCTTACCTTTCCTGTGTCTGTCCAGGCTAGTGCTGAGGTCTGCTCATGCTGTGCATCACTCCCAGATAGCACAGAGGTCTGCTTACACTGCACATGGCTCCTGGCTGGTGCTGAGATCTGTCTGTGCTGCTCCTTCCCCTTTCACTCAGTGTCCTGTCCCTGAGCATGGAGGTGGCTCCCCACAGCTCCTTGCTCACAGCTTGTCTCCCCAGCATGATGGTACACAAGCTGCATGCCAGAGTTACCTCCAGAACAACAGTATGGGTACAACCATGTTGGACTCTGTCACCTGACTCTCTTCCACCAGTCAGAGCACTGCTGATCACAGCATCCAATGCCTGGGGATCCTCCCCTATAAATTTCTTGACTGGCTTCTATTGCAAGTACAATTTTGCTTCTGCTGTAGTTACAGCTCAGTGCTGAGCTCCCAGGTACTTTGTATCTGAATAACATAAGGACACCCACTTCTCCTTACTCACATCCATATACTAGAGGAACATAGCAAAACCATTGGTAACATCGGACCCATATGCACACTAGCACAAGCCCTGACCTTACTCAGAAATTGGTAATAGCCACGCACGCTATCAGTGCTATGGCTGCTTATGGCCACGCAGTGGATAATTTATGCAAGCCACCACAATAGCATTGAAACAGACTGGCACACTTGCGTTCAACTGACCACCCCTCCATCACCACCCACAAACGTCACTTCCTGTCAATCACTCTGCACTGGGTCTGCATAGCCTTAGCAATCGCAGTTCCCATCGCAATTGCTAGCTCATGCACATGAACTGCGATGCATGTGCAGAGCACAAACATCGACCAATTGCGTGCGTATCTGCATTCCTTGCTGAATCAGGCCCCCAATCCGTAACATTCCCATTCCAAGGCTGGTAATCAAGTCTCCAATTCCATCTAGAACTACAGTCTTGTTTTACTACAGAGACTTGTTCATATCTACCTCCATCTGTCCCATCTGAAATCTCCAAACAACGTTCCCATCTGATATCTCCAAACATCAGTTCCATACTATATCTCCAAACATCAGTCCTATAAGATATATTCAAACATTGGTCTCATCCGATATATTAAAACATCGGTCTCAAACCAATCCAGTTCTTCAATTCATCAACATCGGCCTCAAACCAATCCAGTTCTTCAATTCATCAACATTGGTCTGATACCGATCCAGTTCTTCAATTCCTCAACATCGGTCTCAAACTGATCCAGTTGTCACTAGATAGGTCACAAAGCAATTGAGTGCAAACAAAAAAATACAAATCCTATACAAAGCAAGAATTGCAATGGCAAAGATCAGCACAGAAAGGATTACTGGTATATCGATTCAAGTGCAACAAGGCACTGTATCTACAATGAGAAATGGTTCACCAAGTTAATCAAATGTGACCCTATCACTATCAAAGGAATTGTAAATCAAGTAGTTACAGCTATTAAAGTTGGGACAATTAAAGCTCATTAAAAAATTGGGACAAGAACAAGTTAGATAGATCTAAAATGTGCTGTAAGTACCAGAAATGGGAACAAATCTTATCGCTATCAGTGTCCAAGAACAGAGAGGCATAAAGTTTTGCTAAAGAAAAGATAGTGAGAAACAGAAGAGTGACTGTCATTGCTACAAGCACAAGATGCCAGCACTTCTACTTCCTTGACACACATCACTGTTACGACAACTGAGTCACGGGACCTCATTCATAGTCGGTCGTTGCGGCCGCTCGGTCGTACGCCACCGATGTTCGGTAAACTGTGCATGCATAAAATTCGCAATGCGCATGCGCAAACTAGCTATCACGATCAGAAATTTCTCTCTCCTTCAACTTGGCCAGGTCGTTAGTTTGAGTGACAGAATGAGGCGTTTGTGGGTGGTAACAGGGGAAGGTGCTTGTGAATGGGGGAGTGGAGATCCGAATGCAGACGTGCCTGACTATGCAAATGGCATTTTATGGGAGTGCATAATTAACTAAGTAATGTCATGGCACATGTGACAGGGGAGGTTTTTACACTGACTTGATCGTAGTGCTTAAGAGAGGGTATGGTCTACCTTAAGCTCTACAAACAGCACCGATAGTTCCCGATGGTCTCAATTAATCCTTATATGCCCAGAGATGACGTGTATTGCAAACGAGAAGGGGGCATATTTTTAGTCTTACGGCCGCATCCTCCCCTCGCTCGTCCAGCTAACGATCCCAACTTAACGACGCAACTTGCGAGCGCTTCATTTGCATATCCGGACCCTTTTACCTTACGACCGAGCGGCCGCAACGACCAACTCTGAATGAGGTCCACAGTCCTTGGAAATTTGGCATAGAAGATTTGGTCACCTTGGATACGACAGTGTTCAAAAGCTACAGAGCAGGGTGGTCAAAGGAACGATAGCGACTAATGCAGAAAAACCCCTATGTGAGAGCTGTATTGCAGGGAAACAAAGACAACAGTTGGTTTCAAAGTCAACAAACAGCTACAAAACCAATTAAAATAGTGCAATCAGATGTGTGTGGTTGAATGGAAGTAAAATCTGTGAGTTGATACAGATACTTTGTGATGTTTATAGATAGCATAACAAGGATGACATGTACTTTATCAGAGAAAAATCTGAAGTGGCAAAATAGATTGTAGATTACAAGAGAACTGTAGAAAATCAAACAGTTTACAGAGTCAAAAGAGATCTGATAACAGAGAGGTGGAGCAATTCTTAAGAAAATTTGGAATAGAGCATGAATTGACCATTGCCCATACTCCTGAGCAAAATGGTGTCAGTGAGCGAGCAAATCAAATACTAGTAGAGAGAGTAATATGCATGCTAAAGGCTGCAGGAATATATAAACAAGTTTGGGAAGAAGCCATGTCCGCAGCAATTTATCTCAAGAACCGTTCTCCCATGGTTGCCCAAATGGACACAACACCAACTAAAATGTGGTCAAAGAGAAAACCAAGTGTACGACTTCTGAAAACTTTGTGACGTATGGCCTATGTGCATATACCAAAAGAGAAAAGAAGAAATCTAGTTTCAAAGTCAGTGAAGAGCATCAAGCTTGGCTATTGCCACTAGAGCAAAGGTTATAGATTGTGGAATCCAAATGATATCATTAAAGAAATAATGTAAATTGTAGAAAAGCTGGAAGCTGATATGTAGAACAAGTACAATATGTGTCACTGGACATAACAGCAGCTGAAGACATATCTGATACAGAGTGTGGAAGTTCAACCAGAGAGAAAAACCTCTGGAAGGTCAATTTTCAGCAAACCACCCATACACTAGTATCACAGATATATCTCCTGCTTACCTTCCTCTCCCGGAATGGCCCGCTGTCCCCATACACTAGTATCACAGATATCTCCTGCTTACATTTCTCTCCCGGAATGGCCGCTGTCCCCATATACGAGGATCACAGATATTTCCTGCTTACCTTTCACTCCCGGAAATGTCCCGCTGTCCCCATACACTAGTATCACAGATATCTCGTGCTTACCTTCCTCTCCCGGAATGGCCGCTGTCCCCATACACTAGTATCACAGATATCTCCTACTTACCTTCCTCTCCCGGAATGGCCTGCTGTCCCATACACTAGTATCACAGATATCTCCTACTTACCTTCCTCTCCCGGAATGGCCCGCTGTCCCCATACACTAGTATCACAGATATCTCCTGCTTACCTGTCGCTCCCGGAATGGCCCGCTGTCCCCATACCAGTGGCGTAACTAGGGCAGGGCGAGCGAGGTACGTGCCCTGGGTGCCGTGGCAAGCCCCACAGAGGGGTCGCAGCCGGCCAGGACATCATACCCGCACCGCCCCCCCGCCACCATTGCACCAGGTCCCGGACGACTTTATTACTGTGAAGAGCACTGCCTGCTGTTGCTGCTGGGAACTGTAGGGGGAGCTGCAGCAGAAGTGCACAGCCCCTCCCAGGCAGTGTTGCCATTCAGAGCTGACGCCGGAGGCCAGGATGAATCTCCTTCCCCAGCGCTGTCTCTGCTCCGGACCAGCCAGGTAAGTAAGTATTATTATTTTTTTGCTGGTGGGGGTCGGGCTGCCAGAGGGGGAGGGGTAACTTTCAATTGATGTCAGCCTTGTTTTTACTTGGCTGGCTGCATCTATTCTGTGTGAAAGATGTGTGTGTCACTGTGTGTGTGTATCTGTGTCAGTGTGTGTGTCAGCATGTGTGTGTGTATCACTGTCAGTGTATGTGTGTCACTATGTGTCAGCATGTGTGTGTCACTATGTGTCAGCATGTGTGTGTCACTGTGTCAGTGTGTGTGTGTGTGTGTGTCAGCATGTGTGTGTGTGTGTCACTATGTGTGTCAGCATGTGTGTCACTGTGTGTGTGTATTTGTGTCACTGTGTGTGTGTCACTGTGTCAGTGTATGTGTGTCAGCATGTGTGTGTGTGTCACTGTGTCAGCATGTGAATGTGTGTCACTGTGTGTGTATGTGTGTCACTGTGTGTTTGTATCTGTGTCACTGTGTGTGTGTATCTGTGTGTGTCACTGTGTCAGTGTGTTTCAGTGTGCATGTCACTGTGTCTGTGTGTGTGTCACTGTGTGTCTGTGTCAGTGTGTGTGTCACTGTGTGTCACTGTGTTTCTGTGTATGTGTGTCAGTGTGCGTGTCACTGTGTGTCTGTGTCAGTGTGTGTATGTGTGTCAGTATCTGTGTGTGTATGTGTGTCAGTGTGCGTGTATCTCTGTGTGTGTATGTGTGTCAGTGTGCGTGTATCTGTGTGTGTGTATGTGTGTCAGTGTGCGTGTCACTGTGTGTGTGTATGTGTCAGTGTGCGTGTCACTGTGTGTGTGTGTATCTGTGTCAGTGTGTGTGTATGTGTGTCAGTGTGCGTGTCACTGTGTGTGTATCTGTCAGTGTATGTGTGTCTGTGTCAGTGTGTATGTGTATCTGTGTCAGTGTGTGTCTGTCAGTGTGTGTGTGTATCTGTGATGATGTGCTGAGAGATGACACGGAGGGGAGGGATGGTGTGGCTGAGAGATGACAGAGGGAGGAGGTGATGGTGTGGCTGTGAGATGACTCAGGGGGGAGATGGTGTGCTGAGAGATGACGCAGGGGGGTAAGAGGTGGTGTTGCTGAGAGACTACGCAGGGGTAGGTGATGGCATGCTGAGAGATGACGCAGGGGGGGAGTCGATGGTGTGCTGAGTGACGATGCAGGGAGGGAGGTGATGGTGTGCCTGAGAGACAATGCAGGGAGGGAGGTGATGGTGTGGCTGAGAGACAATGCAGGGAGGGAGGTGATGGTGTGGCTGAGAGATGACGCAGGGGGGGAGTCGATGGTGTGCTGAGAGACGATGCAGGGAGGGAGGTGATGGTGTGGCTGAGAGATGATGCAGGGGGGGAGTCGATGGTGTGCTGAGAGACGATGCAGGGAGGGAGGTGATGGTGTGGCTGAGAGATGATGCAGGGGGGGGTCGATGGTGTGCTGAGAGACGATGCAGGGAGGGAGGTGATGGTGTGGCTGAGAGATGATGCAAGGAGGGAGGTGATGGTGTGGCTGAGAGATGACACAAGGGGGAGATTGTTTGGCTGGGAGACGCAGGGGGAAGGAAGTTACACAGGGGGAAGGAAGTTACACAGGGGGAAGGAGTCTCGTTGAACCGCTGTTGTATGATGATGACCTTGTTAATATTCTTACACAAACAGGCATCTTCCAGACGATGTGACCTACAGTACATGAATAGTGAATACCGACTGAAGACGCCATCGTCCCAGGGAGGATACATCTCTTCAGAGGTACCACATTGTGAGAAACCACCGCATAGGTAAGATGCATATGGAATGGAAAGGAATGTTCCGAGAGTGACTAGAAATGGGTGGTGTGTCATGTCGGCACACCACATTCGGTATGTGACCACGCCCCTTTGTCATGTGTCCACACCCGTTTTTTTGACGCGCGCCTATGACACGCACACTTTTTTGGGGTGTATATTTGTGTGTGTATGTGTGTGTGTGGGGGGTGCCATTCTTAAACTTGCCCTGGTCTCCAAAAACCATAGTTACGCCACTGCCCCATACACTAGTATCACAGATATCTACTGATTACCTTCCTCTCCCGGAATGGCCGCTGTCCCCATATACTAGTATCACAGATATCTCCTGCTTACCTTCTTCTCCCGGAATAGCCCGCTGTTCCCATACACTCTTATCACAGATATCTCCTGCTTACCTTTCTCTCCCGGAATGGCCCGCTGTCCTCATACACTAGTATCACAGATATCTCCTGCTTACCTTCTTCTCCCGGAATAGCCCGCTGTTCCCATACACTCTTATCACAGATATCTCCTGCTTACCTTTCTCTCCCGGAATGGCCCGCTGTCCTCATACACTAGTATCACAGATATCTCCTGCTTACCTTTCTCTCCCGGAATGGCCCGCTGTCCCCATACACTAGTATCACAGATATCTCCTGCTTACCTTTCTCTCCCGGAATGGCCCGCTGTCCCCATACACTAGTAATACAGATATCTCCTGCTTACCTTCCTCTCTCCCGGAATGGCCCGCTGTCCCCATACACTAGTATCACAGATATCTCCTGCTTACCTTTCTTTCCCAGAATGGCCCATTGTCCCCATACACTAATATCACAGAAATCTCCTGCTTACCTGTCTCTCCCAGAATGGCCCTCTGTCCCCATACACCAGTATCACAGATATCTCCTACTTACCTTCCTCTCCCAGAATGGCTGCTGTCCGCCAGACTCGGATTCCAAAATGATTCAATACGTCATCATCCTGATGTTGGATTCTCATGGGTTTTGGATACTCTAAAGGTACCAGAGTCAGTGGTACTGTGTCTATCCAGGGGTGCTGTGTCTGTCCAGTGGTGCTGTGTCTGTCCAGGGGATACCGTGTCCATCTAGGGCAGGGGCTGCTGTGTCCATCCAGGGGTTGCTGTATCCATCCTGGGGCGGGGGATGCTCTATCCATCCAAGGGTGCCAAGTGTAATAAAAAATAAAACCTGATAAAAGCTAAATAATATAATTTTTTTTTGTGCTGTACCCCAGGGTACTATTTTTTTTTTTTTTTCTTTTACTGTGTCGCTGCCGGTCAGACCACAGTGTAATATTCATACACGTATTGTGACACTATGGGCCTGATTCAGAGCTGCTCGCTCGCGCTGTGCATTCACAAGCGGCCCAATGTTCTGCGTACACGCATGCGCACGCTTCATTCTGTACAGACAAAGTGGCTGCTCGCTAAGATATGGTGGGCGTGCTTATGCCTTGGCGAGCATTCGCTTCCCATGGCGTTACTTTAACAAATTTGCATATGCATCTAGCGAGCGAACGCAGATAGTGAGCGGGTCTAAATCAGGCCCTATAAGTTGTAGCGCAGTGTAATATTCATACACATATTGTGACAGTGTAAGTGTAACCGCAGTGTAATATACACATATTGTGACACTATGTGGAAACGCAGTGTTATATTCAACACGTATTGTGACACTGTAAGGTATAGCGTACTGTATTCATAAAAATTATTGAGACACTGTAAGTGGAAACGCTGTGTAATATTCAACACATATTTTGACACTAAGTGGTAGCGGTGTATTCATAAAAAATATTTTGACACTGCAAGTGGAAACACAATGTAATATTCAACATCTATTGTGAGTCACTGTTAATGGTATCATAAAAAATATTGTGACACTAAGTGGAAACGCAGTGTAATATCCAACACGTATTGTGACACTGTAAAGGATAGCGCACTGTATGCAGAAAGCTTATTGTGATACTGCAAGTGGAAACACAGTGTAATATTCAACACATATTGTGAGTCACTGTAAATGGTAGCGCAGTGTATTCATAAAATATAATTGTGACACTGTAAGGGATGGCGTTGTGTATTCAAAAAAAATATTGTGACACTGTAAGTGGTAGCACAGTGTTTTACTCTTAAGAATTCTTGTGGCACTGTAAGTGGTAGTGCAATGTGTTATTCTTTTCTTATTCATAAAATATATTGTGACTCTATAGGAAATTGATACTGCAGTGTAATATTTAAAATGCATACAAATTGACATATGTGCTGTACCCCACTTCATTCATGTTTGTTGAGATGGAGAACAATCAGTTGAGAGGATAGCAGGAACCACATACTAGTGCTGGAGCTGCTGCCAGTGCCACAAGTCATGACGATACTACTCTACATCATCTACTAAAGCTGATGCCCAAGGATATACAGGGCTTAAGTCAGGGCATCTAAACTAATTTCTACCCAAATCCGGACAACAATTGTCAAGCCATCTGTACCCATTGCCATGCCAGAGTAAGTAGAGGTAGGGACCCTAACTATCTAGGAACCTCCTCCCTGTTACGTCATCTACAGCGTATTCATCAAAAGTGTTTGCAAAATTCAGAAACTTTGGATAAAAATTTAACAACAAGCAGTCCAGCATCAGCTAGTTCCCTTCTCTCTCTAGATCCAAGCACCTGGCATCTTCACCACCAACACCTTCATCAAAAATATCCTTAATCATGATCGGAAATAGTCCTGCATCCAATTTGATAAGGCTAACTCACTCCTCCCCTATCCTAGATTCCTCAGAAGAATCTGCTGCTGCTGGGAGTGAGTCTTCATCCCAGAAGGGGACCAGGAAGACTACTAGTAGTAGTTCTAAAAAACAATTGACTGTTAAACAATCCTTTGCAAGGAGGAGCAAGTATGACAGCAGTCAACCAGTTGCACAGCAGATCACTGATGCCATAACATCTATGCTGGTATTATATCTGCCATTAGTGCAGTGGATTTTAGACAGTTAATTGAGGTCCTGTGTCCCCGCTACCAAATCTTATTTAGTTTTCACTTCACTAGGAAAGTAATTCCCAGCCTGTTCAGGGATGTTAAAAATAACTTAATTAGTGTCCTCCAAAGTGCTGTTGTACCCACTGTCCACTTAACCACAGATATGTGGACAAGTGGAACAGGACAAACGCAAGATTACATGACTTTAACAGTCCACTGGGTCAGTGTATTGCCTTCAGTGCCACCAACAGCAGCAGCATCTAAGAAACAGCAGCTCATTCAGAGGCAGGCTACTTTGTGTATCACCGGTTCACCGGTATCACTGATAACCTTTTAGAAAAACTCAGGGAAGTCATTGCATAATGGCTTACCCCACTTGGACTCTCCACAGAATTTATGATTTCTGACAATGCCACCAATATTGTGAGAGCATAAATTTCTGTACATTTTTGCCAGTCAGCAGGTGCATGTAGAAGATTGCAGCACCTGCAGGAAATGTTGAATATGCCCTGCCACCAGCTGAAGCAAGAGGTAGTTGCAAGGTGGAACTCCACCCTTTATATGCTTCAGCGGACTGAGCAACAGCAAAAAGCCATCCAAAGCTAGACAGCATACTAAGACATAGAAAGAGGAGGGGGAATGTACTTTACTCAAGCTCAGTTGAAAATACTTTCTGTGTTGTGCAAAGTGCTGAAAGCCTTCGAAGTAGTCACCTGTGAAGTGAGTTCAGAGACTGCCAGCTTGAGTCAAGTACTTTCCCTAATTAGACTGCTGGAAAAGCAGCTTGATAAACTGAAGGAGGAGCTGAAATGAAGCGATTCTGCTAAGCATGTTGGACTTGTTGATCAAGTCCTTTATTCGCTTCGCCAGGATCCAAGGGTTGTCAGGATCTTACAATCGGATCAATACATTTTGGCGATAATGCAGAATCCTAGGTTTGTCATACGTCGTGTCTTTCTTCCCAGCGGAAACAGATCTGAGGAGATGCAAAGAGATGTTGGTAAGGAAATTGTCAGCTCAAGCAGCATGTGATGCAGAGATGGCTCCTCTTTCAGTTTCTCCAGCAAGGGCGGCTGCCAGGAAAAAACTAAACATTCCCAAAAAAAGACCCACTGGTAATGCAGATGAGTCAACACAAGTTTTGATATCTGGTTGGGTCTTAAAGAATTGCCTACTATTAATGAGACCTCTACCATGACTCCAGCTCATACGGTCACCATTAAAAGAATTGTTGAGAATTATTTTAATGATAGTGTACAAATAGGCATGTCAGACAGTCCATTTCACTACTGGCAGAAAAAAAAGGCAGTTTGAAGGCCCTTGCACCAACTGGTTTTGCTGTACTTGAGCTGCCCACCCTTCAGGATGTACTCAGAAAGAGTTTTTAGCACAGCCGGGAACCTTGTCAGCGATAGGCATAGGAGGCTACTTCCTCAAAATGTGGAAAAGATTATGTTCATCAAAATGCACTACAATTTCACGAGAAACACCTTTACCGTCAAATACATCCAAAAATTAAGGAATCATCTGAGGCTTTAATGGTGGATTCCAGCGGGGATGAATTAATATTTTGTGAAGATGATGTACACACTGATGAGTGTGAGGAATCAGATGATGATGGTGACATCTTGCCTTTGTAAAGCCAATTTGTGCACGGAGAGATCATTGCCAGCATTGTCAGCTGCCCATTGCATGATGCGCTGTATGGGGCATTGTTGTCTGACATTTTTAATTTTATAGTATATTAAGCTGCCATCCTGTCTGTCACTGCTGTGTTGCTAATGTTTCATAGATGTCATAAATTATTGTAAACTGCTGTGCTTTTGTGCCACTGATGCTTACTTTTTTTTTCTGTTTCATACTGTATTTATTTCAACTAAAATCACAAATAGGTATATTTGCAAAATACTCTTATGCCAGTTTTCATCCTTGATTTTTAGATACCAAGCTGGTGGGCTTGGCTTTCCTTGATCATAACAGCCATGTTTGGTCAGATGCAACTCAAACACCAAATAGAGAGGCTATTTTGTGATGGTATCTGGAGATGTTCTCGCTCCTTCCCTCCCAGTCTTCCCATACATAATCTCAGAAGTGCAATGATAACAGATGTTTAGTAACAGACTTTAAAATCCCTCTGCCCCCTTCCTGTTCAGAGCTTCCATTTTGTGTGCTGCCACAGACATCTTTGATTCTTTAAAAAAAAAAATCGGAACCACAGAGAAGCTCCATGTCACGTCTGAGACTGGAGTAGAAGACGTGGAGGGCCTAAGTTGTGGGAGGAAGTGGAGACGAGGGGCCTGGATATATGTTCTCCTCATCCACAGGTCTTGAGTGTTGGCGAGACCTGGGCAAAGGTGCGGAATCTAACCCACAGGATGGTGTTCGCCAGTGACCCCCCCAATTGGGATTTGGGCTTAGCTGCACCCCGTGAGCAGGTCGCGGTCCTTTGACCAGGTACCCAAGCCCTGCGGGAATAGAGACCCAACACCCGTGGCCCAGAGGGGTGATGCCTGGATAGGCACTAGTAATACCCTAACCGTACAATAACTATATCTTGACACGTGGATCAAATATCAAGTGGAGACTCACGGTTACTTGAAAAATCGCCAGAGACAGAGGGCACACAGGTAGGGATGGTATACACTGCTGCACGGATATTCACCAGAGACGGGAGGCACACAGGTGGAGATGGTATACACTGCTGCTCGATATTCACCAGAGATGGGAGGCACACAGGTAGAGGTGGTATACACTGCTGCTCGATATTCACCAGAGACGGGAGGCACACAGGTAGAGGTGGTATACACTGCTGCACAATATTCTCCAGAGACGGGAGGCACACAGGTAGAGGTGGTATACACTGCTGCAATAAGAAAGGTTTAGGAACCTGGACCGGGAACTCACTAAGGCACGCTAGGAGACAACCGTTGTTCAGGCAACTTCCTGGAACCTGTGGAACAGTTATATACCCAGGGGAACCCTTTGATAGGTGCACAGCGTCAGCTGATCACTCACCTATCCTGGGAAGAAGATGCTGTCACATGGGCCGACTGTCATGGCGGCGCCCATGTCCGGAATTGTGATGCCAGACACCAGCCCACCAGGAAGCCACTGCATGCGGCTTCTCCCCCGCCGCCACGCCAGCTGCCCGACAACCCAGGATGACAGGGGAAGCCGGCAGCGCGATCCCCGGCTGAGCCCTGACACTCCACTGGGGCAAGGACTGATGTGAATGAGTAAAATATTTTTTGTAAATGCCTCCCCTCCCTCATAAATTTGCTTCGGAATCAAATAATTAAATTAAATGTACTGTTAATCAACCCTTCTTTTCCCTGCCTTCAACAACATACATACTCCAACTCCCTCAGGTCTCTTGAATAATAAAAACATTTGTTTCTTGATGTGCCATGTTGGAAGTTGTACTGCCACAGCTGCTGCAATCTTTGACATGTGGTTGCTGAATGCCAAAAATGTCCAGAAATGTTTATGGTCACAGACAGCATTTCCTGCATGCCCCTTTAAGTTTCAAAATATTCTGAACCACCATGTTGATTGTGGGCAAAACATGGGACTAATTGTTCACCCATACTCTCCCATCCTCCCTCATAAATTTGCTTTGGAATAAAAAAATGAAATAAAATTTACTGTGAATCAACCCTTCCTTTCCCTGCCTTTAACTACATACATACTCCATCTCCCTCAGGTCTCTTGATTAATGAAAACATATGTTTCCTTGTGTGCCATGTTGGGGATTGAACTGCCACATGTTTGTGCCACCCACTGCTGCCGCTTAGCTTAGACAGCCAGCTAGCTTGGTGCAACTTTCGGGCCTAAATTAGATGAAAAACAATATTTTGAGCTATGAGGTGGTCAAAATTAACTGTAAATGAGTGGAAAATAATGTTATTGAGGTCCCAAATTATGTGATTGTAGCAGTTTTTATACATTTTTTTAAGAAAATACAGATCCAAAACAAAAACCAAACCATGCAAGAGCGGTTTTGCAAAACCAAATCTAGATCCAAAACCTCAAAGGAGATACAGATCCAAAAGCAAAACCATGATAGCCGGGATGTGGCTAGTCATGTGACCGGCGGCCGCAAGGCTGAAAGTCACAAACCAGACAGCGGAAAGCCGGCTAGGGATTTATGATAGGGATTGAAATAACGATGCCTATCATAACATTGAGGACATCATCCCGATTGATGGTAAGTCTGGGGTGACATTATCACTAGGTGCAGGGTGAAGTTAGGATTAGGGAGTATAGCGGGGTTAGGGTTGGTTTGGGGGGGGATTATGGTTAGGCACCCCTATGGGGGATGGTTAGGGTTAGGCACCCCCAGGGAGAACAGTTCATTTTTAGGAGCTTAGGAGTGAAGGAATGGGTGCCCGCTGGTAACACACACAGTGGGCGCCCAGCAAATGGAGGGTGCAGGGGGTGCGACTGCACCCCCAGAACCCTCCGTAGTTGCGCCACTGGAGGTGAAGTGCCGATCAGCGGCGCTCCTTCTCCATGCAGCTCTGGGTGACAATGGAGCCAGGTGCCCCCTTCAGGGCTGGTGCACAGCGGCAAATGACTCCATTGTCTCTGGGAGTTCTGCCACTGGTATGGGGACTGTGAAAATTATTGGGGCAGAATTGTAACCAGGAGATATCAGTGATATCTCCTGTGTTACATGATTTTACTAAAGGGAAACTGTTAATTTTCACCCTCATTTGTAAAAATGAAAGGATGTTGAATAGACCCCTCTGTCTCTCAACTTTTAATCTTTTTTTGTCCAACAAACATGAAAACTTTGCTTTGTTTACATCCTAGTATAATATATGTAAGGGATGTGGGATCCAATGTTTTGTCTTCTTTCTTTAGGAATGAGGGTGTATGCCCTACATCCAAATCCATGTTAATGGTTGGCAGTTTACATTTTCCTGGACCACATCTCCAATGGTGTCTTGTCTGACTGCCACCATAGGTCCTCGATTCTTGCAGTAAACAGCTGTTTGAACTGCTTCTGCCCAAAATATTTTGTCAAATCTGCATCATTTAACATAGCTCGTGCTCTCTCTATTGTTCTATTCACCCTGTCACTCACACCATTTGTTCTGGTGTGTAGACAACAGTTCATTGATGCTACATGTCGTTTCTCTTAAGATAAATGGCTAGATCTTTATTTTCATATTCTCCACAAGTTCATCTCAACACTTTTATTTTCAGGCCAGTTTGATTCTCTACGAGACTTTCGTAGTCTTTGTTCTTGGTTGTAACTTTATTTTGTTTCTCAGGAAGCTAATGTGTCATTCTTGTAGCATCATTGATAAGTGTCATAAAGTATCGATTCCCACTCATGGATTCCCTCTCCATTAGTCCACAAATGTCTGTATGCACTTTATTCCAATGGTGCTTTAGCTCTGGATTCTGACTTGGGTAAGGTGGAACATATCTGTTTACCTTTCAGGCAACGTTCATACTCTGGTCTTTCAGGATTGTTCCCCAACATCTACAAGCTTCTGTATAATGTCGTACCCTAGGTGACTGGTCTTGTATGCCATAGCTCCATTGACTGGTTGAAATATGAAGCCACCATCACACAACACTCCTTTGTGTCGAGAATATACAATTGCTGGCACTGGGTTGCTGCCGTAATTATTATTATTATTATCATTTATTTATATGGCACCACAAATGTTCCGCAGTGCCTTACAAAGCACATAAACAAGTTGCAGACAAGCGACTTACAGAACAATACAATACAGGACATGGATAATACATATTTCTACATTAGTGATCATAACACCCAGATAAGCAACAGAGCATAAGCAGCCAAGTGTTAGGTGCCGTAGTGGTGAGTAAGAAGTAGATTAAACTAAAGTAGGGAGAAGTACAAAAGGTTAGAGGGCCCTGCTCATAAGAGCTTACATTCTAAAAGGGGAGGGGAAGACAAACAGGGGTGACACAGATGGGGAGGAAGGTGTATTTATCAGGGAGTTAGAATGACAGCTTTGATAAAATAATGGGTCTTGAGAGCCCGTTTGAAGGATTGCAAAGAGGTGGAGAGTCTGATGGGGAGTGGGAGAGAGTTCCAGAGGTGGGGAGCAGTGCAGGCAAAATCTTGGAGGCGGGAGTGGGAGGAAGTAATCAGCTGGCATGAAAGGCAGCGTGCATTAGTTGAACGAAGAGAGCGGAGAGGAGAGTGAAGGGAGATGAGATCAGAGATGTATATGGGGAAGATTGGGTGAGGGCTTTGTAAGTGAGCGTGAGAACCTTAAATTGGGTTCTAAAAGGGAAGGGGAGCCAGTGGAGGGCTTGTAGGAGAGGGGAGGCAGATGTAGAGCATTTGGAGAGGAATATAAACCATGCAGCAGCATTGAGGACAGACTGGAGAGGAGAGAGATGGGATTTGGGGAGGCCAGATAGGAGGAGGTTACAGTAGTCCAATCTGGAGATGAGCAGTGAGTGTATGAGGGTTTTTGTAGCATCCTGGGTGAGATAGGGTCTGATCTTAGAAATATTTTTGAGATGGAAACGACAGGACTGTTAAAGGTTCTGGATATGTGGTTTGAAGGAGAGGGATGAGTCCAGGATGACTCCAAGACAGCGCACTTTGGGGCTAGATGAGATAGTTATACCATCAATGAATAAAGAAATAGTGGGAAGTGAGGTTATGTGGGAGGGTGGGAAGACGATCAGCTCTGTCTTAGACATATTAAGTTTAAGAAATCGCTGGGACATCCAGGAAGAGATGGCAGAGAGACAGTTGGAGATACGAGTCAGAAGAGAGGGGGAGAGATCAGGGGAGGAAATCTAGATTTGAGCATCATCAGCATAGAGATGATAATGGAGGTCAAAAGAGCTGATGAGTTCACCTAGAGAGGAAGTATAGAGGGAGAATAGAAGAGGTCCAAGAACAGAACCTTGAGGAACACCTACTGTAAGAGGCTGTGGGGGGGAAGATGAGTCATGAGAGGAAACTGAGAAAGATCGGTCAGAGAGGTAGGATGACAGCCAGGAGAGGGCAGTGTCACGTAGCCCAATGGAGTGAAGGATATGCAGCAGGAGAGGGTGGTCCACAGTGTCAAAAGAGGCAGAGAGATCAAGGAGAATGAGAAGAGAGTAGTGGCCCTTGGATTTGGCAGCAAGGAGGGCGTTGCTGACTTTATTGAGGGCAGTTTCAGTGGAGTGGAGAGAACGGAAGCCGGACTGAAAAGGATCAAGGAGGGAGTGGGAGGAAAGAAAAGTGGTAAGACGTTTGTAGACAATCCGCTCAAGGAGTTTGGAGGCAAAAGGGAGGAGAGAGATGGGTCGGTAGTTAGAAAGAAGGTTAGGATCAAGGGTAGGTTTTTAAAGAATGGGGGAGACAAGAGCATGCTTGAATGCAGAAGGAACAGTGCCTAATGAGAGGGAGAGGTTAATGAGGTGGGCAAGATGGGAGCAGGCAGAAAGAGAGAGGAAGCGGAGGAGGCGGGAGGGGATAGGATCAAGGGGGGAGGTGGAAGAGGGGGAGGACCGGATGAGGGTCATGACTTCCTCTCCAGATACAGGGGAGAAGGATGCCAGAGTTGGTAGAGTTGATAGGGAGGGGTGATCTGGGAAAGGAGGAGGTTAAGATCTGGGGGACTGGTTGGATATGATGTACTGACGTATGGAATCAATTTTAGATGTAAAGTAGGTAGCAAAGTCAAGGGCAGAGAGCAAGAAGGGGAGACGAGGAGGGGGTGGGCAAAAGAGGGAGTTGAGAGTGGTGAAGAGACACTGAGGATTAGAGGACTGAGAGATGAGGATCTTGAAATATGACTGTTTAGAGAGGGAGTGAGCAGCACTATAGGATGAGAGCATAAATTTGAAATGGAGAAAATCTGGCATAGAGCGTGATCTTCTCCACTGTCGCTCGGCGGTTCATGAACACTTTTGCCGGTATCTGGTGCATTTGGAATGCCAGGGTTGAGGAGTAGATCTGCGAGTGTAAGTAGTGATTGCCGGAGCAACAGAGTCCATAGCAGAAGTAAGGGAGGTGTTGTATAGGGAAGTGGCTTGGTCAGGACAGGAGAGAGAGAGGATAGGGGAGAGAAGAGAGTCAAGCAGGGAAGAAAAGGAAACTGTGTCCATAGCATCAATGTTACGCTTAGTGATGGTGGCTTTTGGAGGTAGAGAAGGGGAAGGAGAGAGGGACAGGTTAAAAGAGCGAAGGTGATGGTCAGAAAGTGGGAAAGGGGAATTGGAGTGAACAGAAATATCACATCGGTGAGTGAAGACCAGATCTACATAGAGTGTAGCGATGGTGCGGTCTCC
Organism: Taudactylus pleione; assembly: GCA_031769625.1. Lineage (NCBI taxonomy): Eukaryota > Metazoa > Chordata > Amphibia > Anura > Myobatrachidae > Taudactylus > Taudactylus pleione. The sequence continues at coordinate 1,673,693 of JAUIMM010000596.1, read as the reverse complement.
AGTGCTAGAAGGGGAGCCAGCAGGTGGGCAGGAAGGGAGCTTAATGATATGTGGATGGATGTGTGGTGAAGTGACATGGAGAGGGGGGCGGGAGGAGGGATTAGCAGTGGGGTAGTAGGACCCCGGTGGAGTATAAGAGAATGAAAGTGGAGTAATTGGAGAAGATGGGGAGGAAGGTAAACAGAGGAGAGGAGATAAGGGGAAGAGGAAGTGGAGGAGACAAGGGGGAAAGCATAAAGGTGGAAGCAAGGGGCAGGACAAAAGATTAGGTAGACACTGAGTGACGGTGGGAGTTGAAGAAAACATGGTCATGGTAAGGATGATGTGAATAAGGGAAGAAAAAGTTGAAAGTAGGAATGAACAAAGAATGTAAGAGAGAGCAGATTTCCAGAAATGTAAGTAAGAGTACAGTGTGGGAAAAGTGTGTATGTAAAACAAAAGTTTATTATAAAAGTGGAGATTTGGTGGGAGCAGAAGTTAAATAATAAAATATACAGTGGTTGGAGCTAGATGATATAAGACTTAGAAACAGAGCTAAGGTAAACGTACATTATCATAGAGGTAAACTGACATAACACAGATAATTATGCATTAGGATTATATGTAAAGCACAGAGCCAGCAGCAATAGTAGGAAGGGAGGCACCAGGTGTATGCAGCTACCAGACAGGGAGTTCAGTGATGAAAGACCTGGTTATGTATCCTCAGGAGCTAGTAGTATGGATAATGTGAATTCACAATTGTTCATTCCACTTTGTCCAAGTAATGTTTGGCTTGCTGTTTGATTGTAGATCGGTGGGTTTCCCTCTGTTTCACTTCTGTTTAACGCTGATATAATGCCAAAAATCGATTTAAAATTTAATTGCCATTTTTAAATAGGGCACTTATAAGATACAGTCCCCCTTTGGTTGCAGATAACATGCTGACCCTTCTTCTTCAGGTTACTAAGGGCAATTAGATTCCTAGATCAGGCACGAATAGTACATCCTTTTTGTCTGTAATAACTGTTTTGCCTTTAATTCTTAAGCTTACAGTAATTGTCTCGACTTTTGTGGCATTTAGGATTTTGTCTCCTATTCCCCAAATGTTCACTGATTCACAGGCCTTTGGTGACTTGAACCAACTCTCATTGCAGTTTAAGTGCCTTGTGGCTCCTGAGTCTATGTACCAACAATCTCTATGGTGGCTGTTTGCTACATTCAGTAGCATTGCTATGGGGTTGCGGGGGGTGCAAGGTTACACCCAGGTGTCACCTTCGAAGGGGGTGACAGCAAAATTTCAGTTCCTCCTGAGTGACCGAAGCTGCAGTGTGACATTCTCCAGCCCCTGTCACAGAGGAGGAGCCGACAGTGCAGACACTAGCCTCCGGGGGCATCCCAGCATCACCGGGGATGCTGGATATCCCCCGGAGTGATGCTCGCAGGACTTCCCTCACAGCCATGCCCCCTTTATGTTAGGCAATGCCTCTCTTCAGATGTGCATGGCTCCGCCACGCTGGGAGGAGATGGAGTGCACACCGGGGGTCACCAGACCCAGTGATGCTTCTGGCTACATTAAACATTGACTCATTCCTGCTGTGATGCTTATGTGATGAGGCACCAATCTGTTCACTCACTCTACACTCTGAGGCTTGTCCCAACTTCAAACATATGTAACATCTGTACTTTGCCTTTTTAGGATTCGTGCTCCATAACAAAAGAACAGAATTCTCAGCAATAGGGGTCTATTTACTAAGCCTTGGGTGGAGATAAAGTGAAAGGAGATAAAGGGCCTGATTCAGACCCGTTCGCTAGATGCGTTCACACGCAGCCATCAGCTGCCAAAGTATGCAAATCCACCGATCGCACAGCAAGACATTAGCACGCCCACTGTGTCTTGGCGTGCAACTGTGGAATGTATTTAGATGCCCACCAGCCTGTCATTAGATGCCCACTTTCCCTTAGTAACCAACGTCATCCCCAGGAAGTGTATTCAACAATCGGTAACATCGGACCCATACACAGCGCTTGTGGCTGACCAAACCCTACCGCAAGCTCTGCGAGTGCTTCAGTGTGTATATCAGCCATATGACGTGTATTATGATGCTGCATCTTAATTATGCACTTAAATAAAGAATAATCGGCTGCACTTCTCAATAACAAATGGAAAATTTAATTCATATAAAATTGATCACAATATATATAAAAAATCATATAGGCAAAAAATCTCTTCAATAAATATAGACAATTCAATACAATACAATCAGTGTGAAGAAATAAATAGATATATCTTGATTATAGTACCTAAATTATTAAAAATAAAATAAATTGGAATAAAAATTAAATTAATTATATAAATTCAATTAATTATGTAAAACAACAGAACTGATATAGATAGTTCTTGTCTATTTGAAAAGACAAAGTCCTAACCCCCTAACCTCCCCCCTAGTGCGTATGCCTAACCTGCCCCTCCCCATATCCTAACCCTAACACTCCCTCCCCGGTGCCTAACCCTTACCCTCCCCCTAGTGCCTAACCCCACACCCTAACACTAACCTCCCGCCAGGGGCGCCGAGAGGGAGGGAGAGCAGGGGCCCTGATCCAGGGCCGCCCCCTCCTCCCACACAGCAGCTGAGCTGCAGTGGGAGACTGCTTGTGGCTAGTGAGCAGCAGCCACAGCAGACTCCTATGCCTGTGGGGAGGAGCGATCACACTGATCACGCCCCCCTGGCTTTGTGCCGGGCTGAGGGGGCTCAGAGCGCCCCGCTCGCCAGCGCCACTTTGCAGTGCTGAAAATCGTTTTTGTTTTATTTAAGGGGGTGTGGCCACGCCACCCACGATTAGGCCACACCCCCTGTTACCTGGGCCCGCCGCGGCTCTTGGCGGGCCTGCCTCCCCCTAACACCTTGATACTTACCTTCGGGATGCCGGCAGTTGGAATACTAATGCCAGGATCCCGACCTGTCGGCATGCCGGAATGTTGACTACATCCCATTACTATAATTGCCCCTGATCAGAAAGGCTGGCACTTTGTGTAAGGGTAATGTGTAGGATATAGCCGCCATAACAGCCATCTGTTAGGCTGAGTGCACAGATTAGTACATGGCATCACTATTGTGCTGTGTTACACAAGTCTTCAGCAGCTTTGTGTTGTGAATTGCGAGTAATCCTATATACAGCAGGAAATGACAGAGCTGTGATACACTGTATGTGACAGTAATACACCAGTGCTAATTGTCCTCAATACACAGAGGGCCTATAGTGTAATCAGCAGCTAATTATTACCCCATAGTGACACTGTAGTCTGAGGGGACATCAGCACAGGCCATAAATACGGGTATGAATTAATACTGAGTATCTGTTACACTGTCCTGTAAGAAGAACACTAGGGGTGAGTACATGCAGAGCATATACAGCTGGTATACGCCGGGATTGTGCATTCACTTCTGTCTGTTATTGTGTTCATTGAAATGGTGAGACGTGAGCCTGGGGAATAACCCTACAATCTATTCCTGGCACCGAGAACTACTATAATCATATAATGTGCTGACTATCAGGACATTATATCATAGCTATATTATTTTATATTGTTATATATCTATGTACTAACACCATAATACACTGAGTACAGGGATATATTCCCGACACCGAGAACTACTATAATGTGCTGATTATAGGGACATTATATCATAGCTATATTATTTTATATTATGTTATATATCTATGTACTAACACCATAATACACTGAGTACAGGGATATATTCCCGACACCGAGAACTACTATAATGTGCTGATTATAGGGACATTATATCATAGCTATATTATATTATAGGAACATTTATATACCTGCGCACTAACACCATAATACACTATGTACAGGGACATATTCCTGACACAGAGAACTACTATAATGTGCTGATTACAGGGACATTATATCACAGCTATATTATATTATATACCCATGTACTAACACCATAATACACTGAGTATAGGAACATTATATACCTGCACACTACTGCCATAATACACTGAGTACAGAGACATGAGCCTTTGCTAGTTAAGTAAAACATGCCAGAAATTTTATTTTCCTTTACTCCCTTTGAAATACAGTGTTGTGTTACTCTGGCGATTTCACTGGAATGTGCTTACATTCTTCTGTTGTGTTGTGCCTGGGCCCACTGACCTGTTGCAGAATATACATCTCTGTTTAAGCATCAGACATGCAGGCAATATTGTGGGATAATATTTACTCTGACCAGTACATCAAATTCCCCTCCTGCTATCCAGCTTTGGAAGAACATACACAAATCTGTTTATTGTACAAGAGGTGGGAAGGGGGTGTATACTGCAGCATCCATTAACCACTGGCATGGTCACATGTAATACGACCGGAGCCAGAAGTGCTTCATCTGGTGACCAAGCCAGCCCGCTCCATCCCCCGGCTTTAGCAGATAAGATCCATACTGCGCAAGTACAGAATGGATCGCCTCCATCTCCTGAGACCCTCTGTTAGTGATGCGGTGATCTATGCCACCGATATAACTTCCAGAATCGTGCCAAAGAATGCTGAATCCAGAACAGCACACTGGGACACATGCGCTTATAAGAAAAGTGCGAGAAGGGAAACAGAGCTCCCCCACCCGAGCACCCCTGTGCTAAAATCTGTGTATGCAGAGATAAGTAGCAGCAGCAGCGGGGACTGATGAATGGTTCCCCTTGCCTCATGCTCCATTGCGCTCTTCTAAGGTGAGGGGGAGGGGCTTAGTCACAGGGGGAGAGGGAGTGTTATGCAGACCATTATAATATTTGTTTGGCTGGGGGGCTTTATCATAAAAAAATGTAACATATATACAGTGCATCCAGAAAGTATTCACAGTGCATTACTTTTTCCACATTTTGTTATGTTACAGCCTTATTCCAAACTGGAATAAATTAGTTTTTGTCCTCAAAATTCTACCCACAATACCCCACAATGACAATGTGTAAAAAGTTTTTTTTGAGATTTTTGCAAATTTAATTAAAAAAAAAACTAAGAAATTACATGCACATAAGTATTCACAGCCTTTGCTCAATACTTTGTTGATGCAATTTGGGCAGCAATTACAGCCTCAAGTATTTTTGAATATAATGCCACAAGCTTGGCACACCTACCTTTGGGCAGTTTCGCCCATTCCTCTTTGTAGCACCTCTCAAGCTCTGTCAGGTTGGATGGGAAGCATCAGTTCACAGAGTTGTCCTGAAGTAACTTATTTGATATCTTGGCTGTGTGCTTAGGGTCGTTGTCCTGCTGAAAGATGAACCGTCGCCCCAGTCTGAGGTCAAGAGTGCTCTGGAGCAGGTTTTCATCCAGGATGTCTCTGTACATTACTGCATTCATCTTTCCCTCTATTCTGACTAGTCTCCCAGTTCCTGCCACTGAAAAACATCCCCACAGCATGATGCTGCCACCACCATGCTTCACTGTAGGGAGTGTATTGGCCTGGTGATGAGTGGTGCCTGGTTTCCTCCAAATATAGCGCCTGGCATTCACGCCAAAGAGTTCAATCTTTTGTGTCTCATGGTCTGAGAGTCCTTTAGTTGCATTTTGGCAAACTCCAGGTGGGCTGCCATATGCTTTTTAGTAAGGAGTTTCTTCCGTCTGGCCACTCTACCATACAGGCCTGATTGGTGGATTGCTGCAGAGATGGTTGTCCTTCTGAAAGTTTCTTCCCTCTCTACAAAGGAATGCTATTGCTCTGACAGAGTGACCATCAGGTTCTTGGTCACCTCCCTGACTAGGGCCCTTCTCCCCCGATCACTCAATTTAGACAGCCGGCCAACTCCAGGAAGAGTCCTGGTGGTTCCGAACTTCTTCCATTTACGGATGATGGAGGCCACTGTGCTCATTGGGACTTTCAAAGCAGCAGATATTTTTCTGTACCCTTCCCCAGATTTGTACCTCAAGACAATCCTGGCTCGGAGGTCTACAGACAATTCTTTGGACTTCATGCTTGTTTTGTGCTCTGACATGCACTGTCAAGTGTGGGACCTTATATAGACAGGTGTATGCCTTTCAAAATTATGTCCAATCAACTGAATTTACCACAGGTGGACTCCAATGAAGCTTTAGGAACATCTAAAGGATGATCAGTGGAAACAGGATGCACCTGAGCTCAATTTTGAGCTTCATGGCAAAGGCTGTGAATACTTATGTGCATGTGATATCTTAGTTTGTGTTTTTTATTAAATTTGCAAAATATCTGAAAAAAACTTTTTACACATTGTCATTATGGGGTGACACATGGGGGGGACTAAATTGGGCACCCTTTTTCTCTGTAGGTGACATTGAGGGCTGTGCCACAGGTACCTCTCATATCCAGGAGGGTGGGGGGGTGTTATTGCAGGGGATCTTTTGACACCAGGGGGGGGGCTATTTTTGATGTGGGATGCAACTCTAAATTACAATGGGGGCCTATGGACAGAGGATTTTGGGGAGGGGGATGCATAACATCCCCTAGGTATATACTTTTTTAATAAAATATTAAAATATACTTTAAAAAGTACTTTATAAATTTAATTACATTTTTTTTAAAGCCGTCAATTTCTGTGCGGTTTTGACAAAAAAAAATGGTTAATTAGGTGGTTATAGTGAGCATGTGCCCCAAATTGTGCAATATGCAGACAGAATTCAGCAAAGGTTGCCTGATCTATTTGTGGAAAGGAGCAGACAAACTGCAGAAATTGTATCAGTCATATTTGCACTTTAATCCCTGAAATTACATGTAATAATGGGCAGAATAACACAGCCAGCATTTGTATGGCCAGTGATAGGCAGCTGTGTAACTTACCCTCCAGTGTACATAGCACAGGAATCTGCCACTGGGATACTTGTCAGCACAGCAAGATTTCATCTAATTAGCTCAGCTCCCAGAACAGGAGATATAATGAGCGTTGGTGCTCAGAGGTGCTTTCTGCAGTCTGCGAACATTCAATCAGGATAAACAGAGGAAACACAAATGATTGTCACATGGTAACTGTCAGCTTCAATTGTCAAAAACAAACAAACCTCCCCTTCCATGATTCGAACTCGAGACACCCAAGGTGCAAGGTGCACACCTTAACCACTAGCCCACACACACTAGCCATTTTGAGAGCTGCACCTGTCATGTATTTGATGTGAAGTGTGCGAATTAAAGCAGGCAATGTGTACAACATCAGTAGTGGGCAGTGTTGCAGTCACTGATGCTGTAACGTAGCGTTTCATATGCAGATACAACCGCACTGGCTCACAGAACATAGGAATTCTGCATATCATTTAGGGTGCCCTAGCAAGTGTGACCACGAGTTTGTATGATATTTTTTATGTAGATGGTGTGGTCACCTGCCAATGGCACCCCAGATGGCTGAGTGCCGTGGATTAAGCCTGTCGTTAATTTAAATTTTGTGGTCACACTTCCCTTACATGTTTAAAATGTATGCAGCTTGAGCCAAAGGTGGCAGATCAAGTTCATTTATCTGAGAATCAGTGTAGGGACTTGCCAGATGGGAATGACCGTGAAGCGGTGGTCAGCTTATATATATATATATATATATATATATATATATATATAAGTCTCTCAATGCCCCGGCACTCACACAGATGTGATCGTTACTTGCGCTGGTGCCTTCCTAGGAACAAGGCTGTTCCAATGCATAGATGAAAATACTGGCGGCACTCGGCGTCTTAATGAAGTTATAAATTCTTAACTTCATTAAGACGCAGAGTGCCGCCAGTATTTTCATCTATATATATATTTATTTTATTTTTTTTAATTACAGGACTCACACACACACTATACTGTTATTATTTAATACTTTATTACACATTCTTCTACAGCACTGATTCCATGGCATATATCGAATCACAGCTTCTGTCAGTCAATCATCAGGCGGTGATACAGAAAATGCATTGGAACTCTGATGCATGCGCGGTGTAGTTTAGGTAAAAAGTGACACCTGCAGGACAAAAAGTGTATTACACGATATTACTTTTTTCCAGAGCTACACTATGTTCCCTTACGAGACAATCTGTGTGGCACGACTAAAGGCTACTGTGTGGCGCGAGATGCATGGCACACTACATGGCTGTATGGAGCAACAAACTAGCTGGGCACAAGTGTACATGTGGTGGGATAGATGCACGTGATGGGATAGATGCATGTGGTGGCATAGATACATGTGGTGGCATAGATACATGTAATGGTTGATCCCAGTGGTGAGATAGATACATGTGATGGTTGTCCCCAGTGGTGAGATAGTTACATGTGATGGTTGATCCCAGTGGTGAGATAGATACATGTGGTGATATAGATACATGTGGTGGCATAGATACATGTGGTGTGATAGATACATGTAATGGTTGATCCCAGTGCTGGGATAGATACATGTGATCGTTGATCCCAGTGGTGAGATAGTTACATGTGGTGGGATAGATACATGTGATGGTTGATCCCAGTGGTGAGATAGATACATGTGGTGAGATAGATACATGTGGTGGCATAGATACATGTGGTGTGATAGATACATGTATTGGTTGATCCCAGTGGTGGGATAGATACATGTGGTGGGATAGATACATGTGATGGTGATCCCAGTGGTGGGATAGATACATGTGGTGGGATAGATACATGTGATGGTTGATCCCACTGGTGGGATAGATACATGTGGTGGGATAGATACATGTGATTGTTGATCCCAGTGGTGGGATAGATACATGTGGTGGGATAGATACATGTAATGGTTGATCCCAGTGGTGGGATAGATACATGTGGTGGGATAGATACATGTGGTGGGATGGATGCATGTGGTGGGATGGATGCACGTGGTGGCATAGATACATGTAATGGTTGATCCCAGTGGTGGGATAGATACATGTGATGGTTGATCCCAGTGGTGGCATAGATACATGTGGTGGGTTAGATACATGTGATGGTTGATCCCAGTGGTGGGATAGATACATGTGGTGGCATAGATTCATGTGGTGGCATAGATACATGTGCTGGGATAGGTACATGTGGTGGGATAGATACATCTGGTGGGATAGATACATGTAATGGTTGATCCCAGTGGTGGGATAGATACATGTGGTGGGCTAGATCCATGTGATGGTTGATCCCAGTGGTGGGATAGATACTTGTGGTGGGTTGGATACATGTGATGGTTGATCCCAGTGGTGGGATAGATTCATGTGGTGGGCTAGATCCATGTGATGGTTGATCCCAGTAGTGTGATAGATACATGTGATGGTTGAACCCAGTGGTGTGATAGATACATGTGGTGATATAGATACATGTAATGGTTGATCCCAGTGGTGGGATAGATACATGTGATGGTTGATCCCAGTGGTGGGATAGATACATGTAGTTTAGGTAAAAAGTGACACCTGCAGGACAAAAAGTGTATTACACGATATGACTTTTTTCCAGAGCTACACTATGTTCCCTTACGAGACAATCTGTGTGGCACGACTAAAGGCTACTGTGTGGCGCGAGATGCATGGCACACTACATGGCTGTATGGAGCAACAAACTAGCTGGGCACAAGTGTACATGTGGTGGGATAGATGCACGTGATGGGATAGATGCATGTGGTGGCATAGATACATGTGGTGGCATAGATATATGTAATGGTTGATCCCAGTGGTGAGATAGATACATGTGATGGTTGTCCCCAGTGGTGAGATAGTTACATGTGATGGTTGATCCCAGTGGTGAGATAGATACATGTGGTGATATAGATACATGTGGTGGCATAGATACATGTGGTGTGATAGATACATGTAATGGTTGATCCCAGTGGTGAGATAGATACATGTGATGGTTGATCCCAGTGGTGGGATAGATACATGTGGTGTGATAGATACATGTAATGGTTGATCCCAGTGGTGGGATAGATACATGTGATGGTGATCCCAGTGGTGGGATAGATACATGTGGTGGGATAGATACATGTGATGGTTGATCCCACTGGTGGGATAGATACATGTGGTGGGATAGATACATGTGATGGTTGATCCCACTGGTGGGATAGATACATGTGGTGGGATAGATACATGTGATGGTTGATCCCAGTGGTGAGATATATACATGTGGTGAGATAGATACATGTGGTGAGATAGATACATGTGGTGGCATAGATACATGTGGTGTGATAGATACATGTAATGGTTGATCCCAGTGGTGGGATAGATACATGTGGTGGGATAGATACATGTGGTGGGATAGATACATGTGGTGGGATGGATGCACGTGGTGGGATGGATGCACGTGGTGGCATAGATACATGTAATGGTTGATCCCAGTGGTGGGATAGATACATGTGATGGTTGATCCCAGTGGTGGCATAGATACATGTGGTGGGTTAGATACATGTGATGGTTGATCCCAGTGGTGGGATAGATACATGTGGTGGCATAGATTCATGTGGTGGCATAGATACATGTGCTGGGATAGGTACATGTGGTGGGATAGATACATCTGGTGGGATAGATACATGTAATGGTTGATCCCAGTGGTGGGATAGATACATGTGGTGGGCTAGATCCATGTGATGGTTGATCCCAGTGGTGGGATAGATACTTGTGGTGGGTTGGATACATGTGATGGTTGATCCCAGTGGTGGGATAGATTCATGTGGTGGGCTAGATCCATGTGATGGTTGATCCCAGTAGTGTGATAGATACATGTAATGGTTGAACCCAGTGGTGTGATAGATACATGTGGTGATATAGATACATGTAATGGTTGATCCCAGTGGTGGGATAGATACATGTGATGGTTGATCCCAGTGGTGGGATAGATATATGTGGTGGGATACATACATGTGATGGTTGATCCCAGTGGTGTGATAGATACATGTGGTGGGATAGATACATGTAATGGTTGATCCCAGTGGTGGGATAGATACATGTGATGGTTGATCCCAGTGGTGGGATAGATATATGTGGTGGTATAGATACATGTGGTGGGATAGATACATGTGGTGGGAAAGATACACATGGTGGGATAGATGCATGTGGTGGGATGGATGCACGTGGTGGGATGGATGCACGTGGTGGCATAGATACATGTAATGGTTGATCCCAGTGGTGGAATAGATACATCTGATGGTTGATCCCATTGGTGGGATAGATACATGTGGTGGCATAGATACATGTGATGGTTGATCCCAGTGGTGGGATAGATACATGTGGTGGGATAGATTCATGTGATGGTTGATCCCAGTGGTGGGATAGATACATGTGGTGGGATAGATACATGTGATGGTTGATCCCAGTGGTGGGATAGATACATGTGGAGGGATAGATACATGTGATTGTTGATCCCAGTGGTGGGATAGATACATGTGGTGGGATAGATACATGTGATGGTTGATCCCAGTGGTGGGATAGATACATGTGGTGGGATAGATACATGTGATGGTTGATCCCAGTGGTGGGATAGATACATGTGGTGGGATAGATACATGTGGTGGTTGATCCCAGTGGTGGGATAGATACATGTGGTGGGATAGATACATGTGGTGGTTGATCCCAGTGGTGTAATAGATACATGTGATGGTTGATCCCAGTGGTGTGATAGATACATGTGGTGGGATAGATACATGTGATGGTTGATCCCAGTGGTGTGATAGATACATGTTGTGGTTGAACCCAGTGGTGTGATAGATACATGTGGTGGGATAGATACAAGTGATGGTTGATCCCAGTGGTGGGATAGATACATGTGGTGGCATAGATACATGTGGTGGTATAGATACATGTGGTGATATAGATACATGTAATGGTTGATCCCAGTGGTGGGATAGATACATGTGATGGTTGATCCCAGTGGTGGGATAGATACATGTGGTGGGATACATACATGTGATGGTTGATCCCAGTGGTGTGATAGATACATGTGGTGGGATAGATACATGTAATGGTTGATCCCAGTGGTGGGATAGATACATGTGATGGTTGATCCCAGTGGTGGGATAGATATATGTGGTGGTATAGATACATGTGGTGGTATAGATACATGTGGTGGGATAGATACACGTGGTGGGAAAGATACACATGGTGGGAAAGATACACATGGTGGGAAAGATACACGTGGTGGGATAGATGCATGTGGTGGGATGGATGCACGTGGTGGGATGGATGCACGTGGTGGCATAGATACATGTAATGGTTGATCCCAGTGGTGGGATAGATACATCTAATGGTTGATCCAACTGGTGGGATAGATACATGTGGTGGGATAGATACATGTGATGGTTGATCCCAGTGGTGGGATAGATACATGTGATGGTTGATCCCAGTGGTGGGATAGATACATGTGGTGGTGGGAACCCAGTGGTGTAATAGATACATGTGATGGTTGATCCCAGTGGTGTGATAGATACATGTGGTGGGATAGATACATGTGATGGTTGATCCCAGTGGTGTGATAGATACATGTGGTGGTTGAACCCAGTGGTGTGATAGATACATGTGGTGGGATAGATACAAGTGATGGTTGATCCCAGTGGTGGGATAGATACATGTGGTGGCATAGATACATGTGGTGATATAGATACATGTAATGGTTGATCCCAGTGGTGGCATAGATACATGTGATGGTTGATCCCAGTGGTGGGATAGATACATGTGGTGGGATAGATACATGTTATGGTTGATCCCAGTGGTGGGATAGATACATGTGATGGTTGATCCCAGTGGTGGGATAGATATATGTGGTGGTATAGATACATGTGGTGGGATAGATACATGTGGTGGGATTGATACATGTGGTGGGAAAGACACACATGGTGGGAAAGATACACATGGTGGGATAGATGCATGTGGTGGGATGGATGCACGTGGTGGCATAGATACATGTAATGTTTGATCCCAGTGGTGGGATAGATACATGTGATGGTTGATCCCAGTGGTGGGATAGATACATGTGGTGGGATACATACATGTGATGGTTGATCCCAGTGGTGTGATAGATACATGTGGTGGGATAGATACATGTAATGGTTGATCCCAGTGGTGGGATAGATACATGTGATGGTTGATCCCAGTGGTGGGATAGATATATGTGGTGGTATAGATACATGTGGTGGTATAGATACATGTGGTGGGATAGATACATGTGGTGGGATAGATACATGTGGAGGGAAAGATACACATGGTGGAAAAGATACACATGGTGGGAAAGATACACGTGGTGGGATAGATGCATGTGGTGGGATGGATGCACGTGGTGGGATGGATGCACGTGGTGGCATAGATACATGTGATGGTTGATCCCAGTGGTGGGATAGATACATGTGATGGTTGATCCCAGTGTTGGGATAGATACATGTGGTGGTTGAACCCAGTGGTGTAATAGATACAAGTGATGGTTGATCCCAGTGGTGTGATAGATACATGTGGTGGGATAGATACATGTGATGGTTGATCCCAGTGGTGTGATAGATACATGTGGTGGCATAGATACATGTGGTGGTATAGATACATGTGGTGATATAGATACATGTAACGGTTGATCCCAGTGGTGGTATAGATACATGTGGTGGCATAGATACATGTGGTGGTATAGATACATGTAACGGTTGATCCCAGTGGTGGGATAGATACATGTGATGGTTGATCCCAATGGTGGGATAGATACATGTGGTGGGATACATACATGTGATGTTTGATCCCAGTGGTGTGATAGATACATGTGGTGGGATAGATACATGTTATGGTTGATCCCAGTGGTGGGATAGATACATGTGATTGTTGATCCCAGTGGTGGGATAGATACATGTGGTGGTTGAACCCAGTGGTGTAATAGATACAAGTGATGGTTGATCCCAGTGGTGTGATAGATACATGTGGTGGGATAGATACATGTGATGGTTGATCCCAGTGGTGGTATAGATACATGTGGTGGCATAGATACATGTGGTGGTATAGATACATGTGGTGATATAGATACATGTAACGGTTGATCCCAGTGGTGGTATAGATACATGTGGTGGCATAGATACATGTGGTGGTATAGATACATGTAACGGTTGATCCCAGTGGTGGGATAGATACATGTGATGGTTGATCCCAATGGTGGGATAGATATATGTGGTGGTATAGATACATGTGGTGGTATAGATACATGTGGTGGGATAGATACATGTGGTGGGATAGAAACATGTGGTGGGAAAGATACACATGGTGGGATAGATGCATGTGGTGGGATGGATGCACGTGGTGGGATGGATGCACGTGGTGGCATAGATACATGTAATGGTTGATCCCAGTGGTGGGATACATCTGATGGTCGATCCCAGTGGTGGGATAGATACATGTGGTATGATAGATACATGTGATGGTTGATCCCAGTGGTGGGATAGATACATGTGGTGGGATAGATACATGTGATGGTTGATCCCAGTGGTGGGATAGATACATGTGGTGGGATAGATACATGTGATTGTTGATCCCAGTGGTGGGATAGATACATGTGGTGGGATAGATACTTGTGGTGTTTGATCCCAGTGGTGTAATAGATACATGTGATGGTTGATCCCAGTGGTGTGATAGATACATGTGGTGTGATAGATACATGTGATGGTTGATCCAAGTGGTGTGATAGATACATGTGGTGGGATAGATACAAGTGATGGTTGATCCCAGTGGTGGGATAGATACATGTGGTGGCATAGATACATGTGGTGGCATAGATACATGTGGTGGGATAGGTAAATGTGGTGGGATAGATACATCTGGTGGCATAGATACATGTGGTGGTTGATCCCAGTGGTGGTATAGATACATGTGGTGGGATAGATACATGTAATGGTTGATCCCAGTGGTGGGATAGATACATGTGATGGTTTATCCCAGTGGTGGCATAGATACATGTGGTGGGATAGATACTTCTGGTGGGATAGATACATGTGGTGGGAAAGATACATGTGGTTCGATAGATGCACGTGGTGGGATGGATGCACGTGGTGGCATAGATACATGTGGTGTGATAGATACATGTAATGGTTGATCCTAGTGGTGGGTTAGATACATGTGATGGTTGATCCCAGTGGTGGTATAGATACATGTGGTGGCATAGATACATGTGGTGGGATTGATACATGTGGTGGGATTGATACATGTGGTGGGATAGATACATGTGATGGTTGATCCCAGTGGTGGGATAGATACATGTGGTGGGATAGATACATGTGATGGTTGATCCCAGTGGTGTGATAGATACATGTGATGGTTGATCCCAGTGGTGTGATAGATACATGTGATGGTTGATCCCAGTGGTGTGATAGATACATGTGATGGTTGATCCCAGTGGTGTGATAGATACACGTGGTGGGATAGATGCATTTGGTGGGATGGATGCACGTGGTGGGATGGATGCACGTGGTGGCATAGATACATGTAATGGTTGATCCCAGTGGTGGGATAGATACGTCTGATGGTTGATCCCACTGGTGGGATAGATACATGTGGTGGGATAGATACATGTGATGGTTGATCCCAGTGGTGGGATAGATACATGTGATGGTTGATCCCAGTGGTGGGATAGATACATGTGGTGGTTGAACCCAGTGGTGTAATAGATACAAGTGATGGTTCATCCCAGTGGTGTGATAGATACATGTGGTGGGATAGATACATGTGATGGTTGATCCCAGTGGTGTGATAGATACATGTGGTGGTTGAACCCAGTGGTGGGATAGATACATGTGGTGGGATAGATACAAGTGATGGTTGATCCCAGTGGTGGCATAGATACATGTGGTGGCATAGATACATGTGGTGGTATAGATACATGTGGTGATATAGATACATGTAACGGTTGATCCCAGTGGTGGGATAGATACATGTGATGGTTGATCCCAATGGTGGGATAGATACATGTGGTGGGATACATACATGTGATGGTTGATCCCAGTGGTGTGATAGACACATGTGGTGGGATAGATACATGTTATGGTTGATCCCAGTGGTGGGATAGATACATGTGATGGTTGATCCCAGTGGTGGGATAGATATATGTGGTGGTATAGATACATGTGGTGGTATAGATACATGTGGTGGGATAGATACATGTGGTGGGAAAGATACACATGGTGGGATAGATGCATGTGGTGGGATGGATGCACGTGGTGGGATGGATGCACGTGGTGGCATAGATACATGTAATGGTTGATCCCAGTGGAGGGATACATCTGATGGGTGATCCCAGTGGTGGGATAGATACATGTGGTGGGATAGATACATGTGATGGTTGATCCCAGTGGTGGGATAGATACATGTGCTGGGATAGATACATGTGATGGTTGATCCCAGCGGTGGGATAGATACTTGTGATTGTTGATCCCAGTGGTGGGATAGATACATGTGGTGGGATAGATACATGTGATGGTTGATCCCAGTGGTGGGATAGATACATGTGGTGGGATAGATACTTGTGGTGGTTGATCCCAGTGGTGTAATAGATACATGTGATGGTTGATCCCAGTGGTGTGATAGATACATGTGGTGGGATAGATACATGTGATGGTTGATCCAAGTGGTGTGATAGATATATGTGGTGGTTGAACCAAGTGGTGTGATAGATACATGTGGTGGGATAGATACAAGTGATGGTTGATCCCAGTGTTGGGATAGATACATGTGGTGGCATAGATACATGTGGTGGCATAGATACATGTGGTGGGATAGGTACATGTGGTGGGATAGATACATCTGGTGGCATAGATACATGTAATGGTTCATCCCAGTGGTGGGATAGATACATGTGGTGGGATAGATACATGTGATGGTTGATCCCAGTGGTGGCATAGATACATGTGATGGTTGATCCCAGTGGTGGTATAGATACATGTGGTGGGATAGATACATGTAATGGTTGATCCGAGTGGTGGGATAGATACATGTGATGGTTTATCCCAGTGGTGGCATAGATACATGTGGTGGGATAGATACTTGTGGTGGGATGGATGCACGTGGTGGAATAGATACATGTGGTGTGATAGATACATGTAATGGTTGATCCCAGTGGTGGGTTAGATACATGTGATGGTTGATCCCAGTGGTGGTATAGATACATGTGGTGGCATAGATACATGTGGTGGGATTGATACATGTGGTGGGATAGATACATGTGATGGTTGATCCCAGTGGTGGGATAGATACATGTGGTGGGATAGATACATGTGATGGTTGATCCCAGTGGTGTGATAGATACATGTGATGGTTGATCCCAGTGGTGTGATAGATACATGTGATGGTTGATCCCAGTGGTGTGATAGATACATGTGATGGTTGATCCCAGTGGTGTGATAGATACATGTGATGGTTGATCCCAGTGGTGTGATAGATACATGTGGTGGGATAGATACATGTGGTGGGATAGATACATGTGGTGAGATAGATAGATGTGGTGGGATAGAAACATGTGATGGTTGATCCCAGTGGTGTGATAGATACATGTGTTTGGATAGATACATGTGGTGGTTGATCCCAGTGGTGTGATAGATACATGTGGTGGTTGATCCCAGTGGTGTGATAGATACATGTGATGGTTGATCCCAGTGGTGTGATAGATACATGTGGTGGGATAGATACATTTGGTGAGATAGATACATGTGGTGAGATAGATACATGTGGTGGGATAGATACATGTGATGGTTGATCCCAGTGGTGGGATAGATACATGTGATGGTTGATCCCAGTGGTGTGATAGATACATGTGGTGGGATAGATACATGTGATGGTTGAGCCCAGTGGTGGCATAGATACATGTGGTCGCATAGATACATGTGATGGTTGATCCCAGTGGTGGGAGAGATACATGTGGTGGCATAGATACATGTGGTGGTATAGATACATGTGGTGAGATAGATACATGTGGTGGTTGATCCCAGTGGTGGGATAGATACATGTGGTGGTTGATCCCAGTGGTGGGATAGATACATGTGACGGTTGATCCCAGTGGTGGGATAGATACATGTGGTGGGATAGATACTTTGTGGTGGGATAGATACATGTGATGGCTGATCCCAGTGGTGGGATAGATACATGTGGTGGGAAAGATACATGTGGTTCGATAGATGCACGTGGTGGTATGGATGCACGTGGTGTAATAGATACATGTGGTGTGATAGATACATGTAATGGTTGATCCCAGGGGTGGGTTAGATACATGTAATGGTTGATCCCAGTGGTGGGATAGATACATGTGGTGGGATTGATACATGTGATGGTTGATCCGAGTGGTGGGATAGATACATGTGGTGGGATAGATACATGTGTTGGGATAGATACATGTAATGGTTGATCCCAGTGGTAGGATAGATACATGTGATGGTTGATCCCAGTGGTGTGATAGATACATGTGGTGGGATAGATACATGTGATGGTTGATCCCAGTGGTGTGAAAGATACATGTGATGGTTGATCCCAGTGGTGTGATAGATACATGTGATGGTTGATCCCAGTGGTGTGATAGATACATGTGATGGTTGATCCCAGTGGTGTGATAGATACATTTGGTGTGATAGATACATGTGGTGAGATAGATACATGTGGTGGCATAGATACCTGTGGTGAGATAGATACATGTGGTGAGATAGATACATGTGGTGGGATAGATACATGTGGTGAGATAGATACATGTGGTGGGATAGATACATGTGATGGTTGATCCCAGTGGTGTGATAGATACATGTGATGGTTGATCCCAGTGGTGTGATAGATACATGTGATGGTTGATCCCAGTGGTGTGATAGATACATGTGATGGTTGATCCCAGTGGTGGGATAGATACATGTGATGGTTGATCCCAGTGGTGTGAAAGATACATGTGGTGGTTGATCCCAGTGGTGGGATAGATACATGTGGTGGGATAGATACATGTGGTGAGATAGATACATGTGATGGTTGATTCCAGTGGTGGGATACTGTAGACCCAAGTGGTTGGACTGATCCAAGGGGCTTGATAAATTAATGTGGAGGGGCTGATCCCAGGTTTATGTGTACATTATTCTCACCTATTCCCCATCACCACCTTGAGATAGGCAGCAGTTATAGCTCTTGCACAGTATCCTGGTTCCTTTATGAGTCCCTTGGCTTGCATAGGAAACATACAATAGCAAAGGTACTGTACAACAATACCTTTATTTACAAAGCACCAACTACATCATGTAAAAAGAGTAACTACAAACTATATACAATATATACAGATATTCCATTAGTATTAGCCACACTCTGAGAGCCCTAAACCCCCAGAAAGCCATTCAGTAATCAAAATAGCGATCAGTCACTCTTACCCACCTGGACTGGGGAGAGTATGACAGTGAGGGAGGCTGCCGCACAGGGTCCTGCTGAGAGAGATGCCGCCGGATGACTTCACACTTCACAGCGGCTTCTTGAAATCCGGGTCACTGGGGCCTGTGACTTCCCGTCAGCTCAGCCTAACGTGTTTTCTTCCAATTTGGTTTGGACCGGCTACCAGTCAGTGACTTTATGTTTGGCACACCTATCATTGTAAATTCCCCAGCAGGTCGGTGTGCTCACCCTGCCCTCCAGGAGGAGGGCAAAAAGCGCCCTGCCCTCACAGCCTGCGGGTGCCGTACGGATTGATACATGTGATGGTTGATCCGAGTGGTGGGATAGATACATGTGGTGGGATAGATACATGTGTTGGGATAGATACATGTAATGGTTGATCCCAGTGGTGGGATAGATACATGTGATGGTTATCCCAGTGGTGGGATAGATACATGTGGTAGGATAGATACATGTAATGGTTGATCCCAGTGGTGGGATAGATACATGTGATGGTTATCCCAGTGGTGTGATAGATACATGTGGTGGGATAGATACATGTGATGGTTGATCCCAGTGGTGTGATAGATACATGTGATGGTTGATCCCAGTGGTGTGATAGATACATGTGGTGGGATAGATACATGTGATGGTTGATCCCAGTGGTGTGAAAGATACATGTGATGGTTGATCCCAGTAGTGTGATAGATACATGTGGTGGGATAGATACATTTGGTGAGATAGATACATGTGGTGAGATAGATACATGTGGTAGCATAGATACATGTGGTGAGATAGATACATGTGGTGAGATAGATACATGTGGTGGGATAGATACATTTGGTGAGATAGATACATGTGGTGAGATAGATACATGTGGTGGGATAGATACATGTGGTGAGATAGATACATGTGGTGAGATAGATACATGTGGTGGGATAGATACATGTGGTGGGATAGATACATGTGGTGAGATAGATACATGTGGTGAGATAGATACATGTAATGGTTGATCCCAGTGGTGGGATAGAAACATGTGATGGTTGATCCCAGTGGTGTGATAGATACATGTGTTTGGATAGATACATGTGGTGGTTGATCCCAGTGGTGTGATAGATACATGTGGTGGTTGATCCCAGTGGTGGGATAGATACATGTGGTGGGATAGATACATGTGATGGTTGATCCCAGTGGTGGGATAGATACATGTGATGGTTGATCCCAGTGGTGGGATAGATACATGTGGTGGATGATCCCAGTGGTGGGATAGATACATGTGGTGGGATAGATACATGTGGTGAGATAGATACATGTGATGGTTGATTCCAGTGGTGGGATACTGTAGACCCAAGTGGTTGGACTGATCCAAGGGGCTTGATAAATTAATGTGGAGGGGCTGATCCCAGGTTTATGTGTACATTATTCTCACCTATTCCCCATCACCACCTTGAGATAGGCAGCAGTTATAGCTCTTGCACAGTATCCTGGTTCCTTTATGAGTCCCTTGGCTTGCATAGGAAACATACAATAGCAAAGGTACTGTACAACAATACCTTTATTTACAAAGCACCAACTACATCATGTAAAAAGAGTAACTACAAACTATATACAATATATACAGATATTCCATTAGTATTAGCCACACTCTGAGAGCCCTAAACCCCCAGAAAGCCATTCAGTAATCAAAATAGCGATCAGTCACTCTTACCCACCTGGACTGGGGAGAGTATGACAGTGAGGGAGGCCGCCGCACAGGGTCCCGCTGAGAGAGATGCCGCCGGATGACTTCACACTTCACAGCGGCTTCTTGAAATCCGGGTCACTGGGGCCTGTGACTTCCCGTCAGCTCAGCCTAATGTGTTTTCTTCCAATTTGGTTTGGACCGGCTACCAGTCAGTGACTTTATGTTTGGCACACCTATCATTGTAAATTCCCCAGCATGTCAGCGTGCTCACCCTGCCCTCCAGGAGGAGGGCAAAAAGCGCCCTGCCCTCACAGCCTGCGGGTGCCGTTCTCACCCTCTGGTATGCAGCTGTAAGTGGCAACCTGCCACTTACAGCTGCATTGGAAGATGGAGAAGGACTGGGAGCAGAAACACCAGCAGCGGGCACCAGGGACTCTTCACCTGCTGCCTGCCGCTGGCCTGGACTCCAGTGCTGCCGGACCGGTAAGCAATGACTGGTATCCGGCTCACCGTGACAGGGGGAAGGTAATAGCTCTACATGTGGGACCTCAGGGTGTCCCAGAACAGTGCGTTTTATCTTCATGGTTCATAATTGAAAATTAAAATGTTAGGGTGTATTGCTCCTTTGTATATACATCTTGTTAGGTCTATAGGTCTATCTGCTAAGCAGATAACAGGAACAGAAAGATCATCTTATGGTTCCAGCATGAATACATCTTGTTTACTACAATAAATGTTACTTTTGTTTTCCTTAAAGGAGCCACCATACTGTAATTCACATGGATGTTTTCATCGCAAGTTCCAATGTGACCATATCTCTCAGAGACTTCCTCCTGATTGGGTTTCCCGGCATCACGGATCACCGACAACTCCTGCTCATCCCGTTCCTAATCACATATACCATCATACTGATCAGCAATTGTCTCATCATCTACAGGATCTTTGTGGATAAAAGCTTCCAGTCCCCCATGTACGTACTTATTGGTCTCCTGCTTGGGGTCAATCTCTCCTGCACAACAACATTCATGCCAAAATTTCTGTTGGGTTTGGCCTTTGACCTAAACCAGATTTCTCTGAGCGGCTGCCTGGTGCAGATGTGGTTCATTTACGTAATTGTCACATTTGAGTCCACTGTCACCCTGCTGATGGCGCTGGACAGATACGTGGCGATCTGCAAACCCCTACGCTACCATGACATCATGACCACTCGCTTTCTCGTTCAGTTAACTTTGGCCTGCTTGGCAAGAAGTGTCATACTCATGACCCCAATCATTGTCCTAGACTCTCGGGTACACTTCTGTGGCTCCAATGTAATTCATCATTTTGTTTGCGAAAACATGGGACTCCTGAAACTTGCATGTGGGGACATCTCCAAAATCCAGGTCATAGGCCTGATTGTCCGCATGATGATAACTGTGGTCGATGGCAGTCTTCTCCTGGTCTCCTACCTGATTATTCTACACACCGCAATGTTTGTTATTAAAGCTTCAAGGTACAGAGCCCTGAACACGTGTAGCTCACACATTATTGTGGCCCTAATAATTTACGCAAGTAGTGTATTAACTGCCCTCATCTACCGGATGGAGACATCGGTCACCGTGGATGTCCAGAACCTGACCAGCGCAATATACTTTCTTCTTCCAGCCACCATCAACCCGATTATATATGGGGTAGAGGTGAAGGAGATCAGGATGAGCTTCCAGAGAACATTCGGGTGTAAGACATGGGTGGAAATATCACCTTTACTACAAGTACTCAGATGAGTAACAATGATACTATATAATTTTAAGTTTTGATTAATAAAGTGATCTAGCTCAGGAGAATACAATAAGTATATAGAGACACCCCAGGGGTCACCTAGTGTTGGATGGAAAGTCTTTTTGCATTAAATATGCATTTCCTCGGGACGCATAGCACCAATAATGTTTGTGTGTACAGGTTGAGTCTCCCATATCCAAAATGCTTGGGACCAGGGGTATTTTGGATAATGGAATATTCCGTATTTTGGAATATTTGCATAGCTTCATGAAATATCTTGGGAATAGGACCCAAACATACACACAGAATGCATTTATGTGTTATATAAACCTTATACACACAGCCTGCAGGTAATTTTATACAATATTTTCAATAATTTTGTGGCTCAAGCAAAGTTTGTTTACAGAAATGAAATTCATTTATGTCTCATATATACTTTTTACACACATCCTGAAGGTAATTTTATAGAATATTTTTAATAATTTGTACCTTAGACAAAGTTTGTGTACGTTGAACCATTAAAAATCAAAAGTTTCATTATTTCAGTCAAGCCAAAACAATTCCGTATTTCGTAATATTCCATATTTCGGAATATTTGGATATGGGAGACTCAACCTGTACTACTGTATGGAGTTCTGACCTCATCTTCTGGGTCCTTACGCTTTAGCTGGGTACACACTGATAGATATATCGCCTGTTCAATGGAACGGCTGATGTATCTATAGTATGTATTGGCGGGTGTGTAAATTCGATATGTCTATGAATGATGTTGTTCTAAGACATATCGGATCGGCCCTGCAGCACAGCAGATGGCTGATATAGCTGAAAGATATAGTGGTGCATCTGCTGCCGATTGCCCGTACACTTGCTGACCCATCAACCTAGTGTGTACTCAGCTTTGGAGAGGCAAAGCAGGGGGTGGAGAGTGTATACACATAATTGGGGAGCCCATGGGAGAGATATTGCTATATACAGTTAGGTCTCCTTTATTTCTTACCCGCAACCAATCTCCTCCATATTAATCCATCTCACATGCTGCGAGTATGGTTACACAGTGGTTAGCATTGCTGTAACACAGTGCTGAGGCCATGGGTTTGATTCTGACCAGGTCTTTGTCAGTGTGGAGTTTGCATTTGGTGATCGATATAGATTAGACTGTAAGCTTCCCTGGGACAGGAACTGATGTGGGTGATTAGATACTATCTGTAAAGCGCTGTAGAGTATTGTGGTGATGCACAAATAAATGGTAATAAATACTCACCACAATCCATATATACTGTACACTACCCGCTCCTGCAACTTCATATAAGTGTTATGTATAACAATGAAACACATATAATGAGATCATAATCCGAAAATTATATATTTATTACCTTAGAGCTCTGCGTTAACACATAATAAATAAACGTTACACCTTCATACCTGTCTGTTTGTGATTCCGGCTGTATACTGTTATGTCACCTAGAGGGGTGAGAGTAGCCCAGGCAGCATACAGCCTTGCGCTGACCAGTCCAGGTCTAGTTGCAGTGCTCATGCTGCTTGTTTCCCTACTATAGTGCCAATCGCCCCCAGATGTTTATGTGTATGATCAGCACTGTGGCACTCTACACAGTGGAGCACGTCAGATCGAGCATGGAGGTCACACATCCCGCAGGCTCCGGGTCCTAGTGCACGAAGTGTATGACAGAGAGAAGACAGTACTGGAGTGCAGTACTCTCCAAAATCCCCTCACACCCTCGCTCTGGGCTGTCTCTGGGTGCATAAAATACATTACACTTCACTTGGCTACGTCAGCTAAGTCCTTCCTGCAACCCACATCATTTTGGGTTATGCAATAAAACAACAACAGTGAAATCATATCAACACATATCAAGTATGTTCCAGTCCACACTTCTTTAGGAAAACATTCAGGAGTTGTGTCCCTTTGTCATGTTAGGAAGCAGTGCACTCCCCACTGTGCATACATGCTGGGCACTAGGACCCAGAGTCTGCAGGAAGATCTGACCTTCACCCTGGTGTGTTCCTGCACATGTGATTGCAGCCATCTATCTTAGTACTGTGTGTAGAATGACATGGTGGGAGACAGAAGTGTATGTAACAGTGAGTACGGCTGTACCTGTTATCTATCAATAAATCGACACCACTGGTTAAGTAACTAGTCCGTTCATAGTTTCATTCAACTGCTGGTGTGTGCCTACATATAACTGCAGTATCAGTACCTGCACACATCATTTCTAACATGTTATGTGCCCAGACATCCAAATACCCAGACATACAAGCTATTAGACATGCCCAGAGCAGCAGACAGGGGACACAGGGCCTGATTCAGAGCCGGACGCTCTGACCAGGGCGCTCGCTCTGAATCAGGGCCCTCCTACCTGAAAATGGAGCGGCCTCTTGGATGCTCGCATAGCTGTGGGTGACCACCCACAGCTATAGCGAGCGTCCATGATTATGGTCGCGATGGTCAAGACCATCGTGACCATCAGGCTTGCGACGAAACCCTGCGGTAGGGTCTCGCTGCCGCAAGTCCAGGAGTGATTTTGGCTCTATCAGAGCCAAAATCACTCCCACTGACATCACTAGTGATGTCAGTGGGGCCGGACCCAGACGGTAGGCGTTCCCATGGGAACGCCTCCGTCTGGCAACCACGCCCCCGGCACGCCCACTAAAGGGGGCGTGCTGTCAGTCACCATCGACAGCACGCCCCCTTTAGTGCGAGACCCATAACGACGGCTTGGCCGTCGTTATTCGGGTCTCGCGCATGCGCACGACGGAGCTCCCTCCGCCGTGCGCATACGCATTTGGATACCATCGACCCGCTTGCGAGCATTCTGCGCTCACGAGCGGGTCTGAATGAGACCCACAGAGTGAACACAATATACAGTGTTTCCAGTGCAGCGTGTCAGCATAGAAGCTATTCAGTGCACAGAAGTTGCAAAAGAACACAGCAGATTGTTTCCAGCGCAGTGTGTCAGCAGTGAAACAGATTAGAGTATAAAAGCTACAATGGGGTTTATTGAGCCCAAAGATGCAGAAAATTATACAGTCTGAAAGTTTGCTATGGAAATGCAATTATAGAGTGAAAGGTTGTGGAAGTTCACTGTAGAACCAGTTGCAAGTTTAAGCCCAGATGATATAGAAAGAACCATAGGGACCAAAGGCCTACGTGTAGAGCAACATGTGTACTGTAATATATGGGAAAGTGTCAGCAAAAGACATGTGGACAGCACTGCAAATAACATATCAAGATGGATGTCTCATGAGGATAAATTTAAGACGTGTATAATATAACCAGAATTGGATAAATACAGCAGTATGATTAATTGCAAAATTATGTCTGTCTACTAACAACTAACATATCTTGGACTGCAAGTGGATGATGAAGAGATTGCTGCAGCAATGCTGCAGAACTTGATACCTGGGTTTGATTTCTTGGTAGTGGAGTTAGAGGCATTCAAAGTTAATAACAGACACATAGTCAAAGCAAAGTTACTACAGTTATAAGAACATGTGCTCTGTGATTTAAGTGTTGAGACAACTGCATTACATACAAAAAGTGAAAAATTCAGAAAATTTTTATTCAAATGTTATAATTGTTACAAGATTGGACTCAATTGCTTTGTGACCTAACAAAAAAATGTAAATCATATACAAAGCAAGAAATGCAATGGCAAAGATGAGTCAGCCTTGAGTAACAGATGATTACAGATAACCAGAAAGGATTGCTGGTATATCAATTCAGGTGCAACAAGGCATTACAGCTACAATGAAAAATGGTTCACCAAGTTACCATATGTGACCCTATCACTATCAAAGGAATTGGCAATCAAGTACGTATAGCTACTAAAATTGGGACAATTAAAGCTCACTTAAAAATTTGGCCAAGAACAGAAGTCAGAGAGATCCAAAATCTGCTTTATGTACCAGAACAAATCTTATAGCCATCAGAGTCCTAGAACAGAGAGGCCACAGAGTTTACTTTGCTAAAGGAAACATAGTGAGAAACATAAGAGTGACTGTCAAAGATAAAGGCCCTCATTCAGAGCCGCACGCTCTGAATGAGGGCCGGCCTCCATGAAAATGGAGCGTCCTTCTGGACGCTCGTATAGCTGTGGGTCACCACCCACAGGCTATACGAGCGTGCATTTTGATGGCCGCGATGGTCGAGACCATCGCGACCATCGAAATTGCGAGCCGGAGCCTGCGGTTGAGGTTTTCAACCGCAAGCTCCGGAGTGATTTTGGCTCTATCAGAGCCAAAATCACTCCCACTGACATCACTAGTGATGTCAGTAGGCCGGCTTTTGACAGGAGGCGTTCCCGTGGGAACGCCCCCGTCAGGGAGGCATGCCCCCGGCACGCCTACCAAAGGGGGCGTGCTGTCAATCAACATTGACAGCACGCCCCCTTTGATCGGACACAACGAGCGAAGGACTTTCCTTCGCTCGTCGCATCTGGCGCATGCGCACGACGGAGCTCCCTCCGTCGAGCGCATGCTCAGTCCAGAACATCGACCCACTTGCGAGCAGACAGCCGCTCGCGAGTGGGTCTGAATCAGGCCCAAAGAGTCTAACAAGTCTGCTCGGAAATAACTGTAGGCAGGATATTCAGAACGTAAGCAGACTTGTTAGACTCTGAATCTTCGGCCCTCATTCAGAGCCGTTCGCTATTTGCGGTCGTTCGTTCAAAAACAAGGGGTGGCTATTCAAATGATCCGTTCGCAAATTGCAGTCTGTTCACACCTCTAAGTCTGAACGAGCGAGCAAAACATACGCTCGTTTTTTTGTTAAAAACGCCCCCTGGCCGCTCGCACCATACGTCATGTCCGCTATTTATTAGATTAATCGAGTACATCGACCAGCGTATGTACTGCTCGCTATTCTTGTGGTTGGTGTTTGCTACCACAAATTTGCGAGCAGTTCTGGCTCTAAAATAACCCAGTGACGTGGTCAATGACGCTGCTGTATTAATTATGCACACCCATAATACGCCCGTTTTGACCTTTAAGCACGCCTGCGTTCGGATCTCCACTCCCCATTTTCAAGCACCTTCCCCTGTTACCACCCACATACGCCTCATTCTGTCACTCAAAATAGCAGGCACTCGCTATATAGCGTACAAACAATTTTCGGCCGCACTGGCTGGTTCGCGCATGCGTACTAAAAACCGTACGCATGCGCAGATGTGCAAACATCGCTCGGAACGAGCGTACTGCCGCTAACGAGCGGCTCTGAATGAGGGCCTTCATTCACTCCGAACATCCTGCCTACAGTTTTTGCCTAGAAGATACACTAAATTGGGACATTGCCACCCATTCCACCATCTCTATATAATCCTGTGCATTATCTGAACAGCCAACCTACAGATTTTACTGAGCAGACAAAAGACACTGCTTTGACTCACACACCGAATTTCACTTACACCTACCATAATAAAGAAACAATACATAGACTGCTATATCACATCATCAGAATATAAACAAACAACCAACCATATGCACAGTTGAAGATAATAGATTACATCCCTGTACCATAGAGCGCTCACAGCCCATATATATCCTGTCTATTTTACTTTCTGTGGGAGGTTGGGACACCCCCAAGGGCCAGCTGCTAATGGTTTAAATCACACATGTAAGTAATTATATGTCACAAGCATTCCCCCCCTATTATAACCTTGAGAGTGCTTACCATTTTTGATTATCACTGTCTAGCTGTGTTCTGCCTTTCACAGCTACTGTGGGTGCACGGTTCTTTAGGTATCCTGCGGTAGACACTGCTTCTGTCCAAAAACACTTTCCTAGGCATGCGTCACACAGCATAATCCACTCTCTCTCCACAATTGTGCAGTTGGCATGCTCACTGACACCATTCTGGTGCCATATTTTTGCAGGAAGCGGCTACATTTTTATTTTCATACTCACCGCTATTGTTAGATCTCAAGATTTTCAGATTTTGACCTGTTTGAGACTCCACCAGACTTTTGCAGACTACTATTTTGTTTACTACTTCCCTCTTGGCTTTAATGAAGTAAACATGCGTCATTGATGAATGTCAGGAAATAGCGATATCCACTTTTTCATTTCACCTCCATCGAGCCACACACGTCTGTATGCACCAATGCTAGTGGTGCCTCAACCTTGCCGGTCTCTCTGTATTGCTTATGTCTATTCCCATCAATGTTCCATCAAAGAGTTCCTGGACATTATCATACCCCAGATGGCCTTGCTGCCTGTGCCACAGCTCCATAGACTCCCTTGAATCAATGGTCATCATCATATAACATTGTTCTGTGTCTAGGACGTACAGTTGCTGGCATCGGGTTGCAGTTGTTATCACAGTCCCTCTTTTTTCTACTTCAGGGTCCATAGGGGTCCACAGGGTGACCTTGGGGTATAGCTGGATCCTGGATCCTCGGGCACCACGGAGTTAAAGCTTTTAGCTGCTCCCAGGATGCACTTGGGTCCAACCTCCCCTATACCCCGCCCCCGAGCCACAGGCACCTCAGTTTTAGATGGTGCCCGGCCGGAGTCGGGTCACCCTGCGGGGGGGGCTGCAGGAGCAGCCCCCTAAAGCTTTTTATTTAACTAGGTTAAATTTATTTTTACACTAGTTTTGTTCTCCAGAGCAGCAGCGCTGGGCTGTCTGTACAGACGCCCATGCTGCCGCTCCTTCTCCCTGCTGGCGCCGCGACGCCAGCACTGAACTGGGGATCGCGGCGGGGGAAGCCAGAGTCTGTACTAGCCGGACTCTGGTTTCCCCCGGGACTGCTGCCGGAAGACGCCGGGGAGATCAGGTAAGCCGCGCACCGCTGATTAGCGGCGGTGCGCGGGTTCCTTTTAAATGCAGTCCCATGCCCCCGGTTCTAGGGGACAGACCGGGGGCGCTAGCGGTGGCGGCGGGCCCCCCCTCCAGCGGAGGCATACCCCGCCAGACCACTAGACCACCAGGGTTAATATCGCGGCAAGCGGGATGCCGGCAACCCGGGGGTTAAATATGCTAGCCAGGGGAGGAAGCCTTCCCTGTCAGCGGCTCCTCCCCTCAGCTCAGCGCGCCTTTCAGCTCGGAGTCTGGCGTCGCTGAGCTGCAGCTACTCGGCCACTCCTCCTCTGAGGTCTCCAGCGGCCATTTTCTCTGTGGCAGCGTGGATACTCTCAGGGAGCACGCGGACCGGTCCCCCTGTGTACCTCTCCCCCGACGAGGACAGTGTACACAGCGCTATAGCCCTCCCAGACACTGAATCTGGGAGGTTGATTGTAGTGGAAAGGTGCAGTGAGTATATCTTCCTGCATGGTATGTGACTTTTGCTAGTGCTGCCTGTCTGTGTCTTTTTTCTACTTACTGTCAGCCTGTACCTATCCCTTTCCTTCTCCTACAAGCCCTACAGGTGTGCGGGGGAAGGGTGTTTCTACTGACCTCACCTATATAGATCACGTATTTGTGAGGTCCGTCACATACAGTTGTGTGCTACACGGTGCCATATTGTGGGCTGTTGTTCAGCACACTGGTGAGTGCGCACGTTTTCTTCCTAAGTCATGTCTGAGGAGGAGATTGAGCACTCCGGGGCTCCGGTATTGTTCTCCTGCAGGCGCTGTTCTGCAGGAGTGGTTAGGGAGGATTTGTCACAGGACGGCCTGTGCGGACGGTGCCAGGCGGTACCTGGTACGTCTAAACCTCCCATTTCGCAGGAGCCACCATGGGCGATGTTTTCCCAGGTGCTGGTGTCCATCGCGGACCGTCTGTCGGTCCCGACTGCCGCCCCTACTAGGGCGTTGCCCCAGCCTGCCATCCCCCATTCCCCGGGTGTCCCACAATTATTGCAGACTCCCCCGGGGTCTCAGCCTGTTGGTCCCTATGCGGGGTTGCCAATGTATATTCAGTCCACCCCTGTGGCACAGCCGGCTGTGGTGCCGTTTCAGGCTCCTGTGACAGCTCCTCCACCCTGGGTGGATGCGCTTTCCCACACTGTCCAAGATTTGGCGGCAGCATCTTCGGCTTTTCAGTCGATGTTGCGCAGTGACGTGCCCTCCAGGGCGTCTAAACGCTCAGTCATGGCACAGGCTGCGCATCTTTCGGATTCTGAGGGGTTCTCGGATGATGGTGAGGTTCAGGATGACTCAGCCTCAGATGCCTCAGTCCAGGAGGTAGACACTAAGTCTTCCATCAATGTGCGGGCTCTGGTTAAGGCGGTGCGGGCTATTCTTCTGATTGAGGATGAGGCACCCTCTCCCAAGTCAAGGTATCCTAGTTTTAAAAAGGCTAAGGTTACTTCTACAGCGTTCCCCTTGTCTGATCAGTTGACTGATCACATGGCGGTGGCCTGGCAGACGCCCAGTAAGCGTTTCCTGCCACAGAAACGCTTGGCATCCAATTATCCATTCCCGGAAGCGCATTGTAAGAAATGGGAAACTCCGCCTGCAGTCGATTCCCATGTAACACGCCTCATCAGGAGTGCTACTTTGCCATTGCCGTCTATATCCTCGCTGAAGGATCCTACGGACAGGAAGGTGGAGACTTGTCTAAAGTCTATTTATTCTCTCTCAGGGGCTGTAGCCCGGCCGTCCATGGCCATCTCCTGGGTGGCCAAGGCCATTGAGGGGTGGGCCAACGCCTTGGAGGACACGTTTACGGATGAATCTCCGGACGTCCAGAGGGCGTTGTTAGGACAGATGAGAGATGCCGCCTCCTACATTGGAGAAGCATCTTTGGATGCTAGCCTGTTGACCTCTAGGGTTTCGTCGGCAGCAGTGTCTGCTCGTAGATCCTTGTGGTTGCGGTCTTGGAGAGCAGACGCGGATTCAAAGAAAGGCTTGGAGGCCTTACCTTTTAATGGGGAATTACTATTTGGTCCGGACCTGGACAAAATAGTAGATACCCAGGCAAAATCCAAGTCAGCCTTCCTCCCTTCAGCTACTACACCTGCTAAGGTCCGGAGCTCGGCGTTTCGTTCCTTTCGGGTTCAGGGCAAGGCAAAGGGTCAGTCCTTCCCGAGTCAGTCCGCACCCAAGACCGCCTCAAAGCCAAAGAAGCAAGCCTGGAGTGCTAGGCGCCCTTCTTCCAAGCCAGAAGATAAGCCTTCTGCGTGATGGGACGGGCCTCCCTCTGGGGGACCCCAGAGTGGGAGGCCGACTTCTTCAATTCGCCCAGTGCTGGCACAATACCACCACGGATGCCTGGGTGCGAGAAGTGGTCTCCCAGGGGTACGCCCTGTCTTTTCGGCACAGGCCGCCTTGCCAGTTTTTTTGCACAAGTCCTTCTCAGGACAAAACCAAGGCCTTGCAGGTTCAGGAAGCCATAGAGGCCTTGCTGACGGCGGGGGTCATTATACCCATACCACAGTCTCAACGTGGGATGGGGTATTACTCTACGCTGTTTCTGGTGCAGAAACCCAATGGCTCTCATCGCCCCATCCTCAATTTGAAGTCCCTGAACAGGTTTCTCAGGGTTCCCAAATTCAGGATGGAAACTTTGCGTTCCATCATACTGGCGATGGAACCGGGGGATTATATGGTCTCCCTGGATATCCAGGACGCCTACCTCCATGTGCCTATAGCAACATCGCACCAACGGTTTCTGCGGTTTGCTATTCTCCACAACCACTACCAATTCAGGGCTCTACCCTTTGGTCTCTCCACGGCACCAAGGGTATTTACCAAGGTGATGGCGGTCATGGCGGCTCACCTTCGGAGCCAGGGGATACGGTTGCTACCGTATCTAGACGACCTCCTCTTGCTGGCAAGCTCCCCGGAGGTACTGATCCAGCATCTCCACCTGACGGTCGCTTGTCTACAGGCGCACGGCTGGTTGATCAACTGGAAGAAATCCTCCCTCATCCCATCACAACGGATGGTTCATTTGGGGGCCCTGCTGGACTCTCGTCAGCAACGGATTTTTCTGACTCCAGAGAAGGTCTCCTCCTTACAGCTGCGGATTCACAGTTGTCTGAGCAGTGGCAGAGTGTCGGTGCACTCAGCGATGAGAGTTTTGGGGTCCATGGTGTCGGCATTCGACATGGTGGAGTTTGCCCAGTTCCATTCCAGGCCCCTGCAGGGGCTGATTCTTTCAGAATGGAACGGATTGCCACACAGGATCCGCTCTCAGATGCTGGTGTTGTCCTTGGAGGTGCGTCTGTCCCTAGCCTGGTGGCTGCAGACAGCGCATCTCCTGGAGGGGCGCCCCTTTTGGATCCCGGAATGGGTTCTGCTCACGACAGATGCCAGTCTCCGGGGTTGGGGGGCGGTGACAGGCTCCTTGTCACTTCAGGGTCGTTGGTCGGCGGAGGAAGCGATTCTTCCCATCAACATCCTGGAACTGCGGGCAGTATACAGAGCCCTGCAGTCGTCCGGCACCGCTCTTCACGGAAGGGCCGTTCAGGTGCAGTCAGACAACGCCACCACGGTGGCGTACATCAATCACCAGGGAGGGACTCGCAGTCGAGCTGCGATGTCGGAGGTGTCCCGCGTCCTGGCTTGGGCGGAGCGCTATCTTCCAGCTCTCTCGGCAGTTTTCATCCCAGGAGTCCTCAATTGGGAGGCAGACTTCCTCAGCCGTTACGATGTGCATCCCGGGGAATGGTCGCTTCATCCAGAGGTATTCCAACTACTCGTGGACAAGTGGGGGCTGCCAGAACTGGACCTGATGGCGTCCCGTTACAATCACAAGCTGCCTGTGTACGGGTCAAGGACAAGGGACGCAGGCGCAAGTCTGATAGACGCGCTGTCGGTGAAATGGCTGTTTCAACTGGCTTACTTGTTCCCTCCGATATCTCTGCTGCCTCGGGTCCTGCGCAAGTTCAAACAGGACGGAGGCACACTGATCCTGGTGGCCCCAGCGTGGCCCAGAAGGCCGTGGTACTCCGATCTGCGGAGCCTGTCCATCGACGCTCCGTACCTCCTACCTCAACGGCGGGACCTGTTGTCTCAGGGGCCCTGTCTTCACCCGGATCTGGGTCGACTATCTTTGACGGCGTGGCTCTTGAGACAGCCGTCCTGAGGTCTCGGGGCTTTTCTAGCTCCGTTATTACCACAATGCTGAGGGCGCGCAAGCCTGCTTCCGCGAGGATCTATCACAGAGTGTGGCACACTTACTTTCAGTGGTGCGAGGCCAGAAACTATGATCCCCAGGTGTTCCGAGTTTCGCGTATTCTGGCTTTCCTTCAGTCCGGTTTGGACTTAGGATTACGTCTTTCTTCACTGAAGGTACACGTGTCTGGTCTGTCGGTGTGGTTCCAGCGCAGGATCGCTGCTATGCCGGACGTACACACCTTTTTCCAGGGTGTTTTGAGAATCCAGCCTCCCTTTGTGCCACCTGTGGCCCCGTGGGATTTGGCGGTGGTTCTTAGGGCCTTACAGGGTCCTCCTTTTGAGCCCTTGGAGTCAGTGGAGCTCAAGTGGCTAACTTTTAAAACTGTTTTCCTCTTGGCAATTGCTTCTGCCAGGAGGGTTTCAGATTTGGGGGCGCTTTCTTGTCGTCCCCCTTTTCTGATTTTTCATCAGGACAGAGCGGTGCTTCGCACTCGTCCTGATTTCCTGCCTAAGGTGGTTTCCAGGTTCCACATTAATCAGGAAATTGTTGTACCAGCCTTTCAGTCACCTGATCTTTCGGCTGGGGAGACTTCCTTAGACGTTGTCCGGGCACTCCAGGTTTATGTGGACCGGACTAGTTCTGTGAGGAAGTCGGATTCTTTGTTTATCCTCTTTGGTTTTCACAAGAGGGGTTGGCCTGCCAACAAACAGACTCTAGCCCGTTGGCTTCGTTCTGTTATTATTGAGGCTTATATGCAGGAGGGTTTACCTGTTCCAGCCTCTGTTAAGGCTCATTCCACTCGGTCCGTGGGCCCTTCTTGGGCTGCTAGCCGTGGCGCCTCTGCTGTTCAGCTCTGTAAGGCGGCCACCTGGTCTTCCATTCAGACCTTTTTGAGGTTCTATGCGTTTGACACCTTTGCCTCTCAGGATGCATCCTTTGGGCGCCGGGTTCTCCTATCAGCACAGGAGCGTCCCCGCCCTTAGTTGGACTGCTTTGGGACATCCCCAAGGTCACCCTGTGGACCCCTATGGACCCTGAAGTAGAAAACAAGAGATATGGTAAGAACTTACCTTTGTTATCTCTGTTTCTACGAAGTCCATAGGGTCCACAGGGCACCCGCCCTGACGCACCTGGCTTCATATGGGCTCTGTGACTGGTCACCGGTTTTCCGTCTCCCATTTCTGTGAGTATGGTTCTTGTGTGTTCCAGTCTTCCTTCTCTCTGTTTCGTCTCCTCCTCCGGCCTGGGCTGCTTACCAACTGAGGTGCCTGTGGCTCGGGGGCGGGGTATAGGGGAGGTTGGACCCAAGTGCATCCTGGGAGCAGCTAAAAGCTTTAACTCCGTGGTGCCCGAGGATCCAGGATCCAGCTATACCCCAAGGTCACCCTGTGGACCCTATGGACTTCGTAGAAACAGAGATAACAAAGGTAAGTTCTTACCATATCTCTTGTTATTTTGCCCAACAAACTTTCCCTCTGCGAAATTGACCTTAAATCCTTATTCTTTTAGGAAACTTATGGCAATGAGGTTAGTCCCCAAATCTGGTACCAATAACACACCCTGGATGTCTGTGACTTTGGTGACTATGATTTTACCCTTTACTCTCAGGTGCACAATAATTGTCCCAACTATTACGGCTGTTAGGACTTTGGGCCTGATTCAGCACTGCACGTATGAATCCCCCTTATCAGGAATCTACTGGTGTCAGACAGCTATGTACCAAACACACGCGGTCAGGGACTAAGCGCATTCCATGGACATCACAAATCAAAACAATTTTGCCCTGATGCATCTAGAATGCACTTCAAAGATCAACGTCTAGTCCCTGCAGTCGGAAGTCCCCCCCATAAGTCGGAAGAGGCCCGAAGTGCGCCCAGTGGTGCAAAAATGAGAAGAGACCGTTTCTGCAAAAGTCCCATCAAAGTACAAACTCCAACCATTCTACAACCCCCCTCTCATTACAGGTTGGGGTCAACTAATAAAATACAGATTGTTGCGGCCAGATTTATAACTTAAAGCAATCCTTAGAGTGGGAGCCCGTACATAGCATTGTGCAGAGGTGACTGATTTTACGCTGCACGTCGGCCATCTTGTGTTGCGTAAATCACTTCCATAATGCACAAGTGACAATAGAGTAAGATAGAGCATTCGCATACGTTCTCCCATAGGACAATCCCATAGAAATGAGGACGGGGTCTCCACTTACATATTTCCAGCTTTCCTGCTCTCTACCTGTTTGGATCCTGGTCACATTCCCTATAAATTCCCTGTAAAGTTCGGCATTTAGAATATTGTGGTAAATACATAAGATGAAAACTAACAAAACTAAATACAGAAAACAAAAAATTGAAGCTGAATTTGAAATGTTATCTGATTTCAAGGAATTTCAAGATTCAAAATTTCTTATAACCAGGAAAAAACCCTGTAAGTGGAAACACTGGGGGGTGTTATCAATTCAGAGAATCTCCCACACCAGTTACCGATCCCCATTGTGTAAGATCAGGGCCCACACCTGTTACCGATCCCCATTATGCAAGATCAGGGCCCACGCCTGTTACCGATCCCCATTATGTAAGATCAGGGCCCACGCCTGTGACCGATCCCCATTATGTAAGATTAGGGCCCACGCCTGTGACCGATCCCCATTATGTAAGATCAGGGCCCACGCCTGTGACCGATCCCCATTATGTAAGATCAGGGCCCACGCCTGTTACCGATCCCCATTATGTAAGATCAGGGCCCACGCCTGTTACCGATCCCCATTATGTAAGATCAGGGCCCACGCCTGTTACCGATCCACATTATGTAAGATCAGGGCCCACTCCTGTTACCGATCCCCATTATGTAACATCAGGGCCCACGCCTGTTAACGATCCCCATTATGTAGGATCAGAGCCCACTCCTGTTACCGATCCCCATTATGTAAGATCAGGGCCCACGCCTGTGACCGATCCCCACTATGTAAGATCAGGGTCCACGCCTGTTACCGATCCCCATTATGTAAGATCAGGGCCCACGCCTGTTAACGATCCCCATTATGTAAGATCAGGGCCCACGCTTGTTACCGATCCCCATTGTGTAAGATCAGGGCCCACGCCTGTGACCGATCCCCATTATGTAACATCAGGGCCCACGCCTGTTACCGATCCACATTATGTAAGATCAGGGCCCACGCCTGTGACCGATCCCCATTATGTAAGATCAGGGCCCACGCCTGTTACCGATCCACATTGTGTAAGATCAGGACCCACGCCTGTGACCGATCCCCATTGTGTAAGATCAGGGCCCACGCCTGTTACCGATCCCCATTATGTAAGATCAGGGCCCACGCCTGTTACCGATCCCCATTGTGTAAGATCAGGGCCCACGCCTGTTACCGATCCCCATTGTGTAAGATCAGGGCCCACGCCTGTTAACGATCCCCATTGTGTAAGATCAGGGCCCACGCCTGTTACCGATCCCCATTGTGTAAGATCAGGGCCCGCGCCTGTTACCGATCCCCATTGTGTAAGATCAGGGCCCACGCCTGTTAACGATCCCCATTGTGTAAGATCAGGGCCCACGCCTGTTACCGATCCACATTGTGTAAGATCAGGGCCCACGCCTGTGACCGATCCCCATTATGTAAGATCAGGGCCCACGCCTGTGACCGATCCCCATTGTGTAAGATCAGGGTCCACACCTGTTACCGATCCCTATTGTGTAAGATCAGGGCCCACGCCTGTTACCGATCCACATTGTGTAAGATCAGGGCCCACGCCTGTGACCGATCCCCATTATGTAAGATCAGGGCCCATGCCTGTGACCGATCCCCATTGTGTAAGATCAGGGTCCACACCTGTTACCGATCCCTATTGTGTAAGATCAGGGCCCACGCCTGTTACCGATCCCCATTATGTAAGATCAGGGCCCACGCCTGTTACCGATCCCCATTATGTAAGATCAGGGCCCACGCCTATTAACGATCCCCATTGTGTAAGATCAGGGCCCACGCCTGTTACCGATCCCCATTATGTAAGATCAGGGCCCACGCCTGTTACCGATCCCCATTATGTAAGATCAGGGCCCATGCCTGTTACCGATCCACATTGTGTAAGATCAGGACCCACGCCTGTGACCGATCCACATTGTGTAAGATCAGGGCCCACGCCTGTTACCGATCCCCATTATGTAAGATCAGGGCCCACGCCTGTTACCGATCCCCATTATGTAAGATCAGGGCCCACGCCTGTTAACGATCCCCATTGTGTAAGATCAGGGCCCACACCTGTTACCGATCCACATTGTGTAAGATCAGGGCCCACGCCTGTGACCGATCCCCATTATGTAAGATCAGGGCCCACGCCTGTGACCGATCCCCATTGTGTAAGATCAGGGTCCACACCTGTTACCGATCCCTATTGTGTAAGATCAGGGCCCACGCCTGTTACCGATCCCCATTATGTAAGATCAGGGCCCACGCCTGTTACCGATCCCCATTATGTAAGATCAGGGCCCACACCTATTAACGATCCCCATTGTGTAAGATCAGGGCCCACGCCTGTTACCGATCCCCATTATGTAAGATCTGGGCCAACGCCTGTTACCGATCCCCATTATGTAAGATCAGGGCCCACGCCTGTTATCGATCCACATTGTGTAAGATCAGGACCCACGCCTGTGACCGATCCACATTGTGTAAGATCAGGGCCCACGCCTGTTACCGATCCCCATTGTGTAAGATCAGGGCCCACACCTGTTACCGATCCCCATTATGTAAGATCAGGACCCACGCCTGTTACCGATCCCCATTATGTAAGATCAGGGCCCGCGCCTGTTACCGATCCCCATTGTGTAAGATCAGGGCCCACGCCTGTTAATGATCCCCATTGTGTAAGATCAGGGCCCACGCCTGTTAATGATCCCCATTGTGTAAGATCAGGGCCCACACCTGTTACCGATCCACATTGTGTAAGATCAGGGCCCACGCCTGTGACCGATCCCCATTATGTAAGATCAGGGCCCACGCCTGTGACCGATCCCCATTGTGTAAGATCAGGGTCCACACCTGTTACCGATCCCTATTGTGTAAGATCAGGGCCCACGCCTGTTACCGATCCCTATTATGTAAGATCAGGGCCCACGCCTGTTACCGATCCCCATTGTGTAAGATCAGGGCCCACGCCTGTTACCGATCCCCATCATGTAAGATCAGGGTCCCGCAGCAGATGTAGGAGATATCCTTAGGATCCCTCTCATATATGTAGCACGATTGGCGCTAGCGCATTACATCTGCCAGGATCGAAATCCAGAAATAGAGGGTATTATTCACTACCGATCGCAACTGCAATTGCAAAAGCGATTACGCACGCAATTCAACTGCGATAGTATGCTAATCCATTGCGATCGCTATGCCGCCACAGCACAAGATAAGGACGCCCACTTTACCTTACACAGGTCCGTAATGTTTAGCAAGACTGCGGAACCATCAGTAACAGTGAGTACCATCGCAGCCTCACGTTCACTTGCACAAGGTCTGACCTTACTCAGAAATTGCTAATTTCATCGCACACTGAGTTTCTCTGCATACAGCATCACAGTGGCTAATTTATGCACGCCACTGCAATGGCGTACAAACGAGCTGGAACGCCTGCGTTTTGCCGACCACCCCCCAATCACCACCCACAAGCGGCTCTTACTGTCAGTCATTTTGCTGTGGGTCTGTGTAATCACTGCATTTGCAGTGGCTGGTGCGCGCACGCGCATAACGCAACAATTGGCTCTTTCAATCTTGCCCTGGGCGCCAAAGACCCTAGTTATGCCACTGCTTTAGATGGTGTTGCCTATCAGGTCCAAGCTCTGCAGAGTTTTGCTTTCCAGGGGTTTATGCTAGGGGTGAGCGGGTTCGGATTTCTGAAATCCGAACCCCCCCGATCCGAGGCCGATCCGAGTCAGGCTCGACTTTTCCCGCCTGACTCGGATCTGAAATCGAGGCAAAACGTCATCATCCCGCCTTCCGGGTCTCGCGGGTTTTGGAACCTATATAAGGTACCCGCGTCGGCGCCATTTTCTCACTCGGCTGTGGACAGTGAACAGGGAGGGTGGGAGTTAGGGCTGGCTGGGCTGTGTAGTGTAGTGTAGTGCAGAGTAGTGTTGTGCTGTGCTGCTGTTGTCCATAGGGGCTGGCTGGACTGTGTTGTGCAGTCAGTTGTCCATAGGGGCTGTGTCCACTCCAAAGTCCTGTGCAGTGTCCCAGTCCTAAAGGGGTGCTGTAGTGTTGTCCAGGGGGTGCTCTGTCCGTCAGGGGTGCTCCCCCCAAGTGCTAAAAAAAATAAATATTTTTTCTGTGTTTGTGAATTGTGTGCACCAAGCGTGCGCCTGTGTCCCATAAGTAAAAGGCCGGCTGGCTTGTCCGTTAAAGGGTGCTGTAACCCCCAAAGGGCACTCCAAACAAAATAAAAAAAAAATTTCTGTGTTTGTGAATTGTGTGCACTGTGGCTGCACGTGCATCAACAAAGGAGCACATACAATCCCAAATGACAAAGTTCAGGAAAATGACCTTGAAAAAAACATTTAAATCATCTGAAGAGAAACATAAACTTGCCAATATGCCATTTACGACACGAAGTGGCAAAGAATGGCTAAGGTCTTTCCCTATGTTCATGACTAGTGGTTCAGTTTCACATAACGATGGAAGCCCTCCTCCCGCTAAAAAAATCAAAGGAGTTAAGCTGGCAAAAGCACAGCGAAGAACTATGCGTTCTAAGAAGATATCACAAATCCCCAAGGAGAGTCCAAGTGTGGTGGTGGTTGCGATGCCTGACCTTCCCAGCACTGGACGGGAAGAGGTGGCTCTTTCCACCATTTGCACGCCCCCTGCAAGTGCTGAAAGGAGCACCCACAGTCCACTTGCTGATATGCAAATTGAAGATGTCACTGTTGAAGTACAACAGGATGAGGATAATGGTGTAGCTGGCGCTGAGGAGGAAGTTGGCGAGGAGGATTCTGATGGTGATGTGGTTTGTTTAAATCAGGCTCCGGCGGAGACAGTTGTTGTCCGTGGGATGAAAAAGCCCATCACGGTCATGCCTGAGCAGAAGACCAAACATTCCACCTCTTTGGTCTGGCAATATTTCTATCCAAGGGCCTGGTTCAGACCCACTCGCAAGCGGCTGTCCGCTCGCAAGTGGGTCGATGTTGTGCACTGCGCATGCGCACGATGGCGGGAGCTCCGTCGTGCGCATGCGCCAGACGCGACGAGCGAAGGACTTTCCTTCGCTCGTTGTGTTTGATCAAAGGGGGCGTGCTGTCGATGTTGATTGACAGCACGCCCCCTTTGGTGGGGCGTGCCTCCCTGACGGGGGCGTTCCCAAGGGAATGCCTACCGTCAGAAGCCGGCCCACTGACATCACTAGTGATGTCAGTGGGAGTGATTTTGGCTCTGATAGAGCCAAAATCACTCCGGGCCTTGCGGTTGAAAAACTCAACCGCAGGCTCCGGTTCGCAGTGGCGATGGTCGCGATGGTCAAGACCATTGCGGCCATCAAACTGCACACTCGTATAGGCTGTGGGTGGTGACCCACAGCTATACGAGCGTCCAGGAGGACTCTCCATAACTATGGAGGGCGGCCCTCATTCAGAGCGTGCGCTCTGCTCAGAGCGTACGGCTCTGAATGAGGGCCCAAATCCGGACAACAACTGTCTTGCCATATGTACCATATGTAAAGGTGGAATAAGTAGGGGTAGGGACGTTAACCACCTAGGAACATCCTCCCTTATACGGCACCTGCAGCGCGTTCATAAAAAGTTACTGTCAAGTTCAGAAACTTTGGCTAAGACCGTAAGCAGTCCAGGGACACCTAAATCCTGTTGTCCTGTTGTATCCAAGCGCCTGCAAACCACACCGTCAACTCCCTCCTCGTCAATTTCCTCCTTAGTCAGGATCGGAAGTAGTCCTGCAGGCCATGTCACTGGCATGACTGACTCTCCTATCCGGGATTCCTCCGGAGGATCCTGCATTGCTACGCCTACTGCTGCCGCTGCTGCTGTTGCTGCTGCTGGGAGTCGTTCATCATCCCAGAGAGGAAGTAGGAACACCACTACTTTTACTAAACAATTGACCCTCCAACAGTCCTTAGCGAGGAGGATGAAGTACGACAGCAGTCATCCTGAAGCAAAACGTATAACTGAGGCCTTGACTGCTATGTTGGTGTTAGACGTGCGTCCGGTATCCGCCATTAGTGCAGTGGGATTTAGACAATTGATGGAGGTAGTGTGTCCCCGGTTCCAAATCCCGTCTAGATTCCACTTCACTAGGCAGGCGATACCGAGACTGTACAGAAACGTCAGAAAAAGTGTCCTCAGTGTCCTGAAAAATGCCATTGTACCCAATGTCCACTTAACCACGGACATGTGCACAAGTGGAACAGAGCAGACTAAGGACTATATGACTGTGACAGCCCACTGGGTAGATGTATCACCTTATGCAGCAACAGCAGCAGCGTCACCAGTAGCAGCATCTCAGAAACGCCAGCTCGTTCCAAGGCAGGCTACGCTGTGTATCACCGGTTTCAGTAAGAGGCACACCGCCGACAACCTCTTAGAGAAACTGAGGGAAATCATCGCCCAGTGGCTTACCCCACTTAGACTCTCCTGGGGATTTGTGATATCTG
Source organism: Taudactylus pleione (assembly GCA_031769625.1). Lineage (NCBI taxonomy): Eukaryota > Metazoa > Chordata > Amphibia > Anura > Myobatrachidae > Taudactylus > Taudactylus pleione. The sequence goes on along the minus strand of JAUIMM010000596.1, from coordinate 1,631,286 downwards.
ACAACGCCACCAATATTGTGCGGGCATTACATCTGGGCAAATTCCAGCACGTACCATGTTTTGCTCACACAATAAACTTGGTGGTGCAGAATTTTCTGAAAAGCGACAGGGGCGTGCAGGAGATGCTTTGGGTGGCCCGAAAAATTTATGGCCACTTTCACCATTCAGCGACTGCGTGCCGAAGACTGGAGTGCCAGCAAACACTCTTGAACCTGCCCCGCCATCACCTGAAGCAAGAGGTTGTGATGCGGTGGAACTCAACCCTCTATATGCTTCAGAGGATGGAGGAGCAGCAAAAGGCCATTCAAGCCTATACATCCACCTATGACATAGGCAAAGGAGGGGGTATGCACCTGACTCAAGCGCAGTGGAGAATGATTTCCGTGTTGTGCAAGCTTCTCCAGCCCTTCGAACTTGCCACACGTGAAGTCAGTTCAGACACTGCCAGCTTGAGTCAGGTCATTTCCCTCATCAGGCTTTTGCAGAAGCAGCTGGAGAAAGTGAAGGAGGAGCTAAGACGGAGCGATTCCGCTCGGCATGTGGGACTTGTGGATGAAGCCCTTCATTCGCTTTGCCAGGATTCCAGGGTGGTCAATCTGTTGAAATCAGACCACTACATTTTGGCCACCGTGCTCGATCCTAGGTTTAAAGTCTATGTGGTGTCTCTCTTTCCGGCCGACACAAGCCTGCAGAGGTGCAAAGACCTGCTGGTGAACACACTGTCAGCTGAAGCGGAACGTGACACGTCAACAGCTCCTTCTTCATTTTCTCAACTGGGGCTGCCAGGAAAAAACTTAGGTATCCTAAGCAACCCGCTGGCGGTGATGCAGGGCAGGCAGGACCAAGTTTGGACATCTGGTCCGGACTGAAGGACCTGGCAACAATTTCTGACATGTCTACTGTCACTACATATGATACTGTCACCATTGACAGAATGGTGGAGGATTACATCGGTGACAGCGTCCAAGTAGGCATGTCAGACAGTCCATACCTGTACTGGCAGGAAAAAGAGGCAATTTGGGGGTCCCTGTATAAACTGGCTCCATTTGACCTAAGTTGCCCCCCCCTCCAGTGTGTACTCCGAAAGAGTGTTTAGTGTAGCCGGGAACCTTGTCAGCGAAAGGCGTAGGAGGTTGCTTCCACAAAATGTGGAGAAGATGATGTTCATAAAAATGAATTATCAACTCTTCCAGGGAGACCAGCCTCCAGAACGTACAGAGGGACCTGTGGTGGTGGATTCCAGTGGGGACGAGTTAATACTCTGTGAGGATGATGATGTACACAACACTGAAGAGGGTGAGGAATCGGTGGATGAGGAGGATGAGGATGACATCTTGCCTCCGTAGAGCCAGTTTGTGCAGGGACAGATTAATTGCCAGCTTGTTTTGTGGGGGCTAAAACGAACCAATCATTTCAGTCACAGTTGTGTGGCAGACCCTGGCGCTGAAATGATTGCTTTGTTAAAGTGTGCATGTCCTGTTTATACAACATAAGGGTGGGTGGGAGGGCCCAAGGACAATTCCATCTTGCACCTCTTTTTTTTCTTTGCATTATGTACAGTTTGGGGCCTAGTTTGTCAAACTGCCATCCTGTCTGCAACTACAGTGCCACTCCTAGATGGGTCACGTGTTTGTGCCGCCCACTCGTGTCGCTTAGCATAGTCATCCAGCTACCTCGGTGCAACCTTTTGGACATAAAAACACTATTGTGAGGTGTTCAGAATAGACTGGAAATGAGTGGAAATTAAGGTTATTGAGGTTAATAATAGCATAGGAGCAGAAAAACCAACACATTCTGTGATTTTAGCTGTTTTTATGCATTTTTTTAAAAAAATACAGATCCAAAACACAAAACCCATAACCCAAAACACGGAAGGGTGGTTTTGGCAAAACCAATCTAGATCCAAAACATGAAGAAAGATCCAGATCCAAAACACGAAAAGTGGCCGGTGCACACCCCTAGTTTATACGTATGGGGTATGCGGTCAGAATTTCAGTGTTAGTACATCCCACCCCCAATCACTGTCTAAACTTGTCAGATCACTTTGCTTATGTTCAGCCCAATTATGTGACTAGGACGTCTGTGAAAATGCTCCAACGTACGGTCTGTCTCATTATTATTAACCCTTTACCTCTATAAATATTTCTATTAGAGATGTGCGGGTCCGGTTCTCAGACAATCGACAACAACCAAATTTAGGGGATCTGAGTCGAACCGCGTTCATGTTCGGAATCACTTTGAGGTACTGAATCGTACCGAGTCCAGGGTCGGATCTTCTCGCGGTTTGGAACTTGGATTTAATAACTGAATACTGAGTTTTGGATGGCATGCTAACAGGTCAAAATGGCGTCATTTTAGCTGGGTTCTTATTTTTTTAAATACAGATCCAAAACCAAAACAAGAAGATGAACCAGATCCAAAACCAAAACATGGGGGAGGACGCACATCTGTAATTTCTATGTATAATTTGTGTCCTGCTCCCAGCCAGCTCCCTGTTATCATCCCAGCACTGATGTATCCCAACAATTCCTCTTAGTGCACCAAGCACATAATTAGGTTGATGCTATTGGTGATGAAATGCACATGGGAAGCTATTAATTACATGCTAATGAGTAACAGATATTAAGGTGTGTTCCCTGCACTAATTAGTGGCTATCACCAGGGACTCTCCAGTGCTGAATAAAAGGGACAGAACTGCAGGGAACATAAACGCTGGCGCACGTTACAGGAATGGCGGAGACCGTGAGGTGAGGGGCAGACACAGCACATCTCCTGCGCCCCACTGCTGACATCTCCTGCGCCCCACTGCTGACAATGAAGATGGTTTAGAAGGTAGGAAACAGCGGATGTTCAGGTGACACAACAAACACATGTAACAGGGAATGGCTGACTGAGTAAATGGTCTGCACAACAATGAGACTGGAAGAGACCGTTCCAATTCCAGTATCACCTAGTTATGATTACAGAGAGGTCACTGGCAGCTAAAACCTCCATCAGCATAATAGGAGAATAAGCGCACAATCTGATTTATGTCATAACGTGCTTGATGTTGGGTTGCACGCACGGCCATTTGCAGAGCATGTTTTCCTACAGCTCATGCTCTGGAACCAGCGTAGGAGCGCAGGTGGAGTGATACAGAATCGTATGCATTACAAAGGCACCTCCACCTGCGGTTACAGAGACGTATCGGGGGTATTATGGGGCGCTGTGACATAGGTGATGTTTGTGAGAGTCTGTGAATGCGATGAGAATGAGTAACTAACGAGTGTATGGACTGCACAGATGTACACAGGGCTGCAGGCAGGTGAATATACACATTTATTAATGTGTACACAATTTCTATGGTCAGTATATGCTCAGCATTAGGGCATACATTAGAGACGAGCGCTTCGGATTTGTCTCAGATCTTCCCGCCGACTTTGGATCTCAGAATGCAGCAAAGTGTCATCTTTCACGGACAAAACGTCATCACTGATATCTGCGCCGAGATGTCCGTGAAAGGTGACGTTTTACCTCCCAACTGAGATCTGAACTTGGGCGGAAGATCAGAAACAAAGCCGCATCACTCATCTCTAAAGGATACACTGTAAATATATAACCTACGGCGCAGAGCGTTACACCTGACATGGCGGAAATGTTACATTGTAACGCTTCACTTGCAAGGGACAGAAAATGTGCTGCAAAATTACATGAATCATTATTTCTGCGGTCAAATGTCTTCCAAGGGAACAGGAAAATGTATGTAACGTATGTGTAACGTGTACGTAATGTGCGTGTAATGTGTGTGTGTGTAACGTGTATGTAACCTGAGAGAAAAGTGTAAAAACATCTGAAATTGTAAGGTAATGAAAAGCACACAGGACAATATGATGTACTGTGATCAGAATTAGCGGCGCCTGTAATGATAAATGATGATAATAATTATAGTGATACACATCTTACTCCAGCTTGTAATATGTCTACACCTGGGGCCCGATTCAGAGGTTGCCGGGACTGCGACTTTATGCTAATGGCATGGGTCTTCCAAATGAGGTGCCCACTGACTGTGCCTACTAAGATGCATCATTGGTGCACCATCCACATAGCGTATCTGCACAGTACACTCAGGGATAAGATACATCTCCTGCAGTAATAAAGGCATTGTGAAGCGGGGGGCGGAGACACGATCAGCGCGAATCGCGTCATCGGGCATCCCCGCTGCGGGGGGTTTCAAGTAGTTATGTGGGGGTCAGGCGACAGCCGGGAGGCTTGCCTGCCTTTCCGGGGGGTCGGGAGCGGCACCCGATATTCGGGAGGCTCCCGACCAAATCGGGAGGGTAGGCAAGCCTGGATAAGATACATCTCCTGCAGCGGGGTCATATCACAGTTACCCAGATGTGACTATATACAGCCTTGTGCACAGTACACTCAGGGATAAGATAGATCTCCTGCAGCGGAGACATATCACAGTTACCCAGATGTGACTATATACAGCCTTGTGCACAGTACACTCAGGGATAAGATAGATCTCCTGCAGCGGGGTCATATCACAGTTACCAGATGTGACTATATACAGCCTTGTGTACAGTACACTCAGGGATAAGATAGATCTCCTGCAGCGGGGACATATCACAGTTACCAGATGTGACTATATACAGCCTTGTGTACAGTACACTCAGGGATAAGATACATCTCCTGCAGCGGGGACATATCACAGTTACCCAGATGTGACTATATACAGCCTTGTGTACAGTACACTCAGGGATAAGATAGATCTCCTGCAGCGGGGACATATCACAGTTACCAGATGTGACTATATACAGCCTTGTGCACAGTACACTCAGGGATAAGATAGATCTCCTGCAGCGGGGTCATATCACAGTTACCAGATGTGACTATATACAGCCTTGTGCACAGTACACTCAGGGATAAGATAGATCTCCTGCAGCGGGGACATATCACAGTTACCAGATGTGACTATATACAGCCTTGTGTACAGTACACTCAGGGATAAGATAGATCTCCTGCAGCGGGGACATATCACAGTTACCAGATGTGACTATATACAGCCTTGTGTACAGTACACTCAGGGATAAGATAGATCTCCTGCAGCGGGGACATATCACAGTTACCAGATGTGACTATATACAGCCTTGTGTACAGTACACTCAGGGATAAGATACATCTCCTGCAGCGGGGTCATATCACAGTTACCAGATGTGACTATATACAGCCTTGTGCACAGTACACTCAGGGATAAGATAGATCTCCTGCAGCGGAGACATATCACAGTTACCAGATGTGACTATATACAGCCTTGTGTACAGTACACTCAGGGATAAGATACATCTCCTGCAGCGGGGTCATATCACAGTTACCAGATGTGACTATATACAGCCTTGTGTACAGTACACTCAGGGATAAGATACATCTCCTGCAGCGGGGTCATATCACAGTTACCAGATGTGACTATATACAGCCTTGTGTACAGTACACTCAGGGATAAGATACATCTCCTGCAGCGGGGACATATCACAGTTACCAGATGTGACTATATACAGCCTTGTGCACAGTACACTCAGAGATAAGATATGTCTCCTGCAGCGGAGACATATCACAGTTACCAGATGTGACTATATACAGCCTTGTGCACAGTACACTCAGGGATAAGATAGATCTCCTGCAGCGGGGACATATCACAGTTACCAGATGTGACTATATACAGCCTTGTGCACAGTACACTCAGGGATAAGATAGATCTCCTGCAGCGGGGACATATCACAGTTACCAGATGTGACTATATACAGCCTTGTGCACAGTACACTCAGGGATAAGATAGATCTCCTGCAGCGGGGACATATCACAGTTACCAGATGTGACTATATACAGCCTTGTGCACAGTACACTCAGAGATAAGATAGATCTCCTGCAGCGGGGTCATATCACAGTTACCAGATGTGACTATATACAGCCTTGTGTACAGTACACTCAGGGATAAGATACATCTCCTGCAGCGGGGTCATATCACAGTTACCCAGATGTGACTATATACAGCCTTGTGCACAGTACACTCAGGGATAAGATAGATCTCCTGCAGCGGGGACATATCACAGTTACCAGATGTGACTATATACAGCCTTGTGTACAGTACACTCAGGGATAAGATAGATCTCGTGCAGCGGGGTCATATCACAGTTACCCAGATGTGACTATATACAGCCTTGTGTACAGTACACTCAGGGATAAGATACATCTCCTGCAGCGGGGTCATATCACAGTTACCCAGATGTGACTATATACAGCCTTGTGCACAGTACACTCAGGGATAAGATAGATCTCCTGCAGCGGGGACATAACAAGAGATATGGTAAGAACTTACCTTTGTTATCTCTGTTTCTACGAAGTCCATAGGGTCCACAGGGTTGACCTTGGGGTATAGGTTGGGAACCAAATCCGGGCACCACGCAGTTAAAGCTTTTAGCTCCCAGGATGCACTTGGGTCCACTCTCCCTATAACCCCACCCCCAGCCAGAGGCACCTCAGTTTGTAAGTAGCCAAAGGCCGGAGGAGGAGAAAAAAAGAGAGAAAACTGGAACACTCGATAACCATACTCACAGAAATGGGAGACGGAAAACCGGTGACCAGTCACACAGCCCATTTGAAGCCAGGTGCGTCAGGGCGGGCGCCCTGTGGACCCTATGGACTTCGTAGAAACAGAGATAACAAAGGTAAGTTCTTACCATATCTCTTGTTTTCTACTTCAGGGTCCATAGGGGGTCCACAGGGTTGACCTTGGGGATGTCCCAAAGCAGTTCAACCAAGGGAGGGGACGCTCCTGTGCTGAGAGGAGAATCCGCCGCCAAAAAGGAAGCATCCTGAGAGGCAAAGGAAAACAATGCCTAGAACCTTAAAAAGGTGTAGACAGAAGACCAGGTGGCCACCTAGCAAGGCAAACCAGCCAAGGTGCCACCGCGAGCCACCCACGAGGGTTACATGGCCCGAGAAAAAAAAACAAGCAGCAACAACAGAAAGGCCTACCCATGGGTAGGCCCCTGAAGAAGACATACGAGGCCGTCCAGCCAACATATGGCCATAGGCCGGCCATCCTTTTCTGTTAAAACCAGAAATCTCAGACCACCAATAAGGAGTCCGATTTCCGTCAGGAACTTGAATGGATCACATAAATCCACAGAGGCCGGACCACAGTCAATGAGGCCACACCAGCCGAGAGGACTGGGGACTGAATGGCCGCACCATAAGTTCCAGAATAATATGGAACCTGAAAATCACTAAGAAGAAACACAGGGTGAGAGCAACTCACACCCTAACAAGATGCCCTCCAGAAGAGGGAGCCACATGAGAACGCTCCCAATTCCGACACTCACCTGGTTGATATAAACTCCCTGATAGAAAGAGAGAAAGCCAAAGCAATAGACCATGTAATGGCTATTACAACCAGCGGTTCCATTAACTTTCCCCGGAGTTAACGAAGAACCACTACTAACTCCCAAGGAGACCCTAGGGAGGACAAATGGAGGCATAATCCAGAGAACACTCCAAAGGATGAACTGGATATCAGAGCGGAGCAATTCCATAACCTAATCATACTGACAGTGTAGAGATCTGCACTGTCAGGAAGGCCAGGCCGAGGGAGAAACCCAAGCCAGCCGGAAGGAATGCCAGAAAATCTGGAAATCCTGGACACCAGAGGATCGTATTGATAGGTATAATACCATAAGAATTATGGCTGCCACAGATTGTGGTAGGTCCCAGCAAAAGCTGATCCATGTGCTCCAATCATTCCAACGATGACAACGCCATGGAAGCCGTAAGACCACTATAGGGACGTAGTCAAAGACAAACGACCCAGGTCCAAGGCAAACCCCAGGACCCTGAGACAACAGGTCTGGGTAGCGAAGCATCAGGAATGGAGTATCGATGGAGAGACTCCGAAAAACCAAGTACCCCTGACATCTGGGGCAATCAGGAGCCACCAGCAGGAAAGCATCTCTGTCTCTATTGAAACACTTCCCTCGAGGAAGAATGGAGACTGGAGAACACAGGTACGCAAATTGGAAGAACCCCTTCACCGACAAAGAGTCACTGAAGGTTGCTTCAGAATCCCCAGAGTTGGACTGTAACACCATAGTGTGATAGAGTCAGAAGGCCATGAGTGTCACCTCAGGAGGGCCCCCCCCCCCTGCTCACCAGGAGATGAAACCTCTCTTGGGGAAGAGACTAGTCCCCGGGATGCACGTCGTAACGGCTGAGGACTCCCGCTTCCCAATGGAGAGCACCCGAAATGAACACTGTCGAGATGGTCGGGAGGAGACCCTCAGACAATTCCCGAATGTATGACATACCTGACATTGCCACCCAACGAACAGTATTGCTAAAAAGGAAGCCACTGTTCTGACCCTGTCGGACTGAACTTTTTCAGGTTCACCTGGAAACAAGGGCTATGCCAGAGTGAAGCCCAAGACAGGCTAAAGTTCCAACAAGTTAATTGACAGGGTGGAATCGACAGACATCCAATTGCACTGAAATGGATGCGAACCAGACACTGTCCTTAGCAAAGAATACCCTGGACGAGATGGCCATAGTCACCCGAAAAGGGACCGACTTGCCTCCGGGGAGAGCATCATCGTTTGAACAGTGATCCGACAGAAAAAACTCGTTCCATCTGTAGATAAGCCAATTATGGAAAGGCCTGGAATGGAACTGAGCCCATTCCACCCTTCCAAAGGCAGACACTGAATAGTGGACCATGCATCCCAGAGTGTAAAGACATATGGCGACTGCGCAGACATCCATGTACTCCTAATGGAAGAGTGGAGATGCCGTCTTAAGCCAGAAGAATTCTCAGATTTTGAGAATCCAGCAGGGCTCCTAGGTGAAGAATACCCAGAGAGGGATGCAGGGAGGACTTTTTTCCCCTTGATTAAACGTCTGCACCCTGAAGAACCCACAGTCAACCAGACCCGGCTGTAAAGTACCCCGGTGATCCTGCTAAGAGCAGGAGGCCATCCAGGTACAGGAGCATTGGGATATACTGAACAGAAGAACTGTCAGAAAATCCCAAATGCTGGTAAACCCCTGTGGGGCTGAGATCAGTCCCAACAGGCAGAGCCCGAAAAATCGTAAGTGCTGTGATACAGCAAACCTCAGTCCATGCTGAGGTAAGGTCTCTGTAAGTACCCGTAGGCACGCGTCCTGTATATCCAGTGATACCATAAAGTCCCCGGGTTCCAAACATAGTATGATGGAGCATAGGGATTGCTTCCTGAACCCAGGTAGCTTTAGGAACTGGTTCGGGGAATTGAGACAGAGAATAGGCCAAAGAGGACCATTCAGCCACCGCACCAGAAAGAAAGCAGAACAACCAGTCCCTCGCTGAGAAAGTGGGGATGGCCCAATTAGCTCCGCTTACCGCAACAACTGTATAGCTTTCTGGATTTGTAAGGCCCTGTTCCGAATAAGGGCCTGCGTACCATCACATGGAAATAGGCCGCCTGAGCAAAGAGAGGGCGTACCCTCCTACCCACGTAGCCGCGGCAACTAGACACTAGTACCGGGCAAACTGAGAAATCGCCATCTCCCAGTGGTAGGCCTGTCTCGTCAGGCTGACGATATATCCGTTGGTTCAGAAGCAGGATCGGCTGGCAGTCCAGGCCTGCTCGGAACTGGATATGTCAGCCCTTGTAAAGGCCGACAGTCAATGAAAAAACAGACCTTTAGGCTGACCCAGAGGACAAAAAGACTTAATAGTCTGAGGCCCCGTAGTGAGCATAGCTGACGGCGGGAAATTTGTACTGCCACTGTCAAGGTCAGATATACCCTATAGATGGTATCTGCACCTCTGCATTCCCAGAGCGCAGCCATAGGGTATTACGGAGGATACCGTCGCAGCCGGAACTCTGAAAGTTTGGAGCTGGTATCCAATATAGGCATGTCCACCTATGACAACTGCATATATTACGTGAGCGACCAAATACACTTGAACCCCAGACGTGTTGGAGGGGAAAAACATTACAAATACATCAGCTCAGTATGCAATAGTATTACCCATCCTACCATGGCTATAGCATGGTTGGTTAACAACCCCTGAAAGCGAGTATACTGATTTCAGGCAGAGTTACCACCTACGGATCAGAAGAATCCGACCACGCAGGAATGGGATGCGTAGTAACGTCTGTAATCCGACGAGTAACACGCCCATCCACCCCAGGAGGGGCTCATGATGACCCTCAGGGAATTTGGGACAGGAGACCAAACACTGTTGTAATACCTCATATCTGGCAACAGCCAGAGTCCCGCCCTGCGATCCACCCGCTAGTCAGCAACAGGGACCCAGAATGCACGTAATACTGAGGGTGTATGATACAGGTGCAGGTCAACATTCACTCTAACCAGAATGGACCTGCTACCAGCCCGAAAGCAGGGATAATAATACTTGAGATAGGCTTCCCCCCCGTGTAAGAGGGAAAGAGCCCAAAACAGTATCCAGTTCACGGTAGAGCCAAGTGGGAAGTAACCACAGGGCGTCAACCACGCCAATTTGCGTTTCATAGAAAAACGACTTCCACCCAGGGTGGCTGTTGTGGTAATCCCTGCAAGGGGCATGACAGACTATTGTGGCACCAGGGGGAATTCATATACTCGAAAAAACCCCTGTAGGGAGCGGTAGTCTGTGTCACAGGGGAAGAGTGCAAGAAACTGCGAGATACCCTGAGATGAAAAGGGCAGTATGGTGAAGTAACCCCAAGTGAGGTACAACAATGGGGCCCGCCCGGCGATCCGCAATTAAGAGGATCCCGAGAAAACAAACAGCCCAAGGGGGTCGTGAAAGGGACCGGCACCCGATGACGCCACATACAGAACCCTTTAAGAGTTAAATCCTCCGCACTAACACCTGCAGCACATGGCTTGCAGGATAGTAAAAATGGGTGCAGTATAACGCTCTATCTCCTGGTCAGACATATCTGACCAAGCCTTGTGATCAAGCAGCGCTATACTGGTCCTGACTGAAACTAAAAATTAGCTGCAGGGACCCATTTTCAGCGTATGCAACACACAGTTCCACTCAAAATATGGCAACGTGCAGCACGCAACAGTATGTGACAAACCTCACAAATATTAACAAGTATATAAATGTGAGGTCTCAGAACCACCCCAAGTACAGCTGTATTAGGGCAGATAAGGAAAGGGATAGATATACACTGACAGGTGAGAGAATAAAGTACAGTCAGCACTAGCATAAGTCACATACAATGCAGATATACACATATATACATAAACATGTCATATAATATACTGCACTATTACACTGCATGCAACTTACCCAGATTCAGTGTCTGGGAAGGCTACAGCGCTGTGTACACTGACCTAATGGTGAGGTACGCAGGGGGACTGGACTCACTGCCATCTCCAGAGATTTCTGCTGCACCACAGAGAAAAAATGGCCGCTGGAGACCTCAGAAGAAGCGTGGCCCGCGGAGGAAGCAGCTCAGCGACGCCAGACTATGGATACTGAAAGGCGCGCTGAGCTGAGGGGAGGAGCCGCTATAACAGGGAAGGCTGTCTCCCCTGGCCGGCTATTAACCCCCGGGACGCCGGCTCCCTGCACCGAACACTAAGTCCCTGGTGGTCTAGTGGACACACGGGGTATGGGGGGCCCGCCGCCACTGCCGGCGCCTCCGGTCTGTCCCCAGAGACCGGAGGCACAGGACTGCATTTCAAATGCGCGGATCACCGCAAGCGGTGACCCGCGCCTTACCTGCTCCCCGTGAATCCGGCAGCAGTCCTGGGCGCCCGCAGAGTCCGGCTAGTACAGACTCTGGGGTCCCGCTGAGATCCCCAGATCTGTACTGGCGTCTCAGCGCCAGCGGGGTGACGGAGCGGCAGCTTAGACGTCCTATGGACAGTCTGACGCTGCCGCTCTGAAGAATCCAAAGGAAAAATAAAAAACTCTGTCCTTTAGAAAAAAATAAAGCTTAGGGGCTGCTAATCAGCTCCCCACTGCACTAAACGGTGACCCGACTCCGGCCGGGCACAACTTAAACTGAGGTGCCTCTGGCTGGGGGTGGGGTTATAGGGAGAGTGGACCCAAGTGCATCCTGGGAGCTAAAAGCTTTAACTGCGTGGTGCCCGGATTTGGTTCCCAACCTATACCCCAAGGTCAACCCTGTGGACCCCCTATGGACCCTGAAGTAGAAATCACAGTTACCAGATGTGACTATATACAGCCTTGTGTACAGTACACTCAGGGATAAGATAGATCTCCTGCAGCGGGGTCATATCACAGTTACCCAGATGTGACTATATACAGCCTTGTGCACAGTACACTCAGGGATAAGATACATCTCCTGCAGCGGGGTCATATCACAGTTACCAGATGTGACTATATACAGCCTTGTGCACAGTACACTCAGGGATAAGATAGATCTCCTGCAGCGGGGTCATATCACAGTTACCAGATGTGACTATATACAGCCTTGTGTACAGTACACTCAGGGATAAGATACATCTCCTGCAGCGGGGTCATATCACAGTTACCAGATGTGACTATATACAGCCTTGTGCACAGTACACTCAGGGATAAGATAGATCTCCTGCAGCGGGGTCATATCACAGTTACCAGATGTGACTATATACAGCCTTGTGTACAGTACACTCAGGGATAAGATAGATCTCCTGCAGCGGGGACATATCACAGTTACCAGATGTGACTATATACAGCCTTGTGCACAGTACACTCAGGGATAAGATAGGTCTCCTGCAGCGGGGTCATATCACAGTTACCAGATGTGACTATATACAGCCTTGTGCACAGTACACTCAGGGATAAGATACATCTCCTGCAGCGGGGACATATCACAGTTACCAGATGTGACTATATACAGCCTTGTGCACAGTACACTCAGGGATAAGATACGTCTCCTGCAGCGGGGTCATATCACAGTTACCAGATGTGACTATATACAGCCTTGTGCACAGTACACTCAGGGATAAGATATGTCTCCTGCAGCGGGGTCATATCACAGTTACCCAGATGTGACTATATACAGCCTTTTGCACAGTACACTCAGGGATAAGATAGATCTCCTGCAGCGGGGTCATATCACAGTTACCAGATGTGACTATATACAGCCTTGTGCACAGTACACTCAGGGATAAGATACATCTCCTGCAGCGGAGACATATCACAGTTACCAGATGTGACTATATACAGCCTTGTGCACAGTACACTCAGGGATAAGATAGATCTCCTGCAGCGGGGTTATATCACAGTTACCAGATGTGACTATATACAGCCTTGTGCACAGTACACTCAGAGATAAGATAGATCTCCTGCAGCGGGGTCATATCACAGTTACCAGAAGTGACTATATACAGCCTTGTGTACAGTACACTCAGGGATAAGATAGATCTCCTGCAGCGGGGACATATATCAGTTACCAGATGTGACTATATACAGCCTTGTGTACAGTACACTCAGGGATAAGATAGATCTCCTGCAGCGGGGTCATATCACAGTTACCAGATGTGACTATATACAGCCTTGTGTACAGTACACTCAGGGATAAGATACATCTCCTGCAGCGGGGACATATCACAGTTACCAGATGTGACTATATACAGCCTTGTGTACAGTACACTCAGGGATAAGATACATCTCCTGCAGCGGGGACATATCACAGTTACCAGATGTGACTATATACAGCCTTGTGTACAGTACACTCAGAGATAAGATAGATCTCCTGCAGCGGGGACATATCACAGTTACCAGATGTGACTATATACAGCCTTGTGTACAGTACACTCAGGGATAAGATAGATCTCCTGCAGCGGGGACATATCACAGTTACCAGATGTGACTATATACAGCCTTGTGTACAGTACACTCAGGGATAAGATAGGTCTCCTGCAGCGGGGTCATATCACAGTTACCAGATGTGACTATATACAGCCTTGTGTACAGTACACTCAGGGATAAGATACATCTCCTGCAGCGGGGTCATATCACAGTTACCAGATGTGACTATATACAGCCTTGTGCACAGTACACTCAGGGATAAGATAGGTCTCCTGCAGCGGGGTCATATCACAGTTACCAGATGTGACTATATACAGCCTTGTGTACAGTACACTCAGAGATAAGATAGATCTCCTGCAGCGGGGACATATCACAGTTACCAGATGTGACTATATACAGCCTTGTGTACAGTACACTCAGGGATAAGATACATCTCCTGCAGCGGGGTCATATCACAGTTACCAGATGTGACTATATACAGCCTTGTGCACAGTACACTCAGGGATAAGATACATCTCCTGCAGCGGGGTCATATCACAGTTACCAGATGTGACTATATACAGCCTTGTGCACAGTACACTCAGGGATAAGATACATCTCCTGCAGCGGGGTCATATCACAGTTACCAGATGTGACTATATACAGCCTTGTGTACAGTACACTCAGAGATAAGATAGATCTCCTGCAGCGGAGACATATCACAGTTACCAGATGTGACTATATACAGCCTTGTGCACAGTACACTCAGGGATAAGATACATCTCCTGCAGCGGGGTCATATCACAGTTACCAGATGTGACTATATACAGCCTTGTGTACAGTACACTCAGAGATAAGATAGATCTCCTGCAGCGGGGTCATATCACAGTTACCCAGATGTGACTATATACAGCCTTGTGCACAGTACACTCAGGGATAAGATACATCTCCTGCAGCGGGGACATATCACAGTTACCAGATGTGACTATATACAGCCTTGTGCACAGTACACTCAGGGATAAGATAGATCTCCTGCAGCGGGGACATATCACAGTTACCAGATGTGACTATATACAGCCTTGTGCACAGTACACTCAGGGATAAGATAGATCTCCTGCAGCGGGGTCATATCACAGTTACCAGATGTGACTATATACAGCCTTGTGTACAGTACACTCAGGGATAAGATAGGTCTCCTGCAGCGGGGTCATATCACAGTTACCAGATGTGACTATATACAGCCTTGTGTACAGTACACTCAGGGATAAGATAGATCTCCTGCAGCGGGGTCATATCACAGTTACCAGATGTGACTATATACAGCCTTGTGCACAGTACACTCAGGGATAAGATAGATCTCCTGCAGCGGGGACATATCACAGTTACCAGATGTGACTATATACAGCCTTGTGCACAGTACACTCAGGGATAAGATACATCTCCTGCAGCGGAGACATATCACAGTTACCAGATGTGACTATGTACAGCCTTGTGCACAGTACACTCAGGGATAAGATAGATCTCCTGCAGCGGGGTCATATCACAGTTACCAGATGTGACTATATACAGCCTTGTGCACAGTACACTCAGAGATAAGATAGATCTCCTGCAGCGGGGACATATCACAGTTACCAGATGTGACTATATACAGCCTTGTGCACAGTACACTCAGGGATAAGATAGGTCTCCTGCAGCGGGGTCATATCACAGTTACCAGAAGTGACTATATACAGCCTTGTGTACAGTACACTCAGGGATAAGATAGATCTCCTGCAGCGGGGTCATATCACAGTTACCAGATGTGACTATATACAGCCTTGTGTACAGTACACTCAGGGATAAGATAGGTCTCCTGCAGCGGGGACATATCACAGTTACCAGATGTGACTATATACAGCCTTGTGCACAGTACACTCAGGGATAAGATACATCTCCTGCAGCGGGGACATATCACAGTTACCCAGATGTGACTATATACAGCCTTGTGCACAGTACACTCACGGATAAGATACATCTCCTGCAGCGGGGTCATATCACAGTTACCCAGATGTGACTATATACAGCCTTGTGTACAGTACACTCAGGGATAAGATAGATCTCCTGCAGCGGGGACATATCACAGTTACCAGATGTGACTATATACAGCCTTGTGTACAGTACACTCAGGGATAAGATAGATCTCCTGCAGCGGGGTCATATCACAGTTACCAGATGTGACTATATACAGCCTTGTGTACAGTACACTCAGGGATAAGATACATCTCCTGCAGCGGGGACATATCACAGTTACCAGATGTGACTATATACAGCCTTGTGTACAGTACACTCAGGGATAAGATACATCTCCTGCAGCGGGGACATATCACAGTTACCAGATGTGACTATATACAGCCTTGTGTACAGTACACTCAGAGATAAGATAGATCTCCTGCAGCGGGGTCATATCACAGTTACCAGATGTGACTATATACAGCCTTGTGCACAGTACACTCAGGGATAAGATAGATCTCCTGCAGCGGGGTCATATCACAGTTACCAGATGTGACTATATACAGCCTTGTGTACAGTACACTCAGGGATAAGATACATCTCCTGCAGCGGAGACATATCACAGTTACCAGATGTGACTATATACAGCCTTGTGCACAGTACACTCAGGGATAAGATACATCTCCTGCAGCGGGGTCATATCACAGTTACCAGATGTGACTATATACAGCCTTGTGTACAGTACACTCAGGGATAAGATACATCTCCTGCAGCGGGGTCATATCACAGTTACCAGATGTGACTATATACAGCCTTGTGCACAGTACACTCAGGGATAAGATACATCTCCTGCAGCGGGGTCATATCACAGTTACCAGATGTGACTATATACAGCCTTGTGCACAGTACACTCAGGGATAAGATACATCTCCTGCAGCGGGGTCATATCACAGTTACCAGATGTGACTATATACAGCCTTGTGTACAGTACACTCAGAGATAAGATAGATCTCCTGCAGCGGAGACATATCACAGTTACCAGATGTGACTATATACAGCCTTGTGCACAGTACACTCAGGGATAAGATACATCTCCTGCAGCGGGGTCATATCACAGTTACCAGATGTGACTATATACAGCCTTGTGTACAGTACACTCAGAGATAAGATAGATCTCCTGCAGCGGGGTCATATCACAGTTACCCAGATGTGACTATATACAGCCTTGTGCACAGTACACTCAGGGATAAGATACATCTCCTGCAGCGGGGACATATCACAGTTACCAGATGTGACTATATACAGCCTTGTGCACAGTACACTCAGGGATAAGATAGATCTCCTGCAGCGGGGACATATCACAGTTACCAGATGTGACTATATACAGCCTTGTGCACAGTACACTCAGGGATAAGATAGATCTCCTGCAGCGGGGTCATATCACAGTTACCAGATGTGACTATATACAGCCTTGTGTACAGTACACTCAGGGATAAGATAGGTCTCCTGCAGCGGGGTCATATCACAGTTACCAGATGTGACTATATACAGCCTTGTGTACAGTACACTCAGGGATAAGATAGATCTCCTGCAGCGGGGTCATATCACAGTTACCAGATGTGACTATATACAGCCTTGTGCACAGTACACTCAGGGATAAGATAGATCTCCTGCAGCGGGGACATATCACAGTTACCAGATGTGACTATATACAGCCTTGTGCACAGTACACTCAGGGATAAGATACATCTCCTGCAGCGGAGACATATCACAGTTACCAGATGTGACTATGTACAGCCTTGTGCACAGTACACTCAGGGATAAGATAGATCTCCTGCAGCGGGGTCATATCACAGTTACCAGATGTGACTATGTACAGCCTTGTGCACAGTACACTCAGAGATAAGATAGATCTCCTGCAGCGGGGACATATCACAGTTACCAGATGTGACTATATACAGCCTTGTGCACAGTACACTCAGGGATAAGATAGGTCTCCTGCAGCGGGGTCATATCACAGTTACCAGAAGTGACTATATACAGCCTTGTGTACAGTACACTCAGGGATAAGATAGATCTCCTGCAGCGGGGTCATATCACAGTTACCAGATGTGACTATATACAGCCTTGTGTACAGTACACTCAGGGATAAGATAGGTCTCCTGCAGCGGGGACATATCACAGTTACCAGATGTGACTATATACAGCCTTGTGCACAGTACACTCAGGGATAAGATACATCTCCTGCAGCGGGGACATATCACAGTTACCCAGATGTGACTATATACAGCCTTGTGCACAGTACACTCAGGGATAAGATACATCTCCTGCAGCGGGGTCATATCACAGTTACCCAGATGTGACTATATACAGCCTTGTGTACAGTACACTCAGGGATAAGATAGATCTCCTGCAGCGGGGACATATCACAGTTACCAGATGTGACTATATACAGCCTTGTGTACAGTACACTCAGGGATAAGATAGATCTCCTGCAGCGGGGTCATATCACAGTTACCAGATGTGACTATATACAGCCTTGTGTACAGTACACTCAGGGATAAGATACATCTCCTGCAGCGGGGACATATCACAGTTACCAGATGTGACTATATACAGCCTTGTGTACAGTACACTCAGGGATAAGATACATCTCCTGCAGCGGGGACATATCACAGTTACCAGATGTGACTATATACAGCCTTGTGTACAGTACACTCAGAGATAAGATAGATCTCCTGCAGCGGGGTCATATCACAGTTACCAGATGTGACTATATACAGCCTTGTGCACAGTACACTCAGGGATAAGATAGATCTCCTGCAGCGGGGTCATATCACAGTTACCAGATGTGACTATATACAGCCTTGTGTACAGTACACTCAGGGATAAGATACATCTCCTGCAGCGGAGACATATCACAGTTACCAGATGTGACTATATACAGCCTTGTGTACAGTACACTCAGAGATAAGATAGATCTCCTGCAGCGGGGACATATCACAGTTACCAGATGTGACTATATACAGCCTTGTGTACAGTACACTCAGGGATAAGATAGATCTCCTGCAGCGGGGACATATCACAGTTACCAGATGTGACTATATACAGCCTTGTGTACAGTACACTCAGAGATAAGATAGATCTCCTGCAGCGGGGACATATCACAGTTACCAGATGTGACTATATACAGCCTTGTGTACAGTACACTCAGGGATAAGATACATCTCCTGCAGCGGGGTCATATCACAGTTACCAGATGTGACTATATACAGCCTTGTGCACAGTACACTCAGGGATAAGATAGATCTCCTGCAGCGGGGTCATATCACAGTTACAAGATGTGACTATATACAGCCTTGTGCACAGTACACTCAGGGATAAGATACATCTCCTGCAGCGGGGTCATATCACAGTTACCAGATGTGACTATATACAGCCTTGTGCACAGTACACTCAGAGATAAGATAGATCTCCTGCAGCGGGGTCATATCACAGTTACCAGATGTGACTATATACAGCCTTGTGCACAGTACACTCAGGGATAAGATAGATCTCCTGCAGCGGGGTCATATCACAGTTACCAGATGTGACTATATACAGCCTTGTGCACAGTACACTCAGGGATAAGATACATCTCCTGCAGCGGGGACATATCACAGTTACCAGATGTGACTATATACAGCCTTGTGCACAGTACACTCAGGGATAAGATACATCTCCTGCAGCGGAGACATATCACAGTTACCAGATGTGACTATATACAGCCTTGTGCACAGTACACTCAGGGATAAGATAGATCTCCTGCAGCGGAGACATATCACAGTTACCAGATGTGACTATATACAGCCTTGTGCACAGTACACTCAGGGATAAGATAGATCTCCTGCAGCGGGGTCATATCACAGTTACCAGATGTGACTATATACAGCCTTGTGCACAGTACACTCAGAGATAAGATAGATCTCCTGCAGCGGGGACATATCACAGTTACCAGATGTGACTATATACAGCCTTGTGCACAGAACACTCAGGGATAAGATAGGTCTCCTGCAGCGGGGTCATATCACAGTTACCAGAAGTGACTATATACAGCCTTGTGTACAGTACACTCAGGGATAAGATAGATCTCCTGCAGCGGGGTCATATCACAGTTACCAGATGTGACTATATACAGCCTTGTGTACAGTACACTCAGGGATAAGATAGGTCTCCTGCAGCGGGGACATATCACAGTTACCAGATGTGACTATATACAGCCTTGTGTACAGTACACTCAGGGATAAGATACGTCTCCTGCAGCGGGGTCATATCACAGTTACCAGATGTGACTATATACAGCCTTGTGTACAGTACACTCAGGGATAAGATACATCTCCTGCAGCGGGGTCATATCACAGTTACCAGATGTGACTATATACAGCCTTGTGCACAGTACACTCAGGGATAAGATACATCTCCTGCAGCGGGGACATATCACAGTTACCAGATGTGACTATATACAGCCTTGTGCACAGTACACTCAGGGATAAGATATGTCTCCTGCAGCGGGGACATATCACAGTTACCAGATGTGACTATATACAGCCTTGTGCACAGTACACTCAGGGATAAGATAGATCTCCTGCAGCGGGGTCATATCACAGTTACCAGATGTGACTATATACAGCCTTGTGCACAGTACACTCAGGGATAAGATATGTCTCCTGCAGCGGGGACATATCACAGTTACCAGATGTGACTATATACAGCCTTGTGCACAGTACACTCAGGGATAAGATACGTCTCCTGCAGCGGGGACATATCACAGTTACCCAGATGTGACTATATACAGCCTTGTGTACAGTACACTCAGGGATAAGATACATCTCCTGCAGCGGGGTCATATCACAGTTACCAGATGTGACTATATACAGCCTTGTGTACAGTACACTCAGGGATAAGATACATCTCCTGCAGCGGGGTCATATCACAGTTACCCAGATGTGACTATATACAGCCTTGTGTACAGTACACTCAGAGATAAGATAGATCTCCTGCAGCGGGGACATATCACAGTTACCCAGATGTGACTATATACAGCCTTGTGCACAGTACACTCAGGGATAAGATACATCTCCTGCAGCGGGGTCATATCACAGTTACCCAGATGTGACTATATACAGCCTTGTGTACAGTACACTCAGGGATAAGATACATCTCCTGCAGCGGGGTCATATCACAGTTACCAGATGTGACTGTATACAGCCTTGTGTACAGTACACTCAGGGATAAGATACATCTCCTGCAGCGGGGTCATATCACAGTTACCAGATGTGACTGTATACAGCCTTGTGTACAGTACACTCAGGGATAAGATACATCTCCTGCAGCGGGGTCATATCACAGTTACCAGATGTGACTGTATACAGCCTTGTGTACAGTACACTCAGGGATAAGATAGATCTCCTGCAGCGGGGACATATCACAGTTACCCAGATGTTACTATATACAGCCTTGTGTACAGTACACTCAGGGATAAGATACATCTCCTGCAGCGGGGTCATATCACAGTTACCAGATGTGACTGTATACAGCCTTGTGCACAGTACACTCAGGGATAAGATACATCTCCTGCAGCGGGGACATATCACAGTTACCCAGATGTGACTATATACAGCCTTGTGTACAGTACACTCAGAGATAAGATAGATCTCCTGCAGCGGGGTCATATCACAGTTACCAGATGTGACTATATACAGCCTTGTGTACAGTACACTCAGGGATAAGATACATCTCCTGCAGCGGGGTCATATCACAGTTACCAGATGTGACTATATACAGCCTTGTGCACAGTACACTCAGGGATAAGATAGATCTCCTGCAGCGGGGACATATCACAGTTACCCAGATGTGACTATATACAGCCTTGTGCACAGTACACTCAGGGATAAGATACATCTCCTGCAGCGGGGACATATCACAGATACCCAGATGTGACTATATACAGCCTTGTGCACAGTACACTCAGAGATAAGATAGATCTCCTGCAGCGGGGTCATATCACAGTTACCCAGATGTGACTATATACAGCCTTGTGCACAGTACACTCAGGGATAAGATAGAACTCCTGCAGCGGGGACATATCACAGTTACCAGATGTGACTATATACAGCCTTGTGCACAGTACACTCAGGGATAAGATAGATCTCCTGCAGCGGGGTCATATCACAGTTACCAGATGTGACTATATACAGCCTTGTGCACAGTACACTCAGGGATAAGATAGATCTCCTGCAGCGGGGACATATCACAGTTACCAGATGTGACTATATACAGCCTTGTGCACAGTACACTCAGGGATAAGATAGATCTCCTGCAGCGGGGACATATCACAGTTACCAGATGTGACTATATACAGCCTTGTGTACAGTACACTCAGGGATAAGATAGATCTCCTGCAGCGGGGTCATATCACAGTTACCCAGATGTGACTATATACAGCCTTGTGTACAGTACACTCAGAGATAAGATAGATCTCCTGTAGCGGAGACATATCACAGTTACCAGATGTGACTATATACAGCCTTGTGTACAGTACACTCAGGGATAAGATAGATCTCCTGCAGCGGAGACATATCACAGTTACCAGATGTGACTATATACAGCCTTGTGTACAGTACACTCAGGGATAAGATAGATCTCCTGCAGCGGAGACATATCACAGTTACCCAGATGTGACTATATACAGCCTTGTGCACAGTACACTCAGGGATAAGATACATCTCCTGCAGCGGGGACATATCACAGTTACCAGATGTGACTATATACAGCCTTGTGTACAGTACACTCAGGGATAAGATACATCTCCTGCAGCGGGGACATATCACAGTTACCAGATGTGACTGTATACAGCCTTGTGTACAGTACACTCAGGGATAAGATAGATCTCCTGCAGCGGGGTCATATCACAGTTACCAGATGTGACTGTATACAGCCTTGTGTACAGTACACTCAGGGATAAGATACATCTCCTGCAGCGGGGACATATCACAGTTACCAGATGTGACTGTATACAGCCTTGTGTACAGTACACTCAGGGATAAGATACATCTCCTGCAGCAGGGACATATCACAGTTACCAGATGTGACTGTATACAGCCTTGTGTACAGTACACTCAGGGATAAGATAGATCTCCTGCAGCGGGGACATATCACAGTTACCAGATGTGACTGTATACAGCCTTGTGTACAGTACACTCAGGGATAAGATACATCTCCTGCAGCGGGGTCATATCACAGTTACCAGATGTGACTATATACAGCCTTGTGCACAGTACACTCAGGGATAAGATACATCTCCTGCAGCGGGGTCATATCACAGTTACCAGATGTGACTATATACAGCCTTGTGCACAGTACACTCAGGGATAAGATAGATCTCCTGCAGCGGGGTCATATCACAGTTACCCAGATGTGACTATATACAGCCTTGTGCACAGTACACTCAGGGATAAGATAGATCTCCTGCAGCGGGGTCATATCACAGTTACCCAGATGTGACTATATACAGCCTTGTGTACAGTACACTCAGGGATAAGATATATCTCCTGCAGCGGGGTCATATCACAGTTACCAGATGTGACTATATACAGCCTTGTGTACAGTACACTCAGGGATAAGATATGTCTCCTGCAGCGGGGTCATATCACAGTTACCCAGATGTGACTATATACAGCCTTGTGCACAGTACACTCAGAGATAAGATAGATCTCCTGCAGCGGGGTCATATCACAGTTACCCAGATGTGACTATATACAGCCTTGTGCACAGTACACTCAGAGATAAGATAGATCTCCTGCAGCGGGGACATATCACAGTTACCCAGATGTGACTATATACAGCCTTGTGCACAGTACACTCAGGGATAAGATACATCTCCTGCAGCGGGGTCATATCACAGTTACCAGATGTGACTATATACAGCCTTGTGTACAGTACACTCAGGGATAAGATACGTCTCCTGCAGCGGGGACATATCACAGATACCCAGATGTGACTATATACAGCCTTATGCACAGTACACTCAGGGATAAGATATGTCTCCTGCAGCGGGGTCATATCACAGTTACCAGATGTGACTATATACAGCCTTATGCACAGTACACTCAGGGATAAGATATGTCTCCTGCAGCGGGGCCATATCACAGTTACCAGATGTGACTATATACAGCCTTGTGCACAGTACACTCAGGGATAAGATACATCTCCTGCAGCGGGGTCATATCACAGTTACCCGATGGGACTGTATACAGCCTTGTGCACAGTACACTCAGGGATAAGATACATCTCCTGCAGCGGGGACATATCACAGTTACCAGATGTGACTATATACAGCCTTGTGTACAGTACACTCAGGGATAAGATAGATCTCCTGCAGCGGGGTCATATCACAGTTACCCAGATGTGACTATATACAACCTTGTGTACAGTACACTCAGGGATAAGATAGATCTCCTGCAGCGGGGTCATATCACAGTTACCCAGATGTGACTATATACAGCCTTGTGCACAGTACACTCAGGGATAAGATAGATCTCCTGCAGCGGGGTCATATCACAGTTACACCCACTGAAGTTCCGCTGGTGTCTCCCAATGTCATGCGCTAAACTGCCCCCTCTCACTCGTCTTTGCAGGTAGCACAATGCTCTGGGTTAGGGCTGTTCTCCAATCACAACGAGCCCTCAGTATAGCATGTGTGGGTAGGAGAGCCCTCAACATAGCGGGTGTGGGCAGGAGAGCCCTCAGTATAGCGGGTGTGGGCAGGAGAGGCCTCAGTATAGCACGTGTGGGCAGGAGAGGCCTCAGTATAGCACGTGTGGGCAGGAGAGGCCTCAGTATAGCACGTGTGGGCAGGAGAGGCCTCAGTATAGCACGTGTGGGCAGGAGAGGCCTCCCTATTGCGGGTGTGGGCAGGAGAGGCCTCCCTATAGCGGGTGTGGGCAGGAGAGGTCTCACTATAGCGGGTGTGGGCAGGAGAGGTCTCACTATAGCGGGTGTGGGCAGGAGAGGCCTCAGTATAGCGGGTGTGGGCAGGAGGGGCCTCAGTATAGCGGGTGTGGGCAGGAGGGGCCTCAGTATAGCGGGTGTGGGCAGGAGGGGCCTCAGTATAGCGGGTGTGGGCAGGAGGGGCCTCAGTATAGCGGGTGTGGGCAGGAGAGGCCTCAGTATAGCGGGTGTGGGCAGGAGAGGCCTCAGTATAGCGGGTGTGGGCAGGAGAGGCCTCAGTATAGCAGGTGTGGGCAGGAGAGGCCTCTGTATAGCAGGTGTGGGCAGGATAGGCCTCTGTATAGCAGGTGTGGGCAGGAGAGCCCTCTCTATAGCAGGTGTGGGCAGGAGAGCCCTCACTATAGCAGGTGTGGGCAGGAGAGGCCTCACTATAGCAGGTGTGGGCAAGAGAGCCCGGGCATGCACCATAACTGTAGCTCCAGGCTGGGCATGTGTGAGCCGATAAAGTCAGTAAGCACTTTGCCTTCTATCTGTTCTGCATGAGATGGAAATTGCGCAGGCACAGTACTAATTTTTGCCAAACGTTGTGGATGGCAGACCAGTATGTTCTGCATAACGCTATGCACAGATGGCTTAGGTGTCTATGTACTAAGCCTTGCAGAGAGATAAAGTACCAACCAATCAGCTGATAACTTATTTTTCAAACACAGCCTGTAACGGGAGCTGATTGGTTGGTACTTCATCTCCATCCACTTTATCTCTCTCCAAGACATGGGGTCTATGTACTAAAACTTGAAAAGAGATAAAGTTGACGGAGATAAAGTACCAACCAATCAGCTTCTAACTGTCATTGTACAGGCTGTGTTTTAAAATTGTCAGTTAGGAGCTGATTGGTTGGTACTTAATCTCAGCTCCTATAACCTGACAATGCATCGCAGTTCTCATACCACGCTATGGGGATGCAATGTTACACGCGATTTACTGGCTGCGCAGGAGAAAGCGATGATTCTATGTGGTAACCTGTTGTCAAATACATTGATGACTTTTTTTCTTCAGAAACCTTTCACTACTTTATAAATAGCTCCCGGGTCTCTCCGATATCGCCAGCCCCCGGCCTCTCCGATATCGCCAGCCCCCCGGCCTCTCCGATATCGCCAGCCCCCCGGCCTCTCCGATATCGCCAGCCCCCCGGCCTCTCCGATATCGCCAGCCCCCCGGCCTCTCCGATATCGCCAGCCCCCCGGCCTCTCCGTTATCGCCAGCCCCCCGGCCTCTCCGACATCGCCAGCCCCCCGGCCTCTCCGACATCGCCAGCCCCCCGGTCTCTCCGATATCGCCAGCCCCCCGGTCTCTCAGATATCGCCAGCCCCCCGGTCTCTCCGATATCGCCAGCCCCCCGTCTCTCCGACATCGCCAGCCCCCCGGTCTCTCCGATGTCGCCAGCCCCCCGTCTCTCCGACATCGCCAGCTCCCGGCCTCTCCGACATCGCCAGCCCCCCGTCTCTCCGACATCGCCAGCCCCCGGCCTCTCCGTTATCCCCAGCTCTCATTGATGGGACTCACAGTGATGGGGAAATTAAGAACCAGCTACTTTTTTTCAGAAAATTCTAATTGACAGATAATTGCTGTTATATAATGCAGGAATTATACCGCCCATCCCATATGTAGTTATTACTTATAGACAATTAGTATATAGCACACACATATTTTGACAGAGCTCAGTGGTGCGAGGCAGTAATGCTAACCACTGCACCATCCATGCTGCCCAGTTAGAGGTAAATCCAGATTGGAAAGGCTACTACTCCAGAGACACATTTATTAAGTACTGTATGTGTCCCGATAATGATGTTTTCTTATTGGCGCTTATTGCAGCAATAAGAAATGAAGTATTGCTAGGATGTATGAATAATCACATGCAGGGACAGTGGCTCCGTCACTGCGATGTGTAAAAGGGAAATTAGTGTTAATGCGATCACTATACTTCTGGGTGCAGGAGCCCATCACTGTACTGCGCCGCAGCGAGCCGCCGTTACCGGGACGGAATCCTACCGATCCTTCTCCTGGAACATTTTGCAATCTGTGCCAATTGGCTACAATGGCTAATGCCATCTGAAGATTTGCCATTTTAGAAACCCCCATCAGAGCCGAATTAAAGGCCACATGGGCCTGAAAATGGGACTATTGTGAGCAGTGAAGCTGTGGCGTGCTGTGTGGGTGTGACCAGTGCTGTGTGGGTGTGACCAGTGCTGTGTGGATGTAGCCAGTGTGCCGTGTGGGTGTGACCAGTGCTGTGTGGGTGTAGCCAGTGTGCCGTGTGGGTGTGACCAGTGCTGTGTGGGTGTAGCTAGTGTGTCGTGTGGCTGTGTAAACCCCACACTATAAGCCTCAATATCTCCTTAAATACATAAAAGCCAATGAAAAGTATAATTTTATAAGGAAAATCTAAATACAATTTTAATACTTATTTATGGCCGACTATGTGGCCGGATGGGCTGCTGGTCACCATCATGCTGTCATGATGATGTAAAGGACATCCAGGCGATACTTAATAAAAACAAACAAAAAGACAGGTGTTTTCAGGGGATATCTGGCAAAGGGTTGGGTATGGGGGCCCGGCCCTCGGGATGCCAACTGTCAAAAGACTGATGGCGACATCCTGATACTGAGAATCCCGACAGGGGAAAGTAAGCTAATCTTCCCTCCTTATCCCCTTAACCTTCCCTGTTAGTGCCTAAACCTAACCTCCCCCCTCCCGTAGCCTAACCCTAAAGCCCCCGGGGTGCCTAATCCTAACCCTACCCCATGGGGGTTAGGATTAGGGCTTCTGCTGTATTTACCATCAGCATGCCGGCTGCCGGGACGGCATCTCCCCTCCTGTCGGAATTCTGGCGCCGGTGTCTCATCCCCGGCTCGGGATTCTGGTGCCAGGATTTCGTTACTCGGCATGCCGATGGTCGGCATTTTATCTACAACCCCTGGCAAATACTTTTTGGTAAATATGTCCAAAAATCTGTTCTCATGGTCTGCACCTTCTACTGTACCCATCATGGACATGCCCTCGTTGTCTGTGGCCCACATTATTTCCGCGGTAGGATAATGTACAGTGTATGATGCACATGTAGAAGAGATTATTCTTAGTCTGTGTTCTTGCTTTCAGTTTCTGCAGGTATCTGCCAGACTTTGCCACCCACAATGGAGGCTCCTGCCCCGAACACCAGCTTCTCACACACCTATTTCATCCTCTGTGGCTTTCCTGGGATCTCGCAGTCCCGACGGGTCCTCTTTATACCGTTTCTTTCCATCTATGTGATCCTGGTGATCAGTAACGGTGTGATGATTTATTCCATCTGGCTGGAGAAGACTCTGCACTCACCCATGTATGCACTCATTTCCCTACTCTTTGCCGGCAACCTCTCCTACACTACCGCCGTCATGCCGAAGTTTCTTCTGGGGCTAATATATGAACTAAACCAGATAACCTTGACCGGCTGCTTTGTACAAATGTTCTTTATCTACTTAACCGGCACCTGTCAGTCTAACTTACTCGTATTAATGGCATTTGACCGGTATGTGGCTGTAATGATGCCATTACGCTACCACTGCATTGTCACCAAGCGGACCCTGACGTTGCTCATCTTCATTGGTTGGGTCCGAAGTTTCCTCTATGTTTCCCTGATAGTTTTTGTTGCTGCAAGGGTCCAATTTTGTAGATCCAACATCATATTCAACTTTGCTTGTGAAAATATGAGTCTCTTGAACCTGGCTTGTGGAGATACCACCAAAGTACAAGCTGTAGGTCTACTGCTAAGGGTCCTCATCACAGTGACCGATGGGACCTTCATCCTGGTCTCCTACCTGAGGATTCTTTCTGCAGTGATGAAATTACTGGTTGGAAGAGGCTCTGAAAAGGCCTGGCAAACGTGTAGCACCCACCTGCTGGTGACCATGCTAACGTTCCTGAGTGGCATGTGTTCCTCCATCGTGTACAGAATTAGCTCTCTTGTTTCATACGATGTTCAGAACCTGATTAGCCTTATTAATTTCCTGATTCCGGCAAGTGCTGATCCCATCATCTATGGACTGAAAATGAGGGAGATCAGGAACAGCCTGAAGAGGATATATGGCAGGAGACCTTTTGGATCTTGTTCCGCTAGCAAACAATAAGTGGGCATTCTCTGGGGGCCGATGGGTCGCTAGGAAAACACCACTCACATACACTGCAGTGGCGGCTTAACAAGACGTTAATAAAACCCTGGCAGGTAAAATAGGCTAAAGCCCCTATGTGACTGCCCATCGCCGCGTGTATGAGGACGGTGGCGGCTGCCTCTATTTTTATAAGTAAACCCATTTGATTTTTATGAATTTATAATAAAGTTTGATTCGTATTATTATGCCCTGAGTGCGTCTCGCCTCCGCAACGCTCTTAGCCTCCTGTGTTGTATTGTTGTGCGATGAGCTAAGTGATACAACCTGCAGTGTAATATCAAGTGTACAGATCTCATTTATAAATAATCTGGAAGACTGGGCCGCTATATGCTATAACCGGATCCCTTGGTATTACTTGGTTTTTCTTTTGCTTTGCAAGTCCCAGTAAGCTAAAAATGGTATCGAACATGCTTCATATAAATGTATACATGGTGCTCGCTCTATGCAGATAGCAGGTATACAGGAGATTACTATCTATCATGGTTATGTACCTCACTGCAGGCCATAGATCTCTGCCTTCAGCTACTGCAGACTGTTTGGTTCTCCTTCTGGAGACGGGGTCTATTGGTTCTTATTTTCATTGCTCATCAAGTAAGAAAACTAGTAATCAGACAGCGCCCCCTATATGAGAACATAGGAAGTACTGTGCGCTCCATACATAAGTACATACACAGGGCCGTCCCACACGTGACTAGGGGGTTTATTTATCCTGGATGGTGATAAAGTGGACGGAGATAAGGCACCAGCCAACCAGCTCCTGTCATTTTTCAAACACAGCCTGTGACATGGCAGTTAGGAGCTGATTGGCTGGTACTTTATCTCCCTCCAAAGCTCAGTAAAAAAGACCCTTATATCAGCAGCGCCCTGTACTCCATGTGATTATATCATCAGCGAAGCCACTTATTGATTATTCCAGCCCGTGTAGTCGCCAACAATCCATGTCAATGTGCGAGGGTTCTGGAAAACCACGCCCACTCTGGGGAGAGCGGCAAATGTTGGGGTGCTCAGGGCCACTGCTAAGGGTAACAAAACAAAAGGAAATGTGACCCCTATAGTATAATAAAGAACTGTGCCCAATTTATTTTTACGATTATCTGCGCTATTGTAATAATGTGACCCCCCCCCATAATCTCTGTACTGTATTTGGCTATAATCTTTTACATTTAATAGTCATCTCTTTGATCCATCATGGGGAACCAGACTGACTGCTACAATTTCTCGATGTCAATGAGTTAAGCCTTCGGCAGCCCACTAGTCAGGAGCAGAAGACTGCGATCGCAGTGACTGGTTCGCGCACTGTGATGAATACACAGAACGCAACAATCAGACGATTGCGTGCACATAAGCAAATGCGCTCCTTGCTGAATCAGGCCCTGAATACATATAATACCAGAATACGGAGGATTTATCCCTGATAGTGAAATCTGGGGAAGACTGAAATTGATACATATA
This sequence comes from Taudactylus pleione, assembly GCA_031769625.1. Taxonomy (NCBI): domain Eukaryota; kingdom Metazoa; phylum Chordata; class Amphibia; order Anura; family Myobatrachidae; genus Taudactylus; species Taudactylus pleione. Next base: position 1,600,877 of record JAUIMM010000596.1, on the reverse strand, counting down.
ATGGATTAATTTTAAGACGGACGCCTGGCTTTATTGGCACTGTAATACTTTTCTCTACGTTTAATGTAACCTACAAATGTGCCCCAATCTCGAGAGTTTTGCCCCTATGATGATCTTAGTCCATATTCCAGAGTTTTCCACACTTGTGTGCCGCGAGCGATTCTAAAGAGTGCCGCCGGAGGAGTGACGCCAGCGCATAGCCACTGCCAGTTTAACTTCCAGCCTGGGCTCTTCCAGGTAGCTGAGATGCTGCCTGGGCTGTGACCTATGAGACCCGGTGGCGTGACCTCATAGGTCACACACACCGCATCACCACCCTGCCCGCGCTCACTGCTCTATCTCTGCAAAGTGTGTGTGATTGAGTATGGCTGAGGCTACACACCACTGACTGCTGGGTGCCAGGGCCACTTGTGGCTGAGGCTACACACCACTGACTGCCAGGGCCACTTGTGGCTGAGGCTACACACCACTGACTGCCAGGGCCACTTGTGGCTGAGGCTACACACCACTGGGTGCCAGGGCCACTTGTGGCTGAGGCTACACACCACTGACTGCTGGGTTCCAGGGCCACTTTTGACTGAGGGACAGGGATGACTGGGAGCTCCTATCTCTGCTACCATCAGGTCAGGTAAGTCTTTTGTGGGGAGCTGGGGCAATAATTGAGTTTTGTTTTTTATGCGGCCAATGTCTTTGATTTTTTGTTTGCTATGAGGTCCAATGTGTAATGTTTCGTTCTATGGGGGCCTAGGTGCTTGTTTTTTTTTCTCCGTGGGGGCCAGCGTCTGTGGGTTTTTTTTCCAATGGGGGACAGATTGTGTGCCTTGGCAATTTTAAAAACGTGTTCAGTGTGCCGCGAGTTGAAAGTGGTTGAAGATCACTTCCATATGTGATCAGCCTCCTTCCTCCAGTGTCTGTAGCTCTCTATGTAGCAAGTTGTGGGAGCATCATACGTATATTAGGTAAATGTGTCCTGGGAAGAGATGGAAGCGAGGTAAATCAGCCAACGCATTCTCTAATTCCCTTCTGCTAATAATAAAAACAAGAGATATGGTAAGAACTTACCTTTGTTATCTCTGTTTCTACGAAGTCCATAGGGTCCACAGGGTTGACCTTGGGGTTATAGCTGGAACAGGATCCATGGGCACCACACAGTTAAGCTTTTAGCTCCCAGGATGCACTTGGGTCCTCCTCTATACCCCGCCCCCGAGCCACAGGCACCTCAGTTGGTAAGCAGCCTAGGCCGGAGGAGAATATGGAACAGAGAGAAGGAAGACTGGAACACACAAGAAACCATACTCACAGCAATAGGAGACGGAAAACCGGTGACCAGCCACACAGCCCATTTGAAGCCAGGTGCGTCAGGGCGGGCGCCCTGTGGACCCTATGGACTTCGTAGAAACAGAGATAACAAAGGTAAGTTCTTACCATATCTCTTGTTTTCTACTTCAGGGTCCACAGGGTTGACCTTGGGGATGTCCCAAAGCAGTTCAACTAAGGGCGAGGACGCTCCTGTGCTGAAAGGAGCACCCGGCGCCCAAAGGAAGCATCCTGAGAGGCGAAGGTGTCAAACGCATAGAACCTCAAAAACGTTTGAATAGAAGACCAAGTGGCCGCCTTACACAGCTGAACAGCAGAAGCGGCACGTCTAGCAGCCCAAGAGGGACCCACAGAACGAGTGGAATGAGCCTTAACAGAGGCTGGCACAGGTAAACCCTCTTGTGCATAAGCCTCACAAATAACGGAACGAAGCCAACGGGCTAATGTTTGTTTGTTGGCAGGCCAACCCCTCTTGTGAAAACCAAAGAGGATAAACAAGGAATCAGACTTCCTAACCGAAGCCGTCCGGTCTACATAAATTCGAAGCGCCCGGACCACATCTAAGGAAGTCTCACCAGCTGAAAGACCAGGGGACTGAAAAGCTGGCACAACAAGTTCCTGATTAATGTGGAACTTTGAGACCACTTTGGGCAAAAACTCAGGACGAGTGCGGAGCACCGCTCTGTCCTGGTGAAAAATCAGGAAAGGAGGGCGACAGGAAAGCGCCCCCAATTCAGACACCCTCCTGGCCGAAGCAATTGCCAGGAGAAAAACCGTCTTAAATGTCAGCCACTTGAGCTCCACCGCCTCAAGAGGCTCAAACGGAGGACCCTGCAGGACCCGTAGCACCACCGCCAAGTCCCAAGGAGCCACAGGAGGCACAAAGGGAGGCTGGATCCTGAGAACACCCTGGAAAAAGGTGTGAACGTCTGGTAGTATTGCAATCCGCCGTTGAAACCACACGGACAAGGCGGACACATGAACCTTCAGAGATGCAAGGCGTAAGCCGAGATCCAATCCTGACTGAAGAAATTCCAAGATCCTAGAAACTCGGAACACCTGAGGATCATAATGTCTGGACTCACACCACTGAAAGTAAGTGTGCCGCACTCTGTGATAAATCCGTGCTGAAGCAGGCTTGCGTGCCCGGAGCATGGTACCAATAACCGAACTGGAGAAGCCCCGAGACCTCAAGACGGCTGTCTCAAGAGCCACGCCGTCAAAGACAGCCGACCCAGATCCGGGTAAAGGCAGGGCCCCTGAGACAACAGGTCCCGACGCTGAGGAAGAAGGTACGGAGCGTCGATGGAGAGGCTCCTGAGATCGGAGTACCAAGGACGTCTGGGCCACGCCGGAGCTACCAGCACGAGCATGCCGCCGTCCTGCTTGAATTTCCGCAGAACCCGAGGAAGCAGGGATAGCGGAGGAAACAGATACGCCAGGTGAAACGTCCATTTCACCGACAGCGCGTCCACCAGACTTGCGCCTGCGTCTCTTGTCCTTGACCCGTAAACGGGCAACTTGTGATTGTGACGGGAGGCCATCAAGTCCAGCTCCGGCAGTCCCCACCTGTCCACGAGTAGCTGAAACACCTCTGGGTGAAGCGACCATTCCCCGGGATGCACGTCGTGACTGCTGAGGAAGTCCGCCTCCCAATTGAGGACTCCGGGGATGAAGACCTCCGAGATCGCCGGAATGTGACCCTCCGCCCAAGTCAGGATACGACACACCTCCGACATCGCTGCCTGACTGCGAGTTCCGCCTTGGTGGTTGATATACGCCACCGTGGTGGCGTTGTCGGACTGCACCTGTACCGCCCTTCCGTGAAGAGCGGGGCCGGACGACTGCAGGGCCCTGTATACTGCCCGCAGTTCCAGGATGTTGATGGGGAGAAGTGCTTCTTCCGCTGACCAACGACCCTGAAGCGACAAAGAGCCGGTCACTGCCCCCCAACCCCGGAGACTGGCATCCGTCGTGAGCAGGACCCAGTCCGGGATCCAAAATGGGCGCCCCTCGACCAGATGAGCTGTCTGAAGCCACCAAGCCAAAGATTGCCGAACGTCCGGAGACAACACCAGCATCTGAGAGCGGATCCGGTGAGGTAACCCGTTCCATTCTGATAGAATCAGCCCCTGCAGGGGCCGGGAATGGAACTGGGCAAATTCCACCATGTCGAATGTCGACACCATGGACCCCAGAACTCTCATAGCCGAATGGACCGACAGGCGGCAACGGCTCAGGCAACTGTGTATCCGCAGCTGTAGGGAGGCGACCTTCTCCGGAGTCAGGAAGATCCTTTGCTGACGCGAATCCAGCAGGGCTCCCAAATGAACCAGCCGCTGAGATGGAATCAGGGAGGACTTTTTCCAATTTATCAACCACCCGTGTGCTTGCAGGCAAGCGATCGTCAGGTGGAGATGTTGAAGCAGTACCTCCGGGGAGCTCGCCAGCAACAGGAGGTCGTCCAGATACGGCAGCAGCCGTACATTCTGGTTCCGAAGATGTGCGGCCATGACCGCCATAATCTTCGTGAACACCCTCGGTGCCGTGGAGAGACCAAAGGGTAGCGCCCGGAACTGATAGTGGTGTTGAAGGATAGCGAACCTCAGATACCACTGATGTGAAGATGCTATCGGAACATGGAGGTAGGCGTCCTGGATGTCCAGGGACACCATGTAATCCCCCGGTTCCATCGCCAGAATGATGGAACGTAACGTTTCCATCCTGAACTTGGGAACTCTGAGGAATCTGTTCAGAGACTTCAAGTTGAGGATAGGGCGATGAGAACCATTGGGTTTCTGCACCAGAAACAGAGACGAATAATACCCCGTCCCTCGTTGTGATAGAGGAACGGGAACAATGACCCCTGCTTTCAGCAAGGACTCTATAGCCTCCTGAACCTGTAACGCCTTGGTCCTGTCCTGAGAAGGACTTGTGCAGAAAAACTGGTGGGGTGGTCTGTGCCGAAAAGACAGGGCGTACCCCTGGGAGACCACTTCTCGAACCCAGGCATCCGTGGTGGTATTGTGCCAGCACTGGGCAAATAGAAGAAGTCGGCCTCCCACTCTGAGGTCCCCCAGAGGGAGGCCCGTCCCATCAGGCCGCAGGTTTATCTTCCTGCTTGGAAGAAGGGCGCCAAGCACTCCAGACTTGCTTCTTGGGTTTAGAGGCAGTCTTACTCGCAGACTGTCTCGGGAAGGACTGACCTTTCGCCTTACCCTGAACCCGAAAAGCCGAACTCCGAACCTTAGCAGGCAGTGCCGCCGAAGGGAGGAAGGCCGACTTGGATTTAGCCAGGGTGTCCACTATTTTGTCCAAGTCCGGACCAAATAGTAATTCACCATTGAAAGGTAAGGCCTCCAGACCCTTCTTTGAATCAGAGTCCGCTCTCCAGGACTGCAACCACAAGGATCGGCGGCCAGACACCGCTGCAGCCGATACCCGCGAGGTCAGCAGACTAGCATCTAAAGAAGCTTCACCAATGTAAGAAGCAGCGTCCCTCATTTGTCCCAACAACGCCCGCTGGACATCCGGAGCGTCGTCTGGGAAGGTATCTTCCAATGCATTGGCCCACCCCTCAATGGCCTTGGCCACCCAGGAGATGGCCATGGACGGTCGGGCCACCGCCCCGGAGAGGGAGTAAATAGACTTTAAGCAAGTCTCAACTTTCCTGTCCGTGGGATCCTTCAGCGAGGATATCGACGGTAATGGTAAGGTGGCGCCCCGAGTTAAACGGGTGACATGGGAATCCACCGCCGATGGAGTTTCCCATTTTTTACAATGTGCCTCAGGGAAGGGGTAATTAGAAGCCAACCGCTTCTGAGGAAGGAATCTCTTACTGGGCGCCTGCCAAGCTACCGCCATATGATCCGTCAACTGATCCGACAGGGGAAACACCGCAGAAGCCACCTTAGTTTTTTTGAAACTAGGAAACTTCGACTTAGGAACCGGTGCCTCATCCTCTATAAGAAGAATAGCTCGCACCGCCCTAACTAGTGCTCGCACATTAATGGACGACTTGGTATCCATTTCCTGGACCGAGGCGTCTGAGTCAGTGTCATCAGGGACCTCCCCATCATCTGAGGAACCCTCTGAGTCCGATACCTGAGCAGCCCGTGTCATGAGTGGGCGTTTAGAAATCCTAGAAGGCATGTCAGTCTGCAACATTGACTGAAAAGCCGAGGAAGCGGCCGCCAAATTTTGCACGGAGTTGGAGAGCACATCCACCCATGGTGGAGGCGTCGCCATAGGGGCCTGAAAAGGTACCACAGGCTGCTGCGGCACAGGGGAAGCCTGTATATACATAGGCAACCCCGCATAGGGACCAACTGATTGAGACCCAGGAGGACTCCGCAATAACTGCGGGACACCCGGGGAATGGGGGATGGTCGGCTGGGGCACCGCCCTAGTAGGGAGAGCAGTCGGGACCGACAGACGGTCCGCAATAGACACCAGCACTTGAGAAAACATCGCCCACGGTGGTTCCTGCGCCAGAGAAGGTCTGGATGGGCCAGGAGCCACCTGGCATCGACTACACAGGCCATCCTGTGACAAATCCTCCCTATCTACTCCTGCAGAACAGCGTCTGCAGGAGGCCAACACCGGAGCCACTGAGCGCTCAACCTCCTCGTCTGACATGACAGAATAACAAGAGATATGGTAAGAACTTACCTTTGTTATCTCTGTTTCTACGAAGTCCATAGGGTCCACAGGGTTGACCTTGGGGTATAGGTTGGGAACCAAATCCGGGCACCACGCAGTTAAAGCTTTTAGCTCCCAGGATGCACTTGGGTCCACTCTCCCTATAACCCCACCCCCAGCCAGAGGCACCTCAGTTTGTAAGTAGCCAAAGGCCGGAGGAGGAGAAAAAAAGAGAGAAAACTGGAACACTCGATAACCATACTCACAGAAATGGGAGACGGAAAACCGGTGACCAGTCACACAGCCCATTTGAAGCCAGGTGCGTCAGGGCGGGCGCCCTGTGGACCCTATGGACTTCGTAGAAACAGAGATAACAAAGGTAAGTTCTTACCATATCTCTTGTTTTCTACTTCAGGGTCCATAGGGGGTCCACAGGGTTGACCTTGGGGATGTCCCAAAGCAGTTCAACCAAGGGAGGGGACGCTCCTGTGCTGAGAGGAGAATCCGCCGCCAAAAAGGAAGCATCCTGAGAGGCAAAGGAAAACAATGCCTAGAACCTTAAAAAGGTGTAGACAGAAGACCAGGTGGCCACCTAGCAAGGCAAACCAGCCAAGGTGCCACCGCGAGCCACCCACGAGGGTTACATGGCCCGAGAAAAAAAAAAAAAAAACAAGCAGCAACAACAGAAAGGCCTACCCATGGGTAGGCCCCTGAAGAAGACATACGAGGCCGTCCAGCCAACATATGGCCATAGGCCGGCCATCCTTTCCTGTTAAAACCAGAAATCTCAGACCACCAATAAGGAGTCCGATTTCCGTCAGGAACTTGAATGGATCACATAAATCCACAGAGGCCGGACCACAGTCAATGAGGCCACACCAGCCGAGAGGACTGGGGACTGAATGGCCGCACCATAAGTTCCAGAATAATATGGAACCTGAAAATCACTAAGAAGAAACACAGGGTGAGAGCAACTCACACCCTAACAAGATGCCCTCCAGAAGAGGGAGCCACATGAGAACGCTCCCAATTCCGACACTCACCTGGTTGATATAAACTCCCTGATAGAAAGAGAGAAAGCCAAAGCAATAGACCATGTAATGGCTATTACAACCAGCGGTTCCATTAACTTTCCCCGGAGTTAACGAAGAACCACTACTAACTCCCAAGGAGACCCTAGGGAGGACAAATGGAGGCATAATCCAGAGAACACTCCAAAGGATGAACTGGATATCAGAGCGGAGCAATTCCATAACCTAATCATACTGACAGTGTAGAGATCTGCACTGTCAGGAAGGCCAGGCCGAGGGAGAAACCCAAGCCAGCCGGAAGGAATGCCAGAAAATCTGGAAATCCTGGACACCAGAGGATCGTATTGATAGGTATAATACCATAAGAATTATGGCTGCCACAGATTGTGGTAGGTCCCAGCAAAAGCTGATCCATGTGCTCCAATCATTCCAACGATGACAACGCCATGGAAGCCGTAAGACCACTATAGGGACGTAGTCAAAGACAAACGACCCAGGTCCAAGGCAAACCCCAGGACCCTGAGACAACAGGTCTGGGTAGCGAAGCATCAGGAATGGAGTATCGATGGAGAGACTCCGAAAAACCAAGTACCCCTGACATCTGGGGCAATCAGGAGCCACCAGCAGGAAAGCATCTCTGTCTCTATTGAAACACTTCCCTCGAGGAAGAATGGAGACTGGAGAACACAGGTACGCAAATTGGAAGAACCCCTTCACCGACAAAGAGTCACTGAAGGTTGCTTCAGAATCCCCAGAGTTGGACTGTAACACCATAGTGTGATAGAGTCAGAAGGCCATGAGTGTCACCTCAGGAGGGCCCCCCCCCCTGCTCACCAGGAGATGAAACCTCTCTTGGGGAAGAGACTAGTCCCCGGGATGCACGTCGTAACGGCTGAGGACTCCCGCTTCCCAATGGAGAGCACCCGAAATGAACACTGTCGAGATGGTCGGGAGGAGACCCTCAGACAATTCCCGAATGTATGACATACCTGACATTGCCACCCAACGAACAGTATTGCTAAAAAGGAAGCCACTGTTCTGACCCTGTCGGACTGAACTTTTTCAGGTTCACCTGGAAACAAGGGCTATGCCAGAGTGAAGCCCAAGACAGGCTAAAGTTCCAACAAGTTAATTGACAGGGTGGAATCGACAGACATCCAATTGCACTGAAATGGATGCGAACCAGACACTGTCCTTAGCAAAGAATACCCTGGACGAGATGGCCATAGTCACCCGAAAAGGGACCGACTTGCCTCCGGGGAGAGCATCATCGTTTGAACAGTGATCCGACAGAAAAAACTCGTTCCATCTGTAGATAAGCCAATTATGGAAAGGCCTGGAATGGAACTGAGCCCATTCCACCCTTCCAAAGGCAGACACTGAATAGTGGACCATGCATCCCAGAGTGTAAAGACATATGGCGACTGCGCAGACATCCATGTACTCCTAATGGAAGAGTGGAGATGCCGTCTTAAGCCAGAAGAATTCTCAGATTTTGAGAATCCAGCAGGGCTCCTAGGTGAAGAATACCCAGAGAGGGATGCAGGGAGGACTTTTTTCCCCTTGATTAAACGTCTGCACCCTGAAGAACCCACAGTCAACCAGACCCGGCTGTAAAGTACCCCGGTGATCCTGCTAAGAGCAGGAGGCCATCCAGGTACAGGAGCATTGGGATATACTGAACAGAAGAACTGTCAGAAAATCCCAAATGCTGGTAAACCCCTGTGGGGCTGAGATCAGTCCCAACAGGCAGAGCCCGAAAAATCGTAAGTGCTGTGATACAGCAAACCTCAGTCCATGCTGAGGTAAGGTCTCTGTAAGTACCCGTAGGCACGCGTCCTGTATATCCAGTGATACCATAAAGTCCCCGGGTTCCAAACATAGTATGATGGAGCATAGGGATTGCTTCCTGAACCCAGGTAGCTTTAGGAACTGGTTCGGGGAATTGAGACAGAGAATAGGCCAAAGAGGACCATTCAGCCACCGCACCAGAAAGAAAGCAGAACAACCAGTCCCTCGCTGAGAAAGTGGGGATGGCCCAATTAGCTCCGCTTACCGCAACAACTGTATAGCTTTCTGGATTTGTAAGGCCCTGTTCCGAATAAGGGCCTGCGTACCATCACATGGAAATAGGCCGCCTGAGCAAAGAGAGGGCGTACCCTCCTACCCACGTAGCCGCGGCAACTAGACACTAGTACCGGGCAAACTGAGAAATCGCCATCTCCCAGTGGTAGGCCTGTCTCGTCAGGCTGACGATATATCCGTTGGTTCAGAAGCAGGATCGGCTGGCAGTCCAGGCCTGCTCGGAACTGGATATGTCAGCCCTTGTAAAGGCCGACAGTCTATGAAAAAACAGACCTTTAGGCTGACCCAGAGGACAAAAAGACTTAATAGTCTGAGGCCCCGTAGTGAGCATAGCTGACGGCGGGAAATTTGTACTGCCACTGTCAAGGTCAGATATACCCTATAGATGGTATCTGCACCTCTGCATTCCCAGAGCGCAGCCATAGGGTATTACGGAGGATACCGTCGCAGCCGGAACTCTGAAAGTTTGGAGCTGGTATCCAATATAGGCATGTCCACCTATGACAACTGCATATATTACGTGAGCGACCAAATACACTTGAACCCCAGACGTGTTGGAGGGGAAAAACATTACAAATACATCAGCTCAGTATGCAATAGTATTACCCATCCTACCATGGCTATAGCATGGTTGGTTAACAACCCCTGAAAGCGAGTATACTGATTTCAGGCAGAGTTACCACCTACGGATCAGAAGAATCCGACCACGCAGGAATGGGATGCGTAGTAACGTCTGTAATCCGACGAGTAACACGCCCATCCACCCCAGGAGGGGCTCATGATGACCCTCAGGGAATTTGGGACAGGAGACCAAACACTGTTGTAATACCTCATATCTGGCAACAGCCAGAGTCCCGCCCTGCGATCCACCCGCTAGTCAGCAACAGGGACCCAGAATGCACGTAATACTGAGGGTGTATGATACAGGTGCAGGTCAACATTCACTCTAACCAGAATGGACCTGCTACCAGCCCGAAAGCAGGGATAATAATACTTGAGATAGGCTTCCCCCCCGTGTAAGAGGGAAAGAGCCCAAAACAGTATCCAGTTCACGGTAGAGCCAAGTGGGAAGTAACCACAGGGCGTCAACCACGCCAATTTGCGTTTCATAGAAAAACGACTTCCACCCAGGGTGGCTGTTGTGGTAATCCCTGCAAGGGGCATGACAGACTATTGTGGCACCAGGGGGAATTCATATACTCGAAAAAACCCCTGTAGGGAGCGGTAGTCTGTGTCACAGGGGAAGAGTGCAAGAAACTGCGAGATACCCTGAGATGAAAAGGGCAGTATGGTGAAGTAACCCCAAGTGAGGTACAACAATGGGGCCCGCCCGGCGATCCGCAATTAAGAGGATCCCGAGAAAACAAACAGCCCAAGGGGGTCGTGAAAGGGATCGGCACCCGATGACGCCACATACAGAACCCTTTAAGAGTTAAATCCTCCGCACTAACACCTGCAGCACATGGCTTGCAGGATAGTAAAAATGGGTGCAGTATAACGCTCTATCTCCTGGTCAGACATATCTGACCAAGCCTTGTGATCAAGCAGCGCTATACTGGTCCTGACTGAAACTAAAAATTAGCTGCAGGGACCCATTTTCAGCGTATGCAACACACAGTTCCACTCAAAATATGGCAACGTGCAGCACGCAACAGTATGTGACAAACCTCACAAATATTAACAAGTATATAAATGTGAGGTCTCAGAACCACCCCAAGTACAGCTGTATTAGGGCAGATAAGGAAAGGGATAGATATACACTGACAGGTGAGAGAATAAAGTACAGTCAGCACTAGCATAAGTCACATACAATGCAGATATACACATATATACATAAACATGTCATATAATATACTGCACTATTACACTGCATGCAACTTACCCAGATTCAGTGTCTGGGAAGGCTACAGCGCTGTGTACACTGACCTAATGGTGAGGTACGCAGGGGGACTGGACTCACTGCCATCTCCAGAGATTTCTGCTGCACCACAGAGAAAATGGCCGCTGGAGACCTCAGAAGAAGCGTGGCCCGCGGAGGAAGCAGCTCAGCGACGCCAGACTATGGATACTGAAAGGCGCGCTGAGCTGAGGGGAGGAGCCGCAATAACAGGGAAGGCTGTCTCCCCTGGCCGGCTATTAACCCCCGGGACGCCGGCTCCCTGCACCGAACACTAAGTCCCTGGTGGTCTAGTGGACACACGGGGTATGGGGGGCCCGCCGCCACTGCCGGCGCCTCCGGTCTGTCCCCAGAGACCGGAGGCACAGGACTGCATTTCAAATGCGCGGATCACCGCAAGCGGTGACCCGCGCCTTACCTGCTCCCCGTGAATCCGGCAGCAGTCCTGGGCGCCCGCAGAGTCCGGCTAGTACAGACTCTGGGGTCCCGCTGAGATCCCCAGATCTGTACTGGCGTCTCAGCGCCAGCGGGGTGACGGAGCGGCAGCTTAGACGTCCTATGGACAGTCTGACGCTGCCGCTCTGAAGAATCCAAAGGAAAAATAAAAAACTCTGTCCTTTAGAAAAAAATAAAGCTTAGGGGCTGCTAATCAGCTCCCCACTGCACTAAACGGTGACCCGACTCCGGCCGGGCACAACTTAAACTGAGGTGCCTCTGGCTGGGGGTGGGGTTATAGGGAGAGTGGACCCAAGTGCATCCTGGGAGCTAAAAGCTTTAACTGCGTGGTGCCCGGATTTGGTTCCCAACCTATACCCCAAGGTCAACCCTGTGGACCCCCTATGGACCCTGAAGTAGAAATATTATATATCTGGCACCAGGGTAGAAGTAAAACGCACTCACCGGTGTGCTGAACAACAGCCCACAATATGGCACTGAGTAGCACACAACTGTATGTGACGGACCTCACAAATACGTGATCTATATAAGTGAGGTCAGTAGAAACGCCCCTCCCCCACACACCTGTAGGGCTTGTAGGAGAAGTAAAGGGATAGGTATAAGCTGACAGTAAGCGGAAAATAAGCACAGACAGACAGCACTAGCAAAAGTCACATACCATGCAGGAAGATATACTCACTGCACCTTTACACTACAATCAACCTGCCCAGATTCAGTGTCTGGGAGGGCTATAGTGCTGTGTACGCTGTCCTTAATCAGGGGAGAGGTACACAGGGGGACCATTCCGCGTGCTCCCTGAGATCTGCGCTGCCACTGGGAAAATGGCCGCTGGAGACCTCAGAGGAGGAGTGGCCGTGTAACTGCAGCTCAGGGACGCTAGACATGCAGGCTGAAAGGCGCGCTGAGCTGAGGGGAGGAGCCGCTGAACAGGGAAGGCTTCCTCCCCTGGCTGGCCATAACCCCAGAGATGCTGGCTTCCCGCTTGCCCCTTTATCCCTGGTGGTCTAGTGGTCCCACGGGTTATGGGGGGGGCCCGCCGCCACTGCCAGCAGCCTCCGGTCTGTCCCCCGGACCGGAGGCTAAAGGACTGCATTTAAGGCATTCCGCGCGCCGCCGCTAGCCAGCGACGCGCGGCTTACCTGAATCCCCGGCGACTCCGGCAGCAGTCCTGGGAGGTAGACAGAGTCCGGCTAGTACGGACTCTGCCCTCCCGCCGCGATCCCCAGATCAGTACTGGCGTCGCGGCGCCAGTCGGGGATCAGAGCGGCAGCGTGGGCATCTGTACAGACAGCCCTTCGCTGCCGTCTGTAGTAAAGAGATTAAAAATAAATAAAATCTAACTTAAAATAAAAAGCTTCTGGGGGCTGCTCCTGCAGCCCCCCTGCGCGGTGACCGACTCCGGCCGGGCACCAGCTTACACTGAGGTGCCTGTGGCTCGGGGGCGGGGTATAGAGGAGGACCCAAGTGCATCCTGGGAGCTAAAAGCTTAACTGTGTGGTGCCCATGGATCCTGTTCCAGCTATAACCCCAAGGTCAACCCTGTGGACCCCCTATGGACCCTGAAGTAGAAAGGGTATTTGCACCTTCAACCTTTCAGTGACCTCTCTGGTCCGCTGTGCGATTACACCCACCTATTACCCAGCATTCGCCATCTACAAGCCCGCAAGCCAATCTATTCCTGGTGCACTCGGCACAATATAATAGCAATGTGCATTAGATGCATATAACAAAACTGTAAAGTGCATTGGAAATGACGTGTGTAAAGTAGGACAAAGGCTCCTTAGAAGCATCTTAGTACCGAGCCATTGGATCAGGTTATTCTGTATTCGGCCAGCTATCTATTGAGCCTCCTGGCAGCTGTTCCCAGTTTTGAGGTGGGCAGAATAGAAGCTGCAGCCCTAGATATAAGTGTAATACTCACAGCACAGAGTATTTAAGGAGATGTGCAGGAACCCCCTTATTTCCATGTTTTATACACTGCCTGTATGCCTGGCCCTGTGCGGGCTGCTCATTGTAAGGTTGTATAGTGTCTCAGACCTTCCATGGTGCTGGTTTGTGAGCACTTCCCCATGGACGGAGCAGCAGTTACTGCAGCATAAATACAAAAAACAAGAGGGGGAAAGCGCTCTGTGGTGATAAATTGTATAAGTGGAATTAATATGTGTAGGCAGTCATAATGAATTGTGTCTGTGTATATTTTAGGTCAACGAGATGACGTCAGGTGGGCAGAAATTAAGGCTGACAGTATAACACTGACCTCTTATGAAAAACGTATGTGTCTTGAATAGACCTGTAAGGATAAGTCAGTTCAAACCGCAAAAATGAATAAATGTTTGTGCAAATAGAGAGTCAACTTTTAGAGTCTCTAAAATTATATCAGGTCAGCAATAACTTTGGGCTGAGTGTTCTAGGACAGAAATAATATGAGTCTCTAGGATTAAAGCAGATCGGCAATAACTTTAGGCTGAGTGTTCTATAGGCAGGGAATAGATGCTACTGCAGCATACAGTGATCGCGGGGCAGTTATATAATTTACCCCCGGTACTGAATGACTGAACAACTCCTGAACCTCAGGAGCCCATGGTCAGACAGTGACACAGTACCTGCCATAGGGCTGGTCCAAGAGTCAATGGTGCGCTGATGGTGGCGTCTTAAGTATGGGCAGCGGTGTTACAACGTGCAAGGATGCTGAAAGTGGGCGTTTCTATAATAGATCTCATCTCTTTCACAATCAGAGATACTGAGTGAGGCATTGGCACTATTACATATACTGCCCGCTGTCATCAAAAGGAGTGTGACAAGATGGGCTTCTCAGGACACAGAACAATAGGGGTACAGGCCTATGGACTATCCCTACTCATCCATCCAAACTATGTTTAGCATCGCTATCATTGTATTGTTGTACCAGGTATTTGTGTGTTTTAGGTCCATTCTTAAATGGTGGGGGTCAGATAGGGTCACACACCCACTGTTACTATTCCTGGCTGTTGTCTCTATATGCAGACAGATGCAAAATCCTGCTTTAGCAGACAGGCTGGAGCCGTACATGGAGTCAAAGGTGAAGTGTGGGCTAAATACTGTTCACCTAAAGCCACCCCACCATGGGAAAGTGAGAGGGGATTACAGAGACACCGATACAGTGCAAAGTGGTCTCTCTCCACTGGGCAGCGATCACATGCGTTTGGTGCAAGTGGATCATAAAGTCTCCACAAACTTTTGTACCCACCAAAAGTTGGAAGACCTTGAGCTTAATCCCTATCAGGTGGGTAGAGAAGAGCGGAACTTAGCAGCCAGGATCGCTCATTGAAGTGACTGCGACAGACACTGGTGAGGAATAGGAGGGTGTACTTTGCCGTATGGACAGGCCCCCTGGCATTTGTTTAGGAACGGGCAACAATGTTTTGATATAGATCTTACAAATTGCAATTAATACACATATAATAAAAGGGAGCGTTTTTCATACATTAGTTGGCTAGGTGATACCAGGATGGACAGGGGCGAGGCATAGGACGGACCGGCGAGCAGACCAGATCGCTGACAGCACAGAGCCAAACATTACACTGATAAACTCACAGGCCGATACTGTGAGGGGCTCATTAGAGAAGTATCAGGAGTAACATTATCACAGGTGCAGGCAGCTGCGAGGTGTGAGGAGGACGAGTAGTGGAATTACTTGGTGACCAGTTTGAGGCTGTAACAATGTCACAACCAGAAATGAAATAAAGCACCTCTGTGATCTCTGATGGTGCAGAAGTTACAGTGAGTGGTCTGATTATGATCTCACAAGAGGTGGCTGCTTATAGACGTGGCCTGAGTAATAGACTGTAGTCCGTGTTAGAGAAACACACAGTGTGCTGCATCTCTTGTTGGGCTCCGGCTCTGCAAAGTTCTCATGTGTTCTGCAGCACTGGCTGCTCGCTCCACAGGTCTCAATGTGCAGCCTATTACTCTGCAGCTGCGCCCGTTATACCGCGTACGTCAGTAATGCACGGAGATGATGCTGCTGTAGAACGCGCCCGTTATACCACGTACGTCAGTAATGCACGGAGATGATGCTGCTGCAGAACGCGCCCGTTATACCGCGTACGTCAGTAATGCATGGAGATGATGATGCTGTAGAACGCGCCCGTTATACCGCGTACGTCAGTAATGCACGGAGATGATGATGCTGTAGAACGCGCCCGTTATACCGCGTACGTCAGTAATGCACGGAGATGATGATGCTGCAGAATGCGCCCGTCATACCGCGTACGTCAGTAATGCAGAGATGATGATGCTGCAGAATGCGCCCGTCATACCGCGTACGTCAGTAATGCACGGAGGCCCACCCCTGCCTTAGACACGTCAGACATTTATAGGTCTTTTATGTATGATTTAGGCGCTGCAAATGGAGGGCAGTAGAGCACTGGGCATATAACGCAGGCGTTACACCCCCTAGGGAGCAGAACTTCACCAATAAGGGGGCAGGACCCATCAGCACCATAAGGGAGGGGGAGGTGGAAGGGGGTGACCACGTTAGACCTGTGTGGGAAGCTGACAGGAGCATCAATAAGATCTGTAGTATAATCTAATGGACGTCCATCAATCAACAAGCTCATTGTTAAGCGTTAAGTGACCTACGCATTTCACATCCCGTAACCACACCCCAATGAAATTCCAAATCTGCTCATGCACCACCGAGATGCCACTGCTGTCATGATAGAGGGAATCGCAAAATACGCGCTATAGCAGCCTGTCCCCAGCCAATGGTGAGCCTGGCAGCGAGTCCTGACACCTCCCCTTTCCCCCCCCTGCCTGCCAGCGCACTCTCCACGAGTCAGTCACAGTCTGCACAGCATCGGGCATCTCTTCCTTGGCTGCAGCAGTGGTCGGTGGTGGTGATGTGCCCCTCTAGCAGCCTGCACTCCTTCAGCCAGCCGAGCTCCGAGCACCCAGGAGGTGGACACTGCACAGGAGCTGCAACAGTGACCCCAGCAAAAGCAAGGAGGCAACCACTACCCCAAGTGCTGTCTACCCTTACCCCCTCCCTACCCCCTCAGTACTGCCCAGGCAGCTATCCTGGTCCCCTCCCTACCCACAGGATTGCCTGACCCTCCTTGCCCCCCCCCCCCAGTACTGCACCAGCTATCTGCTCCTAACCCCCACTGTTCCCCAGTATAGCACCAGCTATCTGCCATTGCCCCCTCGCTACACCCAGCACTACCTGCCCCCCTCCTTGCCCCCCAACACGGTCACAACAACTGTCTGTACTTACCCCTCCCTACCCCTAGCTCTGCCTGCCCTTACTCCACTCTAGCTCCAGCTCTACCCCAACTTCTCCCTGCCTTTACCCCCAGCACTGCCCCAAATGCTTCCTGCCCTCACCCCCCCATTTTATGTGATGGGACCCAAAACCAGTGGAGAAGGACCCACAATTTTTTTTGCTCAGTGCGATCACTGATGATACAAACATTTATACAACCCCGGTGTGATTGGGGCTGATCACCACTTCTCTGAGGAGCTTCCCAGAACACAATACAAGGATCAGACACAGGAGTCATTGCTTTGTAGAAAACAATTCATTTCTAGCACAGTGAACAATGGTGGAGCAGTAGCAATGCTCCTGACCTGCAGATAAATGTACGGCGACTGCAAGCCCAACCGCAGAGACTACAAAGACTACGAGTGCGTGTTCACAGGAAGGTAGGAGGACCCCATACACGGACAGTACAGCAACGGGCCCAACTCCCAGCCTCTGATCCAGTTTGTGTTCCTCGGAGCAGCCGCTCCAGTCAGCTTGTTGCACCACCCCTACGATCCGCACATTAGACATTCGTCGCGGTTTTCCAGAGAACACACCATGGCGGCTTTGTTACGCTCCTTCTCCTTTTCCGCCTCCTCTTTTGTGACGTTTTCTTTTAGCTTCTCCTTGTTTAATGTAAACTGGATGGGGTTGGCAGCAGGCCGGGTTCGGAGGTAGTACATGCCGGTCTTCAATCCCTGCCAAGAGAAGTCTTGTGAGAAAGGGGTCGCAAGTCCTGGCCAATAACAACTACATTAGTGCAACAGTAACGACAGACTAAGGAAAGCCAGGTTATTGCGAGGGAATCTCAGCCTGATAGAGATGTCCATCACTTAGAAATCAGATTCCCTCTATTCTACAGGGATCACTTACCAGGAGACCCCAAATGTGCCGAGTGTGGTCGATGCAGGTAGCCCTGACTTATCACAGCCACCCAGGGGGTCCTCAAAAATTAATACAGACTACACTTTGCAAATTTTCTAGGAACCGTGCCATAGGACCACACATCCTGGGACTAAAAGATTAACTGTGTGGTGCCCGACGGCAGAGCCATCGCCTATACCCAAAGGTATCCTGTGGAACCGTATGGACTGTGCAGTAGAAACAGTTATCATGCTCAAATAACCTTCCAGATCTATCCACTGTAGTGCAACTTTGGTTCATTTTTGGGACGTGGGTCCTCCTGGATTGCTTTGGTTGATCTGTTTCAGGGCACCGCATTTTAACACATTTTTCTTTTATAACACATTTTAACCCTTCACTGTTTGTTCATTATAATTGTACTTCACTTTTTTATTTTCATTCTTTATACGCAGCAGTAGCTGCTCCTATCTCTTTACACTGCACTTTTCTTACTATGGCATTGCCCTGGGGTGGCTTAGCTGGGCCAGTTTGGGGGTGTCCTGCTCTCTGAATTTGAATCCTAGTATGTTAGGGACCTACCCTCAAGACGTTACCTGGATATGGTGGGTAGGCCGATAACCTTGGCCATGATTATGCTAAAAACCTCTATTGATTGCAAAATGTTATTGCATTTATATATTATTAATAATTTGGAGTTGTGCACCGGAGATTTGTATGTTTCTGTGCCTGCAATTAGTCAGGGTGTGCAGTCCAGGAATCTTTCCCATATACTATCCACCAATCTAATCTGCAGGATCATCGCTGGCAACTATCACCAGATATTCGGCACGGTCGCTTCATGCTTAGGCTACTGGCAATCTGGAACCCGTCACTGCCTATCCATCATATAAAAAATGCGGTAATGGGAACAAGACCCCGATTAACACACTGCTCCAATTGTGAAGGGTTTGCCACTCAGTTATGCGTTTAGGATTGAAAAGCTTCCGACCATTCCTCAGTGGGATGGGGCTACTGTTTCCTAGTGAAGGTGCAGCTGGATGTTTTATGTCTATGTCAGGCTAGTCCTTCCCTACAACTTGTACAGTGCTCACTGCCCCAGACTGGGAAATCGGCCAGTTGGATGTTCCTCCAAGGCAGTGGCTCTACATGCACCACATGAATCATTTACAATGTCTAACTGCGATCATCCCTACGCATGACGCACCTGCTTCCAGCCGTAGAAGTGCATACTGGTCAGCTTGCCGTAGTTGGGCTCCGCCACGTGTATGTTCAAAGACTGACTCTGGTCAATGAAGGCGCCTCTGTCAGCAGCCATCTGAATGATGGTTTTCTGGGAAATTTCCCAGACAGTCTTGTAGAGCTCTTTCAGGTCTGCGGGGATCTCCTCGATATTCTGGGGGAAGTCAGGGGAATTAATCCTGTTCAGCAGAACAAATATGGCCAGATTCATCACACACAAAAGCGGAGATGAGTATAAAACGGTGATTACCCAAATTACCGGCAGTTCCGTAACACAGATAGTCATGGAAGTTTATTAACCAAATACAAAGGATTAAACGCATTAGGTTATGAAAAGGGGACGGAGGTACCTGGACAGAGCCATTGCAAGCAATGATCTTATTCTTCATTTCTTCATCCCACAGACCTTTCTCCGTCAGATCTTTCATCAGGTGGGGATTCACAATCTAAGCGGAGAAACATGGACTTAGATGCAGGACACAATGTTTATCGGTGGGATTCTGCTGCAGGCCCCAGACACCTAGCACAGCCTTACCTGGAACTCCCCGGACAGGACTCTGCGTGTGTAGATGTTGCTGGTGTAAGGTTCGATGGACTCATTGTTGCCCAGTATCTGTGCAGTGGAGGCTGTCGGCATTGGTGCTAGGAGGAGGCTGTTTCTAATACCATATCTGCAAGAGGGACACAATCAGTAATATACACTCAGTACCATCTACTATGGGGGAAGGCGAGGGCACAATATCTAACTGCACCAGCAGTTATTGTACCAGTTGTGCTGGACACAGACAGAAGGCTGTAATGAGCCTGGGTGTATGGGACAGAGGAATGACACTCTTGGAGCGCACAACTCAGACGTGGTCTCCAGTCACATAACCCAATAACAATACTCACTTGGCAATCTTCTCTTTTAGCGACGTCCAGTCACAGAGCGCGGTGGGTGTGACGTTCCACATGTCATGTTGCAGGATCTGGTGAGACAGTACAAAACTTATCCCCACTGTTATTGGTGGCAGAGAGTAGGAGCCACACTGATAAAGCTCCTATCAGGAGAGCTGGTAACTATTCCGCCAATAAGAACCATTGCTCCTTACCCCTTTGCTAACAGGAGACCCCTCATATGTGTCGTAGGGTCCAAGCTCTTTGGCCATCTCACAGCTGGACTCCAGGGCAGCGTAATAAATGGTCTCAAAGATCTGCTTGTTCAGTAACTGAGCCTCGGGGCTCTCAAACGGGTATCTCATGAGGATAAAGGCATCGGCCAGACCCTGCACTCCGATTCCTATAGGGCGGTGCCTCTTGTTTGAGTATTCGGCCTGTGGACAGAGAGAGAAGAGGTCATCGTTCTCAGCAGATGGAAAACGGTGCAATGGTTAGTGACCGCCTGACTACTGGCCGCAATCCCTGGGCATGAACGCAAGATGGGCGAGCTGCCGGGTACAGGGTGTGGTGTGGAGCGCTCACCTCAGGAACCGGGTAGAAGTTGATTTCTATTATTTTGTTCAGGTTTCGGACCACAACCTTGGTGACAGCTGCCAGCTTCTTGAAGTCAAAGGTGCGTTCAGCAGTCACATACATATTCAGGGCGAGAGAGGCCAAGTTACAGACCGCAACCTGCGAGGGGACCACACGAGACATTACCACCACGTACAGCAGCGACCGTTACATGACGCAGATGTGTAACGTGAGGCCTGACAGGACGACGTGTATGGCACCCACCTCATCGTGGCTGGAGTACTCCACGATCTCCGTACACAGATTGCTGCACTTAATGGTGCCCAGGTTCTGCTGGTTGCTCTTGCGGTTACAGGAGTCCTTGTACAGCATGTACGGCGTGCCAGTTTCTGTCTGAGACTCGATGACTGCGTACCACAGCTGCTGGGCTTTCACCACCTTGCGCGCCCGCCCCTCCTTCTCATACCTGCGGCACACAACACGCATGTAGTTACTGGTGCATGATCCACTCCCTGCTCAGCAAAAAGAAACCACCAGTCTCTAAGGACACGTTACAGTAACCGTATGATGTATGAACAAGCACCTACCTTACATACAGCTCCTCAAACTTCTCTCCCCAAACTTCCTCCAGACCTGGACACTCGTGAGGACACATCAGAGACCAGTCCTGTAAGAGGGGGCACAGGAGAGGAGACACATGGATGCTGGGTGTGTATTAGGGGGAAGGGGTATGAATCGCTATCTGTCTCACTCTGCTGCAATAGGAGTTGTACTGTGCAAAATCATAGCCCCAAAGTAATGTAATAATCTGTAGGGGGAGATCCACGTCAATCCCCAAATGCCACGTCAGTGGCATGGGACCCAGATCCCGGTCACCACGTCAGTGGCATGGGACCCAGATCCCGGTCACCACGTCAGTGGCATGGGACCCAGATCCCGGTCACCACGTCAGTGGCATGGGACCCAGATCCCGGTCACCACGTCAGTGGCATGGGACCCAGATCCCGGTCACCACGTCAGTGGCATGGGACCCAGATCCCGGTCACCACGTCAGTGGCATGGGACCCAGATCCCGGTCACCACGTCAGTGGCATGGGACCCAGATCCCGGTCACCACGTCAGTGGCATGGGACCCAGATCCCGGTCACCACGTCAGTGGCATGGGACCCAGATCCCGGTCACCACGTCAGTGGCATGGGACCCAGATCCCGGTCACCACGTCAGTGGCATGGGACCCAGATCCCGGTCACCACGTCAGTGGCATGGGACCCAGATCCCGGTCACCACGTCAGTGGCATGGGACCCAGATCCCGGTCACCACGTCAGTGGCATGGGACCCAGATCCCGGTCACCACGTCAGTGGCATGGGACCCAGATCCCGGTCACCACGTCAGTGGCATGGGACCCAGATCCCGGTCACCACGTCAGTGGCATTAGACCCAGATCCCGGTCACCACGTCAGTGGCATTAGACCCAGATCCCGGTCACCACGTCAGTGGCATTAGACCCAGATCCCGGTCACCACGTCAGTGGCATTAGACCCAGATCCCGGTCACCACGTCAGTGGCATTAGACCCAGATCCCGGTCACCATGTAAATAAGGGTCTCAAACAGGGGCTAGCAGAAAGGTCAGTGTGTGATCAGTAGAGCAGCGAATGGTTTTTAATTTTTAATCCTCCCGATTTCAGCTCTAAAATTTCTATTTCCATGTAAAATAGACAGAAATTGTATTTCCCTAAACATCTCCCAGGGGAAGCAGAATTAGGCCGTTAGTTCTCCTATAACACAGAGCACAGTGTTCCGCACCTGATTAGATTCCACGCGTTCCATGAAGAGATCTGGGATCCACAAGGCATAGAAGAGATCCCTTGCTCGCTGCTCCTCTTTTCCTGTGTTCTTCTTCAGGTCCAGGAAGTCGAACACGTCGTAGTGCCACGGCTCCAGGTAAATGGCAAAGGCACCGGGTCTCTGTAACGAGTCCGGCATAACCCCAATCATGTCAGGCAACATACGACTGGGAGCATTTAAGCCGCCCCATGAAGTGACAAAGGATGGAGTCATAGGTGACACAGTGAGGAAGGAGAGTCCCACAGACAGACACTAACACACGTTACATCATTGTGTCCTCAGAGCAGAGATCAATAGACCGATCTACCCATCCAGAGATAGCCAGGACTAACGCACCACAGAATATACACACACACAATGCACCACAGAGGCACAGACTATATATACACACACACACACACACACACAATGCACCACAGAGGCACAGACTATATATACACACACACACACACACACTGCACCACAGAGGCACAGAATATACACACACACACACACACTGCACCACAGAGGCACAGAATATACACACACACACACACACACACTGCACCACAGAGGCACAGTCTATATACACACACAATGCAACACAGAGGCACAAACTATACACAGACACAATGCACCACAGAGGCACAGGCTAAAGACTACACACACACACACACACCACAGAGGCACAGGCTAAAGACTACACACACACACACACACACTGCACCACAGGGGCACAGACTATATACACACACACACAGCAGAGGCACATACTAAAGACTATATATACACACACAGAATAAAGACTATACACAAACACAACGCACCACAAAGGCAGACTAAAGACTATAAACACACACAATCATGCGCGTGCTGTTTGGCACTCCTGCAGTATAAGGCAGTGTCAGCGGACAACGCTACACACCTTGTTTCCTCCTTGATCCACATAGCGAGCAGTGTTGTTGTAGACACGCAGCATTGGGACGAGGCCATTGGAATTACCGTTTGTCTACAAATCAAGATGAAATGATTAGTGGTCTCCAGAGCAAACCACATACAGCACAGTGTACACACTACCATCTATATACAGCACAGTGTACACGCTACCATCTATATACAGCACACAGTGTACACATTCCCATCTATATACAGCACACAGTGTACACATTACCATCTACATACAGCACATAGTGTACACATTCCCATCTATATACAGCACATAGTGTACACATTCCCATCTACATACAGCACATAGTGTACACATTCCCATCTACATACAGCACATAGTGTACACATTCCCATCTACATACAGCACATAGTGTACACATTCCCATCTACATACAGCACATAGTGTACACATTCCCATCTACATACAGCACATAGTGTACACATTCCCATCTACATACAGCACATAGTGTACACATTACCATCTACATACAGCACATAGTGTACACATTCCCATCTACATACAGCACATAGTGTACACATTCCCATCTACATACAGCACACAGTGTACACATTACCAGCTACATACAGCACATAGTGTACACATTCCCATCTACATACAGCACACAGTGTACACATTACTATCTATATACAGCACATAGTGTACACATTACCATCTACATACAGCACATAGTGTACACATTACCAGCTACATACAGCACACAGTGTACACATTACTATGTGCTGTATGTAGATGGGAATGTGTACACTATGTGCTGTATGTAGATGGTAATGTGTACACTATGTGCTGTATATAGATGGTAATGTGTACACTGTGTGCTGTATGTAGATGGGAATGTGTACACTATGTGCTGTATGTAGCTGGTAATGTGTACACTGTGTGCTGTATGTAGATGGGAATGTGTACACTATGTGCTGTATGTAGATGGGAATGTGTACACTATGTGCTGTATGTAGATGGGAATGTGTACACTATGTGCTGTATGTAGATGGGAATGTGTACACTATGTGCTGTATGTAGATGGGAATGTGTACACTATGTGCTGTATGTAGATGGGAATGTGTACACTATGTGCTGTATATAGATGGTAATGTGTACACTGTGTGCTGTATGTAGATGGGAATGTGTACACTATGTGCTGTATGTAGATGGTAATGTGTACACTATGTGCTGTATGTAGATGGTAATGTGTACACTTAGTGTACACATTGCCATTACCATCTATATACAGCACATAATCTACATACAGTACATAGTGTACACGCTACCTGCTCCATTTTCTGCGTTTACCACTAGTTCATCGCACAGAGGACAATGGCGCAACCTCCGTGTTCCTGCACAGCCAAGCGCCTCACTGCCAGCTGCTATCATACTACCCTGCAACGTGCGCCAAGCGCCACACTTGTAGCTGGTTTCATACTACCCTGCAACGTGCGCCAAGTGCCACACTGCCAGCTATCATACTACCCTACACTATGTGCTGTATGTAGATGGGAATGTGTACACTGTGTGCTGTATGTAGATGGGAATGTGTACACTGTGTACTGTATGTAGATGGTAATGTGTACACTATGTGCTGTATGTAGATGGTAATGTGTACACTGTGTGCTGTATGTAGCTGGTAATGTGTACACTGTGTGCTGTATGTAGATGGGAATGTGTACACTATGTGCTGTATGTAGATGGGAATGTGTACACTATGTGCTGTATGTAGATGGGAATGTGTACACTATGTGCTGTATGTAGATGGGAATGTGTACACTATGTGCTGTATGTAGATGGGAATGTGTACACTATGTGCTGTATATAGATGGGAATGTGTACACTGTGTGCTGTATGTAGATGGGAATGTGTACACTATGTGCTGTATGTAGATGGTAATGTGTACACTATGTGCTGTATGTAGATGGTAATGTGTACACTTAGTGTACACATTGCCATTACCATCTATATACAGCACATAATCTACATACAGTACATAGTGTACACGCTACCTGCTCCATTTTCTGCGTTTACCACTAGTTCATCGCACAGAGGACAATGGCGCAACCTCCGTGTTCCTGCACAGCCAAGCGCCTCACTGCCAGCTGCTATCATACTACCCTGCAACGTGCGCCAAGCGCCACACTTGTAGCTGGTTTCATACTACCCTGCAACGTGCGCCAAGTGCCACACTGCCAGCTATCATACTACCCTACACTATGTGCTGTATGTAGATGGGAATGTGTACACTATGTGCTGTATGTAGATGGTAATGTGTACACTGTGTGCTGTATATAGATGGGAATGTGTACACTGTGTGCTGTATGTAGATGGGAATGTGTACACTATGTGCTGTATGTAGATGGTAATGTGTACACTATGTGCTGTATGTAGATGGTAATGTGTACACTGTGTGCTGTATATAGATGGGAATGTGTACACTATGTGCTGTATGTAGATGGGAATGTGTACACTATGTGCTGTATGTAGATGGGAATGTGTACACTGCTGTATATAGATGGGAATGTGTACACTATGTGCTGTATGTAGATGGGAATGTGTACACTATGTGCTGTATGTAGATGGGAATGTGTACACTGTGTGCTGTATGTAGATGGGAATGTGTACACTGTGTACTGTATGTAGATGGTAATGTGTACACTATGTGCTGTATGTAGATGGTAATGTGTACACTATGTGCTGTATGTAGATGGTAATGTGTACACTATGTGCTGTATGTAGATGGGAATGTGTACACTATGTGCTGTATGTAGATGGGAATGTGTACACTATGTGCTGTATATAGATGGGAATGTGTACACTGTGTGCTGTATGTAGATGGGAATGTGTACACTGTGTGCTGTATGTAGATGGGAATGTGTACACTATGTGCTGTATGTAGATGGTAATGTGTACACTATGTGCTGTATGTAGATGGTAATGTGTACACTGTGTGCTGTATATAGATGGGAATGTGTACACTATGTGCTGTATGTAGATGGGAATGTGTACACTATGTGCTGTATGTAGATGGGAATGTGTACACTGCTGTATATAGATGGGAATGTGTACACTATGTGCTGTATGTAGATGGGAATGTGTACACTATGTGCTGTATGTAGATGGGAATGTGTACACTGTGTGCTGTATGTAGATGGGAATGTGTACACTGTGTACTGTATGTAGATGGTAATGTGTACACTATGTGCTGTATGTAGATGGTAATGTGTACACTATGTGCTGTATGTAGATGGTAATGTGTACACTATGTGCTGTATGTAGATGGTAATGTGTACACTATGTGCTGTATGTAGATGGGAATGTGTACACTATGTGCTGTATATAGATGGGAATGTGTACACTGTGTGCTGTATGTAGATGGGAATGTGTACACTATGTGCTGTATGTAGATCGTAATGTGTACACTATGTGCTGTATGTAGATGGGAATGTGTACACTATGTGCTGTATATAGATGGGAATGTGTACACTGTGTGCTGTATGTAGATGGGAATGTGTACACTATGTGCTGTATGTAGATGGTAATGTGTACACTATGTGCTGTATGTAGATGGTAATGTGTACACTTAGTGTACACATTGCCATTACCATCTATATACAGCACATAATCTACATACAGTACATAGTGTACACGCTACCTGCTCCATTTTCTGCGTTTACCACTAGTTCATCGCACAGAGGACAATGGCGCAACCTCCGTGTTCCTGCACAGCCAAGCGCCTCACTGCCAGCTGCTATCATACTACCCTGCAACGTGCGCCAAGCGCCACACTTGTAGCTGGTTTCATACTACCCTGCAACGTGCGCCAAGTGCCACACTGCCAGCTATCATACTACCCTGCAACGTGTGCCAAGTGCCACACTGCCAGCTGCTATCATACTACCCTGCAATGTGCGCCAAGCGCCACACTGCCAGCTGCTATCATACTACCCTGCAACGTGCGCCAAGCGCCACACTTGTAGCTGGTTTCATACTACCCTGCAATGTGCGCCAAGTGCCACACTGCCAGCTGCTATCATACTACCCTGCAACGTGTGCGGCTCCACTGGCCGTCACGTACTTACAGTATAAAGCAAACCTTTGGCATGGCAAGTGCGATGCCTGCCGCAATCATCTATCCCGATTTTTCCTGTTTGAGGAGTAATCCATCTACGGGCCCCTCTCACAGCTATCCACTGGGGCAAGTGGGCGACCCTCCTTCAGTCTAACCACCTACAGAAGTTCTAAAGCCAGGCAGGAGAGAGGCTTACCCATCAGTGGGCGTGGCTTACCAGTTAAAGGCCGTTCCTATTACTATAGTATACAACATGCACGGGGACCCCAATACCTGCCTGTACTCAACCGGGCAACGTAACCCAACTGGTGAACACAGAGGAACAGCAGAATACAAAGTAACACTCACCCCAGCAATATAGCTCCCAGTGGCTCGTATACAGCTGACGGCAACGCCAATCCCACCGGCAGACTTGGATATCAAAGCACATTGCTTTAACGTGTCGTAAATGCCTTCTATGCTGTCATCCTTCATACAGAGCAGGAAGCAGCTGGGGGGAAAGGACGCAATAGTACATAATAGATAAACGCTCACAAGGGCTATTAGTGGTTATAGTGTCATTATTCAGCTATATAGTCACAAAGGGATTATCGCCATAAAATTAATGCCATGAACATTTAATTAAAAGTGACATCACCACTCCACTGCCCCCTGCGACACAGCAGAATCTGACCTGTCATTTCACAGCTGTCTGAATATAACCGAGAGACACTATGACCACTAGAGGGCTCCCTAACCCAGCGCCCCGACACCCCGGAGCCATTAATGCATCTGGTAAAAAGCGTTTAAGGTTGTGTTGCCTATAAGGAAAGGCCTCCTACCTCCTTCCTCCATTCTGTATTCGGAGGGTGGCGATATATAACAAAAGAGCATGTAACAGTTATTGCCCTGCCAGGGCCACACACCCCGAGAGACCCAGGCCTGCCCCAGGGCCACACACCCCGAGAGACCCAGGCCTGCCCCAGGGCCACACACCCCGAGAGACCCAGGCCTGCCCCAGGGCCACACACCCCGAGAGAATCAGGCCTGCCCCAGGGCCACACACCCAGAGAGACCCAGGCCTGCCCCAGGGCCACACACCCCGAGAGACCCAGGCCTGCCCCAGGGCCACACACCCCGAGAGACCCAGGCCTGCCCCAGGGCCACACACCCCGAGAGACCCAGGCCTGCCCCAGGGCCACACACCCCGAGAGACCCAGGCCTGCCCCAGGGCCACACACCCCGAGAGACCCAGGCCTGCCCCAGGGCCACACACCCCGAGAGACCCAGGCCTGCCCCAGGGCCACACACCCCGAGAGACCCAGGCCTGCCCCAGGGCCACACACCCAGAGAGACCCAGGCCTGCCCCAGGGCCACACACCCAGAGAGACCCAGGCCTGCCCCAGGGCCACACACCCAGAGAGACCCAGGCCTGCCCCAGGGCCACACACCCAGAGAGACCCAGGCCTGCCCCAGGGCCACACACCCAGAGAGACCCAGGCCTGCCCCAGGGCCACACACCCAGAGAGACCCAGGCCTGCCCCAGGGCCACACACCCAGAGAGACCCAGGCCTGCCCCAGGGCCACACACCCAGAGAGACCCAGGCCTGCCCCAGGGCCACACACCCAGAGAGACCCAGGCCTGCCCCAGGGCCACACACCCAGAGAGACCCAGGCCTGCCCCAGGGCCACACACCCAGAGAGACCCAGGCCTGCCCCAGGGCCACACACCCAGAGAGACCCAGGCCTGCCCCAGGGCCACACACCCAGAGAGACCCAGGCCTGCCCCAGGGCCACACACCCAGAGAGACCCAGGCCTGCCCCAGGGCCACACACCCAGAGAGACCCAGGCCTGCCCCAGGGCCACACACCCGGAGAGACCCAGGCCTGCCAGGGCCACACACCCGGAGAGACCTGGGGCCACGCACCCAGGGAGCCGTGACGCATACCTGGAGACCTGGGGCCACGCACCCAGGGAGCTGGGACACATACCTGGAGAGCTGGGGTCGGTTAGTGCCGGCGTTGAAGAGCGTGGGTGACGCGTGTGTGAACCACTTCTCAGACAGCAGGTTGTACGTTTCTATGGCGGCATCTATGTCCTTTTGATGAATCCCAACAGACACCCTCATGAGCATGTGCTGGGGACGCTCTGCCACTGCAAGGAGAGAGCACGTATTTACCAATATGTCACGGGAACGGTCTACAGAATCTGCATATAGATCGATTCACAACCTACTGATAGACATGCTAACGCCAAATGCCAAGTTCTCAGCACAAATTACTACAAATGAAACCGTTAAATTGCAATATCTGAGGGAGCAGAGGCGGCCGCGCTTCCCCACCCAGAGGCGGCCGCGCTTCCCCACCCAGAGGCGGCCGCGCTTCCCCACCCAGAGGCGGCCGCGCTTCCCCACCCAGAGGCGGCCGCGCTTCCCCACCCAGAGGCGGCCGCGCTTCCCCACCCAGAGGCGGCCGCGCTTCCCCACCCAGAGGCAGCCAAAGTGGCAATGCTTCCCACCCTCAGGGGAAAGTTCAGTTCATAGCAATGGCCACAAAGTGCCTCTGGAACGGTTGGGTGAAAGTACTTCAGTCACTAACTTTACTAATTTTCTTCCTCATAGAGAGTAGAATTTCAGCTGTACAGTAATAGACGGTAACGTGTGCAGACAGACATCACTATGATGAGTAACTCCATTAACAATTATCTTCTATTTGGCCAAACCACCTTTCTTCACCCTCAGGGATGTAACAACCATCTGCCTCCTCCTCCTCTCCTACTTCACCCTCAGGGATGTAACAACCACCATCCTCCTCCTCCTCTCCTACACATCAGCCTCAGGGATGTAACAACCACCATCCTCTCCTACATCAGCCTCAGGGATGTAACCACCACCATCCTCCTCTCCTACACATCAGCCTCAGGGATGTAACAACCACCACCATCCTCCTCTCCTACATCACCCTCAGGGATGTAACAACCATCCTCCTCCTCCTCTCCTACCACCACCATCCTCCTCTCCTACATCAGCCTCAGGGATGTAACAACCATCCTCCTCCTCCTCCTCTCCTACACATCAGCCTCAGGGATGTAACAACCATCCTCCTCCTCCTCTCCTACACATCAGCCTCAGGGATGTAACAACCACCACCATCCTCCTCCTCTCCTACATCACCCTCAGGGATGTAACAACCATCCTCCCCCTCCTCTCCTACATCAGCCTCATGGATGTAACAACCACCACCATCCTCCTCTCCTACATAAGCCTCAGGGATGTAACAACCACCATCCTCCTCTCCTACACATCAGCCTCAGGGATGTAACAACCATCCTCATCCTCTCCTACATCAGCCTCAGGGATGTAACAACCACCACCATCATCATCCTCTCCTACATCAGCCTCAGGGATGTAACAACCATCATCTTCTCCTACATCAGCCTCAGGGATGTAACAACAATCATCCTCTCCTACATCAGCCTCAGGTATGTAACCAACACCATCATCCCCTCCTACATCAGCCTCAGGTATGTAACAACCACCACCATCATCCTCTCCTATATCACCCTCAGGGATGTAACAACCATCCTCCTCCTCTCCTACATCAGCCTCAGGGATGTAACAACCATCCTCCTCCTCCTCCTCTCCTCTATCAGCCTCAGGGATGTAACCACCACCATCCTCCTCTCCTACATCAGCCTCAGGGATGTAACCACCACCATCCTCCTCTCCTACATCAGCCTCAGGGATGTAACCACCACCATCCTCCTCTCCTACATCAGCCTCAGGGATGTAACCACCACCATTCTCCTCCTCCTCTCCTACACATCAGCCTCAGGGATGTAACCACCACCACCATCCTCCTCTCCTACATCAGCCTCAGGGATGTAACCACCACCATCCTCCTCTCCTACATCAGCCTCAGGGATGTAACCACCACCATTCTCCTCCTCCTCTCCTACACATCAGCCTCAGGGATGTAACCACCACCACCATCCTCCTCTCCTACATCACCCTCAGGGATGTAACCACCACCATCCTCCTCTCCTACATCACCCTCAGGGATGTAACCACCACCATCCTCCTCCTCTCCTATATCACCCTCAGGGAAGTAACAACCATCATCCTCCTCTCCTATATCAGCCTCAGGGATGTAACAACCATCCTCCTCCTCCTCTCCTACATCAGCCTCAGGGATGTAACCACCAAAATCCTCCTCTCCTACACATCAGCCTCAGGGATGTAACAACCACCACCATCCTCCTCCTCTCCTACATCAGCCTCAGGGATGTAACAACCACCACCATCCTCCTCTCCTACATCAGCCTCAGGGATGTAACAACCACCACCATCCTCCTCTCCTACATCAGCCTCAGGGATGTAACAACCACCACCATCCTCCTCTCCTACATCAGCCTCAGGGATGTAACAACCACCACCATCCTCCTCTCCTACATCAGCCTCAGGGATGTAACAACCACCACCATCCTCCTCGCCTACATCAGCCTCAGGGATGTAACAACCACCATCCTCCTCGCCTACATCAGCCTCAGGGATGTAACAACCACCACCATCCTTCTCCTCTCCTACATCAGCCTCAGGGATGTAACAACCACCATCATCATCCTCTCCTATATCACCCTCAGGGATGTAACAACCATCCTCCTCCTCTCCTATATCAGCCTCAGGGATGTAACAACCACCACCATCCTCCTCTCCTACATCAGCCTGAGGGATGTAACAACCACCACCATCCTCCTCTCCTACATCAGCCTCAGGGATGTAACAACCACTGCCATCATCCTCTCCTATATCAGCCTCAGGGATGTAACAACCATCCTCCTCCTCTCCTATATCAGCCTCAGGGATGTAACAACCACCACCATCATCCTCTCCTATATCACCCTCAGGGAGTAACAACCACCACCATCCTCCTCTCTTATCAGCCTGAGGGATGTAACAACCATCCTCCTCCTCTCCTATATCAGCCTCATTCCACCTCAATTATTTCATTCAAGAAACAATTAAAATAATGGTTTGATTTTGCTTCTCCACCTCCCACTGGTTACTATCAGTGCCCATGACCTGGCTCCCTGCTAGGACAAGACAGAGCAGACATGAAACTGCTTCCTCTACCTCAGCCAGAGAATTGATCACTCTCTTCCCTGATCCTACAGGTGAGGATGACTGATCTACTCTCTCCGCCTACACCCACCTCACACCCTATTACACCCTCTTCAGCCCAGCTGTCGTTCCCAACACCCCACAGTGGCTGCACTGATCCACGCTAAACCGTATATATAACATTACCCACTGCTCATTATATAGGGGGGGAGGGGTTCTTCCCAAATAGCAGCAAAACTACACAATAGCCAACAAATGGTAAAACAAACCTTGTATCATAGCTACATATATTATATTAGTACTAAATACATAGATGGAAACTGCTATAAAAATGTCTATTGATATCTTTGTATGATTGATCCTCTTAAGTATAGGTCTATCTAGAGTTCTTAGATCAAAGTCCAGGTCTTCGTTAAGCTAATTGTCTTAATTACCACTCGTGAAGCTTCTTATGTCCTTCTGAAATGTTCCACATGGCCTCCAAAGTGCTGGGCACGCCCCCAAGTGTGACAAAATTGGAGGCGTATCACAAGGTCACACCCCCTCTCCGGGAGTACGCATACTGAAGACGCCCTCCCCGCTTTCTAGTGGGAGAACCAACATCCCTTAAAACAGTTCACACAAAACTTCAATGTGTTCTTTCTGTGCTCACAGATCCCTCTGACCCCAGACTAATAGTCCTGCAATGAGGTTTTACCAATTGAAAATCAATAGATTATATGTAAGATGGGAGAGAATTCCCAACAAGTGGGCGAAGATTATGGAGAAGCAAAATCTGGAAAAGGGGACGAGACCATGGTAACGGCATTAAACGTCCCCGACTCAGCGCTGCCCATTGTACAGCAGTAGGGAGACCTCAGTCATAACGGGGGTCTTATTTTGTAAACGACATCGTTTACCATTTGCTTTCATGTGAAGATGATGAATGTGCTGCTGACAAAGACGCGGAACGTACAGAACTTCCAGGCGTCAGACAGCTCGGTGTGAGTGGGGGGTCCTGTATTACCCCCTGCACAGCAGCATTACACCATATTTATACCCATTTACCACCCCTGCTCTGGGTAATAGGTAGGGAAAATTATACTTATTACAGAAACCATTTAATAGCAAGTTAGAGACAAACATGGGAAATCCTGTGTACCTGGCTCTGCATTCTCTCTATTCTACGCTTTCACCACAAACACCCTACCAGCAGCCTACACCGCGAGAAGCGGGGAGACCGCCGAGTACAACGCGCAGACAGAGAACGTCAGTTACCTTTCCCGTTGATTTTCAGCAAATAGGAGCGTTCTAGAGTCTGAAAGAGAAACGTGAGTGAGCTGAGGAAGAGCCACATTACACGGAGAGTTCCTGCAGTCATTGTACAGACACCCAGCAATGCCAGGGCTTACCTTAAAGCCAAAGAAGTTGTAGGAGAAGTCTCTGTCGTAGATGATGGAGGAGTTAAGGCGCTGAGGAAGATAGAACAGTGATAGATAACTGGCCACATGTAAGAGCTGCACGCTGAGCCCCCCCCCCCCCCATGAGACAGCTGAAGCCCCTCTCACATCTACAGGACAGCGCCCTGATGGGTTCTCATATAAGTAGCGACACCCAGAGTCATGTGACAGAACTGCCCATCCCCCAATGTACGAACTCATCGATCCCCATGGGGCATTTCACAATGGTCATCCCCTCTCACACGTGTTGGTCATAGCTACATATAAACGCTGCATATAATGGCGACCCATAGTGACCCCACAATTACAGTCACAGATCCAGTAACTTCCCCCCGCAGTCACCCATACACCCTGTAATTATTCTAATGAGCGGATCGCCATAAGGGGCTTCATGTAACCCACACAAGGGTAATACATTACATTCAGCCGCCATTATTACCCCCGATATAGCAGACCTACGTCTTTATTGGCCAGCACGATGTCCAGAGTCTCTTTGGAAACCATCGGGGAGTGTAGTCCGTTCAGAGGGTTCACATAATTATACAGATCTTCCATCACATCTGCAAGCAGAGACCTCTCATGTCAGCACTATACAGATACATGTAACAGTGACGTGTTAGCTGGGGATAGAAGCCGGACACGTGTGTGAGAGAGACTTGTGCAATGCTCTGCTATTCCCTCATATACAGAGAGCAGTGACGTGTTAGCTGGGGATAGAAGCCGGACACGTGTGTGAGAGAGACCTGTGCACTGCTCTGCTATTCCCTCATATACAGAGAGCAGTGACGTGTTATAGCTGGGGACAGAAGCCGGACACGTGTGTGAGAGACCTGTGCACTGCTCTGCTATTCCCTCATATACAGAGAGCAGTGACGTGTTATAGCTGAGGACAGAAGCCGGACACGTGTGTGAGAGACCTGTGCACTGCTCTGCTATTCCCTCATATACAGAGAGCAGTGACGTGTTAGCTGGGGATAGAAGCCGGACACGTGTGAGAGAGACCTGTGCACTGCTCTGCTATTCCCTCATATACAGAGAGCAGTGACGTGTTAGCTGGGGATAGAAGCCGAACACGTGTGTGAGAGACCTGTGCACTGCTCTGCTATTCCCTCATATACAGAGAGCAGTGACGTGTTAGCTGGGGACAGAAGCCGGACACGTGTGTGAGAGACCTGTGCACTGCTCTGCTATTCCCTCATATACAGAGAGCAGTGACGTGTTATAGCTGGGGACAGAAGCCGGACACGTGTGTGAGAGACCTGTGCACTGCTCTGCTATTCCCTCATATACAGAGAGCAGTGACGTGTTATAGCTGGGGACAGAAGACGGACACGTGTGTGAGAGAGACCTGTGCACCGCTCTACTATTCCCTCATATACAGAGAGCAGTGACGTGTTATAGCTGGGGACAGAAGACGGACACGTGTGTGAGAGACCTGTGCACTGCTCTGCTATTCCCTCATATACAGAGAGCAGTGACGTGTTAGCTGGGGATAGAAGCCGGACACGCATGTGAGAGACCTGTGCACTGCTCTGCGATTCCCTTATACAGAGAGCAGTGACGTGTTAGCTGGGGATAGAAGACGGACACGTGTGTGAGAGACCTGTGCAGTGCTCTGCTATTCCCTCATATACAGAGAGCAGTGACGTGTTATAGCTGGGGACAGAAGCCGGACACGTGTGTGAGAGACCTGTGCACTGCTCTGCTATTCCCTCATATACAGAGAGCAGTGACGTGTTAGCTGGGGATAGAAGCCGGACACGCGTGTGAGAGACCTGTGCACTGCTCTGCGATTCCCTTATACAGAGAGCAGTGACGTGTTAGCTGGGGATAGAAGACGGACACGTGTGTGAGAGACCTGTGCACTGCTCTGCGATTCCCTCATATACAGAGAGCAGTGACGTGTTATAGCTGGGGACAGAAGCCGGACACGTGTGTGAGGGACCTTTGCAGTGCTCTGCTATTCCCTCATATACAGAGAGCAGTGACGTGTTATAGCTGGGGACAGAAGCCGGACACGTGTGTGAGAGACCTGTGCACTGCTCTGCTATTCCCTCATATACAGAGAGCAGTGACGTGTTATAGCTGGGGACAGAAGACGGACACGTGTGTGAGAGAGACCTGTGCACCGCTCTACTATTCCCTCATATACAGAGAGCAGTGACGTGTTAGCTGGGGATAGAAGCCGGACACGCATGTGAGAGACCTGTGCACTGCTCTGCGATTCCCTTATACAGAGAGCAGTGACGTGTTAGCTGGGGATAGAAGACGGACACGTGTGTGAGAGACCTGTGCAGTGCTCTGCTATTCCCTCATATACAGAGAGCAGTGACGTGTTATAGCTGGGGACAGAAGCCGGACACGTGTGTGAGAGACCTGTGCACTGCTCTGCTATTCCCTCATATACAGAGAGCAGTGACGTGTTAGCTGGGGATAGAAGCCGGACACGCGTGTGAGAGACCTGTGCACTGCTCTGCGATTCCCTTATACAGAGAGCAGTGACGTGTTAGCTGGGGATAGAAGACGGACAAGTGTGTGAGAGACCTGTGCACTGCTCTGCGATTCCCTCATATACAGAGAGCAGTGACGTGTTATAGCTGGGGACAGAAGCCGGACACGTGTGTGAGAGAGACCTGTTTCAGATCTGTTTCTATTTTACCAGTTACACATAAATTCTCCCACTGGATTCCCAGAGTCCACTTTGTAAGAAAACCTGTCTATACCTGCGTGCCCAGGACATAACATTACTATACACACCGCTGAATGTGGGGCACCTGGCTACCTGCGTGCCCAGGCCATAACATTACTATACACACACCGCTGAATGTGGGGCACCTGGCTACCCGCGTGCCCAGGACATAACATTACTATACACACACCGCTGAATATGGGGCACCTGGCTACCCGCGTGCCCAGGACACACTACTATACACACAGATGAATATGGGGCACCTGGCTACCCGCGTGCCCAGGACACATTACTATACACACCGCTGAATGTGGGGCACCTGGCTACCTGCGTGCCCAGGACACAACATTACTATACACACACCGCTGAATATGGGGCACCTGGCTACCCGCGTGCCCAGGACACATTACTATACACACCGCTGACTGTGGGGCACCTGGCTACCCGTGTGCCCAGGACACATTACTATACACACCGCTGAATGTGAGGCACCTGGCTACCCGCGTGCCCAGGACACACTACTATGCACACACCGCTGAATGTGGGGCACCTGGCTACCCGCGTGCCCAGGACACATTACTATATACACTGCTGAATGTGAGGCACCTGGCTACCCGCGTGCCCAGGACACAACATTACTATACACACCGCTGAATGTGGGGCACCTGGCTACCCGCGTGCCCAGGATACATTACTATACACACACCGCTGAATGTGGGGCACCTGGCTACCTGTGTGCCTAGGACACATTACTATACACACCGCTGAATGTGGGGCACCTGGCTACCCGCGTGCCCAGGACACAACATTACTATACACACCGCTGAATGTGGGGCACCTGGCTACCCGCGTGCCCAGGACACAACATTACTATACACACCGCTGAATGTGGGGCACCTGGCTACCCGCGTGCCCAGGACACATTACTATACACACACCGCTGACTGTGGGGCACCTGGCTATCCGCGTGCCCAGGACACATTACTATACACACACCGCTGACTGTGGGGCACCTGGCTACCCGTGTGCCCAGGACACAACATTACTATACACACCGCTGAATGTGGGGCACCTGGCTACCCGCGTGCCCAGGACACATTACTATACACACCGCTGAATGTGGGGCACCTGGCTACCCGCGTGCCCAGGACACAACATTACTATACACACCGCTGAATGTGGGGCACCTGGCTACCCGCGTGCCCAGGACACATTACTATATACACCGCTGTATGTGGGGCACCTGGCCACCCGCGTGCCCAGGACACAATACTATACACACACACTTGAATATGGGGCACCTGGCTATCCGCGTGCCCAGGACACATTACTATACACACCGCTGAATGTGGGGCACCTGGCTACCCGCGTGCCCAGGACACGACATTACTATACACACCGCTGAATATTTTCTTTGTTTCCTTGTGGAGATTGGAGACTGCGATCCGTGCGGCCAGAATGGCGTAATCCGGGTGTTTGGTGGTTAGTGTGGCCGCAGTTTCCGCTGCCAGAGTGTCCAGTTCCACTGTGGTGACGCCGCTGTACAGTCCCTGGATGACTTTCATCGTGATCTGAGCCTACAAATGGTTTAGTACAAAGGGCACCATTAACAGGCAGCAGAATAGGACAATGAAAACAGATCCTAGAACACTATGCGATGGGCATCACTGAGACGGGAGAACGCAGCTTTAATGGGCAATAACTGAAGACATGGAAACCAGTACAAAATATCCCAATGTGACTGGAGCCTGCTGGTACCGAGCTGTAACGGGATAATTACTCTTACGTGTCCTCTGGCTCCATCTGGGGCCTCTGGGGGTACAGAAAATCATCCACAGGAAACACAAAAGAAAGTTCTGCACAAGCTCAGGAACAGACACTGCCAGGGATTATATACAGAGTGCGCCTGTCAGACCGCTGGTTAATGGCGCAGACACGTGCGCCTGCCAGCTGCCGTAAGACATTGATAGTGGACACTGCACCGGGCATTGGGCAATCTGAATAACGTTTTAAACATGCACAAAAAGTTACTGATGAAGAAACACCAGCCCAGGCCGGCAATTACTCCCATTACCAGACTGTATCACAGATAACAGGAGAAACATTATAGCTATAGAGCTCACAATCCAGAGACCCCAGCAGCAGAGAGAAGCCCACCCCAGCTCTAGATACTGCAGCTGGGACTCTCCGAAGAGGAAGAGAAGAAGATATGATGCCACGAGGTCTGCACCTCCCATCAGCGCCCAGCATGAAACCCGCCACTACGTTACTGAGGACGCCCCCATACAATGGAAGCAAGCCTAGTGTGGGGGCAGGCATACTGTTAATATGTTGTATGCTGGGTTGTTTTTGTGTAACACAAGCAGTAGCCATTGCTCCCCACTCTGTGCAAGCCTTAGGAGAAGGGGGGGTCACATCCCATGCCGCACCCAGTATGCGCCGTCTCCGGTGCTGCATCCATCTTATCACCAGGAGGAGCGGCGCCTCAGCAGCTCCACTTCTCAGACAGTACAACGCTGCTGACCGTGTAGGAGGATGACCACCAGCTGCCATTGCAGAGCTGAGAGAAGCTCCATGTCCTGGGGGCACCCGGGGGAAAGAAAACCCAGAATGGGGATATTAATACTTTTAAAGCCCTGAATGAGGCTCTGCACAGCCAAGCGGAGGAAGGACAATGTATAACTACAGCTCAGTAGGGCCAAACCCTAACTCATCCACTCCCAGCCCCCGCTCTTACCAACAATGTCCCCAGCCTGACGCCCTGCCATCTCCCTCACCATGAGGGTCTGCATGATGGAGGACTACAGTCTTGTCACCTCCTTTGTCAAACCATTGCCAAACTGTCCCTTCATCCGCTCTCATCTGCTCCAGCCTTGTCTTCTGCAACCTTCTGCTATTGGCTTTCAACCCACCCATCATTTCCCTCTACAAACCATCCTACATCCTGCAGCAACTACGCAAATCCCTGCCCTGCCTCCGTATCCTGAATATAAGTACTCACGGTCCCCCTTACAACCCTCCCTAATACATCTCTGACGTGGTCATAAAGTGCTCTCCCTCCCGCCATCATAGACCCCCCCCTGTAGCCTAACCACCTCCCTCACTCTGTAGCCTAATCCTAACCGCCTGCTGACATAGCCTAACCCCAGCCCTCCCATCGCCTAACCCCAGCACTCCTACGCTCCCATCGCCTAAGCCCAGCCCTCCCATCCTCTAACCCCAGCCCTCCTATGCTCCCATCGCCTTAGCGCCTTGGAGGAGGTGAGCAGGAATGTACTAAATTTGGGCTTTTCGCACACAATATTTTAGGCGGGTTTAGATGCACCTAAATAGGCCTTGTTTAGCCTCATAAAGCAACTTGCGCAAAAGGAGTGGGCACCCAGCAGCGGAACAAATGAATATCGCCCCTTCTAAAGTGACGGGCAATAGGGCGTGCTAAAACAATTGAATAGCCCCCACTTTGACTACCTCCAAAATAAAAGGAACAAGTGAATTTACAATTAATTATCGTGACAATTTCTAGTTTCCATTAACACGATGAGTGTGAGCCCTTCAGCCTGGAAAAGAAACACCTCGCACATCCCAGCACACACACCTCCCAGCGCACACACACACTTACCGGATCCACAAAGTCTCCGTTAAGTCCATAGCACAATTTCTGGATCCGCGATGTGATCTTATCAAACATAACACGCTCCTGCCTCCCATCTGCAGGAAAACACAGCGTATCCATTATCCGATCACACGAGACACCCAGGATAGTCTGAGTAATACCGAGCAGGTTTATCCTACCATATACAGTGACCATCACCCTATATGAGACCGATGGGGGAGGACACAGTATTAGCAGACGGAGTCAGTAAATATCACAAACCTCTGTCTAATTGTCAGTCTGTATAGTTTGTAGTGATGGGGATTAAGGCTCAAGGATGTCACTGGGAAAAAACAACTAGTCTCTCCTCTAACCCATCCACTACATCAGGATCTGCTCTGTCAGAGAACCTACAAGTGGTAGAAGCACAGAGCGAGAGGGCATATTCCAGCATATTAGGGGGTCTCACCTCTCTTGATAACGTGCATGGTGCTGAGCCTGGTCAAGGGGTGTCAGAGAGGTATTAGGGGTGTCTCACCTCTCTTGATGAAGTGCATGGTTCTGAGCCGGGTCAGGAGGTGTCGAGAGGTAATAGGGGGGTCTCACCTTTCTTGACGACGTGCATGGTGTGGAGCCGGGTCAGGGGGTGTCAGAGAGGTATTAGGGGGGTCTCACCTCTCTTGATGACGTGCATGGTACTGAGCCGGGTCAGGGGGTGTCAGGGAGGTATTAGGGGGGGTCTCACCTCTCTTAATGACGTGCATGGTGCTGAGCCGGGTCACGGGGTGTCAGGGAGGTATTAGGGGGGTCTCACCTCTCTTGATAACGTGCATGGTGCAGAGCCGGGTCAGGGGGTGTCAGGGAGGTCTCACCTCTCTTGATGACGTGCATGGTGCTGAGCCGGGTCAGGGGGTGTCAGGGAGGTATAAGGGGGGTCTCACCTCTCTCGATGACGTGCATGGAGCTGAGCTGGGTCAGGGGGTGTCAGGGAGGTATTAGGGGGGGTCTCACCTCTCAATGACGTGCATGGTGCTGAGCCGGGTCAGGGGGGGTCAGGGAGGTATTAGGGGGGTCTCACCTCTCTTGATAACGTGCATGGTGCAGAGCCGGGTCAGGGGGTGTCAGGGAGGTCTCACCTCTCTTGATGACGTGCATGGTGCTGAGCCGGGTCAAGGGGGTGTCAGGGAGGTATTAGGGGGGTCTCACCTCTCTTGATGACGTGCATGGTGCTGAGCCGGGTCAGGGGGTGTCAGGGAGGTATTAGGGGGGTCTCACCTCTCTTGATGACGTGCATGGTGCTGAGCCTGGTCAGGGGGTGTCAGGGAGGTATTAGGGGGTCTCACCTCTCTTGATGACGTGCATGGTGCTGAG
Organism: Taudactylus pleione; assembly: GCA_031769625.1. Lineage (NCBI taxonomy): Eukaryota > Metazoa > Chordata > Amphibia > Anura > Myobatrachidae > Taudactylus > Taudactylus pleione. The sequence continues at coordinate 1,559,573 of JAUIMM010000596.1, read as the reverse complement.
CCGGGTCAGGGGGTGTCAGGGAGGTATTAGGGGGGGTCTCACCTCTCTATGACGTGCATGGTGCTGAGCCGGGTCAGGGGTTGTCAGGGAGGTCTCACCTCTCGATGACGTGCATGGTGCTGAGCCGAGTCAGGTGGTGTCAGGGACGTATTAGGGGGGTCTCACCTCTCTTGATGACGTGCATGGTTCTGAGCCGGGTCACGGGGTGTCAGGAAAGTATTAGGGGGGGTCTCACCTCTCTTGATAACGTGCATGGTGCAGAGCCGGGTCAGGGGGTGTCAGGGAGGTCTCACCTCTCTTGATGACGTGCATGGTGCTGAGCCGGGTCAGGGGGTGTCAGGGAGGTATTAGGGGGGTCTCACCTCTCGATGACGTGCATGGTGCAGAGCCGGGTCAGGGGGTGTCAGGGAGGTATTACGGGGGGTCTCACCTCTCTATGACGTGCATGGTGCTGAGCCGGGTCAGGGGTTGTCAGGGAGGTCTCACCTCTTGATGACGTGCATGGTGCTGAGCCGAGTCAGGTGGTGTCAGGGACGTATTAGGGGGGTCTCACCTCTCTTGATGACGTGCATGGTTCTGAGCCGTGTCACGGGGTGTCAGGAAAGTATTAGGGGGGGTCTCACCTCTCTTGATAACGTGCATGGTGCAGAGCCGGGTCAGGGGGTGTCAGGGAGGTCTCACCTCTCTTGATGACGTGCATGGTGCTGAGCCGGGGCAGAGGGTGTCAGGGAGGTATTAGGGGGGTCTCACCTCTCTTGATGACGTGCATGGTGCTGAGCCGGGTCAGGGGGTGTCAGGGAGGTATTGGGGGGGTCTCACCTCTCTTGATAACGTGCATGGTGCAGAGCCGGGTCAGGGGGTGTCAGGGAGGTCTCACCTCTCTTGATGACGTGCATGGTGCTGAGCCTGGTCAGGGGGTGTAGGGAGGTATTAGGGGGGTCTCACCTCTCTTGATGACGTGCATGGTGCTGAGCCTGGTCAGGGGGTGTCAGGGAGGTATTAGGGGGTCACACCTCTCTTGATGACGTTCATGGTGCTGAGCCGGGTCAGGGGGTGTCAGGGAGGTATTAGGGAGGTCTCACCTCTATTGAAGACGTGCATGGTGCTGAGCCTGGTCAGGGGGTGTCAGGGAGGTATTAGGGGGTCTCACCTCTCTTGATGACGTGCATGGTGCTGAGCCGGGTCAGGGGGTGTCAGGGAGGTATTAGGGGGGGTCTCACCTCTCTATGACGTGCATGGTGCTGAGCCGGGTCAGGGGTTGTCAGGGAGGTCTCACCTCTCTTGATGACGTGCATGGTGCTGAGCCTGGTCAGGGGGTGTCAGGGAGGTATTAGGGGGGTCTCACCTCTCTTGATGACGTGCATGGTGCTGAGCCTGGTCAGGGGGTGTCAGGGAGGTATTAGGGGGGTCTCACCTCTCTTGATGACGTGCATGGTGCTGAGCCTGGTCAGGGGGTGTCAGGGAGGTATTAGGGGGGTCTCACCTCTCTTGATGACGTGCATGGTGCTGAGCCTGGTCAGGGGGTGTCAGGGAGGTATTAGGGGGGTCTCACCTCTCTTGATGACGTGCATGGTGCTGAGCCTGGTCAGGGGGTGTCAGGGAGGTATTAGGGGGGTCTCACCTCTCTTGATGACGTGCATGGTGCTGAGCCTGGTCAGGGGGTGTCAGGGAGGTATTAGGGGGGTCTCACCTCTCTTGATGACATGCATGGTGCTGAGCCTGGTCAGGGGGTGTCAGGGAGGTATTAGGGGGGTCTCACCTCTCGATGACGTGCATGGTGCTGAGCCGGGTCAGGGGGTGTCAGGGAGGAATTAGGGGGGTCTCACCTCTCGATGACGTGCATGGTGCTGAGCCGGGTCAGGGGGTGTCAGGGAGGTATTAGGGGGGTCTCACCTCTCTTGATGACGTGCATGGTGCTGAGCCGGGTCAGGGGGTGTCAGGGAGGTATTAGGGGGGTCTCACCTCTCTTGATGACGTGCATGGTGCTGAGCCTGGTCAGGGGGTGTCAGGGAGGTATTAGGGGGGTCTCACCTCTCTTGATGACGTGCATGGTGCTGAGCCTGGTCAGGGGGTGTCAGGGAGGTATTAGGGGGGTCTCACCTCTCTTGATGACGTGCATGGTGCTGAGCCTGGTCAGGGGGTGTCAGGGAGGTATTAGGGGGGTCTCACCTCTCTTGATGACGTGCATGGTGCTGAGCCTGGTCAGGGGGTGTCAGGGAGGTATTAGGGGGGTCTCACCTCTCTTGATGACGTGCATGGTGCTGAGCCTGGTCAGGGGGTGTCAGGGAGGTATTAGGGGGGTCTCACCTCTCTTGATGACGTGCATGGTGCTGAGCCTGGTCAGGGGGTGTCAGGGAGGTATTAGGGGGGTCTCACCTCTCTTGATGACGTGCATGGTGCTGAGCCTGGTCAGGGGGTGTCAGGGAGGTATTAGGGGGGTCTCACCTCTCTTGATGACGTGCATGGTGCTGAGCCTGGTCAGGGGGTGTCAGGGAGGTATTAGGAGGTCTCACCTCTCTTGATGACGTGCATGGTGCTGAGCCTGGTCAGGGGGTGTCAGGGAGGTATTAGGGGGGTCTCACCTCTCTTGATGACGTGCATGGTGCTGAGCCTGGTCAGGGGGTGTCAGGGAGGTATTAGGAGGTCTCACCTCTCTTGATGACGTGCATGGTGCTGAGCCTGGTCAGGGGGTGTCAGGGAGGTATTAGGGGGGTCTCACCTCTCTTGATGACGTGCATGGTGCTGAGCCTGGTCAGGGGGTGTCAGGGAGGTATTAGGGGGGTCTCACCTCTCTTGATGACGTGCATGGTGCTGAGCCTGGTCAGGGGGTGTCAGGGAGGTATTAGGAGGTCTCACCTCTCTTGATGACGTGCATGGTGCTGAGCCTGGTCAGGGGGTGTCAGGGAGGTATTAGGGGGGTCTCACCTCTCTTGATGACGTGCATGGTGCTGAGCCTGGTCAGGGGGTGTCAGGGAGGTATTAGGGGGGTCTCACCTCTCTTGATGACGTGCATGGTGCTGAGCCTGGTCAGGGGGTGTCAGGGAGGTATTAGGGGGGTCTCACCTCTCTTGATGACGTGCATGGTGCTGAGCCTGGTCAGGGGGTGTCAGGGAGGTATTAGGGGGGTCTCACCTCTCTTGATGACGTGCATGGTGCTGAGCCTGGTCAGGGGGTGTCAGGGAGGTATTAGGAGGTCTCACCTCTCTTGATGACGTGCATGGTGCTGAGCCTGGTCAGGGGGTGTCAGGGAGGTATTAGGGGGGTCTCACCTCTCTTGATGACGTGCATGGTGCTGAGCCTGGTCAGGGGGTGTCAGGGAGGTATTAGGGGGGTCTCACCTCTCTTGATGACGTGCATGGTGCTGAGCCTGGTCAGGGGGTGTCAGGGAGGTATTAGGAGGTCTCACCTCTCTTGATGACGTGCATGGTGCTGAGCCTGGTCAGGGGGTGTCAGGGAGGTATTAGGGGGGTCTCACCTCTCTTGATGACGTGCATGGTACTGAGCCTGGTCAGGGGGTGTCAGGGAGGTATTAGGGGGGTCTCACCTCTCTTGATGACGTGCATGGTGCTGAGCCTGGTCAGGGGGTGTCAGGGAGGTATTAGGGGGGTCTCACCTCTCTTGATGACGTGCATGGTGCTGAGCCTGGTCAGGGGGTGTCAGGGAGGTATTAGGGGGGTCTCACCTCTCTTGATGACGTGCATGGTGCTGAGCCTGGTCAGGGGGTGTCAGGGAGGTATTAGGAGGTCTCACCTCTCTTGATGACGTGCATGGTGCTGAGCCTGGTCAGGGGGTGTCAGGGAGGTATTAGGGGGGTCTCACCTCTCTTGATGACGTGCATGGTGCTGAGCCTGGTCAGGGGGTGTCAGGGAGGTATTAGGGGGGTCTCACCTCTCTTGATGACGTGCATGGTGCTGAGCCTGGTCAGGGGGTGTCAGGGAGGTATTAGGAGGTCTCACCTCTCTTGATGACGTGCATGGTGCTGAGCCTGGTCAGGGGTGTCAGGGAGGTATTAGGGGGGTCTCACCTCTCTTGATGACGTGCATGGTGCTGAGCCTGGTCAGGGGGTGTCAGGGAGGTATTAGGGGGGTCTCACCTCTCTTGATGACGTGCATGGTGCTGAGCCTGGTCAGGGGGTGTCAGGGAGGTATTAGGGGGGTCTCACCTCTCTTGATGACGTGCATGGTGCTGAGCCTGGTCAGGGGGTGTCAGGGAGGTATTAGGGGGGTCTCACCTCTCTTGATGACGTGCATGGTGCTGAGCCTGGTCAGGGGGTGTCAGGGAGGTATTAGGAGGTCTCACCTCTCTTGATGACGTGCATGGTGCTGAGCCTGGTCAGGGGGTGTCAGGGAGGTATTAGGGGGGTCTCACCTCTCTTGATGACGTGCATGGTGCTGAGCCTGGTCAGGGGGTGTCAGGGAGGTATTAGGGGGGTCTCACCTCTCTTGATGACGTGCATGGTGCTGAGCCTGGTCAGGGGGTGTCAGGGAGGTATTAGGGGGGTCTCACCTCTCTTGATGACGTGCATGGTGCTGAGCCTGGTCAGGGGGTGTCAGGGAGGTATTAGGGGGGTCTCACCTCTCTTGATGACGTGCATGGTGCTGAGCCTGGTCAGGGGGTGTCAGGGAGGTATTAGGGGGGTCTCACCTCTCTTGATGACGTGCATGGTGCTGAGCCTGGTCAGGGGGTGTCAGGGAGGTATTAGGGGGGTCTCACCTCTCGATGACGTGCATGGTGCTGAGCCTGGTCAGGGGGTGTCAGGGAGGTATTAGGGGGACTCACCTCTCTTGATGACGTGCATGGTGCTGAGCCTGGTCAGGGGGTGTCAGGGAGGTATTAGGGGGTCTCACCTCTCTTGATGACGTGCATGGTACTGAGCCGGGTCAGGGGGTGTCAGGGAGGTATTAGGGGGGTCTCACCTCTCTTGATGACGTGCATGGTACTGAGCCTGGTCAGGGGGTGTCAGGGAGATATTAGGGGGGACTCACCTCTCTTGATGACGTGCATGGTGCTGAGCCTGGTCAGGGGGTGTCAGGGAGGTATTAGGGGGGGTCTCACCTCTCTTGATGACGTGCATGGTACTGAGCCGGGTCAGGGGGTGTCAGGGAGGTATTAGGGGGTCTCACCTCTCTTGATGACGTGCATGGTACTGAGCCGGGTCAGGGGGTGTCAGGGAGGTATTAGGGGGGTCTCACCTCTCTTGATGACGTGCATGGTACTGAGCCTGGTCAGGGGGTGTCAGGGAGGTATTAGGGGGGTCTCACCTCTCTTGATGACGTGCATGGTGCTGAGCCTGGTCAGGGGGTGTCAGGGAGGTATTAGGGGGTCTCACCTCTCTTGATGACGTGCATGGTCCTGAGCCTGGTCAGGGGGTGTCAGGGAGGTATTAGGGGGGTCTCACCTCTCTTGATGACATGCATGGTGCTGAGCCTGGTCAGGGGGTGTCAGGGAGGTATTAGGGGGTCTCACCTCTCTTGATGACGTGCATGGTGCTGAGCCTGGTCAGGGGGTGTCAGGGACGTATTAGGGGGGTCTCACCTCTCTTGATGACGTGCATGGTGCTGAGCCTGGTCAGGGGGTGTCAGGGAGGTATTAGGGGGTCTCACCTCTCTTGATGACGTGCATGGTGCTGAGCCTGGTCAGGGGGTGTCAGGGACGTATTAGGGGGGTCTCACCTCTCTTGATGACGTGCATGGTGCTGAGCCTGGTCAGGGGGTGTCAGGGAGGTATTAGGGGGGTCTCACCTCTCTTGATGACGTGCATGGTGCTGAGCCTGGTCAGGGGGTGTCAGGGAGGTATTAGGGGGGTCTCACCTCTCTTGATGACGTGCATGGTGCTGAGCCTGGTCAGGGGGTGTCAGGGAGGTATTAGGGGGGTCTCACCTCTCTTGATGACGTGCATGGTGCTGAGCCTGGTCAGGGGGTGTCAGGGAGGTATTAGGGGGGTCTCACCTCTCTTGATGACGTGCATGGTGCTGAGCCTGGTCAGGGGGTGTCAGGGAGGTATTAGGGGGGTCTCACCTCTCTTGATGACGTGCATGGTGCTGAGCCTGGTCAGGGGGTGTCAGGGAGGTATTAGGGGGGTCTCACCTCTCTTGATGACATGCATGGTGCTGAGCCTGGTCAGGGGGTGTCAGGGAGGTATTAGGGGGGTCTCACCTCTCGATGACGTGCATGGTGCTGAGCCGGGTCAGGGGGTGTCAGGGAGGAATTAGGGGGGTCTCACCTCTCGATGACGTGCATGGTGCTGAGCCGGGTCAGGGGGTGTCAGGGAGGTATTAGGGGGGTCTCACCTCTCTTGATGACGTGCATGGTGCTGAGCCGGGTCAGGGGGGGTCAGGGAGGTCTCACCTCTCTTGATGACGTGCATGGTGCTGAGCCTGGTCAGGGGGTGTCAGGGAGGTATTAGGGGGGTCTCACCTCTCTTGATGACGTGCATGGTGCTGAGCCTGGTCAGGGGGTGTCAGGGAGGTATTAGGGGGGTCTCACCTCTCTTGATGACGTGCATGGTGCTGAGCCTGGTCAGGGGGTGTCAGGGAGGTATTAGGGGGGTCTCACCTCTCTTGATGACGTGCATGGTGCTGAGCCTGGTCAGGGGGTGTCAGGGGGTGTCAGGGAGGTATTAGGGGGGTCTCACCTCTCTTGATGACGTGCATGGTGCTGAGCCTGGTCAGGGGGTGTCAGGGAGGTATTAGGGGGGTCTCACCTCTCTTGATGACGTGCATGGTGCTGAGCCTGGTCAGGGGGTGTCAGGGAGGTATTAGGGGGGTCTCACCTCTCTTGATGACGTGCATGGTGCTGAGCCTGGTCAGGGGGTGTCAGGGAGGTATTAGGGGGGTCTCACCTCTCTTGATGACGTGCATGGTGCTGAGCCTGGTCAGGGGGTGTCAGGGAGGTATTAGGGGGGTCTCACCTCTCTTGATGACGTGCATGGTGCTGAGCCTGGTCAGGGGGTGTCAGGGAGGTATTAGGGGGGTCTCACCTCTCTTGATGACGTGCATGGTGCTGAGCCTGGTCAGGGGGTGTCAGGGAGGTATTAGGAGGTCTCACCTCTCTTGATGACGTGCATGGTGCTGAGCCTGGTCAGGGGGTGTCAGGGAGGTATTAGGGGGGTCTCACCTCTCTTGATGACGTGCATGGTGCTGAGCCTGGTCAGGGGGTGTCAGGGAGGTATTAGGGGGGTCTCACCTCTCTTGATGACGTGCATGGTGCTGAGCCTGGTCAGGGGGTGTCAGGGAGGTATTAGGGGGGTCTCACCTCTCTTGATGACGTGCATGGTGCTGAGCCTGGTCAGGGGGTGTCAGGGAGGTATTAGGGGGGTCTCACCTCTCTTGATGACGTGCATGGTGCTGAGCCTGGTCAGGGGGTGTCAGGGAGGTATTAGGGGGGTCTCACCTCTCTTGATGACGTGCATGGTGCTGAGCCTGGTCAGGGGGTGTCAGGGAGGTATTAGGGGGGTCTCACCTCTCTTGATGACGTGCATGGTGCTGAGCCTGGTCAGGGGGTGTCAGGGAGGTATTAGGGGGGTCTCACCTCTCTTGATGACGTGCATGGTGCTGAGCCTGGTCAGGGGGTGTCAGGGAGGTATTAGGGGGGTCTCACCTCTCTTGATGACGTGCATGGTGCTGAGCCTGGTCAGGGGGTGTCAGGGAGGTATTAGGGGGGTCTCACCTCTCTTGATGACGTGCATGGTGCTGAGCCTGGTCAGGGGGTGTCAGGGAGGTATTAGGGGGGTCTCACCTCTCTTGATGACGTGCATGGTGCTGAGCCTGGTCAGGGGGTGTCAGGGAGGTATTAGGGGGGTCTCACCTCTCTTGATGACGTGCATGGTGCTGAGCCTGGTCAGGGGGTGTCAGGGAGGTATTAGGGGGGTCTCACCTCTCTTGATGACGTGCATGGTGCTGAGCCTGGTCAGGGGGTGTCAGGGAGGTATTAGGGGGGTCTCACCTCTCTTGATGACGTGCATGGTGCTGAGCCTGGTCAGGGGGTGTCAGGGAGGTATTAGGGGGGTCTCACCTCTCTTGATGACGTGCATGGTGCTGAGCCGGGTCAGGGGGTGTCAGGGAGGTATTAGGGGGGTCTCACCTCTCTTGATGACGTGCATGGTGCTGAGCCGGGTCAGGGGGTGTCAGGGAGGTATTAGGGGGGTCTCACCTCTCTTGATGACGTGCATGGTGCTGAGCCTGGTCAGGGGGTGTCAGGGAGGTATTAGGGGGGTCTCACCTCTCTTGATGACGTGCATGGTGCTGAGCCTGGTCAGGGGGTGTCAGGGAGGTATTAGGGGGGTCTCACCTCTCTTGATGACGTGCATGGTGCTGAGCCTGGTCAGGGGGTGTCAGGGAGGTATTAGGGGGGTCTCACCTCTCTTGATGACGTGCATGGTGCTGAGCCTGGTCAGGGGGTGTCAGGGAGGTATTAGGGGGGTCTCACCTCTCTTGATGACGTGCATGGTGCTGAGCCTGGTCAGGGGGTGTCAGGGAGGTATTAGGGGGGTCTCACCTCTCTTGATGACGTGCATGGTGCTGAGCCTGGTCAGGGGGTGTCAGGGAGGTATTAGGGGGGTCTCACCTCTCTTGATGACGTGCATGGTGCTGAGCCTGGTCAGGGGGTGTCAGGGAGGTATTAGGGGGGTCTCACCTCTCTTGATGACATGCATGGTGCTGAGCCTGGTCAGGGGGTGTCAGGGAGGTATTAGGGGGGTCTCACCTCTCGATGACGTGCATGGTGCTGAGCCGGGTCAGGGGGTGTCAGGGAGGAATTAGGGGGGTCTCACCTCTCGATGACGTGCATGGTGCTGAGCCGGGTCAGGGGGTGTCAGGGAGGTATTAGGGGGGTCTCACCTCTCTTGATGACGTGCATGGTGCTGAGCCGGGTCAGGGGGTGTCAGGGAGGTATTAGGGGGGTCTCACCTCTCTTGATGACGTGCATGGTGCTGAGCCTGGTCAGGGGGTGTCAGGGAGGTATTAGGGGGGTCTCACCTCTCTTGATGACGTGCATGGTGCTGAGCCTGGTCAGGGGGTGTCAGGGAGGTATTAGGGGGGTCTCACCTCTCTTGATGACGTGCATGGTGCTGAGCCTGGTCAGGGGGTGTCAGGGAGGTATTAGGGGGGTCTCACCTCTCTTGATGACGTGCATGGTGCTGAGCCTGGTCAGGGGGTGTCAGGGAGGTATTAGGGGGGTCTCACCTCTCTTGATGACGTGCATGGTGCTGAGCCTGGTCAGGGGGTGTCAGGGAGGTATTAGGGGGGTCTCACCTCTCTTGATGACGTGCATGGTGCTGAGCCTGGTCAGGGGGTGTCAGGGAGGTATTAGGGGGGTCTCACCTCTCTTGATGACGTGCATGGTGCTGAGCCTGGTCAGGGGGTGTCAGGGAGGTATTAGGGGGGTCTCACCTCTCTTGATGACGTGCATGGTGCTGAGCCTGGTCAGGGGGTGTCAGGGAGGTATTAGGGGGGTCTCACCTCTCTTGATGACGTGCATGGTGCTGAGCCTGGTCAGGGGGTGTCAGGGAGGTATTAGGGGGGTCTCACCTCTCTTGATGACGTGCATGGTGCTGAGCCTGGTCAGGGGGTGTCAGGGAGGTATTAGGAGGTCTCACCTCTCTTGATGACGTGCATGGTGCTGAGCCTGGTCAGGGGGTGTCAGGGAGGTATTAGGGGGGTCTCACCTCTCTTGATGACGTGCATGGTGCTGAGCCTGGTCAGGGGGTGTCAGGGAGGTATTAGGGGGGTCTCACCTCTCTTGATGACGTGCATGGTGCTGAGCCTGGTCAGGGGGTGTCAGGGAGGTATTAGGGGGGTCTCACCTCTCTTGATGACGTGCATGGTGCTGAGCCTGGTCAGGGGGTGTCAGGGAGGTATTAGGGGGGTCTCACCTCTCTTGATGACGTGCATGGTGCTGAGCCTGGTCAGGGGGTGTCAGGGAGGTATTAGGGGGGTCTCACCTCTCTTGATGACGTGCATGGTGCTGAGCCTGGTCAGGGGGTGTCAGGGAGGTATTAGGGGGGTCTCACCTCTCTTGATGACGTGCATGGTGCTGAGCCTGGTCAGGGGGTGTCAGGGAGGTATTAGGGGGGTCTCACCTCTCTTGATGACGTGCATGGTGCTGAGCCTGGTCAGGGGGTGTCAGGGAGGTATTAGGGGGGTCTCACCTCTCTTGATGACGTGCATGGTGCTGAGCCTGGTCAGGGGGTGTCAGGGAGGTATTAGGGGGGTCTCACCTCTCTTGATGACGTGCATGGTGCTGAGCCTGGTCAGGGGGTGTCAGGGAGGTATTAGGGGGGTCTCACCTCTCTTGATGACGTGCATGGTGCTGAGCCTGGTCAGGGGGTGTCAGGGAGGTATTAGGGGGGTCTCACCTCTCTTGATGACGTGCATGGTGCTGAGCCTGGTCAGGGGGTGTCAGGGAGGTATTAGGGGGGTCTCACCTCTCTTGATGACGTGCATGGTGCTGAGCCTGGTCAGGGGGTGTCAGGGAGGTATTAGGGGGGTCTCACCTCTCTTGATGACGTGCATGGTGCTGAGCCGGGTCAGGGGGTGTCAGGGAGGTATTAGGGGGGTCTCACCTCTCTTGATGACGTGCATGGTGCTGAGCCGGGTCAGGGGGTGTCAGGGAGGTATTAGGGGGGTCTCACCTCTCTTGATGACGTGCATGGTGCTGAGCCTGGTCAGGGGGTGTCAGGGAGGTATTAGGGGGGTCTCACCTCTCTTGATGACGTGCATGGTGCTGAGCCTGGTCAGGGGGTGTCAGGGAGGTATTAGGGGGGTCTCACCTCTCTTGATGACGTGCATGGTGCTGAGCCTGGTCAGGGGGTGTCAGGGAGGTATTAGGGGGGTCTCACCTCTCTTGATGACGTGCATGGTGCTGAGCCTGGTCAGGGGGTGTCAGGGAGGTATTAGGGGGGTCTCACCTCTCTTGATGACGTGCATGGTGCTGAGCCTGGTCAGGGGGTGTCAGGGAGGTATTAGGGGGGTCTCACCTCTCTTGATGACGTGCATGGTGCTGAGCCTGGTCAGGGGGTGTCAGGGAGGTATTAGGGGGGTCTCACCTCTCTTGATGACGTGCATGGTGCTGAGCCTGGTCAGGGGGTGTCAGGGAGGTATTAGGGGGGTCTCACCTCTCTTGATGACGTGCATGGTGCTGAGCCGGGTCAGGGGGTGTCAGGGAGGTATTAGGGGGGTCTCACCTCTCTTGATGACGTGCATGGTGCTGAGCCTGGTCAGGGGGTGTCAGGGAGGTATTAGGAGGTCTCACCTCTCTTGATGACGTGCATGGTGCTGAGCCTGGTCAGGGGGTGTCAGGGAGGTATTAGGGGGGTCTCACCTCTCTTGATGACGTGCATGGTGCTGAGCCTGGTCAGGGGGTGTCAGGGAGGTATTAGGGGGGTCTCACCTCTCTTGATGACGTGCATGGTGCTGAGCCTGGTCAGGGGGTGTCAGGGAGGTATTAGGGGGGTCTCACCTCTCTTGATGACGTGCATGGTGCTGAGCCTGGTCAGGGGGTGTCAGGGAGGTATTAGGGGGGTCTCACCTCTCTTGATGACGTGCATGGTGCTGAGCCTGGTCAGGGGGTGTCAGGGAGGTATTAGGAGGTCTCACCTCTCTTGATGACGTGCATGGTGCTGAGCCTGGTCAGGGGGTGTCAGGGAGGTATTAGGGGGGTCTCACCTCTCTTGATGACGTGCATGGTGCTGAGCCTGGTCAGGGGGTGTCAGGGAGGTATTAGGGGGGTCTCACCTCTCTTGATGACGTGCATGGTGCTGAGCCTGGTCAGGGGGTGTCAGGGAGGTATTAGGAGGTCTCACCTCTCTTGATGACGTGCATGGTGCTGAGCCTGGTCAGGGGGTGTCAGGGAGGTATTAGGGGGGTCTCACCTCTCTTGATGACGTGCATGGTGCTGAGCCTGGTCAGGGGGTGTCAGGGAGGTATTAGGGGGGTCTCACCTCTCTTGATGACGTGCATGGTGCTGAGCCTGGTCAGGGGGTGTCAGGGAGGTATTAGGAGGTCTCACCTCTCTTGATGACGTGCATGGTGCTGAGCCTGGTCAGGGGGTGTCAGGGAGGTATTAGGGGGGTCTCACCTCTCTTGATGACGTGCATGGTGCTGAGCCTGGTCAGGGGGTGTCAGGGAGGTATTAGGGGGGTCTCACCTCTCTTGATGACGTGCATGGTGCTGAGCCTGGTCAGGGGGTGTCAGGGAGGTATTAGGGGGGTCTCACCTCTCTTGATGACGTGCATGGTGCTGAGCCTGGTCAGGGGGTGTCAGGGAGGTATTAGGGGGGTCTCACCTCTCTTGATGACGTGCATGGTGCTGAGCCTGGTCAGGGGGTGTCAGGGAGGTATTAGGGGGGTCTCACCTCTCTTGATGACGTGCATGGTGCTTCTCTCAGTCTCTCAGGAGCTGGAAAATGAGCGCGAACCGCAGCAATTCAGCAAACAAATTCCGCGCCAAAGCGTGACGTCACTGATGGGCGCGGCTATATTACGTAACTCGCGGTGGGTGTGGACGTTCCTGGAGAATTTACATTAGCTCCGCCTCCCGTCTTCCTGAGACGTTACTGGAGCTTCAACAAAATGGCGCCGCCTATGCAGACATTCTGTATCTTTCCATATTCATACATTTCTGCCTCTAGAACCCGTCCCCGATCAATTTACATCTGCCCTGTTCTAGTAGGTTTATTATGTCATGTGTGTTATGTTTATGTCATGTGTGTTATGTTTAGGTCATGTGTATGTTATGTTTATGTCATGTGTGTGTCATGTTTATGTCATGTGTATGTTATGTTTATGTCATGTGTGTTATGTTTGTGTCATGTGTGTTGTTTATGTCATGTGTGTGTTATGTTTATGTCATGTGTATGTTATGTTTATGTCATGTGTGTGTTATGTTTATGTCATGTGTATGTTATGTTTATGTCATGTGTGTGTTATGTTTATGTCATGTGTATGTTATGTTTATGTCATGTGTGTTGTTTATGTCATGTGTGTGTTATGTTTATGTCATGTGTGTGTTATGTTTATGTCATGTGTATGTTATGTTTATGTCATGTGTGTGTTATGTTTATGTCATGTGTATGTTATGTTTATGTCATGTGTATGTTATGTTTATGTCATGTGTGTGTTATGTTTATGTCATGTGTATGTTATGTTTATGTCATGTGTATGTTATGTTTATGTCATGTGTGTGTTATGTTTATGTCATGTGTATGTTATGTTTATGTCATGTGTATGTTATGTTTATGTCATGTGTGTGTTATGTTTATGTCATGTGTATGTTATGTTTATGTCATGTGTATGTTATGTGTGTTTATAGAAGATCCCCTTTGGCCTGGAAAGCTATGATTACATGACTCTGTACATAATGATATATAGCTGTATAATCTCCAGGAACAGCCCCAGTGTTTCCCTGTCAGCCATATTGGGCACATACTGCAGCATTTTTAGAAATGTTTTACTATAATAATGGGAAAACTGGTGTTTACACCCTTTTACCATTATTTTAGTATCACTTAAATGTATTGTAATGGGGTTTGCGATCTGTTTCAGATTTAGTAATTGTAATATTAATCCTGGGAGGGAATCCTGTAATAATAATGCTATCTGGAGATGGCGTTAAGCAGGGTGCCCCGTCTCCCGACTCCTGCTCAGCCTTCCCTGCCCGCTGACAGAGAGAGCAGAGCCTGTAGTATGCTTATGTGATCAGCCTGTGTGTCTGATAGACCACAGGCTCAATACAGTTGGAGGGGGGAGAGCCAGCCAGCAGTGTATGCACAGGTACAGTCTCTATTTGTGAACAATACCCTGAGGAGTGCTTGGAGGGGATTCACAAGGACAGAGCATTCTCACAAGCTCTGGGCCTAATTCAGACCCGCTCGCAAGCGCGTCGATGTTGGCCAAGTGCGCATGCGCACGACAGGCGGCTCCGTAGTGCGCATGCGCGAGACCCGAATAACAACGGCCCAGCCATCGCTATGGGTCTCGCATCAAAGGGGGCGTGCTGTCGATGGTGAGTGACAGCACGCCCCCTTTGGTGGGCGTGCCGGGGGCGTGGCTGGCCAGACGGAGGCATTCCCATGGGAACGTCTACAGTCTGGGGCCGGCCCCACTGACATCACTTCTGATAGAGCCAAAAGCACTCCAGGGCTTGCGGCAACGAGACCCTACCGCAAGGGTCTTGTCGCAAGCCCAATGGTCTTGACCCACAGCTATGCGAGCGGCCAGGAGGCCGCTCTAAAAACTAAGAGGGATGGCCCTGATTCAGAGCGAGCGCTCTATCAGAGCGTCCGGCTCTGAATCAGGGCCTCTGTCCCTACATACATCCTTGTAATTTATTCAAATATCGCAATGCAAATTTATCACATCCCTCCTGCATCTGAGATGCAGATTATGATCAATATGCCCCACAGCATATAGTTTCTGTTATTCAGTGTACTGAGCGCAGTTTCACCATCTCTTGGGGTTATAGCAGAACATTATTACACAGCAGAACTGAAAATTCAAATAAGTTAGGTTGCAACCCAGCTCAGTAAAGATACGATAATGGGACTTGTAGCCCTGAACTGTATCCATAGAGGCTTTCTCTCACTGAATAATACATGTACTAGCTATATGGGGTGTAGTGCTTCTGGTTATACCAGTCATAGATTATACCAGTCAGTCAGTCATAGGTTATATGGTCAGTCATAGGTTATACCGGTCAGTCAGTCATAGGTTATATACAGTCGATCGTAGGTTATACAGGTCAGTCAGTCATAGGCTATATGGTTGATCGTAGTGACTGACCGTTATAACCTATGACCGACTATATAACCTTTGACTGGTATAACCTATGACCGACCATAAAACCTATGACTGACTGGTAGAACCAATGACTGACCATATAACCTATTACTGACCGTATAACCTATGACTGACCATATAACCTATGACTGACCGGTATAACCTATAATCAACTGTATGACCGACTGACTGGTATAACCTATGACTGAGTGATTGGTATAACCTATGACGGACCCTATAACCTATCAGTCAGTCATAGGTTATACCGGTCAGTCGGTCATAGGTTATATACAGTTGATCGTAGGTTATACCGGTTAGTCATAAGTTATATGGTCAGTCATAGGTTATACCAGTCAGACATAGGTTATATACAGTTGGTCGTAGGTTATATGGTCAGTAATAGGTTATATGGTCAGTCATAGGTTATACCAGTCAGTCAGACATAGGTTATATACCGTTGGTCGTAGGTTATACTGTCAGTAATAGGTTATATGGTCAGTCATAGGTTATACCAGTCAGTCAGACATAGGTTATATACAGTCGGTTTTAGGTTATTCCTCTCCCATTTACATCTCTGATCTCATCTCCCTTCACTCTCCTGTCGGCCCTCTTCGTTCAACAAATGCCGCCTCTCCTGCCAACTGATTACTTCCTCCCACTCCGCCTACATGACTTTGCCCGTGCTGCTCCCCACCTCTGGAACTCTCTCCCTCTCCCCATCAGACTCTCCACCTCTCTTCAATCCTTCAAATGGGCTCTCAAGACCCCACTACTTCATCATAGCCTTCCAGCTCTCATTCTAACTCCCTGCTACATGCTCCCTCCTCCCTGTCTACCCCATCTGTGTCACTCCTGTTTGTCCTTCCCCCTTAGAATGTAAGCTCCTATGAGCAGGGCCCTCTACCCTCTTGTGCTTCTCCTTACTCTACCTTCATCTACTTCTTACTCCCCACTAGGGCACCTAACACTTGGTTGCTTTGCATTGTTGCTTATCTGGGTGATATGGTCGCGAATGTAGCAATGCAGGGCCGCAACTAGGGGGGGGGGCTGGAGGTGCACGTGCACCGGGTGCGCCACTGCACCCGGCTCCAGTGTCCTCCAGCCTGGCGCCGCAGGGAGACTCCAAGCCGGACGCCCGCTGAGATGTTATTATACTAGCGGGTGCCCGGCTCCTTCCCTGCAGTGCCACGCTAGCCAGAGGCTGGAGTTCTCTCCTGAACTCCAGCTTCCGGCTCTCCCCACAGGCACTATGGGAGAGACGTCATGACATCTCTCCCATAGTTCTGAGGAGCAGCCGGGCGGACCCGACGGCAGCGGTCACAGGAGCGGGGTTTAAGGTAAGTATATATATTTTTTTGTGTGTCTGTGTATGTGGCACTACGGGGGCATTAACAGGGGGCACTACAGGAGGATTACAGTGGCATTACCTACAGGGGCATTACCAGGGGGCTCTACATGGGCATTACCAGGGTGCTCTACAGGGGCATTACCAGGGGGCACTACAGGGACATCACCAGGGGGATCTACAGGGGCATTACCAGGGGGCTCTACAGGGGCATTGCCAGTGGGCACTAAAGGGACATCACCAGGGGGCTCTACAGGGGCATTACCAGGGGGCTCTACAGGGGCATTACCAGTGGGCTCTACAGGGGCATTATCAGGGGGTGCTACAGATGGCATTACCAGGGAGACTACAGTGGCATTACCTAAAGGGGCATTACCAGGGGGCACTAAAGGAGCATTACCAGGTGGTATTACCAGGGGGCTCTACAGGGGCATTATCAGGGGGCACTACAGGTGGCATTACCAGGGGCTCTACAGGGGCATTACTTTATGGGGACTACAGGGGCATTACTAGGGGGCATTACTATTTTAGGCACTACAGGGGCATTACTATATGGGGACTACAGGGGCATTACTAGGGGGCATTACTATTTTAGGCACTACAGGGGCATTACTATGGGGACATTACCATATGGCCACTAGTACAGGGGCATTACTATAGGTGCACTGCTGAAGGGGGTATTACTATGGGGGCACTGCTGCAGGGGGCATTACTATGGTGGAATTACCGGGGGGGGCACCAAATTACTGTCTTGCCCCGGGTGACAAAAACCCTAGTTTCGGCCCTGAGCAATGTATATTATCCATGTCCTGATTGTATTGTATTGTACTGCAAATCACTGTAATCTCAACCTATTTGTTTATGTACTTTGTAGGCGCTGCGGAATACTTGTGGCGCCATATAAATAAATAATAATAATATACCGGTCAGTCAGTCATAGGTTATATGGTCAGTCATAGGTTATATACAGTCGATCATAGGTTATACTGGTCAGTCAGTCATAGGCCATATGGTCGGTCATAGGTTATATACAGTCGGTCGTAGTTTATACTGGTCAGTATGTCATAGGTTGTATGGTCGTTCATAGGTTTTATGGTCAATCGTAGGTTATATCGGTCAGTCAGTACGTATATGGTCGGTTGTAGGATAAACAGGTAAGGCATTGGTTATACCAGTCAGTCAGTCAGACGTAGTTTAAACTGGTCTCTGACAGTCCGACCTTCTGGCATTTTCCCTGTTCCTACACAGGGGTGGAAGCCAGAGATCGTGGCCATACACTGTGACATACTTGCCTACTTTTGATAAAGCATTTCAGGGAGATTGGGAAAGCAGCACCTGTGATCGCGGTGGTAAAGTGGGCGTGTACTGATACATCTGAGAGGCGTGTCATAAAATTGATTTACATCCACATGTAAATGAGCCCCAAAGCAGTTAGTAAGATCTACTTGTTGATGAAAACACACTGATACTTCTCAGAAAATACATCTAACCATAGGGATCATTGTGCCTTATAACCAATGCAGGGAAATTGTACTAATGATCCCATTTGAATGTATATATCTCTGTTTTTTCTTTTATATAACAGTGTCATAATGGGGGTAAGGTGAAATGAGGGAGATTGGTAGACTCTTTAGGGAGACAGGGAGATTGCTGCTATTTCAGGGAGTCTCCCTGACAATGAGGGAGAGTTGGCAAGTATGCACTGTGATATATCTCACAATGTATGGCCACGATATATATGATGGTTAAGGATTGCCAGATAAAATGTCTATCGGCCTATGCCCAGCTTTAGAGACACTGGCGTGTGTTCTGGGTCACTGCAAAAGGATTTTGACAAGTGGAAAGTTGGGCAGAGACACATTGGCATAAGTTTAATGTAGATAAAGTCAGACCACCTAACAGCACAGAGACCACCTATCAGCACAAATTGCTTCTGTCAGGTGATGGTTTTCCCTCCACCGCAATGTGGATTCTCAGCGCAGTAACTTCGAGTTACGGTGCCCAGTGCGCACACAAGCAGCTGTGTAATACTGTCCATCTTAATGGAAATACTGAAAGTGGTGTCAGACACCTTATTGCTGCACAGAGCGACCTATGGCTGCTCCTTTGGTCAGGCTCCAGGATCTGAAACCACCCATAGCCTAACCGGGTCTGTGGTCACTTCAGACGCCAAGAATCTGTGTCCGCCGACGCAGACCTTAGGCTGGTCCCTCCCAGAAAACGGGGACAATATGCCCCCAATTCCAGGAACGGTGACCAGCTACGCCCCATAACGCTGCAGCATGTCATTCATGCTGCAGCTTAGGGGGGTCTGTGATCGTAATCGCAGGACCCTATCTGCACAGGCACAGACCCCTAACTATCGGAGGTGTACGTTCATCATCGGTTGAGGGCTTTGCGAGCGTAATCGCAGGACCCTATCTGCACAGGCATAGACCCCTAACTATCGGAGGTTTACGTTCATCATTTGGTGAGGGGTCTGTAAGTGTAGGCGCAGACCCCTATCGGAGGTGTATGTTCATCATCGGGTGAGGGGTCTGCGAGCATAATCCCTACTGCTGGGTACACACTTGTTCATATATCGTTTGTTCAATTGAAGAACGATATAGTGTGAGTGCATTGGCGGGAGTGTACACCCGATATGTCTGTGAGCGACGTTGTTCACAGACGTCCAGTATCAGGTCAGCCCTGTAGCACAGCCGATACTGATATATCGGTGCATCTGCATGTGTGTACGGGAGACTCGCTGACCCCCCGTTCACTGGCTGCGGGGGTCACAGACACTGACATCACAACTGGACGGGCAAATTTAAATGCTTACCGAGTTGAGGTCAGGTCAGACATCAAGCAGCCGATTGGTCAGTGTGTATAGCTTCACTAGGACAGTAGATCTGTCTCCGGACCGCTCCGTCTTCTAAGGTGCACCTAGCTTATCCCTGAAGAATTGGAAAGGATCAGTCCCCTAAGCTCACGGTAGTGGCACTTCCATTGTATAACTTACATACATAATAGCAATAGAAGATTATGTAGTATATACTCCGAGGTTGACTGTGCCTCGCTCTCACCTGTAATAGGCTGATGATTGACCCCACGGTTATAGATATATGAGCAGGTACATATATATGTAGAGGGGAAAGTCCGTCCGGATCCGCTCCTCCGAAAAGGCACTCACCGGAATCCTTGCCAGACGACGCGACACGTGATGCAGGGACATCACTTGTTATATTTGTTACTGTTTGTATAAGAGTTTTTTTAAATGATAGGCCCAGTGTTAGCTGCGCAGCTTAGAGCGTACTCAATACTTTTGGGGTCTCTTCTCGGTAGAAGCCCGAAGGCGAGACGCAGCTGACCACTCTAGGGGACAGGACCAGACCCTCATGTCACTAGAGTCCACCCCTGTCAAGGCAGAATGCCACAAATTGTGGGTCCGTGGATACGGGACGATGCTATAATGACAATGACTCATTTTAGCTTCATCCCCTCCCTACAGACCTATGATTCCCGGCAAATATCTCCCCATCCTGCCGACTTCACGCTTGTGTTTTATCACATACGCGTGGGCTAGTCTGAGGGCCTGTGTGTTTCGTTTGCTTAGAGGGGGTGGGTTACTCTTTCCAGGTAGAGAGACTGTGGAGGAACGCTGGGGGGTGGGGGGGGGGGTGGCAGGCGGCTGCTTTTCTGTGTTTACATGCAGATGGTGACGTTGTTACGTTTGCCTAGCAAGGTGACAAGAATATCCCGGTGAGAATAATTTTGTGTTGTCCCAATACCCCATCTCTTCATTGAAAGTGTCCAAAAGTTGCATCTGAGTGCTTGGCACTGGGGCAAGGCAGAAAGTGCCAATAACGACCATCCGATGATCGCAGCGCAAGTCATCCAGGGTCAGCCATCTGTTTTCCATTGCATGTCTGGCCTGCGTCCCAGGACTATTTACTACACATAGAACAGCCTGAAGGGGAGAGTCTGAGAAACAAGGGAGACAGCAGCCTACACCTGCACGGCCCCAGGCTGGCACCACCACTCACGTGTGTGATGGAGGTGTTACCATGGACTAGAATCCTCCCGTGCAATAGGATCACACCCTGGCACCCTGTATCACCCTCGTACACAGACATAATCATATTGGCCACAGGAAAACCACTTTCCTCCACCTATCCCAAATACACCCGTCATTCAGCACAGGTAGCAGCATGAAATGCCCCCTCACGTACACACCGGTGCCCTCAGCCCTCAGGTGGCATGACTCAGCTGTACCAAGACACGGTACTCTAGGTAGCACCATATTCCTGTCAGTTTTATTCAGTTGGGTGTGGTCCTATACAAGCCCTGACGCACCTCACCAAGCCATTCTGCCCAGATGTACTATGAGGAGAAAAGAATCTGCAATACGGGCAGCACAGATCGGTCTTACATGGTCGCCGTGTTCTATAGGCTCTAGGACCAAGCAATTGGGAAGCACAACGCAGGCGGATGGACCTGTACACACTTCCTCACAAGCATTTACTTAATCACATCCAAGGGTGGCTGCAGCGTTACCGCCTGGCACAACCTAATGGGGGGGGGGGGGGTCATGGGGAGAGCGCATTACGGTACACTGGGGGCTTCAGGAACATGGCTTCTAAGCACAGACAGAAGACACCAAGCATGTATAGGATAGAAAGGTGATTGTCACCAGTGTGTGTGCGCAAGATATTACAAAGCCCACCCCCAACTAAGATTGGGGAGCTGCCATTTCTAGGAGACCTTATTTAAAACAGGTTTCTTCTGATCATCCCCAGGGTAATGTAAATTCTGCCAAAGACAAAATCACCAAACACAAATTAGAGACGAGCAGTTCAGTGCTGCCGAAACCGAAAACAGGGTCTTAGCGGATTATAAAGAAATCCAAAACTGAACCAAAACACTTGGTCCACGCACATCTCCAGTATAAAATGTGCTGCAGAGAAACCATTTATTCACATATAGACCAGGCGTACTCAAGATGCAGTCCTCCAGCCGCTTTGGAACTACTCATCCCAGCATGCCCTGCCAGTTTGGCCATTAGGGCAGCTGGAGCGCTGCATGTTGAATATTCCTGCTGTACTGCATCTGCTGCAATATAGGTTTTACTTTAGTAGATTAATAAAGCTGTTCCTGGTGAGGTGGCCTGCTCATTACCATGTAGAGGTGTTCCTGGAGAGGTGGCCTGCTCATTACCATGTAGAGGTGTTCCTGGTGAGGTGGCCTGCTCATTACCATGTAGAGGTGTTCCTGGTGAGGTTGCCTGCTCATTACCATGTAGAGGTGTTCCTGGAGAGGTGGCCTGCTCATTACCATGTAGAGGTGTTCCTGGAGAGGTGGCCTTCTCATTACCATGTAGAGGTGTTCCTGGTGAGGTGGCCTGCTCATTACCATGTAGAGGTGTTCCTGGTGAGGTGGCCTGCTCATTACCATGTAGAGGTGTTCCTGGAGAGGTGGCCTTCTCATTACCATGTAGAGGTGTTCCTGGAGAGGTGGCCTTCTCATTACCATGTAGAGGTGTTCCTGGTGAGGTGGCCTGCTCATTACCATGTAGAGGTGTTCCTGGTGAGGTGGCCTGCTCATTACCATGTAGAGGTGTTCCTGGAGAGGTGGCCTGCTCATTACCATGTAGAGGTGTTCCTGGAGAGGTGGCCTTCTCATTACCATGTAGAGGTGTTCCTGGAGAGGTGGCCTTCTCATTACCATGTAGAGGTGTTCCTGGTGAGGTGGCCTGCTCATTACCATGTAGAGGTGTTCCTGGTGAGGTGGCCTGCTCATTACCATGTAGAGGTGTTCCTGGAGAGGTGGCCTGCTCATTACCATGTAGAGGTGTTCCTGGTAGGGATGAGCGGGTTCGGTTCCCTGAGATCCGAACCCACCCGAACTTAGTGATCCGAGCCGGCCCAAGTTTTTCTGCCTGACTCAGATCTGAGAACGAGGCAAAACGTCATCATCCCGCTGTCGGATTCTTGCGAGTTTTGGATTATATAAAGGTCCCGCGATCGCCGCCATTTTTCATTCCGACTGTGGAGAGTGAAAAGGGAGGGAACTGGGAGCTGTGCTGTGCTGCATAGGAGCTGGCTACTGTTGTGTTGCTTAATGTCCATAGGGGCTGGCTGGCTGTTGTTGTGACTGAGGTTGTCCAGTCCATCCATAGGGGCTGGCTGGCTGTTGTTGTGACTGAGGTTGTCCAGTCCATCCATAGGGGCTGGCTGGCTGGCTGTTGTGACTGAGGTTGTCCAGTCCATCCATAGGGGCTGGCTGGCTGTTGTCAATATATAGGGGCTGGCTGTTGTTGTGACTGAGGTTGTCCTGTCCATCCATAGGGGCTGGCTGGCTGTTGACCTGTCCATAGGGGCTGGCTGTTCTACTGTGTGGTCCAGGGGGTGCTCTTCACACTTAGGGCTCTAATTACTACAATCCGCATATTGAATGCAGATTGTAGTGTGATGTTAATGACTGAATTTGCATTGCGAATTCAGGCAATATCACAGGGATTTACTACAAATCCCTTGCAGGGACAGAGCTTGCGGAAAAGCTCTGTCCCTGCGAATCCCCTTTTGAGCCTTATCACGGTATTTTCGCAAAAAATACCGTGATTAAATGCCCGCGCATGCGCCGACCGGTCGCCGCTGCTACCCCCGCCCCTCGGCCCCGCCCCCGCATGCGCGGACCCCCCTCTCCCTTAATTACACTTACCTGCATGCTCCATTCCTCCGGTCAGGTGATCTCCCATACTGCACTGGGACCCGATCACCTGATGACCGGGCAGCAGTGCAATATGGGAGACCAGCTGACCGGAGGGGAGTCATCACCGGAGGCCCGATCACCGGTCCCTGGAGTCAGGTAAGCAATTATTTTTTTTTTACAGTAATCAGCTTGCGGTCTGTTTAGACCATACAGCTGATTACAGGGAACGACTCCCGGCTCTGCTCTCCCTGTTAGATCAGGGCAGGAGGCCGGTAACCGGGGGAGACCCTGGATAACGCCACCTCCAGGTGGAGTCATTATTACAGGGCTTTCCCCGATATTTTTTCACATTTTATTTTTAGTAACTCTGGTCGGATCACATTTCCCATTACAGTTATGGGAAATGCGATCTGCTTTACTAAAAATAAGTGATACTTAGGGGTTGGAGTAGAATTTTACGAATTCTACTCCAATTGCCCTGTAGTAACTATAGGTGATACTAAAATAATGTGAAAAGGGTTTGACAACACAAAACAGCCTTTATCACTTTATTTTAGTCAAAATAATGTTAATAAATAGAGCCCCAGTGTGAAATAAATAAAATAAAAAATTTGTGCGCGTCACACCTGTCATCAACGTAGGTGGACAGGGGTGCTGTGCTGCTGTCTGTCAAGGGGCTGCTGCCTCTTCCAGGGGTGCTCTTCACCCACCCCCAGTGTGAAAAAAACCAATCTATTTTTTTTGTGTGTGTTAGCCACACCTGTCATCGCCGTAGGTGCGGTGCTGCCCGTGTCATTTATCAAGAGGCTGCTGCCTCGTTCGGGTGCTCTCCCTCCCAAGTGCCCCCCAAAAATTCATTCAATCTGTTTTTTGTGTGTGTGCGCGTTAGCCATGGCATCACAAAACGCCTCTGTTGAGATTTGCATAAACATTTTCTAAGGTGAAATTAGAGGATATGGTTTAAAAAAAAATTGAATAAAGCAGCTAAAACCATTCTCTGATTAAAGAATGTAAGCTCTTTCGAGCAGGGCCCTCTTGTGCTTCTCCCTACTGTAATTTATCTCTTACTCCCAACTAGGGCAACTAACACTTGGCTGCTTATGTGGGCGTAAAGGTCGCTAATATAGCAATGTTTATTATCCATGGCCATGTACTGTACATCACTGGTCACCTATTTGTTTATGTACTTTGTAAGGCGCTGCGGAACACTTGTGGCGCCATATAAATAATAATAATGTCCCTACCCACGGCCCCTCTACCTGAATTTCAGCGAGTCAGAGGGGCAACTCCATGCAACTGTATTTCAGAGTACAGCTGCTACTCCTGTAGCCCAGGTCAGAAGATGTGTAGGGGGGGGTGGTGATGATGATATGGACTAAAATGGAGCTCACATCCACTAAATTGGACAATGAATCCCCAATCTAACAGGGAGCACAGCTGTAATTTATACACAACACAGGATGGGATGACAATATAGGTTTGGGTGATGGTATAATCTGGGGTGATGTATACATCATCCTCTTCACACAATATTAATTTTGTCCCAACTGGAATCCACCATTACAGGTGCCTCTGTAATTTTTGCACGTAATTGACGGTAAAGGTCTTTTCCTTAGAATTTGTAGTTCATTTTGATGGGCATCATCTTTTCCACATTTTGGGGAAGTACAGTACTCTCAGGCCGATCACTGACAAGGTTCCCGGCTGTGCTGACAACTCTTTCAGAGTTCACACTGGAGGGTGGGCAGCTCAAGTTAAGCAAAGGCAGTTTTGTGTAAGGGCCTCCAAATTGCCTCTTTTTCCTGTTAGTAGCTATTTACATCTCTTCAGATTTGGGTCTGTTGGGAAGAAAACCAATGTCTTCATCCCTTCTAGGATGAAAATCCACTCCCAGCAGTAGGCATGGTGCTCAGGACACAACGTAAGACTTAAATCTTAAATGTTGCATTTGATACTCTGTTCTGCTTGTCCACAGAATTTTCCTCCGGTTAAGTGGACAGTGGGTACAACGGCAGTTTAAACTGAAGGCCACTAACTTTTTTTTTTTTTTTAATGTCCTTGTACAGGTTGGGAAGTGCTTTTTCGGAAGGTTTGCAAAGGATTATTTAACAGTCAATTGTTTTTGGGAAGCACTCTTCCTGGTCCCCTTCTGGGATGAAAATCCACCCCTAACTGCAGAAGCAGGCACAGGATTCTCAAGAAAGCCAATGTAAGGCCTTAAATCAGGGGTAGCCAACCACCCTTCGAGAGCTACTAATCGTTCACATTTTCCAGACCACCTAGCAGGTGCACAGTTGTATTCATTACTCAGTACCACATTTGAAAAGATCCACAGGTGGAGTTACAGTTGCGATTCTGTGAGGAGACCTGGAAAACATGCACTGTTGGTAGCTCTCGAGGACCAGGCGTTGGCTACTCCTGCCTTAAATCAGATCTTACGCTTGTCCACATATCTGTGCTGGTTAAGTGGCACTTTGAGGCCACTAACTTTTTATTGTCCTTGTACAGGTTGGGAAATGTTCAATGTGGAAGCTTTGAAAAGGATTATTTTACAGTCAATTGTTTTGTAAAGCAGTCTTCCTGGTCCCCTTCTGGGATGAGAATCCACTCCTAGCAGCAAAAGTTGGCACATGATTCTCAAGAAAGACACAACGTAATGCTTTAAGGGGTCAATTTAATTTACTAAAAGTGATAGTTTTTAGAAGTGAGTTTTAGAAGTGATGTTGCCCATAGAAAATAATCAGATTCTAGCTATTATCTTCTAGAAAGTGACTAGTGAAGTAGAATCTGATTGGTTGCTATGGGCAACATCACTTCTAAAAACTCACTTTAGTAATTCAATTTTCCCCTTAATATCTTTGTGCTGGTTAAGTGGCAGTTTGGAGGCCACTAACTTTTTTTTAATGTCCCTGTACAGGTTGGGAAATTCTTTCATGTGGAAAGCACTAGAAGTCTTCCTGGTCCCCTTCTGGGATGAGAAAATCCACTCCCAACAGGAGCAGCTGGCCTGGCCCTCAAGGATTATTCTGGGGCACGGTCTGATGTGAATGTGTCAATATTTTTTTGTAAATGCCTCCTCTCCCTCAAATTTTCTTCGGAATAAAAAAAAAAAAATTAAGAAATTTACTACCAGTCAACCCTTTCTGTCCCTGCCTTCAACTACATACATACTCCAACTCCCTTAGGTCTCTCTTGAATAATAAACACATTTATTTCCTGATGTGCCATGTTGGGAGTTGAACTGCCACATGTCTGTGCCGCCCACTGCTGCCGCTTATCTTAATCAGCCAGCTAGCTTGGTGCAAATTTTGGGCCTAAACTGGATGAAAATAGTGAGCTGTGAAGTGGTCAAAATTAACTGGAAACAAGTGGAAATAATTGTTAGCGGTTTATAACTGTAGGAACAAACAGGCCCATTTTATGTGATTTTAGCGGTTATGATTTTTTTTTTTTAAAGAAAAAAAAAATCCAGATCTAAAACCAAAAACACGGGGGGCGGCGCACATCCCTAGTTCCTGGTGAGGTGGCCTGCTCATTACCATGTAGGAGGTATTATAACCTGCCCTGCTCGTTACATTCCATCTAACATTGTATTCTGTTAATTACGCCAAGTCCAAGCTTTATAAACAAAGGTTGGAACCTTTGAACCTGAAGTTCTGGTGGAACACTGACTGGTCATAGCCCTATTCCACCAACACCACCAGTTTAGTCCTTACATGTATGACCTGAAAACCAGACAACAATCTATGCGAGTGACATTAAAGACCAACCCAAGTAGATGCAGAGAACCAGCAGGGCCTGGACTTGGAGAGAGCAGGTCCCAAGACCCAGAGTCTCAGCTAGGGCTGTGGCGGTTCTATTTTTCCAAACCACACCCAGAGCATCAGTGCAGGCAGCATCTCATTCTGAAAGACTCATAACTTGTCTTGGTCTCACCATGGTCTATAGCTGTATGTATTGTGCCCCAGGCTTCTCTGGTGTGTTATTAATCTACAGCAAGCCTGGCCAAACCGTGCATCTCCAGCTATTGTGAAACTACAAGTCCCTGCATGCTTTAGCAGTTGATCGGTGGGAGGGTATGCTGGGATCTGTAGTTTAACAGCTGGAGAGCTACAGATTTTCTTGGGCTGATCTGTAGTATCAGCCATTACCAGCTCTCTCATAAGGAGGGTGGGTGAGGAGGTAGGAGAGACAAATATAATGCACCAAAAGGAACACCAGAGAGCGTTACTTCTGAGAGCCAGGAATATATCTCCTAGAATAGTCCTAACCTGGCCAGACACTGTCCTAGCTTCGTTACTTCATTCTAGTAAAACGGGTTTGTGAATAACGACTGGAGACAAAGTAACTTTTTTTTTTTTATTTTAAGACTGCAGTGCTTTTAGTCAATGAAACATAGAAGGCATGACGTGATATATACAGAAGCGGCTGACACTCAACAGCAAGCTTAGCAAGACGACCGTTCCGGCTGTACCAGAGACGCTCCCGAGCGGCCGTCCAATGTAGTGTCTGAGCTCTCATGCAACAGTGACGTATTCATACATCCAGGTACTAACAAAAATACTTGTTTTATTTACAAACCACTCACTTTACACAAAAAGAAACTATACAATTATCCAGTGCAAAAACACTAAAGAGACATTTCACTTCCAATATCAAAATAAATAGGGTCACCACTAACTGTGTGGCGTGACACGGGTCCTTCAGACGTGGCGCTGCCGCCATTCAGATAATGTATTTAAAGCTATAAGTCTTGTCGCAAGACAGTCGCTGCCCCTTGCAGCGTCCACACAGCTCCTGGCAATGAGGTCGCTTGAGGTCGATGTGTTTCCTGTCCGGGCAGGAACACCAGGCTCTCATGCAGGTCTAGGATAAAAAAATAAAAAAGGGATCAATTTTCCTTTGCACGGCACATTTCATACTATAAGTACAGAACATTCGGGCTGATCGTGAGTAAGGAAAGCCGGTAAGTTTGCACCTGGGTAAAACCATGTCGTACGGCAGGTGGGGCAGACGCAAGATGAACAGCGTTCAATGTGGGAGGGGTGTGTACAAACGCTGACCTAAATTGCAGTGTAACAAAGCTGCCCAGCATTTGTGGGCTACATGCAGAAGCAGTCAGTATTAACCCTGCATGCAAAAATAATAAATGTATTTGTCCCCCCTTGTATTGTAACATGGTTTGTTTCAGGTGCAAAGTTAATGGGCCCATACATCTGTGACTGACTGACGCAATTCCCTGTTCGACCGGCGGCTGGTTTGGGGGATCGGAGGAATGAAACTTGGATTTCACCAGCTTGCTGACGCCAACCAAAAAAATAAAATTAGTAATCTGGATCAGCAAGTCTGGAATTTATAACATGCCGTATTACCCTGATCCGCTGATGAAAAATTGATCATTGTCTGCGGATCTGCGTTTTTGGGCGCCGATTGGAGTCAGGGAATTGCAGCCTGACGTATGGCGCATTACTTTGAGTTGGGAGCAAAGCCAAAACCAGCATCAGCTCCTGTGTGTTTACAAAAACCATTAAAGAATATTTCCTATACTGTATCCTAAAACAAAATACATCCTTCAAAAAAAAAAAAAAAAAAAAGTTTAACAAGTTTCTTAAAAATATTTAAAATTCTCTGCTTTGTTATTTTGCTCTTTGGAACAGTATACCAGTTGGGGGGGGGGGGGGGGGGGGGGAATGATGCTTCCCTATAGTACTACAGGTTGCGTCTCTGATATCCAAATATTCCGAAATACAGAATTATTTTGACATGACAGACAATGAAACCTTTGATTTTTGATGGTTCTATGTACACAAACTTTGTCTAAGGCACAAATTCTTAAAAATATTGTATAAAATTACCTTCATGTGTATATGAAACAAATAAATTTAATTTCTGTACACGAACTTTGCTTGAGCCACAAAATTTTAAATATTGTATAAAATTACCTGCAAGCTGTGTGTATAAGGTGTATACAACACAAATGCATTGTGTGTATATTTGGGTCCCATTCCCAAGATATTTCATTATGATATGCAAATATTCCAAAATATGGAATATTCCATTCTCCAAAATACCCCTGGTCCCAAGCACTTTGGATATGGGAGACTCAACCTGTAATACATAGTCCAGACAGGGGCGAAGGGAGCTGCACCGAGCCCAGAGAAGGGGGCATGGCATAATTTTAGGGGGAGTGGTCACACCTCCTTAGGATAAAAAATAAATAAAATATATATATATATATATACACACACACACACACAAAAAAAAAGTTACAGATTGCAATGTGCATATCTTTTGGTCCTGGCTCTCGCATCTGCATTCTGCTGAAGTTGCAGCAGCTTTGGATAAAATAGGAGAACAATGCAAACATACAAAATACAGTAATCCAATCAAAGCATGAACTCCTTAGTCTCAGCAAAATAAATTAAGCCCCGCACTCTGGCAATATTCCTGAAACAATAAAATGCAGCTCCTCGGGGACAGTGATTACATGGGCCCTAAAGTTTAGCTCAGAATCCATAACCACCCAAACTAACCTGTAACTTGTCTATAATGAAATCTGTTAAAAAAAAAAAAAAACACAAAACTCAGCTTTAATATTTAAATGCAAAAAAGTTGAAGACCTCTACTGATTAATATTATAGATTAAGAGTCCGACGGTCAGCTTCCAAGTCTATGCTAAGATAGAAGACCAATAAGGTCAGTGGACCACAGAGCTTGCACTCACAGAAGCGGTCACTAAAAAGGAAAACCAGTCACAAAAATAAAGCGTTTCTACAGCAGAACTCTGTATATCACTGTATGTGGGAATGGTAACACTTCAATGGGCCCAATTAAAGGAGACCCCCAAACATAATATAATTTCACCTTTAAGAACCAGCCGCCAATGTCCCTGGAACACGCCATGTATAGTGGATTTTTTTTTTTTAAAGGCATTACTCCACAATCCCCTTCCAAAGCCATCCTGTCAATTACTAAGGTGCGATATGTTTATAACCTCTGGGGAAGGGGCTTTCTGTGGCCATACATAATATTGGATGATGTCATGAGCATCAGTTATCAAAAGTGGGAGCGCAGACATAGGGAGGCAGACTGCTCCCAGGATTCCCCAGCCATTACCTGTTCCAAATGCAGAGATGTAGCTAAACCTACCCTGCGTCTAATATTCTGTGATGTCACCATGTACAGGAAAAGCAACAGGATGATAATTAGCAAGAATAATATCTATAATTAATTATGCAGAACTTCTTACCTTGCACTCGATGGGCTCCACATAGTAGGGGTTATATCCCTTCTGACATTTGTGGCAGAACTGTTTGAAGTAAACCTGGGTGATAAAACAGAATGTGCAGTCAGAAGCAGAGAGCGGGCAGCCAGGAGGGGATGCAATCGGGAAGCCAGCTTCCCGACTGTCTTATCCCGGCGAGGGTGAAATGCCCAGTGTCTAGATGTAGTCACCGCTCATTTCACCAACGCCGTGAGACCCGCGCCCGTTATCCCGATCGAAGGGATGCCAGGCGCCGCGAGCAGACAGCCACCGGGGGGGGGGGGGGTTAGGTTTAGCGTTCCAGGGGGGGACTTAGGGTTAGGCACCCCCCCAGGAGGGTTAGGGTTAGGCTAGGGGGAGGGAGTGTTAGGCACAGGCATCCCTAAGGAGGGTTAGGTTAGTCATTACTTACCTTATGACGATCGGGATTTCCAGCGCTGTCGGGCTTGCTGCTGCCTGGATCTGTTCCAGTGTCGGGCTGCCGCTGCTGGGAATCGGAACAGGTTCCAGCCATGAGCAGAGGAGCAGAAGAGCGGGCAGCCAGGAGCAAGCAGTCAGGAGCAGAAGAGCGGGCAGCCAGGAGCATCATAGTCAGACTCATGTGCATGTTGGGGGGAGGGAGTTGGGGTGTACAGACACTTTCAGGGCATAGTTCTGGACAGTTGGAGCTACAGTCAGAGTGTTGGGATCATTCTCTTGTCCTGTACACACACAGGGCCTCATTCAGAGGTGGTCGGTGGATGCAAGCGGTCGCTAAGAAACTGGGCGGCCACTTGCATCCTGACCGCCCGCCTCTGTTGCGGTCGTTAGGTTGTGGGTTAACACCCACAGCTCTAACGACCGCTCCGGTGATGGTCGCGATGGTCAGAGACCATCGCAGCTTACGACGAGACCCTAGGGTAGGGTCTCCCTTGTCGTGAGCCCCGGAGAGCTTCTGGCTCTGTCTTAGCCGGAAGCTCTCCACCTCCCCCAAACGGCAGGCGTTCCCATAGGAACGCCTCCGTTTGGGCTGCCACCCCCCGGCCCGCCTTCCAAACGGGGCGAGCTGTCAATCAACATCGACAGCACGCCCCCTTTGGATCGAGACCCGCTACGACCGGCGCTGTCGGTCGTAGCGGGTCTCACGCATGCGCACGACGGCGGCGTCGTGCGCATGCTCTGTGGGGGGCCATCGACCTGGTCCGAGCGCATCGGCGCTAACGACTGGGTCTGAAAGACCCCCACACACCTTAAGGCCAGTACACACTAGACTATGTTTAGTGTGTACTGTACCAACCTCATAAGCGACGGCACCCGGCGGGGTGTACAGGGCAGTGATATAAAAATGATGCAATGCTCTTATTCACTGGTCAGTAACAGTCTGGGGACTCCCCATATGTTCTATAAAAGGGTGAAGATAGTAATTAATTATCCAACAATAGTCAGCAGCTATTTATAGTGTGTGGGGGGGGAATGTTATCCACCATTGTCCAGCACACAGCTGCTGGTTGCGCTGACCAGTACTGGGCACCATTACTGGCCATAGCTCAGAGCTGTGCCCACTACTCCCAGCGTTACCATTGCTGCATCTGACTTATCACAGGAGGCGTAACGGTACCAGGAGACCGGACACGCTGGCGGGAGAGAACTAGGAGGTTGAAGCCTTAGAAGGACGTGGAGCTGACATCTGGCGGTCACGGGGGAGGGCCAGGCAGCCATTAGGACAGTCCCTGGTCTCTGCATTTTCTAATATTAGGAGAAGGCCCAGACATGGGAAACAACACCAGAGTCACTATCTGTACCGTGATCAGACGCGTTACACATGCGCAGATTGGGGAGAGACATCTATGGAGGTGCACTTACCTTATTTGTCCCCGATACACACCACACGTAGGCGCTTTCCCACCGCACCTGGCAGCCGCGGCAGTGGAAGAAGCCGTATTTCTGTTCCAGGAACTGTAGGGAAAGACGGGAAGTGAGTGGCGATTCGCACAGCGCACAGTACCACTTCCACCTAATCCCAATGTCTACATTCGGACAATGTCATCATTGGTTATATAGTCATTAAGTTCACATTCATTCAGTATACAGCTGTGACTGCCAACACTCGCCATATCCACGTACAGTTATTCCGGACATATTCAGGAGCATGCGGCCTGCGAGCCTGGAAGAGGGCGTCAGTGTAACATAGAATGTGATAGCAGATAAGAGACACTCGGCCCATCTCGCCTGCCCCTTATGTTTACCTGTATGGTAACCTCAGCCCTCTGATCCATAGGTCTCTGTAAGGATATCAGTAGTGTTATTCTAGCACCCTGCACCTGTTACACCCATGCAGGTCCTCTCCCCCATCTGGGGTGTCACTCTAGTCTCTGGCATCTCTAGCATGGAAAGGGGTAGATGTACTAAGTCTTGAAAAGTGATAAAATGGAGAATGATAAAGTACCAGCCAATCAGCTCCTGTCATTTTTCAAACACAGCCTGTAACATGTTAGAAGTAGATTTTTCGTTACTTCATCACACTCCACTTTATCACTTTAAGACTTCGTACATCTCCCCCAAACATCGGCTGAGTACGCTAGAAGCACCAGAGCAGAGTGTGACACCCCAGGCAGGAGAGAGGAACTGCTTGGGTTGTGACAAGTGCTAGAGTGAAGACTATATTCTTATGCCTATCCCAAGTATGTTTATATTGCTCTACTGTCTTAAGCCATGTATCCACTACGCGATGTTACTGAGCGATTGCACAATTACGACTAAGAAATCGTAATTGCTCAGTAAATCGGGCACTATATGTCGGAAACGACCAGCGATGCGCAATCCCGCTGGTCGTTTCCGACATCAATCTACTGAACATTGTCGTAATCGTACGGTCGTGCCGGTATCGGCTAGTGGATACACAGCTTTAGCCTCTACCACCTCTGATGTGAGGTTTTTCCAGTTATCTACTACCCTTTTTTTAGAGTTAATTTTTCCTCAGATTTCCCATGAACCTCCCTCCAGTCTCAGTGCATGTCCTCATGTTCTAGGGGTCTATTCATCATCACTTCATTTCTACAAAAGCAGGTGAAAATGTACATTTTTCGGGCCAGTCATCAAAAAGGTAATGCAGGAGATATCAGAGATATACCCCATACACTAGTATCACAGATATCTCCTGCTTACCTTTCTCTCCCGGAATGGCCCGCTGTCCCCATACACTAGTATCACAGCCATCTCCTGCTTACCTTCCTCTGCCAGAATGGGCCGCTGTCCCCATACACTAGTATCACAGCCATCTCCTACTTACCTTTCTCTCCCAGAATGGCCCACTGTCCTCATACACTAGTATTACAGATATCGCCTGCTTACCTTCCTCTCCTGGAATGGCCCACTGTCCTCATACACTAGTATTACAGATATCGCCTGCTTACCTTCCTCTCCTGGAATGGCCCGCTGTCCCCATACACTAGTATCACAGATATCGCCTGCTTCCCTTCCTCTCCTGGAATGTCCCGCTGTCCCCATACACTAGTATCACAGATATCCCCTGCTTATACAGTAGTATGGGGACAGAATTCATCAAGCTCCGAAAATACAATATTTTCAGAGCTCGACTGCGGGAGCAATCGCCATCTGCAGATGGCGTTTGCTTCCAGAACCCACTCTTTCCCTATGGGAAGAAGTCCTGGGTTGCGAAGAGGGATCCCTCCACCCCGCTCCTTCCACCAGGGCTCTTTTGCGCCTGCGTGACCTGCAGGCCATGCAGACACTAGTTTCTCTGCTGTGAAAGGAGCAGTAAAGCACTTCGTGGAAACCGTTTATTTTCAGACCTGCTGTCTCTGCATCGTAGTAATGATGAATTGCTCCAGCTCTCGTGACGATTTATCGTACCCCAATAATTAACATAATGAATAAACCCTAGTACACCTCTTCCCATGACGAATGTCTCCCTCCTGTACCTTGTTCTAGAACCTTTCATATATCAAAGGGTTATCATGTCCCCCCTTTCCCTTCTCCAAACTATATAGAAAATCTTTTAGTCTTTCCTGGTAAGTTCTGTGCTGTAGACCTTGCACCATTTTAGTTGCCCTTCTTTGTACAGTCTCTAATGTATTAATATCCTTCTGGAGATATGGCCTCCAGACGGAACACAGTATTCGAGATGAGGACGTACTAATAACCTATATAACAAGAGATATGGTAAGAACTTACCTTTGTTATCTCTGTTTCTACGAAGTCCATAGGGTCCACAGGGTGACCTTGGGGTATAGCTGGATCCTGGATCCTCGGGCACCACGGAGTCAAAGCTTTTAGCTGCTCCCAGGATGCACTTGGGTCCAACCTCCCCTATACCCCGCCCCCGAGCCACAGGCACCTCAGTTGGTAAGCAGCCCAGGCCGGAGGAGGAGACGAAACAGAGAGAAGGAAGACTGGAACACACAAGAACCATACTCACAGAAATGGGAGACGGAAAACCGGTGACCAGTCACAGAGCCCATATGAAGCCAGGTGCGTCAGGGCGGGTGCCCTGTGGACTTCATAGAAACAGAGATAACAAAGGTAAGTTCTTACCATATCTCTTGTTTTCTACTTCAGGGTCCATAGGGGTCCACAGGGTGACCTTGGGGATGTCCCAAAGCAGTCCAACTAAGGGCGGGGACGCTCCTGTGCTGATAGGAGAACCCGGCGCCCAAAGGATGCATCCTGAGAGCCAAAAGGTGTCAAACGCATAGAACCTCAAAAAGGTCTGAATGGAAGACCAGGTGGCTGCCTTGCACTGCTGAACAGCAGAGGCGGCACAGCTAGCAGCCCAAGAAGGGCCCACAGACCGAGTGGAATGAGCCTTAACAGAGGCTGGAACAGGTAAACCCTCCTGCATATAAGCCTCAATAATAACAGAACGAAGCCAACAGGCTAGAGTGTTTGGTTTTCACAAGAGGGGTTGGCCTGCCAACAAAGAGGATAAACAAAGAATCAGACTTCCTCACAGAACTACTCCGGTCCACATAAACCTGGAGTGCACGGACAACGTCTAAGGAAGCCTCCCCAGCCGAAAGATCAGGCGACTGAAAGGCTGGTACAACAATTTCCTGATTAATGTGGAACCAGAAAACTACCTTAGGCAGGAACTCAGGACGAGTGAGAAACACCGCTCTGTCCTGATTAAAAACCAGAAAAGGGGGACGACAGGAAAGCGCCCCCAAATCCGAAACCCTCCTGGCAGAAGCAACCATCTTAAAAGTTAGCCACTTGAGCTCCACTGACTCCAAGGGCTCAAAAGGAGGACCCTGTAAGGCCCGAAGAACCACCGCCAAATCCCACGGGGCCACAGGTGGCACAAAGGGAGGCTGGATTCTTTAAACACCCTGGAAAAAGGTGTGTACGTCCGGCATCCTGCGCTGGAACCACACCGACAGAGCAGACACGTGCACCTTCAGTGAGGAAAGACTTAATCCTAAATCCAAACCCGACTGAAGGAAAGCCAGAATACGCGAAACCCGGAACACCTGGGGATCATATTTTCTGGCCTGGCACCACTGAAAGTAAGTGTGCCACACTCTGTGGTAGATCCTCGCGGAAGCAGGCTTGCGCGCCCTCAGCATGGTGGTAATAACGGAGCTAGAAAAGCCCCGAGACCTCAGGACGGCTGTCTCAAGAGCCACGCCGTCGAAGATAGTCGACCCAGATCCGGGTGAAGACAGGGCCCCGGAGACAACAGGTCCCGCCGCTGAGGTAGGAGGTACGGAGCGTCGATGGACAGGCTCCGCAGATCGGAGTACCACGGCCTTCTGGGCCACCAGGATGAGAGTGCCTCCGTCCTGCTTGAACTTGCGCAGGACCCGAGGCAGCAGAGATATCGGAGGGAACAAGTAAGCCAGGTGAAACAGCCATTTCACAGACAGAGAGTCTATCAGACTTGCGCCTGCGTCCCTTGTCCTTGACTCATATACGGGCAGCTTGTGACGGGACGCCCTCAGGTCCAGCTCTGGCAGCCCCCACTTGTCCACGAGTAGTTGGAATACCTCTGGATGAAGCGACCATTCCCCAGGATGCACGTCGTAACGGCTGAGGAAGTCTGCCTCCCAATTGAGGACTCCCGGGATGAAGACTGCAGAGAGCTGGAAGATAGCGCTCTGCCCAAGCCAGGACGCGGGACACCTTCGACATCGCAGCTCGACTGAGAGTCCCTCCCTGGTGATTGATGTACGCCACCGTGGTGGCATTGTCTGACTGCACCTGAACGGCCCTTCCGTGAAGAGCGGTGCCAGACGACTGCAGGGCTCTGTACACTGCCCGCAGTTCCAGGATGTTGATGGGAAGAATCGCTTCCTCCACCGACCCTGAAGTGACAAGGAGCCTGTCACCGCCCCCCAACCCCGGAGACTGGCATCTGTCGTGAGCAGAACCCATTCCGGGATCCAAAAGGGGCGCCCCTCAAGGAGATGAGCCCAGTGGCAAACGCAGGATTTCTAGAGGGGGGTTTCCAAATGCCTGATTTTAGAGTGAGTGTGGCCAGTCCATGAAGAGGGTATAATTAGCATTTATCCAGCTATAATATGTTACATACAAATACATTGTGTTGCATAATTCCAGCATATACAGTACGCCATTAGATGCAGCAGTAGGGCCATCCTGTCTGAGCAGAATGTTTTTTTTCAGATGTGGGCACCATTCCAGAGCATGGGAGCAAGTCCAGGAGAGCAGCAGAAGAACTTAGCACTGCCCTGGACACATTATATATATATATATATATATATATATCACACATATACATACATACATACACACACACACATATCGGTCTCCTTATGTACTGAATAGTGTATTATACAATATTCATTATTAACTCTAATAATGGTCTATAGCAGTGCATCCCTAACAGTGCATGTTTTCCACATCTCCTGGTGCACAGGTGTATTTATTACTGGCTGACACATTTTAAAAGATCCACAGTTGGTGCTAATCATTTCATTTGTGATACTGAGAACATGCAGCACTAGTAACATTCTATTATATTACTATTTTTATTGAGGTCATGGTGTGGCCTGGGGAGGGGCGTTTCCAGGCAGACGGAAACCCCCCCTGCGTTTGCCTATGGAGCAGTCTGTAGCCACCAGGCCAGGGACAGACGCACCTCCGAGGACAACACCAGCATCTGAGAGCGGATCCTGTGTGGCAATCCGTTCCATTCCTGAAAGAATCAGCCTCTGCAGGGGCCTGGAATGGAACTGTGCAAACTCCACCATGTCGAATGCAGTCACCATGGACCCAAAACTCTCATCGCTGAGTGCACAGACACTCTGCCCCTGCTCAGACAACTGTGAATCCGCAGCTGTAAGGAGGAGACCTTCTCTGGAGTGAGAAAAATCTGTTGCTGACGAGAGTCCAGCAGGGCCCTCAAATGAACCATCCGCTGTGATGGGATGAGGGAGGACTTCTTCCAGTTGATCAACCACCCGTGCGCCTGTAGACAAGCGACCGTCAGGTGGAGATGCTGGATCAGTACCTCCGGGGAGCTTGCCAGCAAGAGGAGGTCATCTAGATACAGTAGCAACTGTAGCCCCTGGCTCCGAAGGTGAGCCGCCATGACCGCCATCACCTTGGTAAATACCCTTGGTGCCGTGGAGAGGCCAAAGGGTAGAGCCCTGAATTGGTAGTGGTTGTGGAGAATAGCAAACCGCAGAAACAGTTGGTGCAATGTTGCTATAGGAACATGGAGGTAGGCATCCTGGATATCCAGGGAGACCATATAATCTCCCGGTTCCATCGCCAGAATGATGGAACGCAAAGTTTCCATCCTGAATTTGGGAACCCTGAGAAACCTGTTCAGGGACTTCAAATTGAGGATGGGGCGATGAGAGCCATTGGGTTTCTGCACCAGAAACAGTGTAGTGTAATACCCCATCTCACGTTGAGATTGCGGTACGGGTATAATGACCCCCGCCATCAGCAAGGCCTCTATGGCTTCCTGAACCTGCAAGGCCTTGGTTTTGTCCTGAGAGGCGGCCTGTGCCGAAAAGACAGGGCGTACCCCTGGGAGACCACGTCTCGCACCCAGGCATCCTTGGTGGTATTGTGCCAGCACTGGGCGAATTGAAGAAGTCAGCCTCCCACTCTGGGGTCCCCCAGAGGGAGGGAGGCCCATCCCATCATGCAGAAGGCTTATCTTCTTGTTTGGAAGAAGGGCGCCTAGCACTCCAGGCTTGCTTCTTTGGCTTTGAGGCGGTCTTGGTTGCAGACTGCCTCGGGAAGGACTGATCCTTTGCCTTGCCCTGTACGCGAAAGGCCGAGCTCCGGACCTTAGCAGGTGTCATAGCTGAAGGGAGGAAGGCTGACTTGGATTTTGCCAGGGAATCTACTATTTTGTCCAGGTCCGGACCAAATAGTAACTCTCCATTAAAAGGTAAGGCCTCCAAGCCTTTCTTTGAATCAGCATCTGCTCTCCAAGACCTCAACCACAAGAATCTGCAAGCAGACACTGCTGCAGCCGAAACCCTAGAGGTCAGCAGGCTAGCATCCAAAGATGCTTCTCCAATGTAGGAAGCGGCATCTCATCTGTCCTAACAACGCCCTCTGAACATCCGGAGCTTCATCCGTAAACGTATCCTGCAAGGCGTTGGCCCAACCCTCACTGGCCTTGGCCACCCAGGAGATGGCCATGGACGGCTGGGCTACAGCCCCTGAGAGAGAATAAATAGACTTTAGACAAGTCTCCACCTTCCTGTCCGTAGGATCCTTCAGCGAGGATATAGACGGCAATGGCAAAGTAGCACTCCTGATGAGGCGTGTTACATGGGAATCGACCGCAGGCGGAGTTTCCCATTTCTTACAATGCGCCTCCGGAAATGGATAATTGGACGCCAACCGCTTCTGTGGCAGGAATCGCTTACTGGGCGTCTGCCAGGCCACCGCCATGTGATCCGTCAACTGATCAGACAAGGGGAACGCTGCAGAAGTAACCTTAGCTTTTTTAAAACTAGGATACCTCGACTTGGGAGCGGGTGCCTCATCCTCAATCAGAAGAATGGCCCGCACCGCCCTAACCAGAGCCCGCACATTGATGGAAGACTTAGTGTCTACTTCCTGGACTGAGGCATCTGAGGCTGAGTCATCCTGCACCTCACCATCATCCGAGGACCCCTCAGAGTCCGAAAAATGTGCCATAACTGTACGGTTAGACGCCCTGGAGGGCACGTCACTGCGTAATATCGACTGAAAAGCCGAAGATGCTGCCGCCAAATCTTGGACAGTGTGGGAAAGTGCATCCACCCAGGGTGGAGGAGCTGCCACAGGAGCCTGAAACGGCACCACAGCCTGCTGCGCCACAGGGGTGGACTGTATATGCATTGGCAACCCCGCATAGGGATCAACAGGCTGAGACCCCGGGGGAGTCTGCAATAATTGTGGGACACCCGGGGAATGGGGGATGGTAGGCTGGGGCAACGCCCTAGTAGGGGCGGCAGTCAGGACCGACAGACGGTCCGCGATGGACACCAGCACCTGGGAAAACATCGCCCATGGTGGCTACTGCGACATAGGAGGTTTAGATGTACCAGGGACCGCCTGGCACCGTCCGCACAGGCCGTCCTGTGACAAATCCTCCCTATCCACTCCTGCAGAACAGCGCCTGCAGGAGAACAATACCGGAGCCACGGAGTGCTCAATCTCCTCCTCAGACATGACCGACTATATAATTAAATATACAGTTATGACATAGGAAGAAAACGTGCGCACTCACCAGTGTGCTGGACAACAGCCCACAATATGGCCCTGTGTAGCACACAACCGTATGTGACGGACCTCACAAATACGTGATCTATATAAGTGAGGTCAGAAGAAACACCCTTCCCCCGCACACCTGTAGGGCTTGTAGGAGAAGGAAAGGGATAGGTATAAGCTGACAGTAAGTAGAAATAAGCACAGACAGGCAGCACTAGCAAAAGTCACATACCATGCAGGAAGATATACTCACTGCACCTTTCCACTACAATCACCCTCCCAGATTCAGTGTCTGGGAGGGCTATAGTGCTGTGTACGATGTCCTGAACAGGGGAGAGGTACACAGGGGGACAGGTCCGTGTGCTCCCTGAGTGTATCTGCGCTGCCACTTGGAGAAAACGGCTGCTGGAGACCTCAGAGGAGGAGTGGCCGAGTATCTGCAGCTCAGCGACGCCAGACTACTAGCTGAAAGGCGCGCTGAGCTGAGGGGAGGAGCCGCTAGACAGGGAAGGCTTCCTCCCCTGGCTAGCATATTAACCCCCGCGTTATCCACCCTGGTGGTCTAGTGGTCTGGCGGGGTATGCCTCCAATGGAGGGGGAGCCCGCCGGCACTGCTAGCGCCCCCGGTCTGTCCCCTAGACCGGGGGCATGGCACTGCATTTAAAAAGGAACCCGCGCACCGCCGCTAATCAGCGGTGCGCGGCTTACCTTGATCTCCCTGGCGTCTCCGGCAGCAGTCCCGGGGGAAACCAGAGTCCGGCTAGTACAGACACTGGCTTCCCCCGCCGCGATCCCCAGTTCAGTGCTGGCGTCGCGGCGCCAGCAGGGAGAAGGAGCGGCAGCGTGGGTGACTGTACAGACAGCCCATCGCTGCCGCTCTGGAGAAAACTGTAGTAAAAAGAAAAATAAATTTAACCAAGTTAAAAAAGCTTTAGGGGGCTGCTCCTGCAGCCTCCCAGCAGGGTGACCGACTCCGGCCGGGCACCATCTTAAACTGAGGTGCCTGTGGCTCGGGGGCGGGGTATAGAGGAGGATGGACCCAAGTGCATCCTGGGAGCAGCTAAAAGCTTTAACTCCGTGGTGCCCGAGGATCCAGCCATACCCCAAGGTCACCCTGTGGACCTTGAAGTAGAAAGTGCTATTATCACTTCTTTCTTTCTGCTACTCATTCCTCTCCCTATGCACCAAGCATCTGACTTGCCTTCCTCATTGCTTTGTTACAATGTTTGCTTGAATTTATGACTCCTAGATCCCTTACCTCCTCAGTTTCCAGTATAGTGCAGCTAAAACTATTTAGCCTTTGGATTTGTGAGACCCAAGTGCATGATCTTGCATTTTTAGCTTAAACTGTAGTTGCCACGTTCTTGACCATTCCTCTAGTCTACCTAGATCATCAGTCATTTGTTCTACCCCTCCTGGTGTGTCTACCCTGTTGCATACCTCTGTGTCTTCTGCAGAAAGGCATAGTTTCCCTTCAATACCACTTACAATGTCACATACAAAAGATATTAAAAAGCACTGGTCCAAGTACAGACCCCTGGGGTACACAACTTGTAACCTTTCCCTTCAGAGACTGCACTTTATTTACTACAACTGTTTCCTATCCTGTAACCAAAATCTTATCCATACAAACATCTAAAGAATCCAATACCAACACTTAAAGCTGCATACACACAAAGGATTTTGTTACCAACGATTATCTGTCAGATCTGGTTGTTGGTAACAAAATCGGTGTGTGTGTGTGTGTGTGTGTGTGTCTTTAAGTGTTGGTATTGGATTCTTTAGAATCTGTCAGATTTTTTTAAAGTGTAATGAACGATTTTTTTGAACTACAAACGATTGTCATTTACTTTCATCCCTTACCAGATTTTCATTCCATCCAATCAACTAGTTGGCTGGTTGGATGCAAGTTGGTCTAGTGTGTGGCCAGCTTTACAGAGGGGCGCACACATCTTATATCAGACATCATGCGCAGACTGTACAGGTGCCAATAGCAGGATAGAGCACTGGGACGGTCCTATACGAGCATGGACACAGCAACGCTCGGGGGTCACAAGGCAGACTGATCCCTGCTCCAGATCACATAACGGGGAGGAAGCCCAGCACCTGTATGAAGGACACCATTCCCTGGCTATTACCTGCAGCTGTTATGTTGCTCATGGAGTGACAAGCAAATTAAATATAAAAAAAAAAAAAAAAACAGACAACCTCAAACAAAAAGGAACACATTCCTCCTGGAACACACCATGTTACATACAGTACATGGGGTGCAAATACATTTTCATTTTTGCATGCAGGGAAAATACTGGCTGCTTCTGCATATAGCAAGTGAGCACTGGGCAGCCTGGTTTATATACACAGGCTGAGGAGAGAGTAGGACAGACCCTTCCAAACACCATTTCTGCACATTGCAAGTCTCCCCCCTCCTGCAGGACAACATGGTTTTACCAAGTGCAGACCACCCAACTCTCCATAAGCCCCTAAGGGGCATATTCAATATGGGAGCGAGAAGTCAGTGCTGGACTTCTCACTCCACATCAGAGGTTTGAGTGGGGAGAAAGTATCGGGCGCACGCCCAATTATCCCCGTATTCAATTTAAAAATGTGCGGAATCAGGACCCAGCGAAAAACTCACTGGCGAAAAGTTCTCTGAATTTTCGGGAATTGATTCTGGCACACCCCAAAATATGTCCTGACATGGGGAATCACAATAGGTACCCCTGATTTGGCCATCTGCATGTTGTCAGGATTTTTAAATAGCAGCTTTTATGCACCTGCTGTGGCAATGAGTGGTGAAGAAAAGTACTTTAAAAAAAAAAAATAAAAAAAAAAATAAACACCCCACACACTCATTCCATCAGATTTGGGGTACATCAAAATGGGTGCAAACATTAAGTTCCTACCACCCGCATTCTTTTAAACACCTTCCGCATACTTAGGAACCCCCCACTGAATTTTGTTTGTTAAAAACTTGTTC
Organism: Taudactylus pleione; assembly: GCA_031769625.1. NCBI lineage: Eukaryota > Metazoa > Chordata > Amphibia > Anura > Myobatrachidae > Taudactylus > Taudactylus pleione. Next base: position 1,516,844 of record JAUIMM010000596.1, on the reverse strand, counting down.
CCTATATATTTTTTTTTAACCCAAAAATGTAAATAAATTTTTTTGGTGTGTCCTGATTTAAAAAAAACAAAAAACACAACTTTGACACCGTTCATTTTTAGGGGCAATTCCCAGTGGTGCAGGCTATTTTTTTTTTTTTAAGCCTGCACCCCTAAACCCCAATTCCGCACTTTTTTTCGCCACCTATTGTGTGGTGAAAACTTATCCCGGTTTTCTTTTTTTAAAAGACCTTTCTCACCGGCGAAAAGTCTTTGAAATGGAATACGGCGATAATTAAAACAAGCGAAAATGACGTTACCGGCGAAAAATCACAGATTCCGACATTTCGCTCCAAATTGAATAGTATATCTCCTGAGAGCACCGGGCCAGCTCCCCCATACAGCACCAGCAACAAGTCTCACCTGGAACATGGGTCTCCTGCTGGGCACAAGCTCACTCCCCCCACCATCCTCCACATCGCTCTGCTGTGTCCCCACGTCCTTGTCCAACCCTCGCTGGATAGGCGGCAGCGTGAAGAGTCTCCTGTCCGATAGCCGGGAATACACAGCTATTGTCCGTGGAAATCTCACCGGGGCTATGATGCCAAGTCCCGCGTGCTGCCCGGGCACAGGGCCACACAGGAAGGGCCCTCCCTTGCGGCTCTTTAGGGTGCGGGGTCCTAGCGAGCACTGGACAGACACATCCACTCTGGGGTTGACTTGTACCCCTACCTCCTTGGTGTAGAAGTGATTCAGCCCCAGTTCTGGGCCTAGCTGGCTAAGCAAAGCCCTCAGCTGGGCCCACCTATAGTTATCCAAACAGTCAAAAGGGAATGTAGGCTTCATGGGACCATGAGCACCTTTGTATGGAGACCTCCAGTACGGCTGCTTGGGTTTGTAGAACGAGGGGTGCTGCCGGTATGAGGGCCCATAATTGGGGAACACAGGATACTGCTGATGATACATGACACCAGCCATACTGACTTATTGGTTTCCCAGAATAAACAAAGACTTTTCCAGCCATGAGCTTATATCAGCCTCTGACCTGAGAGCAATCAGAGCAATCAGCAGCACTAGTGAGGGCCTTGCACAAGCACCACACCAGCATTAACCCCTGCAGTAACCCTCGCACACTCACAGAGCACAGGGGGATCCTATAGGAAAGCCTCAGCTATGACATGGTGTCCATATAATATGCATAGATGTGTTATTCCCACATGATAATTGTCATTTGTACCGCTAACTTCCTGGGCCCTATGCTGTAGCTGCTTTTGCTGGGAGCATCCCTATTGGTAGAGGGAATTGGGGACTGTCCTGGGAGCACAGAATATGTAGTCATATAGAGAAAAAATAGGGATTGTTCTAGGAGAAGTGATAGACATGGCAGCCCCCCTAAATGATGTCATATAGAGGAAAAAATAGGGATTGTTCTAGGAGAAGTGATAGACATGGCAGCCCCCCTAAATGATGTCATATAGAGAAAAAAATAGGGATTTTTCTAGGAGAAGTGATTGACATGGCAGCCCCCTATACGTAGACAGGCAGAGGAAAATGGGGACTGTGTTAGTAGAACTGGTACACATGATATAGGTAGGAAGGTAAAGGAAAATGGGGACTGTATTGGTACAACTGGTACATATGATATAGGTAGGTATATACAGGATAATGCCCTGGAATCACAGTGGCCCTCATTCAGAGCCACTCGCAATTAGCGCTCGCTTGTTCAGAAAAAGGGGCTGGCTATTCAAATGAACCGTACACTCCTTGCGGTCTGTTGACGCCTCCATGTCTGAACGAGCGAACAAAACATGCACTCGTTTATTTGAAAAATACGCCCCCTGGCCGCTCGCATCATACGTCATGTCCGCTATTTATTAGATTAATTGAGTACATCGAACAGCGTATGAACTGCTCGCTAGTCTTGTGGTTGGTTTTTCCTACCGCAATCTTGCGAGCAGTTTTGGCTAAAAGACACCCAACTGACGTGGTTGATGACGCTGCTGTTTTAATTATGCACACCCCTAAAACGCCCGCTTTGACCTTTAAGCACGCCTGCGTTCGGATCTCCACTCCCCGTTTTCAAGCACCTTCCCCTGTTACCACCCACATACACCTCATTCTGTCACTCAAAATAGCAGGCACTCGCTAGCTAGCGAACAAACAATTTTCCGCCGCACAGACTGGTTCGCGCATGCGTATAACAATCCGTACGCATGCGCAGTTGTGCAAACATCGCTCGGAGCGAACGAGCGGCTCTGAATGAGGGCCAGTATCTGTAGTCATGTAGAGGAAAATTGGGACTGCCTTGTAAGAACTGGTACACATGGAATCCCCACTTTATATAATAATATAGATAACAAATAGGGACTATTCATAGAGAATAACCCATTATACAGATTGAGGCTGGACAGTGCAATTGTACATACACCATATTGGTTCCTACAGGGAGGCTTCGGTCCTTAACCAAGATGGCCACGACCTTACTTCTGCGCTTGTGTGGCGCCATCTTGTCACTGTGTTGGAGCACCACAGTGGAAGACAAAACATTAGAAACGCTGTGAATTACCGCTGATCTACGACACTAGAGACGCTGGTTGCGCCTGTATCCGGCACCACTACCCACATGCAGTCACCGTCTGCCAGTTATACACACATAGTCCAGCAATACATAGGCATGTACAGGAGTATAAGATATAGCATAGCATGTACAGGAGTATAACATATAGCATAGCATTTACAGGAAAATGGGAGCTATGTGGGGAGAACTGGTATGCACGGGACACATAACATATAGCATAGCATGTACAGGAAAATGGGAGCTATGTGGGGAGAACTGGTATGCACGGGACACATAACATATAGCATAGCATGTACAGGAAAATGGGAGCTATGTGGGGAGAACTGGTACGCACGGGACACATAACATATAGCATAGCATGTACAGGAAAATGGGAGCTATGTGGGGAGAACTGGTATGCACGGGACACATAACATATAGCATAGCATGTACAGGAAAATGGGAGCTATCTGGGGAGAACTGGTATGCACAGGACACATAACATATAGCATAGCATGTAGAGGAAAATGGGGGCTATCTGGGGAGATCTGGTATGCACGGGACACATAACATATAGCATAGCATTTACAGGAAAATGGGAGCTATGTGGGGAGAACTGGTATGCACAGGACACATAACATATAGCATAGCATGTACAGGAAAATGGGGGCAATGTGGGGAGAACTGGTATGCACGGGACACAACATATAGCATAGCATGTACAGGAAAATGGGAGCTATGTGGGGAGAACTGGTATGCACGGGACACATAACATATAGCATAGCATGTAGAGGAAAATGGGAGCTATGTGGGGAGAACTGGTATGCACGGGACACATAACATATAGCATAGCATGTACAGGAAAATGGGAGCTATGTGGGGAGAACTGGTATGCACAGGACACATAACATATAGCATAGCATGTACAGGAAAATGGGGGCAATGTGGGGAGAACTGGTATGCACGGGACACATAACATATAGCATAGCATGTACAGGAAAATGGGAGCTATGTGGGGAGAACTGGTATGCACAGGACACATAACATATAGCATAGCATGTACAGGAAAATGGGAGCTATGTGGGGAGAACTGGTATGCACAGGACACATAACATATAGCATAGCATGTACAGGAAAATGGGGGCTATCTGGGGAGAACTGGTATGCATGGGACACATAACATATAGCATGTACAGGAAAATGGGAGCTATCTGGGGAGAACTGGTATGCATGGGACACATAACATATAGCATAGCATGTAGAGGAAAATGGGGGCTATCTGGGGAGAACTGGTATGCATGGGACACATAACATATAGCATAGCATGTTGTCGAAGCCAGATAATTGGTTGAGACAGAATCTGTTAAAATTAAAATCTGCATGACGTCATTTTGCGAATGGCAACAAGACGCCAATTTGTGAATGGCGGCACAACGCCATTTTAGCGAATCCCACAATATCAGTACATACGGTGATGCTATTATTTAGCGTCGTGCGATTCCCACGCAATAGAACAATGTTAGAAGTCCTCATTATATAAATACATACATTTACTAAAACATATAATATGAACAACCCTGCAAAACACGTACCACGGTGTACTCCACAAACATGTAGGCGCACAACGCTAACTAGTGTCTTTTCTTAATATCCTTACACTTACACATTGCACACTTACATAGAAAGGTTCCCCAGCATTAAGGTTAATATCCAAGGTTATATTCATTATTAATTATGTAATAAAGCAACTGTATTTAAGATCTCAGGTTTAGTACATGATAAACAGACCATGTTTGGTGCCGTTCTGAACCACTGTTTATTTGCAGATTTCCATTTCCATCGGCAAAGAAATCGCAACATGTGTCTGGGAATTATGGATCATAGAGAGATAGGCATTGAAATGTACTTTGTAAAGTAATGTTTATTAGCCAGTTTAGACTTGTTTTTCGGTGGGAAAATGGACACAAAGAAGCTGTTGGAGGCTGAACTATTACAATACAAACTGACCTATGAATGGCATCGTAACAGGAGAACCAGGAAGAAGAACCAATGGGATTATGCCAACTTGTTCTATTGTATTGCCTATCTCTGCAAGGGTTTATATGCAAGCTCCCTGAACCTGCCAGTCAGTCATTTTTCTTTGCTGTTGACGGAGGTTTCATAGTTGATGCCGGGAATCTGGATTCAGAGCGCATCAGTATGTATTCGACTGTACCTAGTGATTGTATAATCTGTTTGCGCTAATTGTATTTAGATCACAGAGTGTAACTATCTGCTTTTTGGTGAATAATATCTTTTTGTGCTTTGGAAACACAGTCAAAGTCTGGAAAGCAATTATTTCTTGTGCAACTTATAATGCTAAATAGCAACATTTAGAGTGTATAGACAGGTAGTAATCAATAGATGGGGGCTCATAGTGAAATCACGCTACCATTCACAAGGTAACAAACGGTTATCGATCTCTCAGCAAAAGGGTGGAGGCGCCATACGCAGGAAAGAACACATTGTGCCTTTGAATACCTGCTACCACTTTGTTGCTGAGATACCGCTATCAGTTATTGTGTGAGTTCAAGGAGCGCTGATTAGAATCCAGGGACAAGGGAGGAAAAAGTTTGTTTTCCTTCGTTGATAAAATTTCATGTTAAAAGGGGAAGTCGCACAATAGCGTAAGGGTAATAATATGTTTTGTGTAGCGGTCGCATTATTGTGTATGCGACTAGTCGCACAATAGCATATACGTATTTCCTGTATTGCTGCCGTGTGCTTAAACAAAGCCGTTGAGATTGCATTGTGATATTGATAGCATGATAGCATTGTTTTAAAGATCTTAATCGGTGCTGCCATATCTGGGAAAACGTTTATTTTTCTGCGCAGGAAAAAGGTGTGTAACAGTGAATGTGTGTTGGTAGGGGTAACATGTTCCCTAGCTAGGGGTATCGTAGGACCCTTAGGGGCTAAGCGCCTGCTGTCGGCCTAGTGGCTCGGTAGTAGATACCGAAGTCTATAGGTGTGTGGGCGCAACCTGTTAATATCGTCCACAGGTAAGTGAAAGTAGCCTTGACATTCTTTCACCGGTCTAAGGGCCTGATTCAGACCAGCTCGCGAGCGCCATGCGGCCCCACTGACATCACAAGTGATGTCAGTGGGAGTACTTTCGGCTCTGTTAGAGCCAAAAGCACTCTGGGGCTTGCGACAACGAGACCCTACTGCAAGGGTCTCGTCGCAAGCCCGATGGTCGCGATGGTCTTGACCATTGCGACCATCATCATGGCCGCTCGCATAAGCTGTGGGTGGTAACCCACAGCTATGCGAGCGGCCAAGAGGCCGCAAAAAAAAAAAAATGCCCTGATTCAGAGCGGGCGCTCGTTCAGAGCGTCCGGCTCTGAATCAGGCACTAAATCTCTATTGAAAAGTTTAGTGTTATTTTCCCAAGATGGGAGCCAAGCAAACGGTAGAGATGTTAGATGATGTGCTGCTCTTGGAAGCGCCGATTGGTTCAGCATGACATATTATGCATACTAAGGGCCTGATTCAGACCCACTCGCGAGCTGCTGTGCGCTCGCAAGTGGGTCGATGGTGTGCACGGCGCATGCGCACGACGGAGGGAGCTCCGTCGTGCGCATGCGCGAGACGCGACGAGCGAAGGACTTTCCTTCGCTCATTGTGTCTGATCAAAGGGGGCATGCTGTCGATGTTGATTGACAGCACGCCCCCTTTGGTGGGCGTGCTGGGGGCGTGCCTCCCAGATGGGGGCGTTACCAAGGGAACGCCTACCGTCAGAAGCCGGCCCCACTGACATCACTAGTGATGTCAGTGGGAGTGATTTTGGCTCTGATAGAGCCAAAATCACTCCGGGCCTTGCGTTTGAGAAACTCAACCGCAGGCTCCGGCTCGCAGTGGCGATGGTCAAGACCATCGCGACCATCAACCTGCACGCTCATATAGGCTGTGGGTGGTGACCCACAGCTATACGAGCGTCCAGGAGGACGATCCATAATTATGGAGGTGGGCCCTGATTCAGAGCGAGCGCTCTGGTCAGAGCGTTCGGCTCTGAATCAGGGCCTAAGTACGGTGCATATGTAACTAAGGGCCTGATTCTGACCCGCTCGCGAGCGCTGAGCGCTCGCAAGCGGGTCGATGGTGCCCAAGTGCGCATGCGAACGACGGAGGCGCCTCCGTCATGCGCATGCGCGAGACCCGGATAACGACGGCCCAGCCGTCGTTATGGGTCTCGCACCAAAGGGGGCGTGCTGTCGATGGTGATTGACAGCACGCCCCCTTTGGTGGGCGTGCCGGGGGCGTGGCTGCCCAGACAGAGGCGTTCCCATGGGAACGCCTACCGTCTGGGTCCGGCCCCACTGACATCACTAGTGATGTCAGTGGGAGTGCTTTTGGCTCTGATAGCTATGCGAGCGGCCAGGAGGCCGCACCATTTTCAGCTAGGACGGCCCTGATTCAGAGCGAGCGCTCTGGTCAGAGCGTCCCGCTCTGAATCAGGCCCTATGTACGGTGATGTATGGTGTAAAATGACGAGAATGAGTGTGAAACCGTTTCCCAGAATTGGCAGCTTTGATAAGGAGGTATTGAACAATGGCCCTCATTCAGAGCCGTACGCTCTGAGCAGAGCGCACGCTCTGAATGAGGGCCGGGCTCCATGAAAATGGAGCGTCCTCCTGGACGCTCGTATAGCTGTGGGTCACCACCCACAGGCTATACGAGCGTGCATTTTGATGGCCGCGATGGTCGTGACCATCGCGACCATCGAAATTGCGAGCCGGAGCCTGCGGTTGAGGTTTTCAACCGCAAGCTCCGGAGTGATTTTGGCTCTATCAGAGCCAAAATCACTCCCACTGACATCACTAGTGATGTCAGTGGGCCGGCTTTTGACGGGAGGCACGCCCCCGGAATGCCTACCAAAGGGGGCGTGCTGTCAATCAACATTGACAGCACGCCCCCTTTGATTGGACACAACGAGCGAAGGACTTTCCTTCGCTCGTCGCGTCTGGCGCATGCGCACGACGGAGCTCCCTCCGTCGTGCGCATGCTCAGTCCATAACATCGACCCACTTGCGAGCGGACAGCCGCTCGCGAGTGGGTCTGAATCAGGCCCTATGTCCGAGATAGCATCTGTATGGTGCACTCTCGAAAGAAAAAGATAAAGTATAACGATTGTTTAAAGTTGTGGCAGCATGAGGGGGATACGTGGCTTAGAGGTGTGCATGAGATGCAAACCAGCGTCGCGTGCACGATGCAGGGAAGTGCACACACAGCGCTAAGCAGCAGTGAAATAGCACGCACACACAGCAAGGTAACGTTGTGGAAGGTAATGTCTATGCGGATGGGGATAAAGGTACAGTCGATGTAAAAACCCATAAAAATGTAACATGTAACCTGTACCCTCTCTTAAGTAATTATAAGGAACATGTTGCATTAAATGTTAAATGTACCACAACAGCAAGCACAGGTAGCTGCCTCACTAGTACCAGAAATGGAGGTAGCCCCACCCGTACAGGAAGTATTAACCCCCGCTTTAACAGTAGCGGAGATTACTAATACCATACGTAGTAGCAGTAGGCTGAACGCTCAACTAGGTAATTTGGTCAAGGGTAGCATTATGGCAGGCATACATCTCGTCCATACAATAACTGTTCCCAATGGGAATCTGGATGTGAATGGTGTGGTGCCCACAAGAGATGTAGTGATGCATTGTCCTTGGACAAGAGCTGAACTAAATTCCATAATGACTGACTTCCCTGACCCTAAGAAGGAATTAGCAAAATGCCAAAGATTTGTGAAAAACTTGGGTAATGCTCAAACCAATAAAGATTGGCGAGTGGTGTTAAGGGCCTGTCTTCCACACAATACCAACGTGAAAAAGTTTATCACGGATTACGTATTGGAGGGAGATGGTCCCTTAACAGATGAGGATAACCAAGGTAACATTACCCACATAATAACTCAATTGGGTGTATATTTTTTGGTAGTAGTTAACTGGAGAAAAATTTTCACCATAAAACAAAAAGAGAGTGAATCTGCAGAGGATTACTGTACCCGAGCTCTGCAGACTATCACCCAGTACACTGGGATAGAAGATATTAAAGATAGCACCCATCACAGAGAAATGGTCATCACGGTACTTATGGATGGTCTTAAAGACAATCTAAAGACCCGAGTCCAGACCTCTCTACCTGGCTGGAGAGGAGTCACTGTAGACACACTCAGGGAGTCTGCTATTGAGCACGATAAAAACATCCTCAAGAAGAGAGAGACCCAGAGCGAGAAGCTAATGGCTGTTAGCATTCAAGCTCTAGAAGGAATGAATATACCATCACAGACACACCTGCACCTGCACAGCTACACGCCCTCACCAATCCTGCACCGCCACAAACACAGCCCTACCCCACTTATCACACACAGCCTCAAAACCCATACTATTCACAACCACCAAATTACCCTCAAAATCCTTATCCACACTCACAATCTTTCCCTACCGCTCAACTCACTCAGCAACCCTTTCACCCACCCCACTCACGAAGGTGTTTTTACTGCAACCAAGTGGGACATGTAATTAGGAACTATAAGGTGAAGAGGGTAGGACCCCCTAACCAGGGAGTACCTAGATATCCACATAAGGGATATATGCAGAATGCAGGGAATTCTCCACAGTCACCTGCTCCAATTGTGGCCTTAAATGCTGTATTGGAGAGTGAGAGTCAACAGGGGCAGGTCATACCTGTAGTCTACAGCCAGTCAGGTTAACTGGGGATGCTAGAGAAGAAACTGTAATGTTAATTGACGTAACTGGTACTAAACATTCTTGTAGACACAGGGGCGACCAGATCAGTGATAAAATAAAATCTCCATCTAATTTACAGGTGACCAGCAAAACAGTACCAGCAATGGGTGTAACGGGTAAAGTACAACATTATCCTTTAACCAAATCTGCAGAGGTTACTATTGGCCCATTGCATACCAGGCATTCCTTTCTCCTGGCAGCAGCGGCCCCTACTAACCTACTGGGAAGGGATTTGTTATGTAAATTGGGATGTGTCATTTATTGTACCCCTGATGGTATATTTCTAGATATCAGAGAGAGTTGCGCAGGAGGTGAGGGATATATTGGACACTCCACAAAGGTTAATGTTTCACTCTACTGTTTCAGATAAAAATCCATCTCTAGTAGAACAAATGTTATCTCAGATACCGGGGACCCTCTGGACCAAAGATGGACAGGACACTGGATTGATGGTAAACGTAGCTCCCGCAATGGTAAATCTAAAAAGCGGTAGGCAAGCTCCAAAAAATCCCCAGTACCCATTAAAACAGGAGGTAGAGATAGGGGTTTACCCCATAATTGAGCGATTATTACAACAGAGAATTTTAGTCTGTACAGCGAGTGTAGCCAACAGTCCCATCTTTCCTGTGAAGAAAAGTGGTGGGAGGGGTTATAGGCTGGTACAAGACCTTAGAGGGGTTACTAAGGTAGTAGAGAGCCAATTTCCTCTAGTGCCGAATCCAGCTGTCATTCTAATGCAGATCCCACCAAATGCAACCAAATTTACTGTCATTGACCTCTGTTCTGCTTTCTTCTCTGTACCTCTTCATCCTGACTGTCAGTACCTATTTGTATTTACATACAGGGGGGGTACAATACACATGGACACGATTGCCCCAAGGTTTCATAGACAGCCCCAGTATCTTCTCCCAGGCCCTACACGACTGTTTACAATCTTTTCAACCTGCCAAAGGATCTGTTCTAATACAATACGTGGATGATTAATTGTTGTGTTCTGATTCATTTACGTCATGTTTAAATGATACTAAATTTTTATTGCTTCATCTCTCGCAAACAGGGCACAAGGTTGCTAAGGACAAAATACAGCCATGCCAGTCCAGGGTTAAATACTTGGGACATTGCCTAACCCAGGGGTTACGACATCTGACCACTGACAGAATCCAAGCCATACAGACCATGACACTGCCGCAGAACCAACAGCAAATCCGTACCTTCTTGGGAATGTGTGGATACTGCAGAATGTGGATCCCAGGTTTTTCTATTTTGGCCCTGCCACTACAGGACTTAGGCCCTCATTCAGAGGCGCTCGCAAGAAGCGAGCGCTCGTTCTGCATGAGGGCGGCCGCTTTTATTTTTTAGTGCGGCCTCCTGGTCGATGGTCGCGATGGTCAAGACCATCGCGACCATCGGGGCTTGCGACGAGACCCTAAGGTTGGGTCTCGGCAACCGCAAGCCCCAGGGAGCTTCCTGCTCGATCACTGCTGATGTCAGTGTGGCCGCCCACAAACCGGCAGGTGTTCCGTCAGGAACGCCACCGTTTGTGTAGCCGCCCCGCCTACAAAACGGGGCGAGCTGTCGATCAACATTGACAGCCGCCCCTTTTGTAGTGAGCTCCGGAGCGAGAGAATTTCTCTCTCGCTCCAGGGCTTGCACACAGGTTATGCTGTGGTAAATGACGAAGACATCATAGAGGCCGAACCTCTTGGCCCACCTCATTCGGCCCAAGTGGCGGAGATGGTGGCACTAAGAAGAGCGTGTGAATTTTCAGACGGTAAATCTGCTAATATCTACACTGACTCTAGGTACGCCTTTGGGGTGGTACATGATTTCAGTGCTCTATGGCGTCTGAGAAATTTTATGACAGCAGCAGGCACACCAGTCGCACATTCCAGACATATAAAAAGACTACTGACAGTGATCCAATTGCCTAAGGCAGTGGCAGTAATTAAGTGTAAAGCCCATACATGTGAGGATGATCCGGTGTCACTGGGCAACAACAGGGCAGATGAAGCTGCCAAATGGGCAGCAGGGTTAAAAGTGAGTGTGCCAATTAACCAAATGACGTTTCAAATGATTGACATGCAGAAATTAATTGAGATGCAAAATTTGTGTTCCATTCAGGAAAAGGCAGTCTGGAGGTCTAAGGGATGTGGGCAGGAGTCCTCTGGACTCTGGAGAGATGGACAAGGTAAGCCAGTGGCCCCCAAGGCACACTACCCAAGCCTGCTGAGGCAGCGCATGGTCTGACTCACTTGGGAAAGCAAGGTATGTGCAAATTGGTGAGAGCATACTGGTGTGCACCAGGTTTTTCTTCCCAAGCGGAAAAGAGAGCAATGTCCTGTTTGACCTGCTTGAGGAAAAACATTGGGAAAACAATCCCCACCGAACCATCCCACATTCCTCCGACCGACGGACCTTTTCAGGTAATACAAATTGATTTAATCCAATTACCACCATGCAGGAATCTCAAGTATGTATTAGTGTGTACTGATGTGTTTTCTAATTGGGTTGAGGCATACCCAGCTGCCACTAATACTGCTGTGTTTACTGCTAAGAAAATAGTTCAGGAATTTGTATGCAGATATGGTATCCCTAGAATTATTGAAAGTGATAGGGGTACTCATTTTACAGGTGATGTCTTCCAAAACATGTGTAAGTTGATTGGTATTAATAGTAGACTTCATACCCCCTACCGACCGCAAGCCAGTGCCAAGGTGGAGAGGATGAACGGCACTATTAAAAATAAATTAAGTAAAATCATGGTGGAAACTGGACTGGGTTGGCCAGAAGGACAACTCCTAGACCCCCTCTCAATCTGTCCCACTTTGAAATACTGTTTGGTAGACAACCTCATTTAATTATAAGTCCGCAGGAAGATTTGAAAAGTAACAACGAGGTAACTGTAAAGTATCTTATAACAATGAGTAAACATTTAAAGCAGCAACAGCAGAAACTGAAATTGTTGTCACATGATATGCCAGAAACAAACTGTCATGATGTTGAACCTGGAGAATTTGTTATGATCAGAAATTTCTTGCATTCAGGTTGTTTGACAGATCGATGGGAAGGTCTGTATCAAGTGTAGCTGACGAGTACAACATCCTTGAAAGTGGCAGAGAGAGATACCTGGGTCCATTCCACTCACTGTAAGAAGGTCAACCAACCGGTGGAGAGACAAGGCGGAATCGAGACAGATAACATAGACCTGTCAATTGCGAGTCTGTTCCGGGAAGGTTAAAGGTTACAATGAGATACGTGAGCTAAAGAAATTTGTAGATCATTGTTTTAGCAATGGAGTGGTCTACTGTGGTTATCTTTGTGTTTTCTCCCAGAGTTCTCATTATCTTGGGTTGTTTCGGGATCTCTGGTTTCTATGACGGAGGACAGAGGACGAAGAGGGGAGCAGGTGGTGATATCAATGGAGTGGAGTTGGGAGAAGGAGTGCTAAACCAACCAGGGGAGTAGCTGACCAAACCCAGTACAGTAATTGTTAAGAGATCTGCTCTGTTGGAAACTCGGAGACAGTGTGAAGGTCTCTCGTCTGAGGATTATTGTATTTGTGAGTTTTGTGGGTCTTTAGTTGATGAGAATTGCAAACCTAAGTATAACCAGTATTGAGTTGGGTACCTTTTAGAGGATTATCATACTATGGTGGGCAAAGTTTTAAACCAGACTGACTTGGGTGTGTTCTCATGTGCCTCAGGGACAGCATAATGTAGGGTTAGTGCCGTTTCCATTAAATGTCTCTGAGGTTTTAGAATTACAACAAGGGAAGACGCTGGATGGAAAATTTCTAAACACCAAACCACCTTATTTTAAACTCCACCAGTACCAAGTAGATAAATCACTTTTATGTTTGAACATCACCAACTCCAATAAACCAGAAAGTTGGGAGGTGACTGGGAATAACCAGATGATGACCTTCTCACTAAGAGCTGATTATGAGCCTATAAATTTTGAACTGTTACGCACAATTAGATACAAAATGCGAGACACTTCCGATATCGGTATACACAAAGTTTCACCAAAGAAATGGTTGGTAGGGTACTAGAAGGGTATTGTGGGAGAACCTGAGATAGGATCATTTGCTAGGGAAATGTGTTTGATGATTACGATGCATTCTATTCCTTACATTCTCCCCGATGTGTATTTTATATGTGGAAGGAAAGCGTATAAGTGGCACTCTCCGAGTCCAGAAGGTTTATGCTACCTGGAAAGGGTACTTCCAGAGCTTATAACCCTTACACATGGTGAAATTCTTGGTATCCATAAGAATACACCATCTCCATATCTTCATACACAGTATGAACACTGAGACAAAAGAAACATGATACCTGGTGATGTACATAAAGCCACACAGTTGATTAGTGAAGCAACTGGCTTTCAAGTTTTAGTAGCATTGGATCCCACCAGGATCGCTCAGGGTACTTTAAATTTTAGATATATATAAGATCTTGCCAAATTGATAGATAATATCACCAAGATGTATGATGACACGTTCAGGTATACAGGTAAGGAGTTACAGGCCTACAAGAAAGAACTTGTGCAACGTAGGCTAGTGTTAAATTATTTAACAGCTATCACTGGAGGGTACTGTGTGACTTTATCCACCCAATTTGGTGTCAAGTGTTGCACGTACATCACAAATAACACTAGTGACCCCAAGGAGGTGATAGACCGGAAAATGGATGAAATTCTGTAGCTAAAATGGGAATTTCAGAAGAACCATAATGCTTCAGTGGCTGAAGTAGAGGAAAATGTAGAAAAGTGGTTCTCTTGGTTGAACCCAGTGAAATGGTTCTCCAGTCTAGTAGAGTGGGTCCAGGAAATGGTTGCGAGCATAGGCAAGCTCCTGATCCTCATACTTATTGTCATCCTAGTAATTGGCTTATGTGTCAGGTGTGTTCCTAATGTCTTGAAGTGTGGAAAATGTACAAGGGCAAACAGAGAAACAGTGATGATGGTGGTAAGCAATGATATTATGGATACCAAGGTCAAGGAAGAACTGTATTACAACCCCGAATTATAGTGTACCATCAGATGATGAAATATAAAATCATGTGGTCATGCATGAATGTATTGTTAAAGTTATTTTAAAACATCCTAGATAATCAATCGCCCCAATCTTCCTTTATAGGTTTGATGAGATCCCACATCCCACCAATGATCCCTATATATCCGCAGATGGCGTATAAGGGTTGTTCTACCCTCTTGAAACGCATTATTTAACGGTTCAGTGACCTACTTGTGTCCCACCGTATATAACCTTGAATAATACATTATTATGCATGACTACAAAAGGTTAAGATCAGAGTGTGATAGCGTATTGTTTGCTATCAAAGGGTGGACTGTCGAAGTCTTATAATTGGTTATGATGGTTTGTAATTATTATTTGACGATCTAGTCGTTTATGAGCTGATAAAGAGTAAATTTGGACACTACTCTGTGTTGGAAGCAAGCCGATGCGCACAAATGCGTATATATATATATCATTCAAGGTTTAGCCAAGTGTGTGAGAGGCAGGAGTATGTCTGAGAAAAGTAATTAAAAATACACAAAGATACTGTGAGTGTTTTGCATATAGATTGAGAAGCTCTGCATACAGATACAGTATGTCTGTGGAAATTGAAATATAACACAGACACTGATATGCACAATTGAAGTGTTCTGAATGTAGAGTTAGAAACAATTGTCAGAAGTTTGAATATCATTAGCAATTGTTTGCCTTGTGTCCAATACTGATGTGTTTAAGAAGCACTAACAATTGTATTCTAAATAAGCATAGGAAAGCCTTTGTTAAAATTCAGACTTCTTGCCAAGGCTTGCTCCACCTGTGAGCAGGGCAAACTTCATTTTATATGACCTTTTGTAATTATCTTCAGATGAAAATAATATAAAAAAAACAGTTACTGGATGAAGCTATATATATTTATATTAATATATATATATATATATATGTATATATATATATATATATGTATATATATATATATATATGTATATATATATATATATATATATACACACAGTCAGGTGCATAAATATTGGGACATTGACAGAATTTTCATATTTTGGCCTCTGTTCACCACCACAATGGCTTTGAAATGAAACAAGCAAGATGTGCTTTAACTGCAGACTTTCAGATTTAATTTGAGGGTAATTACATTATAATTATTAATTTTGGTGTTGCTGAGCTCTCCAGTGTGTTCTTTCTTTTTAAGAATGTTCCAAACAGTTGATTTGGCCACACCTAATGTGTTTGCTATCTCTCTGATGGGTTTGTTTTGATTTTTCAGCCTAATGATGGCTTCACTGATAGTGACAGCTCTTTGGATCTCATATTGAGAGTCGACAGCAACTGATTCCAAATGCAAATGTCACACCTAGAATCAACTCCAGACCTTTTACCTGCTTAATTAATAATGAAATAACGAGGGAATAGCCCACACCTGTCCATGAAATAGCTTTTGAGTTGATAGTCCCATTACTTTTGGCCCCTTAAAAAAGTGGGAGGCACATATTGAAACCGTTGTAATTCCTACACCGTTGTAATTCCTACACCGTTCACCCGATTTGGATGTAATTACCCTCAAATTAAATTTGAAAGTCTGCAGTTAAAGCACATCTTGTTTATTTCATTTCAAAACCATTGTGGTGGTGAATAGAGGCCAAAATCTGAAAATTCTGTCAATGTCCCAATATTTATGGACCTGACTGTATATATATTATAAATCCATGACACATATTCAGATACACATTAATGAATAAAATCCATACAGCACATGTTTGCATGATACATGACACATGCACGCAGCGCAGCGTTCAGACGCACAACACGCACTGCTGAATTTCTGTAAATATATCACTATTACTTATGCAAGCACATATAGAAAAGGTTCCCTAGCATTAAGAAAAGGTTTTGTTAGACAATCATTATGGTATAAAGTGTGCATATATGATATTTAAGGTATACAACATGGTAGACATGGCATGTTTGGTACTATACTGACACCCTGTTTATTTCCAGATATTCGAGTTTATCAGCGAGGGAGTCGCATCTTGCGTTCGATGGTTATGGATCATAGGAAATTATTGGTTAGAATGTATACTCTGTATGTAGTGTCTTAAACCAGTTAAAGAAAGACAATGTAATCTCAAGACATTGTTGGAGAATTGGGACATACCCCTAGTGACAACATATGAACTGTCCTATGAACAACAGCGTACTACAAAGACCAAGAGCAAGAACCAATGGAATTATGTTTGTCTGTCTACATTGTTGATATCTGTGATCTGTAAAGTATATAGCCTGCTTGCTGATCCCAACATACAGCCATTCTCCTTGGATGACCACAGGCTTCTGGACTGATGACTGTATGCTGGGACCGGTGCGCACACGTATGTATTGGGCTGTATCTTATTTTCTGTATTTAATTGTTTTTGCGCTAATTGTGCTAGATAAAAGCGTGTACCTTTCTATTTTTAATACAATAAGAATATTTGTGCTTTGGAACCACAATTATTGTCTGGACAGCGATTATTTCTCTCTAGCAATTTAGGGGTATTCATACATCCGGAGCAGGAGCACCAGGAGCATTCAATCCCACAACATTACCGTATTATTTCGGCGCCCCGTGGTTGCCAACCTACACCGGAGACATCCATGGAACAGATGGGACTACCTTTACCGAATTTAAGAACAAAATAAAGGCAATGTTCCAACTCTATCTAAGCGAACAACAACAAGTTGAAGTGCTAATTGGACAGTTAAAAGGGTCGGCTCTCTGAGAGGTAACCTAGTGGCCTGTGGAAGAAAATAGAAGAGTGGATCAAATCTTACTTCGGCTCGCCACTACTTTTGAAATTCGAACCCTGTCAGAACTGAAAACTCGATTTTACTCCAGGAAACAACTGCCAAGAGAAACTCTCCGTGACTTTGCATTAAGTTTACAGGAAGCTTTGCATGCCATTCAAGCAAGGCATGCTGAAGAGATAAGAGACACAGAGGAAACCCTGGTGTCCCAATTTATTGAAGGTTCAAGTTCAGAAGGAATAAGATCCCAGTTGCGCATGTTGAGAATGCAGTTGCCAGAGCCTTTCGTTTTGGACTTCAAGGAAACGGCCATTCAAGTAGTTGTCCCTACACTTACCCGAGAGATTAATTTCCCGGAAATGCCGGGATTCCAGGAATCACCGAGTCCAGTTCTGAATCCAGGTCGAGGGATCGGGAATGTCTAAGCCCTTAAAGAACCAGTCATTCAGAGCATTCAAACTTCTGCTACTGAGTTTTTTTTTAAATATTCAGAGCCAGATGAAAGAATTGGCCGAAGACCTAGCTAAAGTATGTAACGAAGTTCGTAGTTTGACTAGGCAACCAGCCTCTGGTGCCTCTGGGCAGAGGTGAGATAGGCGAAGAACAGATAATGAATGGTGGCAACCACCACCCAGAGGTGGAAGAAGACCAACAGACCAATTTGACCCTCAAGGTCGCCCTATATGTCATCAATGTCAAAGACTGGGACATATTGAAAGAAATTGTTCTTGGACAGAGAATTTAAGCTCTCAGGCCCCGAGGATGGAGACCGAGCCTCGGGGAGAACAAGAGTAAGACCTGCCAATGGAGAATAGCGGCTCCGCTATAACAAATCATGTCATACCAGTGAGGATGAATTGACCACCATCATAGATGTTGACCCTCTATTCCATAATGGGAAGGTTTCGGGAAAAGTCATCTGGTTCGATGTGAGACATGGGTATGGATTCATCAACCAGGATGACACTAAAGAAGATGTGTTCGTCCATTATACAGCCATCAAAAGGAACAATCCCAGGAAGTACCTCCGCTGCTTGAGAGATGGAGAGAATGTAGAGTTTGATGTGGTCCAAGGAGCGAAAGGTCTGCAAGCAGCAAATGTCACTGGTCCTGGTGGCTTTCCAGTACAAGGCAGCAGATATGCCACAGAGCGTAAGCGTTATTGACACCATTTACATCGCAGAAGTTTTCCACGCAATTACTGAAGAGACCTCGAGGACCAGGTGTAGAACAAATTATCAGCCGAAATAGAAGAATCCGTCATGGACAACAAAATGAGACAGTGCTGCAGAGTCCACACAACGTAATTGGTCCACAGTCTTCTCCCGAACCAGAGCCCGAGAGCGAATCTAGAGCAGAAGACCTCTATCCTAAAACAAATTATCACAATCCGGAAAATTTAAATTTCGTTAAACAAGAAATGGATCCCGAAAGGGAGAACCCTATCGTCACAGAGGAGGATTCGGAACCTTCTAAAACCAATTGTCCAGATTTGGTTAACTTGAAGTTTGAAACTGACATCCCTAATGACACTCCTAGTACAGATAAGGAAGTAGTGACGGATCTTCTTCTAGAGTGGTATCACCCTGACTGCAAGTACATCGCCATAAGCTCTGTAGAGGTACCTGCAATTTTGAAACAAGCATGTAGCAGGTCAGGGAAGAGACGCAAAAGGAACTCGACTCATTGGTAATAAGCAATGGAATGCCTAATAGCTGTTGTGATTGCCTAAAAGTATCCAAATAGAATGTTATTTATATAATTGTTGTTGCTAACATTTGTAACAAAGTTGTTCTTGTTACACATGTCATAGTGTATCTAAAGGTGAAAATTGTAAATACAATTTGCTTAAACTTGTGTGAAACATGCGTGAGGACATGCATGATTCAGCGGGGAAGGATGTGATAACCCCAATTCTGGGAGTATCACTAATAAGATAAATAGTAATATATAATAAATAAACAATATTTATTTAAGTTTGCATGATGCCCCAGGGCTGTGATGTGTATTATTTATTTACTGGACACTGGCATTTGTATGCCCTATATTATGCCCACTGGACAGTCTCTATTCCTCTTTGGGATTATGAACTGTCCCCAGCCGTGGACTGTTAATGGTGGGGTAGTGCAGGGTCTGGACTGCCCCACTGGACTTGAGGGGGGGCCAGCTCACCCTCCAACAGTGATATATGGCCATTGTGACTGTAATGTAGCACGTGCACCCGGGGGGAACAGAGCCGGCGCGTGTCAAGGACCCAGACAGAGCCTATAAGAGGAGCTGCCCAGCTGACTGACAGTGAGTCCGGAGGAAGCGTGATACAGCGCAGGGTCCACGCACTCACCGGACAGCTGTGAGATTGTCAGCGGAAGCCGTGGGTGCCATTTCCAGGGTGAGAGGCTGGACTGACCGGAGCGTGGCTGTGAGGAGAAATGGCCATCATGGAGGGAACGTGTCACCCGGAGCTTGTCAGGGAGCTGTTGCTACTTGGGAAAGGAAGCAGCATAGGTGGGACTGCCCCGAAGCCTTCTCCCTCTGTGGTGACTGACAGCGGAGGCTGGATTGGAGGAAAGGACGCTATCCCAGGTGCTGCAAGCGCTGATCAGCTGGACTACAAGGAGCAGGTTTGTTAGATGCACAGTGTTTTGCACCACACGGAACTGACAGAAACTGCAGGCAGATATAAATACGCAAAGGGCTAATTACCTGTGAGCTCATAGTAGTTTCTGCAACACTAAGAGATTAACTACAATACAGCCATTCAATGAGGATAGAGCCTGATGGAGTTAATTTATTCCTCATCTACTTTATAGCATCAGGATAATCCCTTCTCCTATACCCAGATACTCAGCTTGAATTAACAGTTAATAAGGAACTGTGGGCCTGATTCAGAGCCGGACGTTCTGACCAGAGCGCTCGCTCTGAATCAGGGCCCTCCTACCTAAAAATGGAGCGGCCCCTTGGACGCTCGCATAGCTGTGGGTTACCACCCACAGCTATAGTGAGCGTCCATGATGATGGTCACGATGGTCAAGACCATCGTGACCATCGGGCTTGCGATGAGACCCTGCGGTAGGGTCTCGCTGCCGCAAGCCCTGGAGTGATTTTGGCTCTATCAGAGCCAAAATCACTCCCACTGACATCACTAGTGATGTCAGTGGGCCCGGACCCAGACGGTAGGCGTTCCCATGGGAACGCCTCCGTCTGGCAGCCACGCCCCCGGCACGCCCACCAAAGGGGGCGTGCTGTCACTCACCATCGACAGCAAGCCCCCTTTGGTGTGAAACCCCGAGCGACGTATTCCTCGTCGCTCGCCGGGTCTTGCGCATGCGCACGATGGAGCTCCCTCCATCGTGCGCATGCGCACTTCGGCACCATTGACCCGCTTGCGAGCGTACAGCGCTTGCGAGCGGGTCAGAATCAGGCCCTATGTCATTTCGTCCAGACCATCTAACCTTAACTTATGTTGTATTATACGGAGTTGAACTTTCTCTGCTAACACCCGTGACTAGAACCACCGTCGTATACTCATTTTAGGCAAAGGCAGCCTTCTTCAGGGACAGCTACAGGCTATCTTAAAGAAGTTCCAAGCCCGGGCTTTCAGCATTCAAGGGCCAGCGACAGTATTACCATCAGTGGCAGTGTAGCATTCACAGATAACTTCAGATATCCTAGCAACATAGCCTTAAGGCCTTGGTTAATGAAAAGTGCACCAAGCAAGGGGTTCTGGCCAGACATTCAGGGACTAAGGGCCTGATTCAGAGCCGGTCGCTATTTGCGGTCGTTCGTTCAAAAAAGGGTGGCTATTCAAATGAACCGTTCGCTAATTGCGGTCTGTTCACGCCTCTAGGTCTGAACGAGTGAACAAAACTTGCGGTTGTTTTTTGGGAAACTATGCCCCCTGGCCGCTCGCATCCTACGTCATGTCCGCTATTTATTAGATTAATCGAGTACATCGACCAGGGTATGAGCTGCTCGCTATTCTTGTGGTTGGTTTTTGCTACCACAATTTTGCGAGCAGTTCTGGCTATAAAATAACCCAGTGACGAGCACAATGACGCTGCTGTTTTAATTATGCACACCCATAAAATGCCCGTTTTGACCTTTAAGCACGCCTGCGATCGGATCTCTACTCCCCGTTTTCAAGCACCTTCCCCTGTAACCACCCACATACGCCTCTTTCTGTCACTCAAATTATCAGGCATTCGCTATTTTGCAAGCACATGAATTTCGGCCACACTGACTGGTTCGCGCATGCGTATAACGATCCGTACGCATAAGCAGTTGGGCAAACATCGCTCGGAGCGAACGAGCGGCCGCTTACGAGCGGCTCTGAATCAGGCCCTAAATGTTCACTAGGTTGCAAATATTGTTTTATACAAACGGTTAATGGTATTATCATATGCGTTGTGGGTAAAATAGTATATTGCTAACCCCTCTACCTTGCTGCATGAGAATGAAGTGTTCCTATTAAATAAAATTACCCAAGGATCTGAGTGTCCTTCCTGTAGTCTCATGCATGTAGCGTTCCTGCTAGCCTGTTTTAGCGGGGCGTGGCGCCCTGCCCTCCTTCTGGAGGGCAAAAAGCACCCTGCCCTCCAGGAGGAGGGCAAAAAGCGCCCTGCCCTAACAGCCTGCGGGAGCCGTTCTCACCCGTGGGACGCAGTGTCCCGCGGGTGGACAAACATGCGGTGACCCGGTCAACGCCGGAGAATAGACGCCGGGTGCATGTGCCCGGCATCTATTCTCCCTTTCTGCAGCGCTTGGGGGCTGCCCGGCATGTCCGTAAGCGCCGGGCACACCCCCAAGTATGACGAAAAGGGGACGCGTCTTACAGACACGCCCCCTTTTCATAACCCCGCCCCCTTTTCGGGCGCGCACAAGATTGCCCTCTCTACCTCCGGCGCCCTGCCTGCCGCCGGAGCTAGAGGGAACACTATGCATGTATACATTGTTGTAATGCGAATTGTTGTTTCAACTGTGTCTTGCACCACTTTGCTGTTTTGTGAAATGGTTATGTGCGAATAAATTCAATTTATTGTTGATATTTGTATTGAATAATTTGGAAGACTTATAGGGCCCATACACCTAAACGACCAGGATAAGATCAGGTGAATGATACGTTTTCCCTATGATTCCCCCGGAGCTCCCGGGCAGTCCCTGCAGCATGTTTGTTGCTTTTCTAGCACAGGATCAGTCGTAAGATCTCACAGGCTCATCAGGGGCTCATTAGGGAAACAGTCATCGAAATGACTTGAAATGCCACACGATGGATCGCATGAACAAACTAAATGGCATGATCCTCATACGGATACGACGGGCAAGATGTGCTGCACATATGATCAGAAGACACGATTGTACGAACAGCGGGAGCGTGCATCGGATCATAAGTTACTAAAAAAAGACACGATTTTCACAAGATCCATCTTATGATAGCTTGAAAATCGTGTAATCGTCAAGAAATTGTGTAGGTGTATGGGGGCTATAACAGAGGAAACAGGAACTGTATTTGGTAAGAGATCCACACCTTACTACACAATTCAATCCTAGTGGT
Organism: Taudactylus pleione; assembly: GCA_031769625.1. NCBI lineage: Eukaryota > Metazoa > Chordata > Amphibia > Anura > Myobatrachidae > Taudactylus > Taudactylus pleione. The sequence goes on along the minus strand of JAUIMM010000596.1, from coordinate 1,494,149 downwards.
TAGGGTGTCACACTAGTGTATGGGGACAGCGGGCCATTCCGGGAGAGAAAGGTAAGCAGGAGATATCTGTGATACTAGTGTATGGGGAGAGCGGGCCATTCCGGGAGAGAAAGGTAAGCAGCAGATATCTGTGATACTAGTGTATGGGGACAGCAGGCCATTCTGCCAGAGAAAGGTAAGCAGGAGATATCTGTGATACTAGTGTATGGGGACAGCGGCCATTCTGGGATATGAAAGGTAAGTAGGAGATATCTGTGATACTAGTGTATGGGGACAGTGGGCCATTCTGGGAGAGGAAGGTAAGCAGGAGATATCTGTGATACTAGTGTATGGGGACAGCGGGCCATTCCGGGAGAGAAAGGTAAGCAGGAGATATCTGTGATACTAGTGTATGGGGACAGCGGGCCATTCCGGGAGAGAAAGGTAAGCAGAAGATATCTGTGATACTAGTGTATGGGGACAGCGGGCCATTCTGCCAGAGAAAGGTAAGCAGGAGATATCTGTGATACTAGTGTATGAGGACAGCAGGCCATTCTGGGAGAGGAAGGTAAGCAGGAGATATCTGTGATACTAGTGTATGAGGACAGCAGGCCATTCTGGGAGAGGGAGGTAAGCAGGAGATATCTGTGATACTAGTGTATGGGGACAGCGGGCCATTCTGCCAGAGAAAGGTAAGCAGGAGATATCTGCGATACTAGTGTATGGGGACAGCGGGCCATTCCGGGAGAGAAAAGGTAAGTAGGAGATATTTGCGATACTAGTGTATGGGGACAGCGGCTATTCCGGGAGAGGAAGGTAAGCAGGAGATATCTGTGATGCTAGTGTATGGGGACAGCGGCCATTCCGGGAGAGGAAAGTAAGCAGGAGATATCTGTGATACTAGTGTATGGGGACAGCGGGCCATTCCGGGAGAGAAAGGTAAGCATGAGATATCTGTGATACTAGTGTATGGGGACAGTGAGCCATTCTGGGAGAGAAAAGTAAGCAGGAGATATCTGTGATACTAGTGTATGGGGACAGCAGGCCATTCCGGGAGAGAGAGGTAAGCAGGACATATCTGTGATACTAGTGTATGGGGACAGCGGCTATTCCACCAGAGGAAGGTAAGCAGGAGATATCTGTGATACTAGTGTATGGGGACGGGCCATTCCGGGAGAGAAAGGTAAGTAGGAGATATTTGCGATACTAGTGTATGGGGACAGGGGGCCATTCCGGGAGAGGAAAGTAAGCAGGAGATATCTGTGATATTAGTGTATGGGGACAGCGGGCCATTCCGGGAAAGAAAGGTAAGTAGAAGATATCTGTGATACTAGTGTATGGGGACAGCGGGCCATTCCGGGAGAGAAAGGTAAGCATGAGATATCTGTGATACTAGTGTATGGGGACAGTGAGCCATTCTGGGAGAGAAAAGTAAGCAGGAGATATCTGTGATACTAGTGTATGGGGACAGCAGGCCATTCCGGGAGAGAAAGGTAAGCAGGACATATCTGTGATACTAGTGTATGGGGACAGCGGCCATTCTGCCAGAGGTAGGTAAGCAGGAGATATCTGTGATATTAGTGTATGGGGACAGCGGGCCATTCTGGGAGAGGAAGGTAAGCAGGAGATATCTGTGATACTTGTGTACGGGGACAGCTGCCATTCCACCAGAGGAAGGTAAGCAGGAGATATCTGTGATACTAGTGTATGGGGACAGTGGGCCATTCTGCCAGAGAAAGGTAAGCAGGAGATATCTGTGATACTAGTGTATGGGGACAGCGGGCCATTCAGCCAGAGAAAGGTAAGCAGGAGATATCTGTGATACTAGTGTATGGGGACAACGGGCCATTCTGGGAGAGGAAGGTAAGTAGGAGATATCTGTGATACTACTGTATGGGGACAGCGGGCCATTCTGCCAGAGAAAGGTAAGCAGGAGATATCTGTGATACTAGTGTATGGGGACAGCGGGCCATTCCAGGAGAGGAAGGAAAGTAGGAGATATCTGTGATACTACTGTATGGGGACAGCGGGCCATTCTGCCAGAGAAAAGTAAGCAGGAGATATCTGCGATACTAGTGTATGGGGACAGCGGGCCATTCCGGGAGAGAAAAGGTAAGTAGGAGATATTTGCGATACTAGTGTATGGGGACAGCGGATATTCCGGGAGAGGAAGGTAAGCAGGAGATATCTGTGATGCTAGTGTATGGGGACAGTGGGCAATTCTGCCAGAGAAAGGTAAGCAGGAGATATCTGTGATACTAGTGTATGGGGACAGCGGCCATTCCGGGAGAGGAAAGTAAGCAGGAGATATCTGTGATACTAGTGTATGGGGACAGCGGGCCATTCCGGGAGAGAAAGGTAAGCATGAGATATCTGTGATACTAGTGTATGGGGACAGTGAGCCATTCTGGGAGAGAAAAGTAAGGAGATATCTGTGATACTAGTGTATGGGGACAGCAGGCCATTCCGGGAGAGAAAGGTAAGCAGGACATATCTGTGATACTAGTGTATGGGGACAGCGGCTATTCCGCCAGATGAAGGTAAGCAGGAGATATCTGTGATACTAGTGTATGGGGACAGGGGCCATTCCGGGAGAGAAAGGTAAGTAGGAGATATTTGCGATACTAGTGTATGGGGACAGGGGGCCATTCCGGGAGAGGAAAGTAAGCAGGAGATATCTGTGATACTAGTGTATGGGGACAGCGGGCCATTCCAGGAAAGAAAGGTAAGTAGAAGATATCTGTGATACTAGTGTATGGGGATAGCGGGCCATTTCGGGAGAGAAAGGTAAGCATGAGATATCTGTGATACTAGTGTATGGGGACAGTGAGCCATTCTGGGAGAGAAAAGTAAGCAGGAGATATCTGTGATACTAGTGTATGGGGACAGCAGGCCATTCCGGGAGAGAAAGGTAAGCAGGACATATCTGTGAAACTAGTGTATGGGGACAGCGGCCATTCCGCCAGAGGAAGGTAAGCAGGAGATATCTGTGATAGTGTATGGGGACAGCGGGCCATTCTGGGAGAGGAAGGTAAGCAGGAGATATCTGTGATACTTGTGTACGGGGACAGCTGCCATTCCACCAGAAGAAGGTAAGCAGGAGATATCTGTGATACTAGTGTTTGGGGACAGCAGGCCATTCCGGGAGAGAAAGGTAAGCAGCAGATATCTGTGATACTAGTGTATGGGGACAGCGGACCATTTGGGAGAGAAAGGTAAGTAGGAGATATCTGTGATACTAGTGTATGAGGACAGTGGGCCATTCCGGGAGAGGAAAGTAAGCAGGAGATATCTGTGATACTAGTGTATAGGGATAGGGGGCCATTCCGGGAGAGGAAGGTAAGCAGGAGATATCTGTGATACTAGTGTAGGGCGACAGCGGGCCATATCGGGAGAGGAAGGTAAATAGGAGATATCTGTGATACTAGTGTATGGGGACAGCGGACCATTCTGGGAGAGAAAGGTAAGTAGGAGATATCTGTGATACTAGTGTATGGGGACAGCGGCCATTACGGGAGAAAGGTAAGCAGCAGATATCTGTGATACTAGTGTATGGGGTCAGCGGACCATTCCGAGAGAGAAAGGTAAGCAGGAGATATCTGTGATACTAGTGTATGGGGACAGTGGGCCATTCTGCCAGAGAAAGGTAAGCAGGAGATATCTGTGATACTAGTGTATGGGGGTCAGCGGGCCATTCCGGGAGAGAAAGGTAAGCAGGAGATATCTGTGATACTAGTGTATGGGGAAAGTGGGCCATTCCAGGAGAGGAAGGTAAGTAGGAGATATCTGTGATACTAGTGTTTGGGTAAAGCGGACCATTCCGGGAGAAAAAGGTAAGTAGGAGATATCTGTGATACTAGTGTATGGGGACAGTGGACCATTCCGGGAGAAAAAGGTAAGTAGGAGATATCTGTGATACTAGTGTATGGGGACAGTGGACCATTCCGGGCGAGAAAGGTAAGTAGGAGATATCTGTGATACTAGTGTATGGGGACGGCGGGCCATTCCGGGAGAGAAAGGTAAGTAGGATATATCTGTGATATCTCTTGCTTTTCCTTCTTGATGAATGGCCTGATTGCTGGAGAAAATGTTAATTTCCCCTGCTTTAGGAAAAATTAAGTGATGATGAATAGGCCCTTCTTTCAGGAACTGGGCTGTGTACCTTCTAGTATTCAAAAGATAAAGTAATTATATAGCATCCACAGTGATAGTATGAGAAGAGTATAACCTATGGTCAATCATATTCTTGCAGCACAGAGTATATCAGGAGATGAGTGATGTGTTAGTGAGGACAGGGCTGCATGTGACAGGGACAGTGACATGATGTAAGGAGGGGAATGGAGGCAGCAGAAAGCCACAGACTGAGAGTTATATAGTGGGAGGAGCAGGGTATATAGAGGCTGGGGGCAACCCAGCAGCTGCCGGAGTGATGGGCTTGCCCCCAGCATGGCAAAAAACAGGTGGTCAAGTCCTTAAAAGACACACTACAGGGGGTATGGCCTAGACAGCATGATGCCACGCCCTCATTCACAGCGCATGTGAGAAGTCCCGCTTCAGGATTTCTAAAAGTTGGGAGGTATGCCATTGGCCCCTGTTTTTGGCTTGCAGGGTACCTGGAACAGCAGCCTTAAGAGCCACATGAGAGCTGCCCAGCACATTCCCATTTCCTTGGCATCATGTTATTATGGGCCTGATTCTGAGGTGGAAGTAAAGCAAAGAGGAGCAAGTATATGTGCTCCTGTACAAACCATGCTACAATACAAGTATATGTGCTCCTGTACAAACCATGCTGCAATACAAGTATATGTGTGCCTGTACAAACCATGCTGCAATACAAGTATATGTGCTCCTGTACAAACCATGCTGCAATACAAGTATATGTGCTCCTGTACAAACCATGCTGCAATACAAGTATATGTGCTCCTGCACAAACCATGCTGCAATACAAGTATATGTGTGCCTGTACAAACCATGCTGCAATACAAGTATATGTGTGCCTGTACAAACCATGCTGCAATACAAGTATATGTGCTCCTGTACAAACCATGCTGCAATACAAGTATATGTGCTCCTGTACAAACCATGCTGCAATACAAGTATATGTGCTCCTGTACAAACCATGCTGCAATACAAGTATATGTGCTCCTGTACAAACCATGCTGCAATACAAGTATATGTGCGCCTGTACAAACCATGCTGCAATACAAGTATATGTGCTCCTGTACAAACCATGCTGCAATACAAGTATATGTGCTCCTGTACAAACCATGCTGCAATACAAGTATATGTGCTACTGTACAAACCATGCTGCAATACAAGTATATGTGCTCCTGCACAAACCATGGTGCAATACAAGTATATGTGCTCCTGCACAAACCATGCTGCAATACAAGTATATGTGCGCCTGTACAAACCATGCTGCAATACAAGTATATGTGCTCCTGTACAAACCATGCTGCAATACAAGTATATGTGCTCCTGTACAAACCATGCTGCAATACAAGTATATGTGCTCCTGTACAAACCATGCTGCAATACAAATATATGTGCTACTGTACAAACCATGCTGCAATACAAGTGTATGTGCTACTGTACAAACCATGCTGCAATACAAGTATATGTGCTCCTGTACAAACCATGCTGCAATACAAATATATGTGCTCCTGTACAAACCATGCTGCAATACAAGTATATGTGCTACTGTACAAACCATGCTGCAGTACAAGTGTATGTGCTACTGTACAAACCATGCTGCAGTACAAGTATATGTGCTCCTGTACAAACCATGCTGCAATACAAGTATATGTGCTCCTGTACAAACCATGCTGCAATACAAATATATGTGCTACTGTACAAACCATGCTGCAGTACAAGTGTATGTGCTTCTGTACAAACCCTGCTGCAGTACAAGTGTATGTGCTCCTGTACAAACCATGCTGCAATACAAATATATGTGCTACTGTACAAACCATGCTGCAGTACAAGTGTATGTGCTACTGTACAAACCATGCTGCAATACAAGTATATGTGCTCCTGTACAAACCATGCTGCAATACAAGTATAAGTGCTCCTGCACAAACCATGCTGCAATACAAGTATATGTACTACTGTACAAACCATGCTGCAATACAAGTATATATTCTACTGTACAAACCATGCTGCAATACAAGTATAAGTGCGCCTGTACAAACCATGCTGCAATACAAGTATATGTGCTTATGTACAAACCATGCTGCAATACAAGTATATGTGCGCCTGTACAAACCCTGCTGCAATACAAGTATATGTGCTCCTGTACAAACCATGCTGCAATACAAGTATATGTGCTCCTGCACAAGCCATGCTGCAATACAAGTATATGTGCTACTGTACAAACCATGCTGCAATACATGTATATGCTACTGTACAAACCATGCTGCAATACAAGTATATGTGCTACTGTACAAACCATGCTGCAATACATGTATATGCTACTGTACAAACCATGCTGCAATACAAGTAAATGTGCTACTGTACAAACCATGCTGCAATACAAGTATATGTGCTCCTGCACAAACCATGCTGCAATACAAGTATATGTGCTCCTGCACAAACCATGCTGCAATACAAGTATATGTGCGCCTGTATAAACCATGCTGCAATACAAGTATATGTGCTCCTGTACAAACCATGCTGCAGTACAAGTGTATGTGCTCCTGTACAAACCATGCTGCAGTACAAGTGTATGTGCTCCTGTACAAACCATGCTGCAATACAAATATATGTGCTACTGTACAAACCATGCTGCAATACAAGTATATGTGCTACTGTACAAACCATGCTGCAGTACAAGTGTATGTGCTACTGTACAAACCATGCTGCAATACAAGTATATGTGCTCCTGCACAAACCATGCTGCAATACAAGTATATGTGCACCTGCACAAACCATGCTGCAATACAAGTATATGTGCGCCTGCACAAACCATGCTGCAATACAAGTATATGTGCTCCTGTACAAACCATGCTGCAATACAAATATATGTGCTACTGTACAAACCATGGTGCAATACAAGTATATGTGCTCCTGCACAAACCATGCTGCAATACAAGTATATGTACTACTGTACAAACCATGCTGCAATACAAGTATAAGTGCTCCTGCACAAACCATGCTGCAATACAAGTATATGTACTACTGTACAAACCATGCTGCAATACAAGTATATGTGCGCCTATACTAACCATGCTGCAATACAAGTATATGTGCTCCTGTACAAACCATGCTGCAATACAAGTATATGTGCGCCTGTACAAACCCTGCTGCAATACAAGTATATGTGCTCCTGTACAAACCATGCTGCAATACAAGTATATGTGCGCCTGTACAAACCATGCTGCAATAAAAGTATATGTGCTCCTGTACAAACCATGCTGCAATACAAGTATATGTGCTCCTGTACAAACCATGCTGCAATACAAGTATATGTGCTCCTGTACAAACCATGCTGCAATACAAGTATATGTGCTCCTGTACAAACCATGCTGCAATACAAGTATATGTGCTCCTGCACAAACCATGCTGCAATACAAGTATATGTGCTCCTGCACAAACCATTCTGCAATAAAAGTATATGTGCTCCTGTACAAACCATGCTGCAATACAAGTATATGTGCTCCTGTACAAACCATGCTGCAATACAAGTATATGTGTGCCTGTACAAACCATGCTGCAATACAAGTATATGTGCTCCTGTACAAACCATGCTGCAATACAAGTATATGTGCTCCTGTACAAACCATGCTGCAATACAAGTATATGTGCTCCTGCACAAACCATGCTGCAATACAAGTATATGTGTGCCTGTACAAACCATGCTGCAATACAAGTATATGTGTGCCTGTACAAACCATGCTGCAATACAAGTATATGTGCGCCTGTACAAACCATGCTGCAATACAAGTATATGTGCTCCTGTACAAACCATGCTGCAATACAAGTATATGTGCTCCTGTACAAACCATGCTGCAATACAAGTATATGTGCTACTGTACAAACCATGCTGCAATACAAGTATATGTGCTCCTGCACAAACCATGGTGCAATACAAGTATATGTGCTCCTGCACAAACCATGCTGCAATACAAGTATATGTGCGCCTGTACAAACCATGCTGCAATACAAGTATATGTGCTCCTGTACAAACCATGCTGCAATACAAGTATATGTGCTCCTGTACAAACCATGCTGCAATACAAGTATATGTGCTCCTGTACAAACCATGCTGCAATACAAGTATATGTGCTACTGTACAAACCATGCTGCAATACAAGTATATGTGCTCCTGCACAAACCATGGTGCAATACAAGTATATGTGCTCCTGCACAAACCATGCTGCAATACAAGTATATGTGCGCCTGTACAAACCATGCTGCAATACAAGTATATGTGCTCCTGTACAAACCATGCTGCAATACAAGTATATGTGCTCCTGTACAAACCATGCTGCAATACAAGTATATGTGTGCCTGTACAAACCATGCTGCAATACAAGTATATGTGCTCCTGTACAAACCATGCTGCAATACAAGTATATGTGCTCCTGTACAAACCATGCTGCAATACAAGTATATGTGCTACTGTACAAACCATGCTGCAATACAAGTATATGTGCTCCTGCACAAACCATGGTGCAATACAAGTATATGTGCTCCTGCACAAACCATTCTGCAATAAAAGTATATGTGCTCCTGTACAAACCATGCTGCAATACAAGTATATGTGCTCCTGTACAAACCATGCTGCAATACAAGTATATGTGCGCCTGTACAAACCATGCTGCAATACAAGTATATGTGCTCCTGCACAAACCATGCTGCAATACAAGTATATGTGCTCCTGCACAAACCATTCTGCAATAAAAGTATATGTGCTCCTGTACAAACCATGCTGCAATACAAGTATATGTGCTCCTGTACAAACCATGCTGCAATACAAGTATATGTGCTCCTGTACAAACCATGCTGCAATACAAGTATATGTGCTCCTGTACAAACCATGCTGCAATACAAGTATATGTGCTCCTGCACAAACCATGCTGCAATACAAGTATATGTGTGCCTGTACAAACCATGCTGCAATACAAGTATATGTGCTCCTGTACAAACCATGCTGCAATACAAGTATATGTGCGCCTGTACAAACCATGCTGCAATACAAGTATATGTGCTCCTGTACAAACCATGCTGCAATACAAGTATATGTGCTCCTGTACAAAACCATGCTGCAATACAAGTATATGTGCTACTGTACAAACCATGCTGCAATACAAGTATATGTGCTCCTGCACAAACCATGGTGCAATACAAGTATATGTGCTCCTGCACAAACCATGCTGCAATACAAGTATATGTGCGCCTGTACAAACCATGCTGCAATACAAGTATATGTGCTCCTGTACAAACCATGCTGCAATACAAGTATATGTGCTACTGTACAAACCATGCTGCAATACAAGTATATGTGCTCCTGCACAAACCATGGTGCAATACAAGTATATGTGCTCCTGCACAAACCATTCTGCAATAAAAGTATATGTGCTCCTGTACAAACCATGCTGCAATACAAGTATATGTGCTCCTGTACAAACCATGCTGCAATACAAGTATATGTGTGCCTGTACAAACCATGCTGCAATACAAGTATATGTGCTCCTGCACAAACCATGCTGCAATACAAGTATATGTGCTCCTGCACAAACCATTCTGCAATAAAAGTATATGTGCTCCTGTACAAACCATGCTGCAATACAAGTATATGTGCTCCTGTACAAACCATGCTGCAATACAAGTATATGTGCTCCTGTACAAACCATGCTGCAATACAAGTATATGTGCTCCTGTACAAACCATGCTGCAATACAAGTATATGTGCTCCTGCACAAACCATGCTGCAATACAAGTATATGTGTGCCTGTACAAACCATGCTGCAATACAAGTATATGTGTGCCTGTACAAACCATGCTGCAATACAAGTATATGTGCTCCTGTACAAACCATGCTGCAATACAAGTATATGTGCTCCTGTACAAACCATGCTGCAATACAAGTATATGTGCGCCTGTACAAACCATGCTGCAATACAAGTATATGTGCTCCTGTACAAACCATGCTGCAATACAAGTATATGTGCTCCTGTACAAAACCATGCTGCAATACAAGTATATGTGCTCCTGTACAAAACCATGCTGCAATACAAGTATATGTGCTACTGTACAAACCATGCTGCAATACAAGTATATGTGCTCCTGCACAAACCATGGTGCAATACAAGTATATGTGCTCCTGCACAAACCATGCTGCAATACAAGTATATGTGCGCCTGTACAAACCATGCTGCAATACAAGTATATGTGCTCCTGTACAAACCATGCTGCAATACAAGTATATGTGCGCCTGTACAAACCATGCTGCAATACAAGTATATGTGCTCCTGCACAAACCATGCTGCAATACAAGTATATGTGCGCCTGTACAAACCATGCTGCAATACAAGTATATGTGCTCCTGTACAAACCATGCTGCAATACAAGTATATGTGCTACTGTACAAACCATGCTGCAATACAAGTATATGTGCTCCTGCACAAACCATGGTGCAATACAAGTATATGTGCTCCTGCACAAACCATGCTGCAATACAAGTATATGTGCGCCTGTACAAACCATGCTGCAATACAAGTATATGTGCTCCTGTACAAACCATGCTGCAATACAAGTATACTTATGTGAATGAACAAAATCAACATCTTCTGCTGTATCCAGGCAACTACTTACTGCACTCACTGCTTGGACACTGCAAGTGCTCCCCTGTCTGTGTGCTGCTCTTGTTGATTGATCTTTGTTGATCAGAACACTTTGGACTGGATCAGCTCGGGTACATTGTAATTTTGTCCTCATTCATTTTGTATTGCCTTTTCCAATTGTGTCACATCTATCCACATTAATCATTTGTTTATAAACTAATTCCTGCACCCACTACTCACATACCTCTCCTTTATATATCACTTTTGGAGCTGCGCTCATACATTAGCAGCACTGTTCTTTACATGTATTTTTGAACATTTAACAACTTTAATCCACACTGACTCTATATCTCTCTGTCTCTACATCACACAGCCTCCACATTACACTGTCTCTATATCACACTGACTCTATATCTCACAGCCTCCACTCCAGTTTACATCTCAATTATTACCTTGTCCACAGCATGAACACCCTTACTTCACACAACCCCCATATTCTATGTCCACATAATCCTCTACTTTATCCGTCCCTCTCTTCCCCCTCCTGTTTCCTTCACTTGCTGTTCTTCCTTTTTTTCTCTCATCAGTCTGCTTCCAACCCTCTGCTTCTTTCCCCCACCTCTCCTATACCTCCACTCTCAACCACCTCCCTCCATGGTCTTGTTACCCCACTACTAAGCCCCATTCCCTCCTCGTTCTGTCTGTCACCTCCAGGGCTGCCAAGAGAAATTCTGGGCCCGGGTACTGCAACATCCTGTGGGACCACATCATGTATGGCTGCACCCATTTGTGAGTGGGTCTAGCATGTGAGATGCACCCACTCACAGGAGCATGGCATAGCACCCAGCAGCTGGAACTAAAGTAGTCACTACTGTATTAGGATGGCGGGACAGTCCCATAATAGCTGCATTTCTTGTCAGGCTGTATATAGATGCTAAAATGTAACACACAAATTAAAGTGCTTCTACTTTACTTTGTACATCTCTCATGTAAATAACACAAACAATCTATTTTCTATCATAGAGATAGATGTATGAAGGACTTAATTTTTACATAACATCAGGTCGTCTTATACACACACATTCCGCAGCACATATCCTAACCCACTGCTCCATGCTCCTTCTTCACTATCTACCCCTCTGTGTCGCCCCTGTCTGTCTGCCCTTCCCCTTTAGAATGTAAGCTCTCACGAGCAGGGCCCTCATCCTCACGTGCTTCTCCTCCCCCTACTTCTAGTATAATTTACTCCTAACTCCCTACAATGGCACCTACCACCTGGTTGCTCATGTCCTGCTGCTTGTGTTTTGCAGCTGAGTTTATAACCTTGTCCTTGTCCTGCATTGTTTTGTATTACTATTAACTGTTTTTCTTGTGTGCTCATTTATGTACTGTGTAAGGCGCTGCGGAACCTTTGTGGCGCCATATAAATAAAGGATAATAATAATAATAATAATATGTGCTCCTGTACAAACCATGCTGCAATACAAGTATATGTGCTCCTGTACAAACCATGCTGCAATACAAGTATATGTGCTACTGTACAAACCATGCTGCAATACAAGTATATGTGCTCCTGCACAAACCATGGTGCAATACAAGTATATGTGCTCCTGCACAAACCATGCTGCAATACAAGTATATGTGCTCCTGTACAAACCATGCTGCAATACAAGTATATGTGCTCCTGTACAAACCATGCTGCAATACAAGTATATGTGCGCCTGTACAAACCATGCTGCAATACAAGTATATGTGCTCCTGTACAAACCATGCTGCAATACAAGTATATGTGCTCCTGTACAAACCATGCTGCAATACAAGTATATGTGTGCCTGTACAAACCATGCTGCAATACAAGTATATGTGCTCCTGTACAAACCATGCTGCAATACAAGTATATGTGCTCCTGTACAAACCATGCTGCAATACAAGTATATGTGTGCCTGTACAAACCATGCTGCAATACAAGTATATGTGTGCCTGTACAAACCATGCTGCAATACAAGTATATGTGTGCCTGTACAAACCATGCTGCAATACAAGTATATGTGCTCCTGCACAAACCATGCTGCAATAAAAGTATATGTGCTCCTGTACAAACCATGCTGCAATACAAGTATATGTGCTCCTGTACAAACCATGCTGCAATACAAGTATATGTGCGCCTGTACAAACCATGCTGCAATACAAGTATATGTGCTCCTGTACAAACCATGCTGCAATACAAGTATATGTGCTCCTGTACAAACCATGCTGCAATACAAGTATATGTGCTCCTGCACAAACCATGCTGCAATACAAGTATATGTGCGCCTGTACAAACCATGCTGCAATACAAGTATATGTGCGCCTGTACAAACCATGCTGCAATACAAGTATATGTGCTCCTGTACAAACCATGCTGCAATACAAGTATATGTGCTCCTGTACAAACCATGCTGCAATACAAGTATATGTGCTCCTGTACAAACCATGCTGCAATACAAGTATATGTGCTCCTGTACAAACCATGCTGCAATACAAGTATATGTGCGCCTGTACAAACCATGCTGCAATACAAGTATATGTGCTCCTGTACAAACCATGCTGCAATACAAGTATATGTGCTCCTGTACAAACCATGCTGCAATACAAGTATATGTGCTACTGTACAAACCATGCTGCAATACAAGTATATGTGCTCCTGCACAAACCATGGTGCAATACAAGTATATGTGCTCCTGCACAAACCATGCTGCAATACAAGTATATGTGCGCCTGTACAAACCATGCTGCAATACAAGTATATGTGCTCCTGTACAAACCATGCTGCAATACAAGTATATGTGCTCCTGTACAAACCATGCTGCAATACAAGTATATGTGCTCCTGTACAAACCATGCTGCAATACAAGTATATGTGCTACTGTACAAACCATGCTGCAATACAAGTATATGTGCTCCTGCACAAACCATGGTGCAATACAAGTATATGTGCTCCTGCACAAACCATGCTGCAATACAAGTATATGTGCGCCTGTACAAACCATGCTGCAATACAAGTATATGTGCTCCTGTACAAACCATGCTGCAATACAAGTATATGTGCTCCTGTACAAACCATGCTGCAATACAAGTATATGTGCTCCTGCACAAACCATGCTGCAATACAAGTATATGTGCTCCTGCACAAACCATGCTGCAATACAAGTATATGTGCTCCTGCACAAACCATGCTGCAATACAAGTATATGTGCGCCTGTACAAACCATGCTGCAATACAAGTATATGTGCTCCTGTACAAACCATGCTGCAATACAAGTATATGTGCTCCTGTACAAACCATGCTGCAATACAAGTATATGTGCTCCTGTACAAACCATGCTGCAATACAAGTATATGTGCTCCTGTACAAACCATGCTGCAATACAAGTATATGTGCGCCTGTACAAACCATGCTGCAATACAAGTATATGTGCTCCTGTACAAACCATGCTGCAATACAAGTATATGTGCTCCTGTACAAACCATGCTGCAATACAAGTATATGTGCTACTGTACAAACCATGCTGCAATACAAGTATATGTGCTCCTGCACAAACCATGCTGCAATACAAGTATATGTGCGCCTGTACAAACCATGCTGCAATACAAGTATATGTGCTCCTGTACAAACCATGCTGCAATACAAGTATATGTGCTCCTGTACAAACCATGCTGCAATACAAGTATATGTGCTCCTGTACAAACCATGCTGCAATACAAATATATGTGCTACTGTACAAACCATGCTGCAATACAAGTGTATGTGCTACTGTACAAACCATGCTGCAATACAAGTATATGTGTTCCTGTACAAACCATGCTGCAATACAAATATATGTGCTCCTGTACAAACCATGCTGCAATACAAGTGTATGTGCTCCTGTACAAACCATGCTGCAATACAAATATATGTGCTACTGTACAAACCATGCTGCAGTACAAGTGTATGTGCTACTGTACAAACCATGCTGCAATACAAGTATATGTGCTCCTGTACAAACCATGCTGCAATACAAATATATGTGCTACTGTACAAACCATGCTGCAGTACAAGTGTATGTGCTCCTGTACAAACCCTGCTGCAGTACAAGTGTATGTGCTCCTGTACAAACCATGCTGCAATACAAATATATGTGCTACTGTACAAACCATGCTGCAGTACAAGTGTATGTGCTACTGTACAAACCATGCTGCAATACAAGTATATGTGCTCCTGTACAAACCATGCTGCAATACAAGTATAAGTGCTCCTGCACAAACCATGCTGCAATACAAGTATATGTACTACTGTACAAACCATGCTGCAATACAAGTATATATTCTACTGTACAAACCATGCTGCAATACAAGTATAAGTGCGCCTGTACAAACCATGCTGCAATACAAGTATATGTGCTTATGTACAAACCATGCTGCAATACAAGTATATGTGCGCCTGTACAAACCCTGCTGCAATACAAGTATATGTGCTCCTGTACAAACCATGCTGCAATACAAGTATATGTGCTCCTGCACAAGCCATGCTGCAATACAAGTATATGTGCTACTGTACAAACCATGCTGCAATACATGTATATGCTACTGTACAAACCATGCTGCAATACAAGTATATGTGCTACTGTACAAACCATGCTGCAATACATGTATATGCTACTGTACAAACCATGCTGCAATACAAGTAAATGTGCTACTGTACAAACCATGCTGCAATACAAGTATATGTGCTCCTGCACAAACCATGCTGCAATACAAGTATATGTGCTCCTGTACAAACCATGCTGCAATACAAGTATATGTGCTCCTGTACAAACCATGCTGCAATACAAATATATGTGCTACTGTACAAACCATGCTGCAATACAAGTATATGTGCTACTGTACAAACCATGCTGCAGTACAAGTGTATGTGCTCCTGTACAAACCATGCTGCAGTACAAGTGTATGTGCTACTGTACAAACCATGCTGCAATACAAGTATATGTGCTCCTGCACAAACCATGCTGCAATACAAGTATATGTGCACCTGTACAAACCATGCTGCAATACAAGTATATGTGCGCCTGCACAAACCATGCTGCAATACAAGTATATGTGCGCCTGTACAAACCATGCTGCAGTACAAGTATATGTGCTCCTGTACAAACCATGCTGCAATACAAATATATGTGCTACTGTACAAACCATGCTGCAATACAAGTATATGTGCTACTGTACAAACCATGCTGCAGTACAAGTGTATGTGCTCCTGTACAAACCATGCTGCAGTACAAGTGTATGTGCTACTGTACAAACCATGCTGCAATACAAGTATATGTGCTCCTGCACAAACCATGCTGCAATACAAGTATATGTGCACCTGTACAAACCATGCTGCAATACAAGTATATGTGCGCCTGCACAAACCATGCTGCAATACAAGTATATGTGCGCCTGTATAAACCATGCTGCAATACAAGTATATGTGCTCCTGTACAAACCATGCTGCAATACAAGTATATGTGCTCCTGTACAAACCATGCTGCAATACAAATATATGTGCTACTGTACAAACCATGGTGCAATACAAGTGTATGTGCTACTGTACAAACCATGCTGCAATACAAGTATAAGTGCTCCTGCACAAACCATGCTGCAATACAAGTATATGTACTACTGTACAAACCATGCTGCAATACAAGTATATATTCTACTGTACAAACCATGCTGCAATACAAGTATATGTGCGCCTATACTAACCATGCTGCAATACAAGTATATGTGCTCCTGTACAAACCATGCTGCAATACAAGTATATGTGCTCCTGTACAAACCATGCTGCAATACAAGTATATGTGCGCCTGTACAAACCCTGCTGCAATACAAGTATATGTGCTCCTGTACAAACCATGCTGCAATACAAGTATATGTGCGCCTGTACAAACCATGCTGCAATACAAGTATATGTAGTCCTGTACAAACCATGCTGCAATACAAGTATATGTGCTCCCGTACAAACCCTGCTGCAATACAAGTATATGTGCTCCTGTACAAACCATGCTGCAATACAAGTATATGTGCTCCTGTACAAACCATGATGCAATACAAGTATATGTAGTCCTGTACAAACCATGCTGCAATACAAGTATATGTGTACAAACCATGCTGCAATACAAGTATATGTGCTCCTGTACAAACCATGCTGCAATACAAGTATATGTGCTCCTGTACAAACCATGCTGCAATACAAGTATATGTGCTCCTGTACAAACCATGCTGCAATACAAGTATATGTGCTCCTGTACAAACCATGCTGCAATACAAGTATATGTGCTCCTGTACAAACCATGCTGCAATACAAGTATATGTGCTCCTGTACAAGCCATGCTGCAATACAAGTATATGTGCTACTGTACAAACCATGCTGCAATACATGTATATGCTACTGTACAAACCATGCTGCAATACAAGTATATGTGCGCCTGTACAAACCATGATGCAATACAAGTATATGTGCTCCTGTACAAACCATGCTGCAATACATGTATATGTGCTCCTGTACAAGCCATGCTGCAATACAAGTATATGTGCTACTGTACAAACCATGCTGCAATACATGTATATGCTACTGTACAAACCATGCTGCAATACAAGTATATGTGCGCCTGTACAAACCATGATGCAATACAAGTATATGTGCTCCTGTACAAACCATGCTGCAATACAAGTATATGTGCTCCTGTACAAACCATGATTTAATACAAGTATATGTGCTACTGTACAAACCATGCTACAATACAAGTATATGTGCTACTGTACAAACCATGCTGCAATACAAGTATATCTGCTCCTGTACAAACCATGCTGCAATACAAGGGGTTCATATTATTCCTTGTGCTGAAATTGTATGTGGGGTAAATACTGGCAGCTTCTGCATGTATCCTACAAATGCTGGACAGCTTTATTGTTAAACTTCAACTTAGGGCCCAAATCGACAGCTGTGTAATCACACGCAATGCAGCTGCGAAAATATGCTAATGTCTGCCACCGCTCACCTAGCATAGAGATGCCCACTACCAATATCTCACATCTGTAATACCTCGCATCCTGCGTACAGATCTGTAACATCAGCTACAGCTCAGCCAGCATAGAGACGCCCACTACTGCTATCTCACATCTGTAATACCTCACAGTCCTGTGTATACATCAGTAACATCAGCCATAGCTCAGCCAGCATAGAGACACCCACTACTGCTATCTCACATCTGTAATACCTCACAGTCCTGTGTATACATCTGTAACATCAGCCACAGCACAGCCAGCATAGACACCCACTACTGCTATCTCACATCTGTAATACCTCACAGTCCTGTGTATACATCTGTAACATCAGCCACAGCTCAGCCAGCATAGAGACACCCACTACTGCTATCTCACATCTGTAATACTTCACAGTCCTGTGTATACATCTGTAACATCAGCCACATCTTAGCCAGCATAGAGACGCCCACTACTGCTATCTCACATCTGTAATACCTCACAGTCCTGTGTATACATCTGTAACTTCAGCCACAGCCCAGCCAGCATAGAGACGCCCACTACTGCTTTCTCACATTTGTAATACCTCACAGTCCTGTGTATACATCTGTAACTTCAGCCACAGCCCAGCCAGCATAGAGACACCCACTACTGCTATCTCACATCTGTAATACCTCACAGTCCTGTGTATACATCAGTAACATCAGCCACAGCTCAGCCAGCATAGAGACACCCACTACTGCTATCTCACATCTGTAATACCTCACAGTCCTGTGTATACATCTGTAACATCAGCCATAGCACAGCCAGCATAGATGCCCACTACTGCTATCTCACATCTGTAATACCTCACAGTCCTGTGTATACATCTGTAACATCAGCCACAGCTCAGCCAGCATAGAGACACCCACTACTGCTATCTCACATCTGTAATACCTCACAGTCCTGTGTATACATTGGTAACATCAGCCACAGCACAGCCAGCATAGAGACACCCACTACTGCTATCTCACATCTGTAATACCTCACAGTCCTTTGTATACATCTGTAACATCAGCTACAGCTCAGCCAGCATAGACGCCCACTACTGCTATCTCACATCTGTAATACCTCACAGTCCTGTGTGTACATCTGTAACATCAGCCACAGCTCAGCCAGCATAGAGACACCCACTACTGCTATCTCACATCTGTAATACCTCACAGTCCTGTGTATACATTGGTAACATCAGCCACAGCACAGCCAGCATAGACACCCACTACTGCTATCTCACATCTGTAATACCTCACAGTCCTGTGTATACATCTGTAACATCAGCCACAGCTCAGCCAGCATAGAGACACCCACTACTGCTATCTCACATCTGTAATACCTCACAGTCCTGTGTATACATTGGTAACATCAGCCACAGCACAGCCAGCATAGAGACACCCACTACTGCTATCTCACATCTGTAATACCTCACAGTCCTGTGTATACATCTGTAACATCAGCCACAGCTCAGCCAGCATAGAGACACCCACTACTGCTATCTCACATCTGTAATACCTCACAGTCCTGTGTATACATTGGTAACATCAGCCACAGCACAGCCAGCATAGAGACACCCACTACCGCTATCTCACATTTGTAATACCTCACAGTCCTGTGTATACATCTGTAACATCAGCCACAGCTCAGCCAGCATAGAGACACCCACTACTGATATCTCACATCTGTAATACCTCACAGTCCTGTGTATACATCTGTAACATCAGCCACAGCACAGCCAGCATAGAGACACCCATTACTGCTATCTCACATCTGTAATACCTCACAGTCCTTTGTATACATCTGTAACATCAGCCACAGCACAGCCAGCATAGAGACACCCACTACTGCTATCTCACATCTGTAATACCTCACAGTCCTGTGTATACATCAGTAACATCAGCCACAGCTCAGCCAGCATAGAGACACCCACTACTGCTATCTCACATCTGTAATACCTCACAGTCCTGTGTATACATCTGTAACATCAGCCACAGCACAGCCAGCATAGAGACACCCACTACTGCTATCTCACATCTGTAATACGTCACAGTCCTGTGTATACATCTGTAACATCGGACCATCACACATAATTACAGCAGCTCTGACCTGTCTCAGAAATTACTAACCTCGTCACACGCAGTGAGTGCACAAGCTGCGTATGCAATCGCAGTGGCTAATTCATGCCCATGCAGCGGCGTTCAAACGGACAGGCGTGCCTGCATTTCTCCGACCACTCCCCCGTCACCACCTCCAAACGCACATGACCTGTCACTCACTCTGCGATGGATTCCTGTCTGTGTGCGTAATCGCGGTGCGATCACCAGGTACTCCTAGTGCGTTGCATGCACTGTACGTAACAATCAGCCGATCTGTGGGCCTGATTCAGAGCCGCTCGTAAGCGGCTGCTCGTTCACTCCGAGCGATGTTCGCACATCTGCGCATGCGTATGGGTCGTTATGCGCATGCGCCAACCAGTCATTGCGGTCGGAAATCGTGCGCTCGCAAAACAGCGAGGGCCTGCTAATTTGAGTGACAGAATGTACAGTTTGTGGGTGGTAATAGGGGAAGGTGTTTGAAAACGGGGAGTGGAGATCCGAACGCAGGCGTGCCAAACGGTCAAAACGGGCGTTTAATGGGAGTGCATAATTAGTAAAGCAGCGTCATCGGCCACGTCACTTGGTTGTCTTTTAGCCAGAACTGTTCGCATGATTGCGGTAGGAAAAACCAACCACAAGCACTGCGAGCAGTTGAGACGCCTTTCGATGTACTTGAAAAATCGAATAAATAGCGGAGATGACGTATGATGCGAACGGCCAGGGGGCGTCTTTTCAAAATAGCGAGCGCATGTTTCGTTCGCTTGCTCAGACATAGAGGCGTCAACAGACCGCAAAGAGCGAGCACTCAATTTAAATAGCCAGCCCCTTTTTCTGAACGAGCGTCCGCAAATAGCGTCCGGCTCTGAATGAGGTCCTGTGTACGTGGTTTCAATTGCAATTCCTGCTGAATCAGGCCCTTAGATTTGAGTTTGGACACCTCCCTCCCAAATCTAATCTCTATGCACTTCTTACATCTCCCCCTCTCCCCCCCCCCCCCCACGCAGAGCAGCATGGTGTGCCCAGGGGCACAGTTACCGGCTCCTATTGCTTTACTCCCAGCACAGAATTAGGCCTCATGTGTGCTGGGTGCAACGGCACTGGAGACGTTTATGAAAACTGATGCACAGGAAAAAGTTGCTGTAACCCATAGCAACTGATGAGTCATTTATAAACTATACAAGAAACAATAACAGGATCTGATTGGTTGGTATAAGTTACAGAACATTTTCCTCTGCACCAGTTTTTATAAATGGCGCCAATAACACGAGATCACAGTCTCCATCCCACCCAATCAGCTGCATAATCCGGACACATGTGACATGCACACGGTGCTATGTTTGTTGCTTTTGTGCTATTCATTTCCTGCGGCCATCACTGAAAAACAACATTGGGGCTCAGGGCCTGATTCAGACCCGCTCGCAAGCGGGTCGATGGTGGGGCACTGTTGCCGCGTGCGTGCGCAAGCCCCTAAGTGAGTGAGAATTTCACTCGCTCCGGGGCTCGCTACAAACAGGGCGCTTTTGCGCCCCGTTTTTTAGGTGGAGAGGGGGGCTGGCTGGGCAAACGGAGGCATTACAGAAGGAACGCCTGCCGTTTTTGGGGCGGCCCTACTGACATCACTCGTGATGTCAGTGGTGAGCTTCCTGCTCTATTTAGAGCAGGAAGCTCACTGGGGCTTGCGGGAACCACAAGGGTCTCGTCGCAAGCCCGATGGTCACCCACAGCTTAGCGAGCGGCCAGGAGGCCGGGTAATAAAAAAAAAGCGGCCGCCCTGATTCAGAGCGTGCGCTTCATTTTTTTGCGAGCGCCTCTGATTCAGTCCCTCAGTGCGGCACCTCCACTAAATATCGCGGTCCCCGGGTCTGAGAGGAACCTTTATCTGTATTTGGTGTTAATTCCACCCCCTTAATGTGTCCTCTTATTCAGTTCTTTGTACTTTGCAGAACACATCTATGCACCTAAACATTTTGTATGCAGACAATCTAAAGGCACATTCTTCATACTGTTCCATTGTTGTGGTTTTATCTCAGTTTCTATGTCTGCCTATGCCCTATGTAAGGGATATACCCCAGGGTACTCGGGTGGGGGCTTCCTTATAGGAGACACAGAAAAGGGCGGGCTGTCTCTTTAACCCATGGAGGGATGTGTCAGGTATAATTGCTGCTCTTTGTGAATGACACTACAGGTTTGGTCAGGTATTGTTACCATGGAGGCACAGTGATGACATGGGAAGGGGCGGGGCTGAGCTCACCTGGCCTCAGGTGAGATTATGCCTTGCTCTCATATTGACTGAGATCCCCAGTCATCCCATGCACACATGAAGCTGCCCCCTGAGCAATGGAGTGAGGGGCTCCAGAACCAGAAGAGAGACTCACCTGGGGCAGAAATGCCACCAGGTGAGACCGCCGGGGGAGGAGAGACAGCTGGAAACACAGTACAGGTAAGGTAGGTGGGCGGAAGACACAAGGAACTGACTGGGAAGAGGAGTGAGAGAGAGACTTTTCAGACACAACTGCCCAAGAGAGAGAGAGACACCAGGGACAAAGAGGGAGACAGCAGAGACACTGAGATGTCAGAGAGTGAGACACTGGGGATACAGAGAGACATACTAGGGATAGTAGAAACAGAGGGAGAGAGACTAGGGACACTGGATTGTCAGTAAGACTGAGCAGGGACACTGAGCTGTCAGAAAGAGAGACACCAGGGACACAGAGAGAGAGAGAGACCAGGGACACAGAGAGAGAGAGACCAGGGACAGAGAGAGCGAGAGACCAGGGACACAGAGAGAGAGAGACCAGGGACACAGAGAGAGAGACACCAGGGACACAGAGAGAAAGAGACACCAGGGACACTGAGCTGTCAGAAAGAGAGAGAGAGAGAGAGACCAGGGACAGAGAGAGAGAGACCAGGGACAGAGAGAGAGAGACCAGGGACACAGAGAGAGAGAGACCAGGGACAGAGAGAGCGAGGGACCAGGGACACAGAGAGAGAGAGACCAGGGACACAGAGAGAGAGAGACCAGGGACACAGAGAGAGAGAGACCAGGGACACAGAGAGAGAGACCAGAGACACACTGAGAGAGAGAGACCAGGGACACAGAGAGAGAGACACCAGGGACACTGAGCTGTCAGAAAGAGAGACACCAGGGACACAGAGAGAGAGAGACCAGGGACACAGAGAGAGAGAGACCAGGGACAGAGAGAGCGAGAGACCAGGGACACAGAGAGAGAGAGACCAGGGACACAGAGAGAGAGAGACCAGGGACACAGAGAGAGAGAGACCAGGGACACAGAGAGAGAGAGACCAGGGACACAGAGAGAGAGAGACCAGGGACACAGAGAGAGAGAGAGACCAGGGACACACAGAGAGAGACACCAGGGACACTGAGCTGTCAGAAAGAGAGACACCAGGGACACAGAGAGAGAGAGACCAGGGACACAGAGAGAGAGACACCAGGGACACAGAGAGAGAGAGACCAGGGACACAGAGAGAGAGAGAGACCAGGGACACAGAGAGAGAGAGACACCAGGGACACAGAGAGAAAGAGACACCAGGGACACTGAGCTGTCAGAAAGAGAGAGAGAGAGACCAGGGACAGAGAGCGAGAGACCAGGGACACAGAGAGCGAGAGACCAGGGACACAGAGAGCGAGAGACCAGGGACACAGAGAGCGAGAGACCAGGGACACAGAGAGAGAGAGACCAGGGACACAGAGAGAGAGAGACCAGGGACACAGAGAGAGAGACACCAGGGACACAGAGAGAGAGACCAGAGACACACTGAGAGAGAGAGACCAGGGACACAGAGAGAGAGACACCAGGGACACTGAGCTGTCAGAAAGAGAGACACCAGGGACAGAGAGAGAGAGAGACCAGGGACACACACAGAGAGAGACACCAGGGACACACAGAGAGAGAGACACCAGGGACACTGAGCTGTCAGAAAGAGAGACACCAGGGACAGAGAGAGAGAGAGACCAGGGACACACACAGAGAGAGAGACCAGGGACACAGAGAGAGAGAGAGACCAGGGACACAGAGAGAGAGAGAGACCAGGGACACAGAGAGAGAGAGACCAGGGACACAGAGAGAGAGGGACCAGGGACACAGAGAGAAAGAGACCAGGGACACACAGAGAGAGAGAGACCAGGGACACACAGAGAGACACCAGGGACACTGAGCTGTCAGAAAGAGAGACACCAGGGACACAGAGAGAGAGAGACCAGGGACACAGAGAGAGAGACACCAGGGACACAGAGAGAGAGAGAGACCAGGGACACAGAGAGAGAGAGACCAGGGACACACACAGAGAGACACCAGGGACACACAGAGAGACACCAGGGCATACTTGCCTACAATTGAAAAAGCATTTCAGAGAGATTGTGAAAACACCACCTATGTGTGCAGCTGTAAAGTGTACGTATAAAAAAAATTGTATTAAATGTAAGTGGTTCTCTATAAGTGGTCTTGAGAAACCTTATTTGAAAATACGTGTAGCCATAGGGATCATTTTGCCTAACCAATGCAGGGAATTATACTATATGAATGTGTATTCTGTCTCTATATTTCCAAGTGTATAACAGCTACTGTACATAATAGGGATAAGGTGCAATCAGGGGGATTGGCAGACTCTTCAGGGAGTCAGGGAAATTGCTACTATTTCAGGGAGTCTGGCAAGTATGCCCTATGGACACTGAGCTGTCTGAAGCCGCGTAATTAATTGCCGATTAAACAGAGCAATTGAGCGATTACGACACCGTAATCATTCAATCGCTCATTAATGGTGCATAAATCGGGCAGTTTAATGTCGGAAATGACCACGGATTTGCGCTCCCGCTGGTCGTTTCCGACATCAGTCATCGCCTGAACATGGCGGTCAGTCTGCCGATAACGACATATTGGCCATGTTCAGGGATGAGGGAGGGTGCCGGCACTGAATGACATCGTACAGTGTGGGCACCTACAGGATGAGGAACTAATGTATGATGACGATGTCGTAATCATTCAAACGTTTCTCAGTCGGCAAGTGGATGCGCGGCATAAGAGAGAGTGATGGTGGGGACACTGAGCTGTCCAAGAGAGAGACAGCAATAACACGGTGCTGTCTCAGAAAGAGAGAGACTATGGGGACACTGATTAGTCAGAGAAACGGCAGGGACACTGAGCTGCCTGAGGGACAGAGGGAGACACACAATGGGGACACTGAGCTGTCTGAGAGAGGGAGATGGGGACACTGAGCTGCCTGAGTGACAGAGAGAGAGACACACACAATGGGGACACTGAGCTGCCTGAGTGACAGAGAGACACACACACAATGGGAACAGTGAGCTGTCTGACAGCGGGAGACGGGGACACTGAGCTGCCTGAGTGACAGAGAGAGAGAGACACACAATGGGGACAGTGAGCTGTCTGAGAGAGGGAGATGGGGACACTGAGCTGCCTGAGTGACAGAGAGAGAGACACACACAATGGGGACAGTGAGCTGTCTGAGTGACAGAGAGACAGACACAGAATGGGGACAGTGAGCTGTCTGACAGCGGGAGACGGGGACACTGAGCTGCCTGAGTGACAGAGAGACAGACACACAATGGGGACAGTGAGCTGTCTGACAGCGGGAGACGGGGACACTGAGCTGCCTGAGTGACAGAGAGAGAGACACACAATGGGGACAGTGAGCTGTCTGAGAGAGGGAGATGGGGACACTGAGCTGCCTGAGTGACAGAGAGAGAGACACAATGGGGACAGTGAGCTGTCTGACAGCGGGAGACGGGGACACTGAGCTGCCTGAGTGACAGAGAGAGACACAATGGGGACACTGAGCTGTCTGAGAGAGAGAGACGGGGACACTGAGCTGTCTGAGAGAGGGAGACGGGGACACTGAGCTGCCTGAGTGACAGAGAGAGAGACACACACAATGGGGACAGTGAGCTGTCTGAGAGAGGGAGATGGGGACACTGAGCTGCCTGAGTGACAGAGAGAGAGACACAATGGGGACAGTGAGCTGTCTGAGAGAGGGAGATGGGGACACTGAGCTGTCTGAGTGACAGAGAGAGAGACACACACAATGGGGACAGTGAGCTGTCTGAGAGAGGGAGATGGGGACACTGAGCTGTCTGAGTGACAGAGAGAGACACAATGGGGACACTGAGCTGTCTGAGAGAGAGAGACGGGGACACTGAGCTGTCTGAGAGAGGGAGACGGGGACACTGAGCTGCCTGAGTGACAGAGAGACACACACACAATGGGGACAGTGAGCTGTCTGAGAGAGGGAGATGGGGACACTGAGCTGCCTGAGTGACAGAGAGTCAGACACACAATGGGGACAGTGAGCTGTCTGAGAGAGAGAGATGGGGACACTGAGCTGCCTGAGTGACAGAGACACACACACAATGGGGACACTGAGCTGCCTGAGTGACAGAGAGACACAAACACAATGGGGACAGTGAGCTGTCTGAGAGAGGGAGATGGGGACACTGAGCTGCCTGAGTGACAGAGACACACACAATGGGGACAGTGAGCTGTCTGAGAGAGAGAGATGGGACACTGAGCTGCCTGAGTGACAGAGACACACACAATGGGGACACTGAGCTGCCTGAGTGGCAGAGAGACACACACAATGGGGACAGTGAGCTGTCCGAGTGAAGGAGACGAGGACACTGAGCTGTCTCCTGGGTGGGCATGGTATACAGATCCCTTTTACTATAATACAGGGGGTCCCAATGCCTCCATACGTCAGACAAGCTCTATACAAAGGGAACATTTACACTTTTTTATACAAACTTTAACTTTCTTCACTAAGAAAAAATCCCTGTAAGATATGAAACATTAATCACCTAAAGGTGCACATTCAACATTTTGCGCATAACTCCACATGTACTAACGCAAGATCACCATCAATGGGAGAGTGGCACCCGTATGTGTAATGACAGCTGTATATAGAGCATTTTCTTACGTAGTATGGTGTAATTTTTTCTAATCTGATTTCCTTCTACACATAATGTGATGATTTATGGCTGGATTCTTCCACACGTCACTAATGTCTAAAAATAACCAGCAATTACAGCAGCCTCCACCCTGGTGACAAGACGGCATTACTGCTATCTGACACCGTTCACAGAGACGTACCTATACGCTTCCCATGCCTTCCTAGGACATGAATTGCCATAAGCCTCAATATTTATTAATAAACATATAAGGGCTGGGACGAAGTATAAAAAAAAACCCAGTCATTTTGCACCTGTACAGCCCATAATGCAATGCAAGGGGGGGCAAACAGATTTATATTTTTACATGCCGGGTAAATACTGGCTGCTTTATTCTTATGCTGGGAACCACACTGGCCGATATATCGTTCATGCAGCCGACAATCTATATATCGCCCCAGCCATCGGCCAGTGTGTACAAGTTATATCTGTGCACGACGTCGCTCACAGGTAATGGCGTCAGCTGCGCATCACTGTGGATGCGATGTATATCTTTCATTTGCCAGTGTGCACAGATGACTGACCGACCCACATGCCGGTCGCAGGAACCGCGATCGAGCAGCTCCGCCTCCCGGCGCTCTGCTTGGCCGTAAGTACTGAAAGACGGGGGCGTGCCGCGAGGCCATGCCTCCGTGACTCGCAGCACATCCCTGTGAGGCGAGGTCATGTCACCTTGAGACAAGACAACGCCCCTTTTACAGGCACGCGCCTTCAGTGTGCGCACAGGGGGAAAGCCAGGGCTGCTTAGTCTGTCCCTGAAACCTAGTGTGTACCCGCAATTTAGATTTGACCTAAGACACATAGCACATCTGCCCCCCTGCAATGCAACTGGATTTTGCAGTTACTTTTTTGCATTGTTCTCAAATCAGAAACAACCTCTGTAAAATGTGTCCCCTTTGCTACCATCGGTGATATTTTGTGAGTTGTCAGAATGTAGCCATTGTCTGCTTCATCCCTGACAGTGACAGACTAGATTAGGAGCCTTATTGGCTTTGGCCCAGACCTTTCCCACTGATAAAAGACCAAGGGCCTGATTCCC
This sequence comes from Taudactylus pleione, assembly GCA_031769625.1. Classification (NCBI taxonomy): domain Eukaryota; kingdom Metazoa; phylum Chordata; class Amphibia; order Anura; family Myobatrachidae; genus Taudactylus; species Taudactylus pleione. Next base: position 1,466,198 of record JAUIMM010000596.1, on the reverse strand, counting down.
TATGGATCGCAACTGCATATGCAATAGCGATTATGTACGTAGTTCAACTGCGATAGTATGCTAATCCATTGTGATCGCTATCCCGTGTACTGAGCATACATACATAATTTTTATCAAGACTGCAAAACCATCGGTAACATGGAGTACCACCAAAGCCTCACGCAGGGCCATAACTAGGGTGGTGTGACCAGGGCCATGGCACAGGGCACCGCAGGGCAGGGGGCGCTGTTTGGGCATGTCAATTTCCTGTTTATTATCATTCTCACTTGTAGCTTCCTCTTCTTTTATCCCCAGCATCTCTTGGCCTCCCCTATCTCTTCCCTGGCCTTTCCCCATGAGGCCATGGCCCTCTCTCAGGTGCGCTATATTATGTCCCTATTTATCCCCAGCATCTCTTGGCCTCCCCTATCTCTTCCCTGGCCCTTCCCCATGAGGCCATGGCCCTCTCTCAGGTGCACTATATTATGTCTCTATTTATCCCCAGCATCTCCTGGCCTCTCCTATCTCTTCCCTGGCCCTTCCCCATGAGGCCATGGCCCTCTCTCAGGTGCACTATATTATGTCCCTGTTTATCCCCAGCATCTCCTGGCCTCCCCTATCTCTTCCCTGGCCCTTCCCCATGAGGCCATGGCCCTCTCTCAGGTGCACTATATTATGTCCCTATTTATCCCCAGCATCTCCTGGCCTCTCCTATCTCTTCCCTGGCCCTTCCCCATGAGGCCATGGCCCTCTCTCAGGTGCACTATATTATGTCCCTAATTATCCCCAGCATATCCTGGCCTCCCCTATCTCTTCCCTGGCCCTTCCCCATGAGGCCATGGCCCTCTCTCAGGTGCACTATATTATGTCCCTATTTATCCCCAGCATCTCCTGGCCTCTCCTATCTCTTCCCTGGCCCTTCCCCATGAGGCCATGGCCCTCTCTCAGGTGCGCTATATTATGTCCCTAATTATCCCCAGCATATCCTGGCCTCTCCTATCTCTTCCCTGGCCCGTCTCCATGAGGCCATGGCCCTCTCTCAGGTGCGCTATATTATGTCCCTATTTATCCCCAGCATCTCCTGGCCTCTCCTATCTCTTCCCTGGCCCTTCTCCATGAGGCCATGGCCCTCTCTCAGGTGCGCTATATTATGTCCCTATTTATCCCCAGCATCTCCTGGCCTCCCCTATCTCTTCCCTGGCCCTTCCCCATGAGGCCATGGCCCTCTCTCAGGTGCGCTATATTATGTCCCTATTTATCCCCAGCATCTCCTGGCCTCCCCTATCTCTTCCCTGGCCCTTCCCCATGAGGCCATGGCCCTCTCTCAGGTGCGCTATATTATGTCCCTATTTATCCCCAGCATCTCCTGGCCTCCCCTATCTCTCCCCTGGCCCTTCCCCATGAGGCCATGGCCCTCTCTCAGGTGCGCTATATTATGTCCCTATTTATCCCCAGCATCTCCTGGCCTCCCCTATATCTTCCCTGGCCCTTCCCCATGAGGCCATGGCCCTCTCTCAGGTGCACTATATTATGTCCCTATTTATCCCCAGCATCTCCTGACCTCCCCTATATCTTCCCTGGCCCTTCCCCATGAGGCCTTGGCCCTCTCTCAGGTGCACTATATTATGTCCCTATTTATCCCCAGCATCTCCTGGCCTCCTCTATCTCTTCCCTGGCCCTTCCCCATGAGGCCATGGCCCTCTCTCAGGTGCACTATATTATGTCCCTATTTATCCCCAGCATCTCCTAGCCTCTCCTATCTCTTCCCTGGCCCTTCCCCAGGAGGCCATGGCCCTCTCTCAGGTGCACTATATTATGTCCCTATTTATCCCCAGCATCTCCTGGCCTCCCCTATCTCTTCCCTGGCCCTTCCCCGTGAAGCCATGGTCCTCTCTCAGGTGCACTATATTATGTCCCTATTTATCCCCAGCATCACCTAGCCTCTCCTATCTCTTCCGTCGCCCTTCCCCATGAGGCCATGGCCCTCTCTCAGGTGCACTATATTATGTCCCTATCCCCAGCACCTCCTGGCCTCCCCTATCTCTTCCCTGGCCCTTCCCCATGAGGCCATGGCCCTCTCTCAGGTGCACTATATTATGGCCCTATTTATCCCCAGCATCTCCTGGCCTCCCCTATCTCTTCCCTGGCCCTTCCCCATGAGGCCATGGCCCTCTCTCAGGTGCACTATATTATGGCCCTATTTATCCCCAGCATCTCCTGGCCTCTCCTATCTCTTCCCGGGCCCTTCCCCATGAGGCCATGGCCCTCTCTCAGGTGCACTATATTATGTCCCTATTTATCCCCAGCATCTCCTGGTCTCCTCTATCTCTTCCCTGGCCCTTCCCCATGAGGCCATGGCCCTCTCTCAGGTGCACTATATTATGTCCCTATTTATCCCCAGCATCTCCTGGCCTCCTCTATCTCTTCCCTGGCCCTTCCCCATGAGGCCATGGCCCTCTCTCAGGTGCACTATATTATGTCCCTATTTATCCCCAGCATCTCCTAGCCTCTCCTATCTCTTCCCTGGCCCTTCCCCAGGAGGCCATGGCCCTCTCTCAGGTGCACTATATTATGTCCCTATTTATCCCCAGCATCTCCTGGCCTCCCCTATCTCTTCCCTGGCCCTTCCCCGTGAAGCCATGGTCCTCTCTCAGGTGCACTATATTATGTCCCTATATATCCCCAGCATCACCTAGCCTCTCCTATCTCTTCCATCGCCCTTCCCCATGAGGCCATGGCCCTCTCTCAGGTGCACTATATTATGTCCCTATCCCCAGCACCTCCTGGCCTCCCCTATCTCTTCCCTGGCCCTTCCCCATGAGGCCATGGCCCTCTCTCAGGTGCACTATATTATGGCCCTATTTATCCCCAGCATCTCCTGGCCTCCCCTATCTCTTCCCTGGCCCTTCCCCATGAGGCCATGGCCCTCTCTCAGGTGCACTATATTATGTCCCTATTTATCCCCAGCATCTCCTGGCCTCTCCTATCTCTTCCCGGGCCCTTCCCCATGAGGCCATGGCCCTCTCTCAGGTGCACTATATTATGTCCCTATTTATCCCCAGCATCTCCTGGTCTCCTCTATCTCTTCCCTGGCCCTTCCCCATGAGGCCATGGCCCTCTCTCAGGTGCACTATATTATGTCCCTATTTATCCCCAGCATCTCCTGGCCTCCCCTATATCTTCCCTGGCCCTTCCCCATGAGGCCATGGCCCTCTCTCAGGTGTACTATATTATGTCCCTATTTATCCCCAGCATCTCCTGGTCTCTCTTATCTCTTTTCTGGCCCTTCCCCAGGTGCACTATCTCATGTCCCTATTTAAAAAATGGGGTTGTGGGGGGGGTCCCATAAATTCTAGTTACTGCTCTGGCCTCACGTACACTTGTACAAAGCTCTGACCTGACTCAGGAATCACTATCAATGCACGCTATGTGTCCTCAGGCTGTGGCTAATTTATGCACGCCCCTGCAATGGCGTGCGAATGCACTGGCACGTCTTCATTTCTCAGACCACCCCCCCTTCACCTCCCACAAATGACACTTCCTGCCAATCACTCTGCGATGGATCTGCATAGTCACTGCGATCGCAGTCCTGTTCTCAACGGCCGGTTTACGCACTGCGATGCATGCGCAGAACGCAACAATCACCCGATTGCGTGCGTAATCGCAGTTGCGTACGGTAGTGAATCAAGCCCCAAGCTCGCAGTATGACGCTGACTATTTACGATGATACATTGAGGGGTAATAAGTAAGTACAGTATAGGGGCCTGTGGTTATATCGCCACTCTTGGCCAATGATGGCTGTTACTGTATACTAAGCTTGGATCTAGATTAGCCCGGGACCCTAACCTCTCACATGACGTGCATCGGCAGTGTCGGCACAACGGAGCCCTGCTTCGGCACTGCCTTCTGCTCCTAAGACTGGGAGTGTGGTGCAGGGCTGTCTATCACAGACAAGCGAGCATCAGATGTTACCAGCTGCTCCTCCATATCAGCGCCCAGTGCCCAGTGCAGGGAAGTCCCTGATCCTAGCGGCATTATGTTGATCATTCAATGTCTTGGGTGCCCCCTAAATACTGGTTCCCTAAGTATCACCTTTAGTTGTCTAATGGTAGCATTGGCCCTGGAGACGACCTGATTCATGTTAGGTCTTGGACTCGGGTCCTGGAGGTTTCAGTGAATTGTCACCTGTAGACGTGAGGTGGGGTCTGTATTTGAGCTTATTTCACTACAACAAACTCTCTTCTTACTGATCCCTCTTCCTGTAATTGCTGCTCCCTACAGTCTGTTCTGTAAGGCCCTGAGTCCTATATATGGTGCTCAGAGCTGGAGGGGACCTAAACCAGGCATCTGCCCCAGAATAGAGTCTCACAGAGGGGGGTGCTGCTTACACACATCTTACAGAGGTAACAAGGTCTTCCATGCTCCAAGGCGGAAATCTTATATACACATTTAGGGGCCCATTTATCATTAAATATTTGTGGCATATCCCCTGGAAACACCCGTTTTGGGGGGATAGCCGCAAATATTAAGTATTCCCTAAATGTACTATCGGAGATACCGACTGCGATCCCTCCATATCTGCTGCGATCCTACCAGCCCTCATTGGTTGGGGGATGCGAAGTTGACGGATTTACCAAGCTCTGGAATGTGAAGCCCCTGCAGCCAATGCCATTTAAAGGTGGCATTGTGCCACTGTAGTCTATGGGCGCCACGCTGCAAAACTAACCAGGAGAGAGAACCCTCCCCAGCAATGGCTGCCGCACATGTGTGAAAGCCCCTGTCCCTACAAGTGCAATTAAGTGCATTCCGGCGCTAATATTGCATACTGCAGTGTGAACATGGGCGCTAATATCGTGTCCAGGTGGCATGGATTATGCAATTATTGATAAATGAGCCCATTAATGTCAGCTCTCTAGATCCCATTGCAGGAGAGCAGTTTTAGAACCGTATTGATCTCTTAATAGCGATAAAGTATCTCCAGGTCGGCTTGTAATTAATACTAGGTGTGGCCAGGACACCGCTGTGACGTACTGAGGGATAAATACATCCTCACAGTGTGTAATACTGATTATAATAACTAGTATCCATAAAGTGGTCCGGGTCCCCCGCCGACTGCCCTGTGAGATGTGGATAAATGCCGTCCCTGCTGACTAATCTCCTGTGTAATCATTATTATACTTTATTTATTTGGCGCCACAAGGGTTCCGCAGCGCCTCACACAGTACATGTAGACAAGAAGCCAGTGACTTACAGTACAGTACAATACAGGATAAGGACATGGTTTATACACATTGCTGCATTAGTGATTATTTATAACACTGGTGCCCTAGTGGGGAGTTAGCAGTAAATGATAGCATAAGTAAGGGAAGGAGACGCACAAGAGGGTAGAGGGCCCTGCTCGTGAGAGCTTACATTCTAAAGGGGAGGTGCAGATAGAGAGAGGTGACACAGATGGGTGAGATAATGAGGAAGGAGCATCATCTATAGCAGGGGTCTCCAACCTGTAGCTCATGAGCTACCGGTAGCCCGTGGTCATAATTTTGGTAGCTCACCTATCTGCAGTACTGCTGAGTCAACTAGGAGGAAGTGACCTCTGAAGTGTCCTCCCCCGTGGCATCGACGCCATGGGTGGAGCCACAGAGAAGCACGTCAAGTGATTTCCACAGCCTCTACAGCAATCACCTTATGTGCTTCCCCGTGGTTCAACCCACCGCGTCTACACTATGGCGGAGCGAGTGACTCCCACCCAGCCCTGCCGGAGAATCACACTGCGGCCCTGCCTGTATCTTTTGCTCCTATACTGCGCATAGCTCCTTGCAGCCGGTAATTACAGTGAAATGTGCCTGTGCTTACATTTCATTTATAATCTACAACAATATCACGGTAATAATTAAATGTATTTTTCATTTTTATTAAATTACCTTCAATTGTTCGGTTATTTATTAGCCAATTTTATTTTTCTACAATTTTAGTAGCTCTTCAGGAGGTTTCATGTTTCTAAAGTCGCTCAGAGCTCAGTTAACATTGGAGACCCCTGATGTATAGTAACCTGTCATTGTACTCTGTGGGCCTGATTCAGACATGTATGGTTACACAATGGTCAGCGTACATCTCCGATAGTTTAGTGTCTGGGTCCTGCAATCTCACTCACAGACACCCCCCCCCTCCTGCCGCTCGCCGCGGTGTTTGGGGATGGAGTAGGGGCAATCCTGGGCAGCATGCCAGTTTTCCAGGATGGCCGAAGCCAGGGTCTGTGTTCATGGACGCTAACCCTGGCCTCGTAGGTGACCAGGGCCTGGCCCTCACTTGCCTACACTCCGGGAATGGTGGGGAGGCTCCCGAGAATCGGGAGGTGCTCCGACCACCTGGAAAAGTGGGCAAGTAGTCTCCCGCACCTCCATCCATCTCCGGCACACCCCCCCTCCAAATCCCCCGCAGCCCCCCTTTCACTTGATCGCAACCCCCCCCAAGGCCACCCACATTCTATATATTCTACAAGTGGGGGGGTCCGGTGGTCTGATGATGTGATTCGCGGTGAATTGCATCATCGTAGCCCCGCCCCTGCTATACAATGTCTGTACAGGGCTATGATGACATGATCATGCCACCACACCCCCTGAACCGCCAATTTTCTGGACCACCATGCCCCCTGAACCGCCCACTTTGCCCCCTCTGCCGGAGGGGGGGCAGCAAGGTAGGCAAGTATGACCTGGTCAGGCTGGGGCAACCATCGGTCAAGATGGTTGTGATGGTGACCCCAGGCCGTGACCTCGGCCGCAGAGGTGGGATCGCAGATGCAGTAACGAGGTGACTGTCTCCTACAGGCACCTGCTGCGGCTGCAGGAGCATCTGAGCTGGACGGGATTGCACAGGCGCTTGTGTGACGCTTGTGGCTCTGCAGTTCTGTCCATCTCTGTATCTGCTATTCCAGGCCCGGCCAACCTGTGGCTCGCCAGCTGTTGTGAAACTACAAGTCCCAGTATGCCCTGCCAAAGTTTTAGCATTCACTAATAGCAAAGCTGTGGCAGGGAATGCTGGGACTTGTAGTTGGAGAACCACAAGTGGGCCAGGGCTGCAGTGACTTTGCTAAATTGTAAATGGTCTCGTTCTTCTTTCCCATTTTGGTGGTCTCCCGGATATACTGTACCTCCTAAAGTCATCCTATTTCTACAGGGATGTCAGTGATCTGTGGCTGATGCCCCCAGCGCACACTTCCTAACTGGCCCCATTTATTGACTCTGTACCCATTGGGGCGGAAGGTTGGGAGGTGTATCCTGTTTGCAGCGGCTTTATGTAGCTCAGAAGCAGTGATTGGGTGCTGCCCAAAACCTGCCCCCCCCACATATATAGCACAAATGGGCGGTCTGGGGGAGGTCCGATGACGCGATTTATGGTGAATCGCAGCATCGTTGCCCTGTCCCTGATATCCAATACCTGTTTTATCTTATGGGAGGAGAAGGGTATGGAAGCGCTGATCTCCCCATTGGGTATGACCCTGCCCTCTTCATACTAATGGGTCTATTTATTAAATGGTGATAATCTCTGCATGTGAATCGGAGGTCCCCACAATGACAATGTTTGCGCAATTGAGCTTTTATTTATTTTTTTATTTGCACTATAACACCTACGTTCCACTGAGTGAACGCGAAGTCCGTTAAAAGGCGAGGCAAAACCATGGGCATTCCTGGGCGGTGACCTGACGTGAACACATAAAAAATTTAATCTCAGGGGCTTGTTATGGGAGTGTCAGGAGCAGTGGCGGCTCCAGAGGTGGGGAGCCACATCAACTGCCACCCCAAACATCGCTAGCTGGGACTCACTGGCAGTTGGTGTGGCTCCCCTAATTGAATTTTGGACTGTGCTGGAGCCACCACTGGTCAGGAGTCGGTGAACATGGCATCATTCTCAGACACAAAGCCACAGCCACAGAAGCCATGTTCATACAAATATCAGAGACACTATGCCAGCCGTAGACTGGTGCATGATGGTGTGCCGATGGTGGAATGTTCAGAAGCACTGTTGGAGTTGCACCATTCACGGGCATTGAAAGTGGGCATCTCAGTGCTTGCACAGTCTGGCGCACGCTAGTACACAAGGGGAGGCTGATGCCAGCATTTGCATATTATCGTCGCTGCAACGCCACAGAAAATCGCAATCGTGGTTGTAATAGCATCCATTTCTAAATCCTGCCCCGTCTCTGATGTTGATCGACAGCTCTCCCCGTTTTGTAGGCGGGTAGGGGGGGTGGCTGGACAAATGGGGGCGTTCCTGAAGGAACGCCTGCTGTTTGTGGGCGGCCCTACTGACATCACTCGTCTATTAGAGCAGGGAGTCCATTTGGGCATGCGAGACATGAGACCCTACCACAAGGGTCTCCTCACAAGCCCGATAATCGCGACCATCACCTGGCCGCCCGCTAAAGCTGTGGGTGGTCACCCACACCTTAGTGAGCGGCCTGGAGGCCGGGGATAAAAAAAACGTCCCGCCCTGATTCAGGGCCTAAGTTCAAATAGTTTTCATGTCTGCGCAGCATAATTTCATCCAATCAGTTTAGTAGATACACAGTGACCATGCGGTGCGAGCAAGGCCCTCATACCTGTGTCTGTCTTTTATTACCTACTCTCCTTTTATTATTTATTTGTTCACAATTATTGTAACCTGCTCTATAAGTAGCTGTAAATAAATAATACATTTCACCGACTCCCCGGTATAAATTGGGGCCTGCTGAGTAAGATGTCTGACACGTATAATAAGCGGTGTGATATTTACCATGTAAGTACCGGGAGGCCGCCATACACTACATATGCACAGGGCGCCAGACACTATATATAGATAGGGCGCCAGACACTATATATAGACAGGGCGCCAGACACTATATATACACAGGGCGCCAGACACTATATATACACAGGGCGCCAGACACTATATATACACAGGGCGCCAGACACTATATATAGATAGGGCGCCAGACACTATATATAGACAGGGCGCCAGACACTATATATACACAGGGCGCCAGACACTATATATACACAGGGCGCCAGACACTATATATAGACAGGGCGCCAGACACTATATATACACAGGGCGCCAGACACTATATATACACAGGGCGCCAGACACTATATATACACAGGGCGCCAGACACTATATATAGACAGGGCGCCAGACACTATATATAGACAGGGCGCCAGACACTATATATAGACAGGGCGCCAGACACTATATATAGACAGGGCACCAGACACTATATATAGACAGGGCGCCAGACACTATATATAGACAGGGCGCCAGACACTATATATAGACAGGGCGCCAGACACTATATATAGACAGGGCGCCAGACACTACATATGCACAGGGCGCCAGACACTATATATACACAGGGCGCCAGACACTATATATACACAGGGCACCAGACACTATATATACACAGGGCGCCAGACACTATATATACACAGGGCGCCAGACACTATATATAGACAGGGCGCCAGACACTATATAATATAGACAGGGCGCCAGACACTATATATACACAGGGCGCCAGACACTATATATACACAGGGCGCCAGACACTATATATAGACAGGGCGCCAGACACTATATATAGACAGGGCGCCAGACACTATATAATATAGACAGGGCGCCAGACACTATATATAGACAGGGCGCCAGACACTATATATACACAGGGCGCCAGACACTATATATAGACAGGGCGCCAGACACTATATATAGACAGGGCGCCAGACACTATATATACACAGGGCGCCAGACACTATATAATATACACAGGGCGCCAGACACTATATATAGACAGGGCGCCAGACACTATATATAGACAGGGCGCCAGACACTATATATACACAGGGCGCCAGACACTATATAATATAGACAGGGCGCCAGACACTATATATACACAGGGCGCCAGACACTATATATACACAGGGCGCCAGACACTATATAATATAGACAGGGCGCCAGACACTATATATACACAGGGCGCCAGACACTATATATAGACAGGGCGCCAGACACTATATATAGACAGGGCGCCAGACACTATATATACACATGGCGCCAGACACTATATATACACAGGGCGCCAGACACTATATATAGACAGGGCGCCAGACACTACATATGCACAGGGCGCCAGACACTATATATAGACAGGGCGCCAGACACTATATATAGACAGGGCGCCAGACACTATATATACACAGGGCGCCAGACACTATATAATATAGACAGGGCGCCAGACGCTATATATAGATAGGGCGCCAGACACTATATATAGATAGGGCGCCAGACACTATATATACACAGGGCGCCAGACACTATATATAGACAGGGCGCCAGACACTATATATAGATAGGGCGCCAGACACTATATATAGATAGGGCGCCAGACACTATATATAGACAGGGCGCAAGACACTATATATACACGGGGCGCCAGACACTATATATACACGGGGCGCCAGACACTATATATACACAGGGCGCCAGACACTATATATAGATAGGGCGCCAGACACTATATATAGATAGGGCGCCAGACACTATATATAGACAGGGCGCCAGACACTATATATACACTGGGCGCCAGACACTATATATAGATAGGGCGCCAGACACTATATATAGACAGGGCGCCAGACACTATATATAGACAGGGCGCCAGACACTATATATACACAGGGTGGCAGGATGGTGTCTGAGAAGTGATTGTCTCCATATTTATACAGCACTTGGTGTGGGTGTATATTATCAGGGTGGCTCAACAACATTATTATCACCATTGTAGGCAGCAGAACAGTATCATGGTGCTTTGTGCCCCATAGGCGCTGTTCTGATGAGGTCGCTCTCTCATTAGGGCCCCCATTTATTAATGATCACATTTGCAATGCAATCAGGGCATGTCCGTACCGACCGTAACCACGCTGCAAATTGCGAGCACAATGGCCGGATGTATCATCCGGGACATGCAGAGACATGGGCTCCGAGAGAGCTGCCGGCCAGTGTCGGGGCTACATGCGCAGTCCCGGTGACTGGCGGCCATTGCTGGGGGAGGGTGGTAGGCCGTACTGCGGCTAACTCTGTCTTCAGATGACATTAGCTGTGGGCCCCCCCTCCACCTGATCGCAATCCCCCTGTTGCCCCCCCCCCCCACATATAGAGCACAAATGGGCGGTCTGGGGGAGGTCCGATGACGCGATTTATGGTGAACCGCAGCATCGTAGCCCTGCCCCTGATATCCAATGCCTGTTTTATCTGTACTGTATAGCGGGCACAGGGCCACGATGATATGATTGTACCGTCACACCCCTGAACCACCCACTTTCTGGACCACCACACCCCGTCTCTGCCATCCTGGCTGCCCCCTCCCAGAGTAGGGGCAGCAAAGTAGGCCTGTATGACCTGGTCAGGCCGGGGCGACCATCAGTTGAGATGGTTGTGATGGCAACCCCTGTCTGACCAGTATCTGGATGCATCGTATTCCGGATGTTGGTAAATGTGGCATACAAACCTGTAGTAACCTATGGAGATGCGTCTCCCTGTGGGAATGGAGGGATCACAACAGGTATCTGAGATATCTGCTGCAGTTCCCTCCTTGATATATCCGGGGGAAACTTAATATTTTAGGTAAAAACCCAAAAACGGGTGTGTTGGGGGATTTTACCTCAAATATTGAATGATAAATGTTCCCCTAGGCCCCTCTGCAGAGCACTCATTGCGCTGAGTGATGAAGTTCTGCACAATAAGGGAACTGGTGTATTGTACTCAGCGCTCCTACAGATAGGAGAGATGCCTCCATGCCCAATTATTGTGCGTTACTGCAGTCACTGGGCACAGAGGGTACTGGTGTATTGTACTCAGTGCTCCTACAGATAGGAGAGATGCCTCCATGAAAATTACTGTGCATTACTACAGTCACTGGGTGCAGAGGGAACTGGTGTATTGTACTCAGCGCTCCTACAGATAGGAGAGATGTCTCCATGCCCAATTATTGTGTGTTACTACAGTCACTGGGCACAGAGGGAACTGGTGTATTGTACTCAGTGCTCCTACAGATAGGAGATGCCTCCATGCCCAATTATTGTGTGTTACTACAGTCACTGGGGTCAGAGGGAACTGGTGTATTGTACTCAGTGCTCCAACAGATAGGAGAGATGCCTCCATGCCCAATTATTGTGCATTACTACAGTCACTGGGGTCAGAGGGAACTGGTGTATTGTACTCAGCACTCCTACAGATAGGAGAGATGTCTCCATGCCCAATTATTGTGTGTTACTACAGTCACTGGCACAGAGGGTACTGGTGTATTGTACTCAGAGTTCCTACAGATAGGAGAGATGTCTCCATGCCCAATTATTGTGCGTTACTACAGTCACTGGGGGCAGAGGGAACTGGTGTATTGTACTCAGCGCTCCTACAGATAGGAGAGATGTCTCCATGCCCAATTATTGTGCGTTACTACAGTCACTGGGCACGGAGGGAACTGGTGTATTGTACTCAGCGCTCCTACAGATAGGAGAGAGGTCTCCATGCCCAATTATTGTGCGTTACTACAGTCACTGGGCGCAGAGGGAACTGGTGTATTGTACTCAGCGCTCCTACAGATAGGAGAGAGGTCTCCATGCCCAATTATTGTGCGTTACTACAGTCACTGGGCGCAGAGGGAACTGGTGTATTGTACTCAGCGCTCCTACAGATAGGAGAGAGGTCTCCATGCCCAATTATTGTGCGTTACTACAGTCACTGGGCGCAGAGGGAACTGGTGTATTGTACTCAGCGCTCCTACAGATAGGAGAGATGCCTCCATGCCAATTATTGTGTGTTACTACAGTCGCTGGGTGCAGAGGGAACTGGTGTATTGTACTCAGCACTCCTACAGATAGGAGAGAGGTCTCCATGCCCAATTATTGTGCATTACTACCGTCACTGGGCGCAGAGAGGGTATACAATTGGGTAGCTGGCTATAGCAGCAGTAGTGAGGTGACAGCAGTAGCAGAGTAGTGAGGTGAGGGCAGTAGCAGAGTAGTGAGGTGAGGGCAGTAGTGAGGTGAGGGCAGTAGCAGAGTAGTGAGGTGAGGGCAGTAGCAGAGTAGTGAGGTGAGGGCAGTAGCAGAGTAGTAAGGTGAGGGCAGTAGCAGAGTAGTGAGGTGAGGGCAGTAGTGAGGTGAGGGCAGTAGCAGAGTAGTGAGATGAGGGCAGTAGCAGAGTAGTGAGGTGAGGGCCGTAGCAGAGTAGTGAGGTGACGGCAATATCAGAGTTGTGAGGTGAGGGCAGTAGCAGAGTAGTGAGGTGACAGGAGTTGTGAGGTGAGGGCAGTAGCAGAGTAGTGAGGTGAGGATAGTAGCAGAGTAGTGAGGTGACAGCAGTAGCAGAGTAGTGAGGTGAGGGCAGTAGTGAGGTGACAGCAGTAGTGAGGTGACGGCAGTAGCAGAGTAGTGAGGTGACGGCAGTAGCAGAGTAGTGAGGTGAGGGCAGTAGCAGAGTAGTGAGGTGAGGGCAGTAGCAGAGTAGTGAGGTGAGGGCAGTAGTGAGGTGAGGGCAGTAGCAGAGTAGTGAGGTGAGGGCAGTAGCAGAGTAGTGAGGTGAGGGCAGTAGCAGAGTAGTGAGGTGAGGGCAGTAGCAGAGTAGTGAGGTGAGGGCAGTAGCAGAGTAGTGAGGTGAGGGCAGTAGCAGAGTAGTGAGGTGACGGCAGTATCAGAGTTGTGAGGTGAGGGCCGTTGCAGAGAAGTGAGGTGACGGCAGTTGTGAGGTGAGGGCAGTAGCAGAGAAGTGAGGTGAGGGCAGTAGCAGAGTAGTGAGGTGAGGGCAGTAGCAGAGTAGTGAGGTGACGGCAGTATCAGAGTTGTGAGGTGAGGGCAGTAGCAGAGTAGTGAGGTGACAGCAGTTGTGAGGTGAGGGCAGTAGCAGAGTAGTGAGGTGAGGGCAGTAGCAGAGTTGTGAGGTGAGGGCAGTAGCAGAGTAGTGAGGTGACAGCAGTTGTGAGGTGAGGGCAGTAGCAGAGTAGTGAGGTGAGGGCAGTAGCAGAGTAGTGAGGTGAGGGCAGTAGCAGAGTAGTGAGGTGACAGCAGTAGTGAGGTGAGAGCAGTAGAAGAGAAGTGAGGTGACAGCAGTAGCAGAGTAGTGAGGTGAGGGCTGTAGTGAGGTGACAGCAGTAGCAGAGTAGTGAGGTGACAGCAGTAGCAGAGTAGTGAGGTGACAGCATTATTGAGGTGAGAGCAGTAGCAAAGTAGTGAGGTGAGGGCAGTAGTGAGGTGACAGCAGTAGTGAGGTGAGAGCAGTAGCAGAGTAGTGAGGTGAGGGCAGTAGTGAGGTGACAGCAGTAGCAGAGTAGTGAGGTGACAGCAGTAGTGAGGTGAGAGCAGTAGCAGAGTAGTGAGGTGAGGGCAGTAGCAGAGTAGTGAGGTGACAGCAGTAGTGAGGTGAGAGCAGTAGCAGAGTAGTGAGGTGACAGCAGTAGCAGAGTAGTGAGGTGACAGCAGTAGTGAGGTGAGGGCAGTAGCAGAGTAGTGAGGTGAGGGCAGTAGTGAGGTGACAGCAGTAGTGAGGTGAGGGCAGTAGCAGAGTAGTGAGGTGAGGGCAGTAGCAGAGTAGTGAGGTGAGGGCAGTAGCAGAGTAGTGAGGTGAGAGCAGTAGCAGAGTAGTGAGGTGAGGATAGTAGAAGAGTAGTGAGATGACAGCAGTAGTGAGGTGAGGGCAGTAGCAGAGTAGTGAGGTGAGGGCAGTAGTGAGGTGATGGCAGTATCAGAGTAGTGAGGTGAGGGCAGTAGTGAGGTGATGGCAGTAGCAGAGTAGTGAGGTGAGGGCAGTAGCAGAGTAGTGAAGTGAGGGCAGTAGTGAGGTGATGGCAGTAGCAGAGTAGTGAGGTGAGGGCAGTAGCAGAGTAGTGAGGTGAGGGCAGTAGCAGAGTAGTGAGGTGAGGGCAGTAGCAGAGTAGTGAGGTGAGGGCAGTAGCAGAGTAGTGAGGTGACGGCAGTAGCAGAGTAGTGAGGTGACGGCAGTAGCAGAGTAGTGAGGTGAGGGCAGTAGTGAGGTGAGGGCAGTAGCAGAGTAGTGAGGTGAGGGCAGTAGCAGAGTAGTGAGGTGAGGGCAGTAGCAGAGTAGTGAGGTGAGGGCAGTAGCAGAGTAGTGAAGTGAGGGCAGTAGTGAGGTGATGGCAGTAGCAGAGTAGTGAGGTGACGGCAGTAGCAGAGTAGTGAGGTGACGGCAGTAGCAGAGTAGTGAGGTGAGGGCAGTAGCAGAGTAGTGAGGTGAGGGCAGTAGCAGAGTAGTGAGGTGAGGGCAGTAGTGAGGTGAGGGCAGTAGCAGAGTAGTGAGGTGAGGGCAGTAGCAGAGTAGTGAGGTGAGGGCAGTAGCAGAGTAGTGAGGTGAGGGCAGTAGCAGAGTAGTGAGGTGAGGGCAGTAGCAGAGTAGTGAGGTGAGGGCAGTAGCAGAGTAGTGAGGTGACGGCAGTATCAGAGTTGTGAGGTGAGGGCCGTTGCAGAGAAGTGAGGTGACGGCAGTTGTGAGGTGAGGGCAGTAGCAGAGAAGTGAGGTGAGGGCAGTAGCAGAGTAGTGAGGTGAGGGCAGTAGCAGAGTAGTGAGGTGACGGCAGTATCAGAGTTGTGAGGTGAGGGCAGTAGCAGAGTAGTGAGGTGACAGCAGTTGTGAGGTGAGGGCAGTAGCAGAGTAGTGAGGTGAGGGCAGTAGCAGAGTTGTGAGGTGAGGGCAGTAGCAGAGTAGTGAGGTGACAGCAGTTGTGAGGTGAGGGCAGTAGCAGAGTAGTGAGGTGAGGGCAGTAGCAGAGTAGTGAGGTGAGGGCAGTAGCAGAGTAGTGAGGTGACAGCAGTAGTGAGGTGAGAGCAGTAGAAGAGAAGTGAGGTGACAGCAGTAGCAGAGTAGTGAGGTGAGGGCTGTAGTGAGGTGACAGCAGTAGCAGAGTAGTGAGGTGACAGCAGTAGCAGAGTAGTGAGGTGACAGCATTATTGAGGTGAGAGCAGTAGCAAAGTAGTGAGGTGAGGGCAGTAGTGAGGTGACAGCAGTAGTGAGGTGAGAGCAGTAGCAGAGTAGTGAGGTGAGGGCAGTAGTGAGGTGACAGCAGTAGCAGAGTAGTGAGGTGACAGCAGTAGTGAGGTGAGAGCAGTAGCAGAGTAGTGAGGTGAGGGCAGTAGCAGAGTAGTGAGGTGACAGCAGTAGTGAGGTGAGAGCAGTAGCAGAGTAGTGAGGTGACAGCAGTAGCAGAGTAGTGAGGTGACAGCAGTAGTGAGGTGAGGGCAGTAGCAGAGTAGTGAGGTGAGGGCAGTAGTGAGGTGACAGCAGTAGTGAGGTGAGGGCAGTAGCAGAGTAGTGAGGTGAGGGCAGTAGCAGAGTAGTGAGGTGAGGGCAGTAGCAGAGTAGTGAGGTGAGAGCAGTAGCAGAGTAGTGAGGTGAGGATAGTAGAAGAGTAGTGAGATGACAGCAGTAGTGAGGTGAGGGCAGTAGCAGAGTAGTGAGGTGAGGGCAGTAGTGAGGTGATGGCAGTATCAGAGTAGTGAGGTGAGGGCAGTAGTGAGGTGATGGCAGTAGCAGAGTAGTGAGGTGAGGGCAGTAGCAGAGTAGTGAAGTGAGGGCAGTAGTGAGGTGATGGCAGTAGCAGAGTAGTGAGGTGAGGGCAGTAGCAGAGTAGTGAGGTGAGGGCAGTAGCAGAGTAGTGAGGTGAGGACAGTAGCAGAGTAGTGAGGTGACAGCAGTAGTGAGGTGAGAGCAGTAGCAGAGTAGTGAGGTGACAGCAGTAGCAGAGTAGTGAGGTGACAGCAGTACTGAGGTGAGGGCAGTAGCAGAGTAGTGAGGTGACAGCAGTAGTGAGGTGAGAGCAGTAGCAGAGTAGTGAGGTGACAGCAGTAGCAGAGTAGTGAGGTGACAGCAGTAGTGAGGTGAGGGCAGTAGCAGAGTAGTGAGGTGAGGGCAGAAGTGAGGTGAGGGCAGTAGCCGAGTAGTGAGGTGAGGGCAGTAGTGAGGTGAGGGCAGTAGTGAGGTGACAGCAGTAGCAGAGTAGTGAGGTGAGGGCAGTAGCAGAGTAGTGAGGTGACAGCAGTTGTGAGGTGAGAGCAGTAGCAGAGTAGTGAGGTGATGGCAGTAGTGAGGTGACAGCAGTAGCAGAGTAGTGAGGTGACAGCAGTAGCAGAGTAGTGAGGTGAGGGCAGTAGCAGAGTAGTGAGGTGACAGCAGTAGTGAGGTGAGAGCAGTAGCAGAGTAGTGAGGTGACAGCAGTAGTGAGGTGAGGGCAGTAGTAGAGTAGTGGGGTGACAGCAGTAGCAGAGTAGTGAGGTGACAGCAGTAATGAGGTGAGGGCAGTAGCAGAGTAGTAAGGTGAGGGCAGTAGTGAGGTGACAGCAGTAGTTAGGTGACAGCAGTAGCAGAGTAGTGAGGTGAGGACAGTAGCAGAGTAGTGAGGTGACAGCAGTAGTGAGGTGAGGGCAGGGGCAGTAGTGAGGTGACGGCAGTAGCAGAATTGGGAGGTGAGGGCAGTAGAAGAGTAGTGAGGTGAGGGCAGTAGTGAAGTGACAGCAGTAGCAGAGTTGTGAGGTGACAGCAGTAGTGAGGTGACAGCAGTAGCAGAGTAGTGAGGTGACGGCAGTAGTGAGGTGACAGCAGTAGTGAGGTGAGGGCAGTAGCAGAGTAGTGAGGTGAGGGCAGTAGCTGAGTAGTGAGGTGAGGGCAGTAGTGAGCTGACAGCAGTAGTGAGGTGACAGCAGTAGCAGAGTAGTGAGGTGAGGGCAGTAGTGAGGTGACAGCAGTAGCAGAGTAGTGAGGTGAGGGCAGTAGCAGAGTAGTGAGGTGAGGGCAGTAGTGAGGTGACAGCAGTAGTGAGGTGACAGCAGTAGCAGAGTAGTGAGGTGAGGGCAGTAGCAGAGTAGTGAGGTTAGGGCAGTAGCAGAGTAGTGAGGTGAGGGCAGTAGTGAGGGGAGGGCAGTAGCAGAGTAGTGAGGTGAGGGCAGTAGCAGAGTAGTGAGGTGAGGGCAGTAGCAGAGTAGTGAGGTGATAGCAGTAGTGAGGTGAGGGCAGTAGCAGAGTAGTGAGGTGACAGCAGTAGCAGAGTAGTGAGGTGACAGCAGTAGTGAGGTGAGGGCAGTAGCAGAGTAGTGAGGTGAGGGCAGTAGTGAGGTGAAAGCAGTAGTGAGGTGAGGGCAGTAGCAGAGTAGTGAGGTGAGGGCAGTAGCAGAGTAGTGAGGTGAGGGCAGTAGCAGAGTAGTGAGGTGAGGATAGTAGAAGAGTAGTGAGATGACAGCAGTAGTGAGGTGAGGGCAGTAGCAGAGTAGTGAGGTGAGGGCAGTAGTGAGGTGATGGCAGTATCAGAGTAGTGAGGTGAGGGCAGTAGCAGAGTAGTGAGGTGAGGGCAGTAGTGAGGTGATGGCAGTAGCAGAGTAGTGAGGTGAGGGCAGTAGCAGAGTAGTGAGGTGAGGGCAGTAGTGAGGTGACGGCAGTAGCAGAGTAGTGAGGTGACGGCAGTAGCAGAGTAGTGAGGTGAGGGCAGTAGCAGAGTAGTGAGGTGAGGACAGTAGCAGAGTAGTGAGGTGACAGCAGTAGTGAGGTGAGAGCAGTAGCAGAGTAGTGAGGTGACAGCAGTAGCAGAGTAGTGAGGTGACAGCAGTAGTGAGGTGAGGGCAGTAGCAGAGTAGTGAGGTGACAGCAGTAGTGAGTTGAGAGCAGTAGCAGAGTTGTGAGGTGACAGCAGTAGCAGAGTAGTGAGGTGACAGCAGTAGTGAGGTGAGGGCAGTAGCAGAGTAGTGAGGTGACAGCAGTTGTGAGGTGAGGGCAGTGGCAGAGTAGTGAGGTGAGGGCAGTAGCAGAGTAGTGAGGTGACAGCAGTAGTGAGGTGAGAGCAGTAGCAGAGTAGTGAGGTGACAGCAGTAGCAGAGTAGTGAGGTGAGGGCAGTAGTGAGGTGACAGCAGTAGCAGAGTAGTGAGGTGACAGCAGTAGCAGAGTAGTGAGGTGACAGCATTATTGAGGTGAGGGCAGTAGTAGAGTAGTGAGGTGAGGGCAGTAGTAGAGTAGTGAGGTGACAGCAGTAGCAGAGTAGTGAGGTGACAGCAGTAGTGAGGTGAGGGCAGTAGCAGAGTAGTGAGGTGACAGCAGTAGCAGAGTAGTGAGGTGACAGCAGTAGTGAGGTGAGGGCAGTAGCAGAGTAGTGAGGTGAGGGCAGTAGTGAGGTGATGGCAGTATCAGAGTAGTGAGGTGAGGGCAGTAGCAGAGTAGTGAGGTGAGGGCAGTAGTGAGGTGATGGCAGTAGCAGAGTAGTGAGTTGAGGGCAGTAGCAGAGTAGTGAAGTGAGGGCAGTAGTGAGGTGATGGCAGTAGCAGAGTAGTGAGGTGATGGCAGTAGCAGAGTAGTGAGGTGAGGGCAGTAGAAGAGTAGTGAGGTGAGGGCAGTAGCAGAGTAGTGAGGTGACAGCAGTAGTGAGGTGAGAGCAGTAGCAGAGTAGTGAGGTGACAGCAGTAGCAGAGTAGTGAGGTGACAGCAGTAGTGAGGTGAGGGCAGTAGCAGAGTAGTGAGGTGACAGCAGTAGTGAGGTGAGAGCAGTAGCAGAGTAGTGAGGTGACAGCAGTAGCAGAGTAGTGAGGTGACAGCAGTAGTGAGGTGAGGGCAGTAGCAGAGTAGTGAGGTGACAGCAGTAGTGAGTTGAGAGCAGTAGCAGAGTAGTGAGGTGACAGCAGTAGCAGAGTAGTGAGGTGACAGCAGTAGTGAGGTGAGGGCAGTAGCAGAGTAGTGAGGTGACAGCAGTTGTGAGGTGAGGGCAGTGGCAGAGTAGTGAGGTGAGGGCAGTAGCAGAGTAGTGAGGTGACAGCAGTAGTGAGGTGAGAGCAGTAGCAGAGTAGTGAGGTGACAGCAGTAGCAGAGTAGTGAGGTGAGGGCAGTAGTGAGGTGACAGCAGTAGCAGAGTAGTGAGGTGACAGCAGTAGCAGAGTAGTGAGGTGACAGCATTATTGAGGTGAGGGCAGTAGTAGAGTAGTGAGGTGAGGGCAGTAGTAGAGTAGTGAGGTGACAGCAGTAGCAGAGTAGTGAGGTGACAGCAGTAGTGAGGTGAGGGCAGTAGCAGAGTAGTGAGGTGACAGCAGTAGTAGAGTAGTGAGGTGACAGCAGTAGTGAGGTGAGGGCAGTAGCAGAGTAGTGAGGTGAGGGCAGTAGTGAGGTGATGGCAGTATCAGAGTAGTGAGGTGAGGGCAGTAGCAGAGTAGTGAGGTGAGGGCAGTAGTGAGGTGATGGAAGTAGCAGAGTAGTGAGTTGAGGGCAGTAGCAGAGTAGTGAAGTGAGGGCAGTAGTGAGGTGATGGCAGTAGCAGAGTAGTGAGGTGATGGCAGTAGCAGAGTAGTGAGGTGAGGGCAGTAGCAGAGTAGTGAGGTGAGGGCAGTAGCAGAGTAGTGAGGTGACAGCAGTAGTGAGGTGAGAGCAGTAGCAGAGTAGTGAGGTGACAGCAGTAGCAGAGTAGTGAGGTGACAGCAGTAGTGAGGTGAGAGCAGTAGCAGAGTAGTGAGGTGACAGCAGTAGCAGAGTAGTGAGGTGTCAGCAGTAGTGAGGTGAGGGCAGTAGCAGAGTAGTGAGGTGAGGGCAGTAGTGATGTGAGGGCAGTAGCCGAGTAGTGAGGTGAGGGCAGTAGTGAGGTGACAGCAGTAGCAGAGTAGTGAGGTGAGGGCAGTAGCAGAGTAGTGAGGTGACAGCAGTAGTGAGGTGAGAGCAGTAGCAGAGTAGTGAGGTGAGGGCAGTAGTGAGGTGACAGCAGTAGCAGAGTAGTGAGGTGACAGCAGTAGTGAGGTGAGAGCAGTAGCAGAGTAGTGAGGTGAGGGCAGTAGCAGAGTAGTGAGGTGACAGCAGTAGTGAGGTGAGAGCAGTAGCAGAGTAGTGAGGTGACAGCAGTAGTGAGGTGAGGGCAGTAGTAGAGTAGTGAGGTGACAGCAGTAGCAGAGTAGTGAGGTGACAGCAGTAATGAGGTGAGGGCAGTAGCAGAGTAGTGAGGTGAGGGCAGTAGTGAGGTGACAGCAGTAGTGAGGTGACAGCAGTAGCAGAGTAGTGAGGTGAGGGCAGTAGCAGAGTAGTGAAGTGAGGACAGTAGCAGAGCAGTGAGGTGACAGCAGTAGTGAGGTGAGGGCAGGGGCAGAATTGTGAGGTGAGGGCAGTAGCAGAGTAGTGAGGTGAGGGCAGTAGTGAGGTGACAGCAGTAGTGAGGTGACAGCAGTAGCAGAGTAGTGAAGTGAGGGCAGTAGCAGAGTAGTGAAGTGAGGACAGTAGCAGAGCAGTGAGGTGACAGCAGTAGTGAGGTGAGGGCAGTGGCAGAATTGTGAGGTGAGGGCAGTAGCAGAGTAGTGAGGTGAGGGCAGTAGTGAGGTGACAGCAGTA
Source organism: Taudactylus pleione (assembly GCA_031769625.1). Lineage (NCBI taxonomy): Eukaryota > Metazoa > Chordata > Amphibia > Anura > Myobatrachidae > Taudactylus > Taudactylus pleione. The sequence goes on along the minus strand of JAUIMM010000596.1, from coordinate 1,444,849 downwards.
GTGAGGTGACAGCAGTAGCAGAGTAGTGAGGTGAGGACAGTAGCAGAGCAGTGAGGTGACAGCAGTAGTGAGGTGACGGCAGTAGCAGAATTGTGAGGTGAGGGCAGTAGCAGAGTAGTGAGGTGAGGGCAGTAGTGAAGTGACAGCAGTAGCAGAGTTGTGAGGTGACAGCAGTAGTGAGGTGACAGCAGTAGCAGAGTAGTGATGTGAGGGCAGTAGTGAGGTGACGGCAGTAGCAGAGTAGTTAAGTGAGGACAGTAGCAGAGCAGTGAGGTGACAGCAGTAGTGAGGTGACGGCAGTAGCAGAATTGTGAGGTGAGGGCAGTAGCAGAGTAGTGAGGTGAGGGCAGTAGTGAAGTGACAGCAGTAGCAGAGTTGTGAGGTGACAGCAGTAGTGAGGTGACAGCAGTAGCAGAGTAGTGAGGTGAGGGCAGTAGTGAGGTGACGGCAGTAGCAGAGTAGTGAGGTGAGGGCAGTAGCAGAGTAGTGAGGTGAGGGCAGTAGTGAGCTGACAGCAGTAGTGAGGTGACAGCAGTAGCAGAGTAGTGAGGTGAGGGCAGTAGCAGAGTAGTGAGGTGAGGGCAGTAGTGAGGTGACAGCAGTAGCAGAGTAGTGAGGTGAGTGCAGTAGTGAGCTGAGAGCAGTAGCAGAGTAGTGAGGTGAGGGCAGTAGTGAGGTGACAGCAGTAGCAGAGTAGTGAGGTGAGAGCAGTAGTGAGGTGCCAGCAGTAGCAGAGTAGTGAGGTGAGGGCAGAAGTTAGGTGACTGCAGTAGCAGAGTAGTGAGGTGAGGGCAGTAGTGAGGTGACAGCAGTAGCAGAGTAGTGAGGTGAGGGCAGTAGTGAGGTGACAGCAGTAGCAGAGTAGTGAGGTGAGAGCAGTAGTGAGGTGACAGCAGCAGCAGCAGCAGAGTAGTGAGGTGAGGGCAGTAGTGAGGTGACTGCAGTAGCAGAATAGTGAGGTAACGGCAGTAGCAGTAGTTGTGAATACAGGGTGTGTCACTGTTAACATGCTAGGAATAGCGGTTCTAGGGGCAGGCAAGCAGGGCAATTGCCCAGTGCGCCATGGCCCGAGAGTGCGGCCAACGTCACCACCTGATCAGGCCACGCCCCCTGAGTTCAGGGTGCCAAAGGAATCTTTCGCCCTGAGCTCTTTGAAGTCTACAACAGGCCCTGCACACTGGAATTTTCATGTGACACCATTTGTAGCAGAGAGACTGGCACCTAGATGGACAGCTGAGTATTCTGTGGGCTGCAGATGAGTCAGCAGATACATAATAAGGAAAGCTGCCACCAGTTCTTCCATCATTTACAGAATATTTCTCTTGTTTTTCTGTCTCCCAGGGTTTGTCATTCGCACAAGAAATTCAGGGATCCGAAAACTGCAATAATGTCGCCCACCCTCCGCCAGTGTCCACCACCCTGGCCTCGGTGCCCCCTCGGGAGACCTGGGGAGGAAAGTATGAGTTCCTGCTGTCCTGCATTGGTTACTGTGTGGGTCTGGGCAATGTCTGGCGATTCCCCTACCTGTGCTACAGAAACGGAGGAGGTATGTGATAGTCTGAGGACAGATGTGCTGCTGTTCCTTATAGTAAATTCCAATCACAGGAGACTGCAATATAGTACATATGTTTTACAATAAAATCTGAAAATGGATCAGAAATGTTAGTGGGAGCAGGGTCTGGTGTCTTGGTGGGAGCAGGGTCTGGTGCCTTGGTGGGAGCAGGGCCTGGTGCCTTGGTGGGAGCAGGGTTTGTTGGGAGCAGGGTCTGCTGCCTCGGTGGGAGCAGGGCTTGGTGGGAGCAGGGTCTGGTGCCTTGGTGTGAGCAGGGCCTGGTACCTTGGTGGGAGCAGGGCCTGGTGCCTTGGTGGGAGCAGGGCTTGGTGGGAGCAGGGTCTGGTGCCTTGGTGGAAGCAGGGCTTGGTGGGAGCAGGGTCTGGTACCTTGGTGGGAACAGGGTCTGGTGCCTTGGTGGGAGCAGGGTCTGGTGCCTTGGTGGTGGCAGGTCTGGTGCCTTGGTGGTAGAAGGGACGTATTCCTTGGTGGGAAACAGGGTCAGCTTCCTCGGTGGGGCCAGGGCCATATTCCTTGGTGGGGGACAGCTTCCATGGTAGGAGAAGGGACAGTAGCCTTGGTAGGAGCAAGGCCTGCCATCTTGGTGGAAGCAGAGCCTTTGGCCTCAATGGCAGTGGGACCACTGGCTTCAGTGGAAGCAAGGTAATTGTTCTGTGTAGGACCAGAGACCCATCAGGGGCAGTGCCATAGCCCAATGTGAGTGGAAAGTGCCACATCCTAGGTAGGGCCTCAGTCACATGTGGAAGGATAGTGTCATGGTCTGTAATTGTGGCAATGTAACTTACTATCCCCACTACTGTAACTGTGTCACTTGTGTCTTCTGATGGTCAGCCCATGGTACTCTGCCTTTCATTGCTGTATGTCTCACATCACCCAAATAATTGTAAGCTCTTCAGGACTGAGCACTATTGCAGCAATAAAGTTATTTGTGGTGATGTATCAACCATGGGTCCAGATTCTGCACCTAAAATTTACTTCATGTCCAAAGTTATAACTTTTCATGTCCGATCCTGTAATATAACAATGTACAATAAGGCACCATGAGTGACAGTGAGCGGAATGGATATGTCTGTACAGAAGTGAGGGATAAACACGTCCTGTAATCTCAGACAGCTGCTGCTGGAGTGTTTACAGCGCCACACCCCATCATATAATTATAACTGCCGAAGGACTGTAAATTATTATTTTCTTTTATTTATAACGTGTCACCAATTATATAGTGCTGTACAGAGAATATTTACATCAGCGCAGCCTTATAACTTCCCTCCATCCATTAATAGATAACTGCTGGGGAGGGAACGGGACAAAATGGAGCCGGGATTCTGCAAAGCACAATCTGCAAGTGAAATGTAAAACATTTGCTGCTATTTATGAAGTTGTACCCAAAATACCCAGTCATGTGTCCTCTGCAACAGTGACAGTGTTTGTAAGATATAACCTGTAGTAGAATAGCTGCAAATCACATATTAAAGAAATTCAACACTATTTATCCCTAATGGAACCTCCTTCTCCATTCCCGAATTTATCATTAAAGGATCCTGACTCTAATTAATACGCACAACCTCCCCCTCTCTCTCCTGGTGTTATGGCGCCCTCCCCCTCCCTTTCCTGGTGTTATGGGCCCTCCCTCTGCCTTTCCTGGTGTTATGGCGCCCTCCCTTTCCTGGTGTTACGGCGCCCTCCCCCTCCCTTTCCTGGTGTTACGGTGCCCTCCCCCTCCCTTTCCTGGTGTTACGGTGCCCTCCCCCTCCCTTTCCTGGTGTTACGGTGCCCTCCCCCTCCCTTTCCTGGTGTTACGGTGCCCTCCCCCTCCCTTTCCTGGTGTTATGGCACCCTACCCCTCCCTTTCCTGGTGTTATGGTGCCCTACCCCTCCCTTTTCAATTGTTCGGGTTCCCTACCCCTCCCTTTTCAGGTGTTATGGCGCCCTCCCCCTCCCTTTCCTGGTGTTATGGCGCCCTCCCCCTCCCTTTCCTGGTGTTATGGCGCCCTCCCCCTCCCTTTCCTGGTGTTATGGCGCCCTACCCCTCCCTTTCCTGTTGTTATGGCGCCCTACCCCTCCCTTTCCTGGTGTTATGGCGCCCTACCCCTCCCTTTCCTGGTGTTATGGCGCCCTACCCCTCCCTTTCCTGGTGTTATGGTGCAGTACCCCTCCCTTTTCAGGTGTTATGGCGCCCTCCCTCTCCCTTTCCTGGTGTTATGGCACCCTCCCTCTCCCTTTCCTGGTGTTATGGCACCCCCCCTCCCTTTCCTGTGCTACTTCAGGCTCCTCTGTGTCTTCTCAGGCTCTTGTGTTTATCCAGAGGGTGCCCTTCGGGTGAGGGGGCTGGCAGAGGGCTACAGAAGGTGCCCTGTGTTTCTGGCACAGAAGTGCAGTAAGGATGGTGCCCTGCGTTGTTGACAAATGGGTAAATGGATGTCCAGCGGCCTGGCAGCATTACACTGCACTAAGCTGACAGGCGGAGCTCGGTGTAGTGTAATGTGACAGATGGAGCTGGGTGTAGTGTAATGTGACAGATGGAGCTCAGTGCAGTGTAATGTGACAGACACTGCGAGGTGGAGCTTTCTCTAGGAATGTGTCAGATGTCACACTAGACACGTCCAGACCGTCTTCCTTACAAATGGAATCTGCCAACACTACAGTCTCAGCCACGTTGCCTGTTGTGAATTATACACAGTATAATATACAATGTATGTAATAAGGATATAGATTAGATCTCAGAATGTGAAAGGGAATATTACAGACTTGTAGTGTAAGACAGAACCCTTAATTATCTTATCTAATGATATGTAACTATATTATGCTGTATACTCCCAGTACTGTATATATACTGCTCAGTCTGTGATTATACCTCTTATACCCAGTTCTGTCCCGGCTCCCTCTCCTAATGATGTATAGTATGTCCCTGTAATACCCTGTGTATACTGCTGTGTTACTGATCTATATACACACTGTACCCAGTACTGTATATATACTGCTCAGTCTGTGATTATACCTCTTATACCCAGTCCTGTCCCGGCTCCCTCTCCTAATGATATACAGTATGTCCCTGTAATACCCTGTGTATACTGCTGTGTTACTGAGCTATATACACACTGTACCCAGTACTGTATATATACTGCTCAGTCTGTGATTATACCTCTTATACCCAGTCCTGTCCCGGCTCCCTCTCCTAATGATATACAGTATGTCCCTGTAATACCCTGTGTATACTGCTGTGTTACTGAGCTATATACACACTGTACCCAGTACTGTATATATACTGCTCAGTCTGTGATTATACCTCTTATACCCAGTCCTGTCCCGGCTCCCTCTCCTAATGATATACAGTATGTCACTGTAATACCCTGTGTATACTGCTGTGTTACTGAGCTATATACACACTGTACCTAGTACTGTATATATACTGCTCAGTCTGTGATTATACCTCTTATACCCAGTCCTGTCCCGGCTCCCTCTCCTAATGATGTACAGTATGTTACTGTAATACCCTGTGTATACTGCTGTGTTACTGAGCTATATACACACTGTACCCAGTACTGTATATATACTGCTCAGTCTGTGATTATACCTCTTATACCCAGTCCTGTCCCGGCTCCCTCTCCTAATGATGTATAGTATGTCACTGTAATACCCTGTGTATACTGCTGTGTTACTGAGCTATATAGTATGTCCCTGTAATACCCTGTGTATACTGCTGTGTTACTGAGCTATATACACTCTGTACCCAGTACTGTACATATACTGCTCATTCTGTGATTATACGTCTTATACCCAGTTCTGTCCCGGCTCCCTCTCCTAATGATGTACAGTATGTCACTGTAATACCCTGTGTATACTGCTGTGTTACTGAGCTATATACACACTGTACCTAGTACTGTACATATACTGCTCATTCTGTGATTATACGTCTTATACCCAGTTCTGTCCCGGCTCCCTCTCCTAATGATGTACAGTATGTCCCTGTAATACCCTGTGTATACTGCTGTGTTACTGAGCTATATACACACTGTACTCAGTACTGTACATATACTGCTCATTCTGTGATTATACGTCTTATACCCAGTCCTGTCCCGGCTCCCTCTCCTAATGATGTATAGTATGTCACTGTAATACCCTGTGTATACTGCTGTGTTACTGAGCTATATACACACTGTACCTAGTACTGTACATATACTGCTCATTCTGTGATTATACGTCTTATACCAAGTCCTGTCCCGGCTACCTCTCCTAATGATGTATAGTATGTCACTGTAATACCCTGTGTATACTGCTGTGTTACTGAGCTATATACACACTGTACCTAGTACTGTACATATACTGCTCAGTCTGTGATTATACCTCTTATACCCAGTTCTGTTCCGGCTCCCTCTCCTAATGATATACAGTATGTCACTGTAATACCCTGTGTATACTGCTGTGTTACTGATCTATATACACACTGTACCCAGTACTGTATATATACTGCTCAGTCTGTGATTATACCTCTTATACCCAGTCCTGTCCCGGCTCCCTCTCCTAATGATATACAGTATGTCCCTGTAATACCCTGTGTATACTGCTGTGTTACTGACCTATATACACACTGTACCCAGTACTGTACATATAATGCTCAGTCTGTGATTATACCTCTTATACCCAGTTCTGTCCCGGCTCCCTCTCCTAATGATGTATAGTATGTCACTGTAATACCCTGTGTATACTGCTGTGTTACTGAGCTATATACACACTGTACCCAGTACTGTATATATACTGCTCAGTCTGTGATTATAACTCTTATACTCAGTTCTGTCCCGGCTCCCTCTCCTAATGATGTATAGTATGTCACTGTAATACCCTGTGTACACTGCTGTGTTACTGATCTATATACACACTGTACCCAGTACTGTATATATACTGCTCAGTCTGTGATTATACCTCTTATACCCAGTCCTGTCCCGTCCCGGCTCCCTCTCCTAATGATATACAGTATGTCACTGTAATACCCTGTGTACACTGCTGTGTTACTGATCTATATACACACTGTACCCAGTACTGTATATATACTGCTCAGTCTGTGATTATACCTCTTATACCCAGTCCTGTCCCGGCTCCCTCTCCTAATGATATACAGTATGTCCCTGTAATACCCTGTGTATACTGCTGTGTTACTGAGCTATATACACACTGTACCCAGTACTGTACATATAATGCTCAGTCTGTGATTATACCTCTTATACCCAGTTCTGTCCCGGCTCCCTCTCCTAATGATGTATAGTATGTCACTGTAATACCCTGTGTATACTGCTGTGTTACTGAGCTATATACACACTGTACCTAGTACTGTATATATACTGCTCAGTCTGTGATTATACCTCTTATACCCAGTCCTGTCCCGGCTCCCTCTCCTAATGATGTACAGTATGTTACTGTAATACCCTGTGTATACTGCTGTGTTACTGAGCTATATACACACTGTACCCAGTACTGTATATATACTGCTCAGTCTGTGATTATACCTCTTATACCCAGTCCTGTCCCGGCTCCCTCTCCTAATGATGTATAGTATGTCACTGTAATACCCTGTGTATACTGCTGTGTTACTGAGCTATATAGTATGTCCCTGTAATACCCTGTGTATACTGCTGTGTTACTGAGCTATATACACTCTGTACCCAGTACTGTACATATACTGCTCAGTCTGTGATTATACCTCTTATACCCAGTCCTGTCCCGGCTCCCTCTCCTAATGATGTATAGTATGTCACATTAATACCCTGTGTATACTGCTGTGTTACTGAGCTATATACACACTGTACCTAGTACTGTACATATACTGCTCAGTCTGTGATTATACCTCTTATACCAAGTCCTGTCCCGGCTCCCTCTCCTAATGATGTATAGTATGTCACTGTAATATCCTGTGTATACTGCTGTGTTACTGAGCTATATACACACTGTACTCAGTACTGTACATATACTGCTCATTCTGTGATTATACGTCTTATACCCAGTCCTGTCCCGGCTCCCTCTCCTAATGATGTACAGTATATCACTGTAATACCCTGTGTACACTGCTGTGTTACTGAGCTATATACACACTGTACCTAGTACTGTACATATACTGCTCATTCTGTGATTATACGTCTTATACCCAGTTCTGTCCCGGCTCCCTCTCCTAATGATGTATAGTATGTCACTGTAATACCCTGTGTATACTGCTGTGTTACTGAGCTATATACACACTGTACCTAGTACTGTACATATACTGCTCATTCTGTGATTATACGTCTTATACCCAGTTCTGTCCCGGCTCCCTCTCCTAATGATGTATAGTATGTCACTGTAATACCCTGTGTATACTGCTGTGTTACTGAGCTATATACACACTGTACCTAGTACTGTACATATACTGCTCAGTCTGTGATTATACCTCTTATACCAAGTCCTGTCCCGGCTCCCTCTCCTAATGATGTATAGTATGTCACTGTAATATCCTGTGTATACTGCTGTGTTACTGAGCTATATACACACTGTACCTAGTACTGTACATATACTGCTCAGTCTGTGATTATACCTCTTATACCCAGTTCTGTTCCGGCTCCCTCTCCTAATGATATACAGTATGTCACTGTAATACCCTGTGTATACTGCTGTGTTACTGAGCTATATACACACTGTACTCAGTACTGTACATATACTGCTCAGTCTGTGATTATACCTCTTATACCCAGTTCTGTCCCGGTTCCCTCTCCTAATGATGTATAGTATGTCCCTGTAATACCCTGTGTATACTGCTGTGTTACTGAGCTATATACACACTGTACTCAGTACTGTACATATACTGCTCAGTCTGTGATTATACCTCTTATACCCAGTTCTGTCCCGGTTCCCTCTCCTAATGATGTATAGTATGTCACTGTAATACCCTGTGTATACTGCTGTGTTACTGATCTATGTACACACTGTACCCAGTACTGTAGATATACTGCTCAGTCTGTGATTATAACTCTTATACCCAGTCCTGTCCCGGTTCCCTCTCCTAATGATGTACAGTATGTCACTGTAATACCCTGTGTATACTGCTGTGTTACTGAGCTATATACACACTGTACCCAGTACTGTATATATCCTGCTCAGTCTGTGATTATACCTCTTATACCAAGTTCTGTCCCGGCTCCCTCTCCTAATGATATACAGTATGTCACTGTAATACCCTGTGTATACTGCTGTGTCACTGAGCTATATACACACTGTACCCAGTACTGTATATATCCTGCTCAGTCTGTGATTATACCTCTTATACCCAGTTCTGTCCCGGCTCCCTCTCCTAATGATGTATAGTATTTCACTGTAATACCCTGTGTATACTGCTGTGTTACTGAGCTATATACACACTGTACCTAGTACTGTATATATACTGCTCAGTCTGTGATTATACCTCTTATACCCTGTCCTGTCCCGGCTCCCTCTCCTAATGATGTATAGTATGTCCCTGTAATACCGTGTATACTGCTGTGTTACTGACCTATATACACACTGTACCCAGTACTGTACATATCCTGCTCAGTCTGTGATTATACCTCTTATACCCTGTCCTGTCCCGGCTCCCTCTCCTAATGATGTATAGTATGTTACTGTAATACCCTGTGTATACTGCTGTGTTACTGACCTATATACACACTGTACTCAGTACTGTACATATCCTGCTCAGTCTGTGATTATACCTCTTATACCCAGTCCTGTCCCGGCTCCCTCTCCTAATGATGTACAGTATGTCCCTGTAATACCCTGTGTATACTACTGTGTTACTGAGATATATACACACTGTACCCAGTACTGTATATATACTGCTCAGTCTGTGATTATACCTCTTATACCCAGTTCTGTCCCGGCTCCCTCTCCTAATGATGTACAGTATGTCACTGTAATACCCTGTGTATACTGCTGTGTTACTGACCTATATACACACTGTACTCAGTACTGTACATATCCTGCTCAGTCTGTGATTATACCTCTTATACCCAGTCCTGTCCCGGCTCCCTCTCCTAATGATGTATAGTATGTCCCTGTAATACCCTGTGTATACTGCTGTGTTACTGAGCTATATGCACACTGTACCCAGTACTGTATATATACTGCTCAGTCTGTGATTATACCTCTTATACCCAGTTCTGTCCCGGCTCCCTCTCCTAATGATGTATAGTATGTCACTGTAATACCCTGTGTATACTGCTGTGTTACTGAGCTATATGCACACTGTACCCAGTACTGTATATATACTGCTCAGTCTGTGATTATACCTCTTATACCAAGTCCTGTCCCGGCTCCCTCTCCTAATGATGTACAGTATGTCCCTGTAATACCCTGTGTATACTGCTGTGTTACTGAGCTATATACACACTGTACCCAGTACTGTATATATACTGCTCAGTGTGTGATTATACCTCTTATACCCAGTTCTGTCCCGGCTCCCTCTCCTAATGATGTATAGTATGTCACATTAATACCCTGTGTATACTGCTGTGTTACTGAGCTATATACACACTGTACCCAGTACTGTATATATACTGCTCAGTCTGTGATTATACCTCTTATACCCAGTCCTGTCCCGGCTCCCTCTCCTAATGATGTATAGTATGTCCCTGTAATACCCTGTGTATACTGCTGTGTTACTGAGCTATATACACACTGTACCCAGTACTGTATATATACTGCTCAGTCTGTGATTATACCTCTTATACCCAGTCCTGTCCCGGCTCCCTCTCCTAATGATGTATAGTATGTCCCTGTAATACCCTGTGTATACTGCTGTGTTACTGAGCTATATACACACTGTACCCAGTACTGTATATATCCTGCTCAGTCTGTGATTATACCTCTTATACCCAGTTCTGTCCCGGCTCCCTCTCCTAATGATGTATAGTATGTCACTGTAATACCCTGTGTATACTGCTGTGTTACTGAGCTATATACACACTGTACCTAGTACTGTACATATACTGCTCAGTCTGTGATTATACCTCTTATACCCAGTTCTGTTCCGGCTCCCTCTCCTAATGATGTATAGTATGTCACTGTAATACCCTGTGTATACTGCTGTGTTACTGAGCTATATAAACACTGTACCCAGTACTGTACATATACTGCTCAGTCTGTGATTATACCTCTTATACCCAGTCCTGTCCCGGCTCCCTCTCCTAATGATGTATAGTATGTCACTGTAATACCCTGTGTATACTGCTGTGTTACTGAGCTATATACACACTGTACCTAGTACTGTATATATACTGCTCAGTCTGTGATTATACCTCTTATACCCAGTCCTGTCCCGGCTCCCTCTCCTAATGATGTACAGTATGTTACTGTAATACCCTGTGTATACTGCTGTGTTACTGAGCTATATACACACTGTACCTAGTACTGTATATATACTGCTCAGTCTGTGATTATACCTCTTATACCCAGTCCTGTCCCGGCTCCCTCTCCTAATGATGTACAGTATGTCACTGTAATACCCTGTGTACACTGCTGTGTTACTGAGCTATATACACACTGTACCCAGTACTGTATATATACTGCTCAGTCTGTGATTATACCTCTTATACCCAGTTCTGTCCCGGCTCCCTCTCCTAATGATGTATAGTATGTCCCTGTAATACCCTGTGTATACTGCTGTGTTACTGAGCTATATACACACTGTACCCAGTACTGTATATATACTGCTCAGTGTGTGATTATACCTCTTATACCCAGTTCTGTCCCGGCTCCCTCTCCTAATGATGTACAGTATGTTACTGTAATACCCTGTGTATACTGCTGTGTTACTGACCTATATGCACACTGTACTCAGTACTGTACATATAATGCTCAGTCTGTGATTATACCTCTTATACCCAGTCCTGTCCCGGCTCCCTCTCCTAATGATGTACAGTATGTCCTTGTAATACCCTGTGTATACTGCTGTGTTACTGAGCTATATACACACTGTACCCAGTACTGTACATATACTGCTCAGTCTGTGATTATACCTCTTATACCCAGTCCTGTCCCGGCTCCCTCTCCTAATGATGTATAGTATGTCACTGTAATACCCTGTGTATACTGCTGTGTTACTGAGCTATATACACACTGTACCTAGTACTGTACATATACTGCTCAGTCTGTGATTATACCTCTTATACCAAGTCCTGTCCCGGCTACCTCTCCTAATGATGTATAGTATGTCACTGTAATACCCTTTGTATACTGCTGTGTCACTGAGCTATATACACACTGTACCTAGTACTGTACATATACTGCTCAGTCTGTGATTATACCTCTTATACCCAGTTCTGTCCCGGCTCCCTCTCCTAATGATGTATAGTATGTCACTGTAATACCCTGTGTATACTGCTGTGTTACTGAGCTATATACACACTGTACCTAGTACTGTACATATACTGCTCAGTCTGTGATTATACCTCTTATACCAAGTTCTGTCCCGGCTACCTCTCCTAATGATGTATAGTATGTCACTGTAATACCCTGTGTATACTGCTGTGTTACTGAGCTATATACACACTGTACCTAGTACTGTACATATACTGCTCAGTCTGTGATTATACCTCTTATACCCAGTTCTGTTCCGGCTCCCTCTCCTAATGATATACAGTATGTTACTGTAATACCCTGTGTATACTGCTGTGTTACTGAGCTATATACACACTGTACCTAGTACTGTACATATACTGCTCAGTCTGTGATTATGTCTTATACCCAGTTCTGTCCCGGCTCCCTCTCCTAATGATGTATAGTATGTTACTGTAATACCCTGTGTATACTGCTGTGTTACTGAGCTATATACACACTGTACCCAGTACTGTATATATACTGCTCAGTCTGTGATTATACCTCTTATACCCAGTCCTGTCCCGGCTCCCTCTCCTAATGATGTACAGTATGTTACTGTAATATCCTGTGTATACTGCTGTGTTACTGAGCTATATACACACTGTACCCAGTACTGTATATATACTGCTCAGTCTGTGATTATACCTCTTATACCCAGTCCTGTCCCGGTTCCCTCTCCTAATGATGTATAGTATGTCACTGTAATACCCTGTGTATACTGCTGTGTTACTGAGCTATATACACACTGTACCCAGTACTGTACATATACTGCTCAGTCTGTGATTATGTCTTATACCCAGTTCTGTCCCGGCTCCCTCTCCTAATGATGTATAGTATGTTACTGTAATACCCTGTGTATACTGCTGTGTTACTGAGCTATATACACACTGTACCCAGTACTGTATATATACTGCTCAGTCTGTGATTATACCTCTTATACCCAGTCCTGTCCCGGCTCCCTCTCCTAATGATGTACAGTATGTTACTGTAATATCCTGTGTATACTGCTGTGTTACTGAGCTATATACACACTGTACCCAGTACTGTACATATACTGCTCAGTCTGTGATTATACCTCTTATACCCAGTTCTGTCCCGGTTCCCTCTCCTAATGATGTATAGTATGTCACTGTAATATCCTGTGTATACTGCTGTGTTACTGATCTATGTACACACTGTACCCAGTACTGTATATATACTGCTCAGTCTGTGATTATACCTCTTATACCCAGTCCTGTCCCGGCTCCCTCTCCTAATGATGTACAGTATGTCACTGTAATACCCTGTGTATACTGCTGTGTTACTGAGCTATATACACACTGTACCCAGTACTGTATATATACTGCTCAGTCTGTGATTATACCTCTTATACCCAATTCTGTCCCGGCTCCCTCTCCTAATGATGTACAGTATGTTACTGTAATACCCTGTGTATACTGCTGTGTTACTGACCTATATACACACTGTACTCAGTACTGTACATATACTGCTCAGTCTTTGATTATACCTCTTATACCCAGTTCTGTTCCGGCTCCCTCTCCTAATGATGTACAGTATGTCACTGTAATACCCTGTGTATACTGCTGTGTTACTGAGCTATATACACACTGTACCTAGTACTGTACATATACTGCTCAGTCTGTGATTATACCTCTTATACACAGTTCTGTCCCGGCTCCCTTTACTAATGATGTATAGTATGTCCCTGTAATACCCTGTGTATACTGCTGTGTTACTGAGCTATATACACTCTGTACCCAGTACTGTACATATACTGCTCATTCTGTGATTATACGTCTTATACCCAGTCCTGTCCCGGTTCCCTCTCCTAATGATGTATAGTATGTTACTGTAATATCCTGTGTATACTGCTGTGTTACTGAGCTATATACACACTGTACTCAGTACTGTACATATACTGCTCAGTCTGTGATTATACCTCTTATACCCAGTCCTGTCCCGGCTCCCTCTCCTAATGATATACAGTATGTCACTGTAATACTCTGTGTATACTGCTGTGTTACTGAGCTATATACACACTGTACTCAGTACTGTACATATACTGCTCAGTCTGTGATTATACCTCTTATACCCAGTTCTGTCCCGGCTCCCTCTCCTAATGATGTACAGTATGTCCCTGTAATACCCTGTGTATACTGTTGTGTTACTGAGCTATATACACACTGTACCTAGTACTGTACATATACTGCTCAGTCTGTGATTATACCTCTTATACCCAGTTCTGTCCCGGCTCCCTCTCCTAATGATGTACAGTATGTCCCTGTAATACCCTGTGTATACTGCTGTGTTACTGAGCTATATACACTCTGTACCCAGTACTGTATATATACTGCTCAGTCTGTGATTATATGTCTTATACCCAGTCCTGTCCCGGCTCCCTCTCCTAATGATGTACTGTATGTCCCTGTAATACCCTGTGTATACTGCTGTGTTACTGAGCTATATACACTCTGTACCCAGTACTGTATATATCCTGCTCAGTCTGTGATTATACCTCTTATACCCAGTCCTGTCCCGGCTCCCTCTCCTAATGATGTATAGTATGTCACTGTAATACCCTGTGTATACTGCTCTGTTACTGATCTATATACACACTGTACCCAGTACTGTACATATAATGCTCAGTCTGTGATTATAACTCTTATACCCAGTTCTGTCCCGGCTCCCTCTCCTAATGATGTATAGTATGTCACTGTAATACCCTGTGTATACTGCTGTGTTACTGAGCTATATACACACTGTACCTAGTACTGTACATATACTGCTCAGTCTGTGATTATACCTCTTATACCAAGTCCTGTCCCGGCTACCTCTCCTAATGATGTATAGTATGTCACTGTAATACCCTTTCTATACTGCTGTGTCACTGAGCTATATACACACTGTACCTAGTACTGTACATATACTGCTCAGTCTGTGATTATACCTCTTATACCCAGTTCTCTTCCGGCTCCCTCTCCTAATGATGTACAGTATGTCCCTGTAATACCCTGTGTATACTGCTGTGTTACTGAGCTATATACACACTGTACCTAGTACTGTACATATACTGCTCAGTCTGTGATTATACCTCTTATACCCAGTTCTGTCCCGGCTCCCTCTCCTAATGATGTACAGTATGTCCCTGTAATACCCTGTGTATACTGCTGTGTTACTGAGCTATATACACACTGTACTCAGTACTGTATATATACTGCTCAGTCTGTGATTATACCTCTTATACCCAGTTCTGTGCCGGTTCCCTCTCCTAATGATGTACAGTATGTCACTGTAATACCCTGTGTATACTGCTGTGTTACTGAGCTATATACACACTGTACTCAGTACTGTATATATACTGCTCAGTCTGTGATTATACCTCTTATACCCAGTCCTGTCCCGGCTCCCTCTCCTAATGATGTACAGTATAACACTGTAATACCCTGTGTATACTGCTGTGTTACTGAGCTATATACACACTGTACCCAGTACTGTATATATACTGCTCAGTCTGTGATTATACCTCTTATACCCAGTCCTGTCTCGGCTCCCTCTCCTAATGATGTACAGTATGTCCCTGTAATACCCTGTGTATACTGCTGTGTTACTGAGCTATATACACACTGTACCCAGTACTGTATATATATACTGCTCAGTCTGTGATTATACCTCTTATACACAGTTCTGTCCCGGTTCCCTCTCCTAATGATGTATAGTATGTCCCTGTAATACCCTGTGTATACTGCTGTGTTACTGAGCTATA
Source organism: Taudactylus pleione (assembly GCA_031769625.1). NCBI lineage: Eukaryota > Metazoa > Chordata > Amphibia > Anura > Myobatrachidae > Taudactylus > Taudactylus pleione. Next base: position 1,429,142 of record JAUIMM010000596.1, on the reverse strand, counting down.
TACACACTGTACCCAGTACTGTTTATATACTGCTCAGTCTGTGATTATACCTCTTATACCCAGTTCTGTCCCGGCTCCCTCTCCTAATGATGTATAGTATGTCACTGTAATACCCGGTGTATACTGCTGTGTTACTGAGATATATACACACTGTACCCAGTACTGTATATATACTGCTCAGTCTGTGATTATACCTCTTATACCCAGTTCTGTCCCGGCTCCCTCTCCTAATGATGTATAGTATGTCACTGTAATACCCTGTGTATACTGCTGTGTTACTGAGCTATATACACACTGTACCCAGTACTATACATATACTGCTCAGTCTGTGATTATACCTCTTATACCCAGTCCTGTCCCGGCTCCCTCTCCTAATGATATACAGTATGTCACTGTAATACCCTCTGTATACTGCTGTGTTACTGAGCTATATACACACTGTACCCAGTACTGTACATATACTGCTCAGTCTGTGATTATACCTCTTATAAACAGTTCTGTCCCGGCTCCCTCTCCTAATGATGTATAGTATGTTACTGTAATACCCTGTGTATACTGCTGTGTTACTGACCTATATACACACTGTACCAAGTACTGTACATATACTGCTCAGTCTGTGATTATACCTCTTATACCCAGTTCTGTCCCGGTTCCCTCTCCTAATGATGTACAGTATGTCCCTGTAATACCCTGTGTATACTGCTGTGTTACTGAGCTATATACACACTGTACCCAGTACTGTATATATACTGCTCAGTCTGTGATTATACCTCTTATACCCAGTCTTGTCCCGGCTCCCTCTCCTAATGATGTATAGTATGTCCCTGTAATACCCTGTGTATACTGCTGTGTTACTGAGCTATATACACACTGTACCCAGTACTGTATATATACTGCTCAGTCTGTGATTATAACTCTTATACCAAGTTCTGTCCCGGTTCCCTCTCCTAATGATGTACAGTATGTCACTGTAATACCCTGTGTATACTGCTGTGTTACTGAGCTATATACACACTGTACCCAGTACTGTATATATACTGCTCAGTCTGTGATTATAACTCTTATACCAAGTTCTGTCCCGGCTCCCTCTCCTAATGATGTATAGTATGTCACTGTAATACCCTGTGTATACTGCTGTGTTACTGAGCTATATACACACTGTACCTAGTACTGTATATATACTGCTCAGTCTGTGATTATACCTCTTATACCCAGTCCTGTCCCGGCTCCCTCTCCTAATGATGTACAGTATGTCACTGTAATACCCTGTGTATACTGCTGTGTTACTGAGCTATATACACACTGTACCCAGTACTGTATATATCCTGCTCAGTCTGTGATTATACCTCTTATACTCAGTTCTGTCCCGGCTCCCTCTCCTAATGATGTACAGTATGTTACTGTAATACCCTGTGTATACTGCTGTGTTACTGAGCTATATACACACTGTACCCAGTACTGTATATATACTGCTCAGTCTGTGATTATATGTCTTATACCCAGTTCTATCCCAGCTCCCTCTCCTAATGATGTATAGTATGTCCCTGTAATACCCTGTGTATACTGCTGTGTTACAGAGCTATATACACTCTGTACCCAGTACTGTATATATACTGCTCAGTCTGTGATTATACCTCTTATACCCAGTCCTGTCTCGGCTCCCTCTCCTAATGATGTACAGTATGTTACTGTAATACCCTGTGTATACTGCTGTGTTACTGAGCTATATACACACTGTACTCAGTACTGTTTATATACTGCTCAGTCTGTGATTATACCTCTTATACCCAGTCCTGTCCCGGCTCCCTCTCCTAATGATGTACAGTATGTCCCTGTAATACCCTGTGTATACTGCTGTGTTACTGAGCTATATACACACTGTACCTAGTACTGTATATATACTGCTCAGTCTGTGATTATACCTCTTATACCCAGTCCTGTCCCGGCTCCCTCTCCTAATGATGTACAGTATGTTACTGTAATACCCTGTGTATACTGCTGTGTTACTGAGCTATATACACACTGTACCTAGTACTGTATATATACTGCTCAGTCTGTGATTATACCTCTTATACCCAGTCCTGTCCCGGCTCCCTCTCCTAATGATGTACAGTATGTCACTGTAATACCCTGTGTATACTGCTGTGTTACAGAGCTATATACACACTGTACCTAGTACTGTATATATACTGCTCAGTCTGTGATTATACCTCTTATACTCAGTCCTGTCCCGGCTCCCTCTCCTAATGATATACAGTATGTCACTGTAATACCCTGTGTATACTGCTGTGTTACTGAGCTATATACACACTGTACCTAGTACTGTACATATACTGCTCAGTCTGTGATTATACCTCTTATACACAGTTCTGTCCCGGCTCCCTCTCCTAATGATGTACAGTATGTTACTGTAATACCCTGTGTATACTGCTGTGTTACTGATCTATATACACACTGTACCCAGTACTGTATATATACTGCTCAGTCTGTGATTATATGTCTTATACCCAGTTCTATCCCAGCTCCCTCTCCTAATGATGTATAGTATGTCCCTGTAATACCCTGTGTATACTGCTGTGTTACAGAGCTATATACACTCTGTACCCAGTACTGTATATATACTGCTCAGTCTGTGATTATACCTCTTATACCCAGTCCTGTCTCGGCTCCCTCTCCTAATGATGTACAGTATGTTACTGTAATACCCTGTGTATACTGCTGTGTTACTGAGCTATATACACACTGTACCCAGTACTGTATATATACTGCTCAGTCTGTGATTATACCTCTTATACCAAGTTCTGTCCCGGCTCCCTCTCCTAATGATGTATAGTATGTCACTGTAATACCCTGTGTATACTGCTGTGTTACTGAGCTATATACACACTGTACCTAGTACTGTATATATACTGCTCAGTCTGTGATTATACCTCTTATACCCAGTCCTGTCCCGGCTCCCTCTCCTAATGATGTACAGTATGTCACTGTAATACCCTGTGTATACTGCTGTGTTACTGAGCTATATACACACTGTACCCAGTACTGTATATATCCTGCTCAGTCTGTGATTATACCTCTTATACACAGTTCTGTCCCGGTTCCCTCTCCTAATGATGTACAGTATGTTACTGTAATACCCTGTGTATACTGCTGTGTTACTGATCTATATACACACTGTACCCAGTACTGTATATATACTGCTCAGTCTGTGATTATATGTCTTATACCCAGTTCTATCCCAGCTCCCTCTCCTAATGATGTATAGTATGTCCCTGTAATACCCTGTGTATACTGCTGTGTTACAGAGCTATATACACTCTGTACCCAGTACTGTATATATACTGCTCAGTCTGTGATTATACCTCTTATACCCAGTCCTGTCTCGGCTCCCTCTCCTAATGATGTACAGTATGTTACTGTAATACCCTGTGTATACTGCTGTGTTACTGAGCTATATACACACTGTACCCAGTACTGTATATATCCTGCTCAGTCTGTGATTATACCTCTTATACTCAGTTCTGTCCCGGCTCCCTCTCCTAATGATGTACAGTATGTCACTGTAATACCCTGTGTATACTGCTGTGTTACTGGGCTATATACACACTGTACCTAGTACTGTATATATACTGCTCAGTCTGTGATTATACCTCTTATACCCAGTCCTGTCTCGGCTCCCTCTCCTAATGATGTACAGTATGTCCCTGTAATACCCTGTGTATACTGCTGTGTTACTGAGCTATATACACACTGTACCCAGTACTGTACATATACTGCTCAGTCTGTGATTATATGTCTTATACCCAGTCCTGTCCCGGCTCCCTCTCCTAATGATGTACAGTATGTTACTGTAATACCCTGTGTACACTGCTGTGTTACTGAGCTATATACACACTGTACCCAGTACTGTATATATACTGCTCAGTCTGTGATTATACCTCTTATACTCAGTCCTGTCCCGGCTCCCTCTCCTAATGATGTACAGTATGTCCTTGTAATACCCTGTGTATACTGCTGTGTTACTGAGCTATATACACACTGTACCCAGTACTGTACATATACTGCTCAGTCTGTGATTATACCTCTTATACCCAGTTCTGTCCCGGCTCCCTCTCCTAATGATGTACAGTATAACACTGTAATACCCTGTGTATACTGCTGTGTTACTGAGCTATATACACTCTGTACCCAGTACTGTATATATACTGCTCAGTCTGTGATTATACCTCTTATACCCAGTTCTGTCCCGGCTCCCTCTCCTAATGATGTATAGTATGTTACTGTAATACCCTGTGTATACTGCTGTGTTACTGAGCTATATACACACTGTACCCAGTACTGTATATATACTGCTCAGTCTGTGATTATACCTCTTATACCCAGTTCTGTCCCGGCTCCCTCTCCTAATGATGTATAGTATGTCCCTGTAATACCCTGTGTATACTGCTGTGTTACTGAGCTATATACACACTGTACCCAGTACTGTACATATACTGCTCAGTCTGTGATTATACCTCTTATACACAGTCCTGTCCCGGCTCCCTCTCCTAATGATGTATAGTATGTCACTATAATACCCTGTGTATACTGCTGTGTTACTGAGCTATATACACACTGTACCCAGTACTGTATATATACTGCTCACTCTGTGATTATACCTCTTATACCCAGTCCTGTCCCGGCTCCCTCTCCTAATGATGTACTGTATGTCCCTGTAATACCCTGTGTATAATGCTGTGTTACTGAGCTATATAGTATGTCACTGTAATACCCTGTGTATACTGCTGTGTTACTGAGCTATATACACACTGTACCCAGTACTGTACATATACTGCTCAGTCTGTGATTATACCTCTTATACCCAGTCCTGTCCCGGCTTCCTCTCCTAATGATGTACAGTATGTCACTGTAATACCCTGTGTATACTGCTGTGTTACTGAGCTATATACACACTGTACCCAGTACTGTACATATACTGCTCAGTCTGTGATTATAACTCTTATACCCAGTTCTGTCCCGGCTCCCTCTCCTAATGATGTATAGTATGTTACTGTAATACCCTGTGTATACTGCTGTGTTACTGAGCTATATACACACTGTACCTAGTACTGTACATATACTGCTCAGTCTGTGATTATACCTCTTATACCCAGTCCTGTCCCGGCTACCTCTCCTAATGATGTACAGTATGTCACTGTAATACCCTGTGTATACTGCTGTGTTACTGAGCTATATACACACTGTACCCAGTACTGTACATATACTGCTCAGTCTGTGATTATAACTCTTATACCCAGTCCTGTCCCGGCTCCCTCTCCTAATGATGTATAGTATGTCACTGTAATATCCTGTGTATACTGCTGTGTTACTGAGCTATATACACACTGTACCCAGTACTGTACATATACTGCTCAGTCTGTGATTATACCTCTTATACCCAGTTCTGTCCCGGCTCCCTCTCCTAATGATGTATAGTATGTCACTGTAATACCCTGTGTATACTGCTGTGTTACTGAGCTATATACACACTGTACTCAGTACTGTACATATACTGCTCAGTCTGTGATTATACCTCTTATACCCAGTCCTGTCCCGGCTCCCTCTCCTAATGATGTATAGTATGTCACTGTAATACCCTGTGTATACTGCTGTGTTACTGAGCTATATACACACTGTACCTAGTACTGTACATATACTGCTCAGTCTGTGATTATACCTCTTATACCAAGTCCTGTCCCGGCTACCTCTCCTAATGATGTATAGTATGTCACTGTAATACCCTGTGTATACTGCTGTGTCACTGAGCTATATACACACTGTACCTAGTACTGTACATATACTGCTCAGTCTGTGATTATACCTCTTATACCCAGTTCTGTCCCGGCTCCCTCTCCTAATGATGTATAGTATGTCACTGTAATACCCTGTGTATACTGCTGTGTTACTGAGCTATATACACACTGTACCTAGTACTGTACATATACTGCTCAGTCTGTGATTATAGCTCTTATACCAAGTTCTGTCCCGGCTCCCTCTCCTAATGATGTATAGTATGTCACTGTAATACCCTGTGTATACTGCTGTGTTACTGAGCTATATACACACTGTACCTAGTACTGTACATATACTGCTCAGTCTGTGATTATACCTCTTATACCCAGTCCTGTCCCGGCTCCCTCTCCTAATGATGTATAGTATGTCACTGTAATACCCTGTGTATACTGCTGTGTTACTGAGCTATATACACACTGTACCTAGTACTGTACATATACTGCTCAGTCTGTGATTATAGCTCTTATACCAAGTTCTGTCCCGGCTCCCTCTCCTAATGATGTATAGTATGTCACTGTAATACCCTGTGTATACTGCTGTGTTACTGAGCTATATACACACTGTACCTAGTACTGTATATATACTGCTCAGTCTGTGATTATACCTCTTATACCCAGTTCTGTCCCGGCTCCCCCTCCTAATGATGTATAGTATGTCACTGTAATACCCTGTGTATACTGCTGTGTTACTGAGCTATATACACTCTGTACCCAGTACTGTATATATACTGCTCAGTCTGTGATTATACCTCTTATACCCAGTTCTGTCCCGGCTCCCTCTCCTAATGATGTATAGTATGTCACTGTAATTCCCTGTGTATACTGCTGTGTTACTGAGCTATATACACACTGTACCCAGTACTGTACATATATTGCTCAGTCTGTGATTATGTCTTATACCCAGTTCTGTCCCGGCTCCCTCTCCTAATGATGTATAGTATGTTACTGTAATACCCTGTGTATACTGCTGTGTTACTGAGCTATATACACACTGTACCCAGTACTGTATATATACTGCTCAGTCTGTGATTATACCTCTTATACCCAGTCCTGTCCCGGCTCCCTCTCCTAATGATGTACAGTATGTTACTGTAATACCCTGTGTATACTGCTGTGTTACTGAGCTATATACACACTGTACCCAGTACTGTACATATACTGCTCAGTCTGTGATTATAACTCTTATACCCAGTCCTGTCCCGGTTCCCTCTCCTAATGATGTATAGTATGTCACTGTAATACCCTGTGTATACTGCTCTGTTACTGAGCTATATACACACTGTACTCAGTACTGTACATATACTGCTCAGTCTGTGATTATACCTCTTATACCCAGTTCTGTCCCGGTTCCCTCTCCTAATGATGTATAGTATGTCACTGTAATACCCTGTGTATACTGCTGTGTTACTGAGCTATATACACACTGTACCCAGTACTGTATATATACTGCTCAGTCTGTGATTATAGGTCTTATACCCAGTTCTGTCCCGGCTCCCTCTCCTAATGATGTATAGTATGTCACTGTAATACCCTGTGTATACTGCTGTGTTACTGAGCTATATACACACTGTACCCAGTACTGTATATATACTGCTCAGTCTGTGATTATAGGTCTTATACCCAGTTCTGTCCCGGCTCCCTCTCCTAATGATGTATAGTATGTCACTGTAATACCCTGTGTATACTGCTGTGTTACTGAGCTATATACACACTGTACCCAGTACTGTATATATACTGCTCAGTCTGTGATTATACCTCTTATACCCAATTCTGTCCCGGCTCCCTCTCCTAATGATGTACAGTATGTTACTGTAATACCCTGTGTATACTGCTGTGTTACTGACCTATATACACACTGTACTCAGTACTGTACATATACTGCTCAGTCTGTGATTATACCTCTTATACACAGTCCTGTCCCGGCTCCCTCTCCTAATGATGTACAGTATGTTACTGTAATACCCTGTGTATACTGCTGTGTTACTGACCTATATACACACTGTACTCAGTACTGTACATATACTGCTCAGTCTGTGATTATACCTCTTATACCCAGTTCTGTTCCGGCTCCCTCTCCTAATGATGTACAGTATGTCACTGTAATACCCTGTGTATACTGCTGTGTTACTGAGCTATATACACACTGTACCTAGTACTGTACATATACTGCTCAGTCTGTGATTATACCTCTTATACCCAGTCCTGTCCCGGCTCCCTCTCCTAATGATGTATAGCATGTCCCTGTAATACCCTGTGTATACTGCTGTGTTACTGAGCTATATACACTCTGTACCCAGTACTGTACATATACTGCTCATTCTGTGATTATACGTCTTATACCCAGTCCTGTCCCGGTTCCCTCTCCTAATGATGTATAGTATGTTACTGTAATATCCTGTGTATACTGCTGTGTTACTGAGCTATATACACACTGTACTCAGTACTGTACATATACTGCTCAGTCTGTGATTATACCTCTTATACCCAGTTCTGTCCCGGCTCCCTCTCCTAATGATGTATAGTATGTCACTGTAATACCCTTTGTATACTGCTGTGTCACTGAGCTATATACACTCTGTACCTAGTACTGTACATATACTGCTCAGTCTGTGATTATACCTCTTATACCCAGTTCTGTCCCGGCTCCCTCTCCTAATGATGTACAGTATGTCACTGTAATACCCTGTGAATAATGCTGTGTTACTGAGCTATATACACACTGTACCCAGTACTGTATATATACTGCTCAGTCTGTGATTATACCTCTTATACCCAGTCCTGTCCCGGCTCCCTCTCCTAATGATGTACAGTATGTCACTGTAATACCCTTTGTATACTGCTGTGTCACTGAGCTATATACACACTGTACCTAGTACTGTATATATACTGCTCAGTCTGTGATTATACCTCTTATACCCAGTCCTGTCCCGGCTCCCTCTCCTAATGATGTATAGTATGTCACTGTAATACCCTTTGTATACTGCTGTGTTACTGAGCTATATACACACTGTACCTAGTACTGTACATATACTGCTCAGTCTGTGATTATACCTCTTATACAAAGTCCTGTCCCGGCTACCTCTCCTAATGATGTATAGTATGTCACTGTAATACCCTGTGTATACTGCTGTGTCACTGAGCTATATACACACTGTACCTAGTACTGTACATATACTGCTCAGTCTGTGATTATACCTCTTATACCCAGTCCTGTCCCGGCTCCCTCTCCTAATGATGTATAGTATGTCACTGTAATACCCTGTGTATACTGCTGTGTCACTGAGCTATATACACACTGTACCTAGTACTGTACATATACTGCTCAGTCTGTGATTATACCTCTTATACCCTGTCCTGTCCCGGCTCCCTCTCCTAATGATGTATAGTATGTCACTGTAATACTCTGTGTATACTGCTGTGTTACTGAGCTATATACACACTGTACCTAGTACTGTACATATCCTGCTCAGTCTGTGATTATACCTCTTATACCCAGTCCTGTCCCGGCTCCCTCTCCTAATGATGTACAGTATGTCCCTGTAATACCCGGTGTATACTGCTGTGTTACTGAGCTATATACACACTGTACCCAGTACTGTAGATATACTGCTCAGTCTGTGATTATAACTCTTATACCCAGTCCTGTCCCGGCTCCCTCTCCTAATGATGTATAGTATGTCACTGTAATACCCTGTGTATACTGCTGTGTTACTGAGCTATATACACACTGTACCCAGTACTGTATATATACTGCTCAGTCTGTGATTATAGGTCTTATACCCAGTTCTGTCCCGGCTCCCTCTCCTAATGATGTATAGTATGTCACTGTAATACCCTGTGTATACTGCTGTGTTACTGAGCTATATACACACTGTACCCAGTACTGTATATATACTGCTCAGTCTGTGATTATACCTCTTATACCCAATTCTGTCCCGGCTCCCTCTCCTAATGATGTACAGTATGTTACTGTAACACCCTGTGTATACTGCTGTGTTACTGACCTATATACACACTGTACTCAGTACTGTACATATACTGCTCAGTCTGTGATTATACCTCTTATACACAGTCCTGTCCCGGCTCCCTCTCCTAATGATATACAGTATGTCACTGTAATACTCTGTGTATACTGCTGTGTTACTGAGCTATATACACACTGTACCCAGTACTGTATATATACTGCTCAGTCTGTGATTATACCTCTTATACCCAATTCTGTCCCGGCTCCCTCTCCTAATGATGTACAGTATGTTACTGTAATACCCTGTGTATACTGCTGTGTTACTGACCTATATACACACTGTACTCAGTACTGTACATATACTGCTCAGTCTGTGATTATACCTCTTATACCCAGTTCTGTCCCGGTTCCCTCTCCTAATGATGTATAGTATGTCACTGTAATACCCTGTGTATACTGCTGTGTTACTGAGCTATATACACACTGTACTCAGTACTGTACATATACTGCTCAGTCTGTGATTATACCTCTTATACCCAGTTCTGTCCCGGCTCCCTCTCCTAATGATGTATAGTATGTCACTGTAATACCCTGTGTATACTGCTGTGTTACTGAGCTATATACACACTGTACCTAGTACTGTACATATACTGCTCAGTCTGTGATTATACCTCTTATACCAAGTCCTGTCCCGGCTCCCTCTCCTAATGATGTACAGTATGTCACTGTAATACCCTGTGAATAATGCTGTGTTACTGAGCTATATACACACTGTACCCAGTACTGTATATATACTGCTCAGTCTGTGATTATACCTCTTATACCCAGTCCTGTCCCGGCTCCCTCTCCTAATGATGTATAGTATGTCACTGTAATACCCTTTGTATACTGCTGTGTCACTGAGCTATATACACACTGTACCTAGTACTGTACATATACTGCTCAGTCTGTGATTATACCTCTTATACCCAGTTCTGTCCCGGCTCCCTCTCCTAATGATGTACAGTATGTCACTGTAATACCCTGTGAATAATGCTGTGTTACTGAGCTATATACACACTGTACCCAGTACTGTATATATACTGCTCAGTCTGTGATTATACCTCTTATACCCAGTCCTGTCCCGGCTCCCTCTCCTAATGATGTACAGTATGTCACTGTAATACCCTTTGTATACTGCTGTGTCACTGAGCTATATACACACTGTACCTAGTACTGTACATATACTGCTCAGTCTGTGATTATACCTCTTATACCCAGTCCTGTCCCGGCTCCCTCTCCTAATGATGTATAGTATGTCACTGTAATACCCTTTGTATACTGCTGTGTTACAGAGCTATATACACACTGTACCTAGTACTGTACATATACTGCTCAGTCTGTGATTATACCTCTTATACAAAGTCCTGTCCCGGCTACCTCTCCTAATGATGTATAGTATGTCACTGTAATACCCTGTGTATACTGCTGTGTCACTGAGCTATATACACACTGTACCTAGTACTGTACATATACTGCTCAGTCTGTGATTATACCTCTTATACCCTGTCCTGTCCCGGCTCCCTCTCCTAATGATGTATAGTATGTCACTGTAATACTCTGTGTATACTGCTGTGTTACTGAGCTATATACACACTGTACCTAGTACTGTACATATCCTGCTCAGTCTGTGATTATACCTCTTATACCCAGTCCTGTCCCGGCTCCCTCTCCTAATGATGTACAGTATGTCCCTGTAATACCCGGTGTATACTGCTGTGTTACTGAGCTATATACACACTGTACCCAGTACAGTAGATATACTGCTCAGTCTGTGATTATAACTCTTATACCCAGTCCTGTCCCGGCTCCCTCTCCTAATGATGTATAGTATGTCACTGTAATACCCTGTGTATACTGCTGTGTTACTGAGCTATATACACACTGTACCCAGTACTGTATATATACTGCTCAGTCTGTGATTATAGGTCTTATACCCAGTTCTGTCCCGGCTCCCTCTCCTAATGATGTATAGTATGTCACTGTAATACCCTGTGTATACTGCTGTGTTACTGAGCTATATACACACTGTACCCAGTACTGTATATATACTGCTCAGTCTGTGATTATACCTCTTATACCCAATTCTGTCCCGGCTCCCTCTCCTAATGATGTACAGTATGTTACTGTAATACCCTGTGTATACTGCTGTGTTACTGACCTATATACACACTGTACTCAGTACTGTACATATACTGCTCAGTCTGTGATTATACCTCTTATACACAGTCCTGTCCCGGCTCCCTCTCCTAATGATATACAGTATGTCACTGTAATACTCTGTGTATACTGCTGTGTTACTGAGCTATATACACACTGTACCCAGTACTGTATATATACTGCTCAGTCTGTGATTATACCTCTTATACCCAATTCTGTCCCGGCTCCCTCTCCTAATGATGTACAGTATGTTACTGTAATACCCTGTGTATACTGCTGTGTTACTGACCTATATACACACTGTACTCAGTACTGTACATATACTGCTCAGTCTGTGATTATACCTCCTATACCCAGTTCTGTCCCGGTTCCCTCTCCTAATGATGTATAGTATGTCACTGTAATACCCTGTGTATACTGCTGTGTTACTGAGCTATATACACACTGTACTCAGTACTGTACATATACTGCTCAGTCTGTGATTATACCTCTTATACCCAGTTCTGTCCCGGCTCCCTCTCCTAATGATGTATAGTATGTCACTGTAATACCCTTTGTATACTGCTGTGTCACTGAGCTATATACACACTGTACCTAGTACTGTACATATACTGCTCAGTCTGTGATTATACCTCTTATACCCAGTTCTGTCCCGGCTCCCTCTCCTAATGATATACAGTATGTTACTGTAATACCCTGTGTATACTGCTGTGTTACTGAGCTATATACACACTGTACCTAGTACTGTACATATACTGCTCAGTCTGTGATTATACCTCTTATACAAAGTCCTGTCCCGGCTACCTCTCCTAATGATGTATAGTATGTCACTGTAATACCCTGTGTATACTGCTGTGTCACTGAGCTATATACACACTGTACCTAGTACTGTACATATACTGCTCAGTCTGTGATTATACCTCTTATACCCAGTCCTGTCTCGGCTCCCTCTCCTAATGATGTATAGTATGTCACTGTAATACCCTGTGTATACTGCTCTGTTACTGATCTATATACACACTGTACCCAGTACTGTACATATAATGCTCAGTCTGTGATTATAACTCTTATACCCAGTTCTGTCCCGGCTCCCTCTCCTAATGATGTATAGTATGTCACTGTAATACCCTGTGTATACTGCTGTGTTACTGAGCTATATACACACTGTACCTAGTACTGTACATATACTGCTCAGTCTGTGATTATACCTCTTATACCAAGTCCTGTCCCGGCTACCTCTCCTAATGATGTACAGTATGTCACTGTAATACCCTTTGTATACTGCTGTGTTACTGAGCTATATACACACTGTACCTAGTACTGTACATATACTGCTCAGTCTGTGATTATACCTCTTATACCCAGTTCTGTCCCGGCTCCCTCTCCTAATGATGTACAGTATGTTACTGTAATACCCTGTGTATACTGCTGTGTTACTGAGCTATATACACTCTGTACCCAGTACTGTATATATACTGCTCAGTCTGTGATTATATGTCTTATACCCAGTCCTGTCCCGGCTCCCTCTCCTAATGATGTACAGTATGTCACTGTAATACCCTGTGTATACTGCTGTGTTACTGAGCTATATACACACTGTACCTAGTACTGTACATATACTGCTCAGTCTGTGATTATACCTCTTATACCCAGTCCTGTCCCGGCTACCTCTCCTAATGATGTATAGTATAACACTGTAATACCCTGTGTATACTGCTGTGTTACTGAGCTATATACACACTGTACCTAGTACTGTACATATACTGCTCAGTCTGTGATTATACCTCTTATACCCAGTTCTGTCCCGGCTCCCTCTCCTAATGATGTACAGTATGTCACTGTAATACCCTGTGTATACTGCTGTGTTACTGAGCTATATACACACTGTACCTAGTACTGTACATATACTGCTCAGTCTGTGATTATACCTCTTATACCCAGTTCTGTTCCGGCTCCCTCTCCTAATGATGTATAGTATGTTACTGTAATACCCTGTGTATACTGCTGTGTTACTGAGCTATATACACACTGTACCCAGTACTGTATATATACTGCTCAGTCTGTGATTATAACTCTTATACCCAGTTCTGTCTCGGCTCCCTCTCCTAATGATGTACAGTATGTCACTGTAATACCCTGTGTATACTGCTGTGTTACTGAGCTATATACACACTGTACCCAGTACTGTATATATACTGCTCAGTCTGTGATTATACCTCTTATACCCAGTCCTGTCTCGGCTCCCTCTCCTAATGATGTACAGTATGTCACTGTAATACCCTGTGTATACTGCTGTGTTACTGAGCTATATACACACTGTACCCAGTACTGTATATATACTGCTCAGTCTGTGATTATACCTCTTATACCCAGTCCTGTCTCGGCTCCCTCTCCTAATGATGTATAGTATGTCCCTGTAATACCCTGTGTATACTGCTGTGTTACTGAGCTATATACACACTGTACCCAGTACTGTATATATATACTGCTCAGTCTGTGATTATACCTCTTATACACAGTTCTGTCCCGGTTCCCTCTCCTAATGATGTATAGTATGTCCCTGTAATACCCTGTGTATACTGCTGTGTTACTGAGCTATATACACACTGTACCCAGTACTGTACATATACTGCTCAGTCTGTGATTATACCTCTTATACCCTGTCCTGTCCCGGTTCCCTCTCCTAATGATGTATAGTATGTCCCTGTAATACCCTGTGTATACTGCTGTGTTACTGAGCTATATACACACTGTACCCAGTACTATACATATACTGCTCAGTCTGTGATTATACCTCTTATACCCAGTCCTGTCCCGGCTCCCTCTCCTAATGATATACAGTATGTCACTGTAATACCCTCTGTATACTGCTGTGTTACTGAGCTATATACACACTGTACCCAGTACTGTACATATACTGCTCAGTCTGTGATTATACCTCTTATAAACAGTTCTGTCCCGGCGCCCTCTCCTAATGATGTACAGTATGTTACTGTAATACCCTGTGTATACTGCTGTGTTACTGAGCTATATACACACTGTACCCAGTACTGTATATATACTGCTCAGTCTGTGATTATAACTCTTATACCCAGTTCTGTCCCGGCTCCCTCTCCTAATGATGTACAGTATGTTACTGTAATACCCTGTGTATACTGCTGTGTTACTGAGATATATACACACTGTACCCAGTACTGTACATATACTGCTCAGTCTGTGATTATACCTCTTATACCCAGTTCTGTCCCGGTTCCCTCTCCTAATGATGTACAGTATGTTACTGTAATACCCTGTGTATACTGCTGTGTTACTGAGCTATATACACACTGTACCCAGTACTGTATATATACTGCTCAGTCTGTGATTATACCTCTTATACCCAGTTCTGTCCCGGCTCCCTCTCCTAATGATGTATAGTATGTTACTGTAATACCCTGTGTATAATGCTGTGTTACTGAGCTATATACACACTGTACCTAGTACTGTATATATACTGCTCAGTCTGTGATTATACCTCTTATACCCAGTTCTGTCCCGGCTACCTCTCCTAATGATGTATAGTATAACACTGTAATACCCTGTGTATACTGCTGTGTTACTGAGCTATATACACACTGTACCCAGTACTGTATATATACTGCTCAGTCTGTGATTATACCTCTTATACACAGTTCTGTCCCGGCTCCCTTTACTAATGATGTATAGTATGTCCCTGTAATACCCTGTGTATACTGCTGTGTCACTGAGCTATATACACACTATACCCAGTACTGTATATATACTGCTCAGTCTGTGATTATACCTCTTATACCCAGTTCTGTCCCGGCTCCCTCTCCTAATGATGTACAGTATAACACTGTAATACCCTGTGTATACTGCTCTGTTACTGAGCTATATACACACTGTACCCAGTACTGTACATATACTGCTCAGTCTGTGATTATACCTCTTATACCCAGTCCTGTCCCGGCTCCCTCTCCTAATGATGTATAGTATATCACTGTAATACCCTGTGTATACTGCTGTGTTACTGAGCTATATAAACACTGTACCTAGTACTGTACATATACTGCTCAGTCTGTGATTATACCTCTTATACCCAGTCCTGTCCCGGCTCCCTCTCCTAATGATGTATAGTATGTCCCTGTAATACCCTGTGTATTCTGCTGTGTTACTGAGCTATATACACACTGTACCCAGTACTGTATATATACTGCTCAGTCTGTGATTATACCTCTTATACACAGTTCTGTCCCGGTTCCCTCTCCTAATGATGTATAGTATGTCCCTTTAATACCCTGTGTATTCTGCTGTGTTACTGAGCTATATACACACTGTACCCAGTACTGTATACTGCTCAGTCTGTGATTATACCTCTTATACCCAGTCCTGTCCCGGCTCCCTCTCCTAATGATGTACAGTATATCACTGTAATACCCTGTGTATACTGCTGTGTTACTGAGCTATATACACACTGTACTCAGTACTGTACATATACTGCTCAGTCTGTGATTATACCTCTTATACCCAGTCCTGTCCCGGCTCCCTCTCCTAATGATGTATAGTATGTCCCTGTAATACCCTGTGTATTCTGCTGTGTTACTGAGCTATATACACACTGTACCCAGTACTGTATATATACTGCTCAGTCTGTGATTATACCTCTTATACACAGTTCTGTCCCGGTTCCCTCTCCTAATGATGTATAGTATGTCCCTTTAATACCATGTGTATACTGCTGTGTTACTGAGCTATATACACACTGTACCCAGTACTGTATATATACTGCTCAGTCTGTGATTATACCTCTTATACCAAGTTCTGTCCCGGCTCCCTCTCCTAACGATGTATAGTATGTCCCTGTAATACCCTGTGTATACTGCTGTGTTACTGAGCTATATACACACTGTACCTAGTACTGTACATAAACTGCTCAGTCTGTGATTATACCTCTTATACCCAGTCCTGTCCCAGCTACCTCTCCTAATGATGTACAGTATGTCCCTGTAATACCCTGTGTATACTGCTGTGTTACTGAGCTATATACACACTGTACCCAGTACTGTATATATACTGCTCAGTCTGTGATTATACCTCTTATACCCAGTCCTGTTCCGGCTCCCTCTCCTAATGATGTATAGTATGTCCCTGTAATACCCTGTGTATACTGCTGTGTTACTGAGCTATATACACACTGTACCCAGTACTGTATATATACTGCTCAGTCTGTGATTATACCTCTTATACCCAGTTCTGTCCCGGCTCCCTCTCCTAATGATGTACAGTATGTCCCTGTAATACCCTGTGTATACTGCTGTGTTACTGAGCTATATACACACTGTACCCGGTACTGTATATATACTGCTCAGTCTGTGATTATACCTCTTATACCCAGTTCTGTCCCGGCTCCCTCTCCTAATGATGTACAGTATGTCCCTGTAATACCCTGTGTATACTGCTGTGTTATTGACCTATATACACACTGTACTCAGTACTGTACATATACTGCTCAGTCTGTGATTATACCTCTTATACCCAGTTCTGTCCCGGCTCCCTCTCCTAATGATGTAATGATGTACAGATGATGTCATGATGTACAGATGATGTAGTGATGTACAGATGATGTAATGATGTACAGATGATGTAATGATGTACAGATGTTGTAATGATGTACAGATGATTTACAGATGAAGTAATGATGTACAGATGATGTAGTGATGTACAGATGATGTAATGATGTGCAGATGATGTAGTGATGTACAGATGTTGTAGTGATGTACAGATGTAGTGATGTACAGATGTAGTGATGTACAGATGTTGTAGTGATGTACAGATGTAGTGATGTACAGATGTTGTAGTGATGTACAGATGTTGTAGTGATGTACAGATGTAATGATGTACAGATGTAGTGATGTACAGATGATGTAATGATGTGCAGATGATGTAGTGATGTGCAGATGATGTAGTGATGTGCAGATGATGTAATGATGTGCAGATGATGTAGTGATGTACAGATGATGTAGTGATGTGCAGATGATGTAGTGATGTGCAGATTATGTAATGATGTGCAGATGATGTAGTGATGTACAGATGATGTAGTGATGTGCAGATGATGTAATGATGTGCAGATGATGTAGTGATGTGCAGATGATGTAGTGATGTACAGATGATGTAGTGATGTGCAGATGATGTAATGATGTGCAGATGTACAGATAATGTAGTGATGTGCAGATGATGTAGTGATGTGCAGATGATGTAATGATGTGCAGATGATGTAGTGATGTGCAGATAATGTAGTGATGTACAGATGATGTAGTGATGTACAGATGATGTAATGATGTACAGATGATGTAATGATGTGCAGATGATGTAATGATGTGCAGATGTTGTAATGATGTACAGATGATGTAGTGATGTACAGATGATGTAGTGATGTACAGATGATGTAATGATGTACAGATGATGTAGTGATGTACAGATGATGTAATGATGTTCAGATGTAGTGATGTAATGATGTATAGATGATGTAATGATGTACAGATGATGTAATGATGTACAGATGATGTAATGATGTACAGATGATGTATATATTTACCATGGTCCTGGAAGCTAATGTTTGCCCATAGTAGCCTATGCAGTGTGATTTTCCTTATCCCTCCCTGCTGGTTCATATTGATGCATGTGTTACTGAGAGGGGGGAGTGTGTACTAAGGGGGTACTAAGGGGGTCATTCAGACCCTCTCGCGAGTGTAGGACGCTTGCAATCGGGTTGATGTTCCCCCACTGCGCATGCGCACGACGGAGGGAGTTCCGTCGTGCGCATGTGTGAGACCCGGCGAGCTCCGGGCTCTCCATCGCTCCGAGTCTCGCACCAAAGGGGGCGTGCCTGCCAGACGGAGGCGTTCCCATGGGAACGCCTACCGTCTGAAGCCGGCCCCACTGACATCACTAGTGATGTCAGTGGGAGTGATTTTGGCTCTGTTAGAGACAAAATCACTCCAGGGCTTGCGGCAGCGAGACCCTACCGCAGGGTCTCCGTCGCAACCCCGATGTACCATCGCGACCATCATCATGGACGCTCGCATATGCTGTGGGTGGTCACCCAGAGCTATGCGAGCGGCCAGGAGGCCGCTCCATTTTCATGGAGGAGGGCTCTGATTCAGAGCGAGCACTCTGTTCAGAGCGTTCCGCTCTGAATCAGGCCCAAAGTACCCGGGATTGTTGGAAGGGCCTGGTGGGTGCCCAGGTCTACTCTCCCCTCTTACCTGCCTGGCCTGCATAATGTGCCTGAGGAGAGCCATCATACTGATCACCCCTTTTCTCTGGAACTTCTCCTGGCTGAGGGGCACACAGCGCCACCTCAATTCATATATTTGAATACATTTTGTAAGGGGCGTGGCCACATTTGTATGATTAGGCCACGCCCCTTACTGTACCCAGGCCCGGCAGCGCTCTCTACGGCCCTGCGTCATACCTACAGACTGGGAAGGGTGGCGCTGTGGAGAGCTGCTCTTAGCTTCGGGGAGCGGGGTGAAACTATACCCGGCATTAGTCCCCGCCCCTTTACAAGAATTTGCAATTCGCGAGTCCGCAAAGAAAGGACGGGTCTGAATGAGGAGATTCGCATCATTTAGCGCCGCCCTTTCACTAAGTATCCACTAATTTATGGTAAAATCTCCCCATCCTGCCCATTTCACTAGGAATTAGGCGGGATTTGGGAGATCTGCATACTCTCTCAGGGGTGCAGGGGGGGGAGGACCCAAAAAATCGGGAGCCTCCCGCAACTCCTGGGAGCGTAGGCAGATATGTCCTGCACATGTGCATTCATTTCTCTGGGTTCGGAAACAAAGTGATAGCAGCGCTGTACATGTTACTATGCTGCCAACTACTCTGAGCATGAGCTCCTGACAGGGATTCAGTATATGAGGTCTCCATTCATAATGTCCACTGTGACCATGTCAGCACTGATGCAATGTCGACATTATTGTAATGTTAACACTGTCTTTCTCAAGTCACCCTAACACTGGCGTTATTCCTAACGGTAACCCTAACACTGGCGTTATTCCTAACAGTAACCCTAACATTGGCGTTACTCCTAATGTTTACAGTAACCCTAACACTGGCGTTACTCCTAATGGTAAACCTAACACTGGCGTTACTCCTAACGGTAACCCTAACACTGGCGTTATTCCTAACAGTAACCCTAACATTGGCATTACTCCTAACGGTAACCCTAACACTGGCGTTACTCCTAACAGTAACCCTAACATTGGCGTTACTCCTAACGGTAACCCTAACACTAGTGTAACCCATAATGGTAACCCTAACACTGGCGTTACTCCTAATGGTAACCCTAACACTAGTGTTACCCCTAATGGTAACCCTAACACTGGCGTTACTAATAATGGTAACCCAAACACTGGCGTTACTCCTAATCATTACAGTAGCCCTAACACTAGTGTTACTCCTAATGGTAACCCTAACACTAGTGTTACCCCTAATGGTAACCCTAACACTGGCGTTACTCCTAATGGTAACCCTAACACTAGTGTTACTCCTAATGGTAACCCTAACACTAGTGTTACTCCTAATGGTAACTCTAACACTAGTGTTACTCCTAATGGTAACCCTAACACTAGTGTTACCTCTAATGGTAACCCTAACACTGGCTTTACCCCTAATGGTAACCCTAACACTGGCGTTACACGTAATGGTAACCCTAACACTGGCGTTACTCCTAATCGTTACGGTAGCCCTAACACTGGCGTTACTCCTAATGGTAACCCTAACACTGGCATTACTCCTAATGGTAACCCTAACACTAGCGTTACTCCAAATGGTAACCCTAACACTGGCATTACTCCTAATGGTAACCCTAACACTGGCGTTACTCCTAATCGTTACGGTAGCCCTAACACTGGCGTTACTCCTAATGGTAACCCTAACACTGGCGTTACTCCTAATCGTTACAGTAGCCCTAACACTAGTGTTACTCCTAATGGTAACCCTAACACTGGCGTTACTCCTAATGGTAACCCTAACACTAGTGTTACCCCTAATGGTAACCCTAACACTGGCGTTACTAATAATGGTAACCCAAACACTGGCGTTACTCCTAATCTTTACGGTAGCCCTAACACTGGCGTTACTCCTAATGGTAACCCTAACACTGGTGTTACTCCTAATGGTAACCCTAACACTAGTGTTACTCCTAATGGTAACCCTAACACTAGTGTTACCCCTAATGGTAACCCTAACACTGGCTTTACCCCTAATGGTTACCCTAACACTGGCGTTACTAATAATGGTAACCCAAACACTGGCGTTACTCCTAATCGTTACGGTAGCCCTAACACTAGTGTTACTCCTAATGGTAACCCTAACACTAGTGTTACTCCTAATGGTAACCCTAACACTAGTGTTACTCCTAATGGTAACCCTAACACTAGTGTTACTCCTAATGGTTACCCTAACACTGGCGTCACTGCTAATGGTAACCCTAACACTAGCGTTACCCCTAATGGTAACTGTAACCCTAACACTGGCATTACTGCTAATGGTAACCCTAACACTGGCGTTACCCCTAATGGTAACCCTAACACTAGTGTTACCCCTAATGGTAACCCTAACACTAGTGTTACTCCTAATGGTAACCCTAACACTAGTGTTAACCCTAATGGTAACCCTAACACTGGCGTTACTCCTAATGGTAACAGTAAACCTAACACTAGTGTTACTCCTAATGGTAACCCTAACACTGGCGTTACTCCTAATGGTAATCCTAACACTCGCGTTACTCCTAATGGTAATACTAACACTGGCGTTACTCCTAATGGTAACCATAACACTGACGTTACTCCTAATGGTAACCCTAACACTAGTGTTACTCCTAATGGTAACCCTAACATTGGCGTTACTCCTAATGGTAACCCTAACACTGGCGTTACTCCTAATTGTAACCCTAACACTAGTGTTACTCCTAATGGTAACCCTAACACTAGTGTTACCCCTAATGGTAACCCTAACACTGGTGTTACTAAAAATGGTAACCCAAACACTGGCGTTACTCCTAATCGTTACGGTAGCCCTAACACTGGCGTTACTCCTAATGGTAACCCTAACACTGGCATTACTCCTAATGGTAACCCTAACACTAGCGTTACTCCTAATGGTAACCCTAACACTGGCATTACTCCTAATGGTAACCCTAACACTAATGTTACCCCTAATGGTAACCCTAACACTGGCGTTACTAATAATGGTAACCCAAACACTGGCGTTACTCCTAATCGTTATGGTAGCCCTAACACTGGCGTTACTCCTAATGGTAACCCTAACACTGGCATTACTCCTAATCGTTACAGTAGCCCTAACACTAGTGTTACTCCTAATGGTAACCCTAACACTGGCGTTACTCCTAATCGTTACGGTAGCCCTAACACTAGTGTTACTCCTAATGGTAACCCTAACACTAGTGTTACTCCTAATGGTAACCCTAACACTAGTGTTACTCCTAATGGTTACCCTAACACTGGCGTTAATGCTAATGGTAACCCTAACACTAGTGTTACCCCTAATGGTAACTGTAACCCTAACACTGGCGTTACTGCTAATGGTAACCCTAACACTGGCGTTACTGCTAATGGTATCCCTAACACTGGTGTTACTCCTAATGGTAACCCTAACACTGGCGTTACTCCTAATGGTAACCCTAACACTAGTGTTACCCCTAATGGTAACCCTAACACTAGCGTTACTCCTAATGGTAACACTAACACTAGTGTTACTCCTAATGGTAACCCTAACACTAGTGTTAACCCTAATGGTAACCCGAACACAGGCGTTACTCCTAATGGTAACAGTAAACCTAACACTAGTGTTACTCCTAATGGTAACCATAACACTGGCGTTACTCCTAATGGTAACAGAAACCCTAACACTAGTGTTACTCCTAATGGTAACCCTAACACTGACGTTACTCCTAATGTTATCCTAACACTCGCGTTACTCCTAATGGTAATACTAACACTGGCGTTACTCCTAATGGTAACCCTAACACTGGCTTTACTCCTAATGGTAACCCTAACACTAGTGTTACTCCTAATGGTAACCCTAACATTGGCGTTACTCCTAATGGTAACCCTAACATTGGCGTTACTCCTAATGGTAACCCTAACACTGGCGTTACTCCTAATGGTAACCCTAACACTAGTGTTACCCCTAATGGTAACCCTAACACTGGCGTTACTAATAATGGTAACCCAAACACTGGCGTTACTCCTAATCATTACGGTAGCCCTAACACTAGTGTTACCCCTAATGGTAACCCTAACACTGGCGTTACTCCTAATGGTAACCCTAACACTAGTGTTACTCCTAATGGTAACCCTAACACTAGTGTTACTCCTAATGGTAACTCTAACACTAGTGTTACTCCTAATGGTAACCCTAACACTAGTGTTACCCCTAATGGTAACTGTAACCCTAACACTGGCATTACTGCTAATGGTAACCCTAACACTGGCGTTACCCCTAATGGTAACCCTAACACTAGTGTTACCCCTAATGGTAACCCTAACACTAGTGTTACTCCTAATGGTAACCCTAACACTAGTGTTAACCCTAATGGTAACCCTAACACTGGCGTTACTCCTAATGGTAACAGTAAACCTAACACTAGTGTTACTCCTAATGGTAACCCTAACACTGGCGTTACTCCTAATGGTAATCCTAACACTCGCGTTACTCCTAATGGTAATACTAACACTGGCGTTACTCCTAATGGTAACCATAACACTGACGTTACTCCTAATGGTAACCCTAACACTAGTGTTACTCCTAATGGTAACCCTAACATTGGCGTTACTCCTAATGGTAACCCTAACACTGGCGTTACTCCTAATTGTAACCCTAACACTAGTGTTACTCCTAATGGTAACCCTAACACTAGTGTTACCCCTAATGGTAACCCTAACACTGGTGTTACTAAAAATGGTAACCCAAACACTGGCGTTACTCCTAATCGTTACGGTAGCCCTAACACTGGCGTTACTCCTAATGGTAACCCTAACACTGGCATTACTCCTAATGGTAACCCTAACACTAGCGTTACTCCTAATGGTAACCCTAACACTGGCATTACTCCTAATGGTAACCCTAACACTAATGTTACCCCTAATGGTAACCCTAACACTGGCGTTACTAATAATGGTAACCCAAACACTGGCGTTACTCCTAATCGTTATGGTAGCCCTAACACTGGCGTTACTCCTAATGGTAACCCTAACACTGGCATTACTCCTAATCGTTACAGTAGCCCTAACACTAGTGTTACTCCTAATGGTAACCCTAACACTGGCGTTACTCCTAATCGTTACGGTAGCCCTAACACTAGTGTTACTCCTAATGGTAACCCTAACACTAGTGTTACTCCTAATGGTAACCCTAACACTAGTGTTACTCCTAATGGTTACCCTAACACTGGCGTTAATGCTAATGGTAACCCTAACACTAGTGTTACCCCTAATGGTAACTGTAACCCTAACACTGGCGTTACTGCTAATGGTAACCCTAACACTGGCGTTACTGCTAATGGTATCCCTAACACTGGTGTTACTCCTAATGGTAACCCTAACACTGGCGTTACTCCTAATGGTAACCCTAACACTAGTGTTACCCCTAATGGTAACCCTAACACTAGCGTTACTCCTAATGGTAACACTAACACTAGTGTTACTCCTAATGGTAACCCTAACACTAGTGTTAACCCTAATGGTAACCCGAACACAGGCGTTACTCCTAATGGTAACAGTAAACCTAACACTAGTGTTACTCCTAATGGTAACCATAACACTGGCGTTACTCCTAATGGTAACAGAAACCCTAACACTAGTGTTACTCCTAATGGTAACCCTAACACTGACGTTACTCCTAATGTTATCCTAACACTCGCGTTACTCCTAATGGTAATACTAACACTGGCGTTACTCCTAATGGTAACCCTAACACTGGCTTTACTCCTAATGGTAACCCTAACACTAGTGTTACTCCTAATGGTAACCCTAACATTGGCGTTACTCCTAATGGTAACCCTAACATTGGCGTTACTCCTAATGGTAACCCTAACACTGGCGTTACTCCTAATGGTAACCCTAACACTAGTGTTACCCCTAATGGTAACCCTAACACTGGCGTTACTAATAATGGTAACCCAAACACTGGCGTTACTCCTAATCATTACGGTAGCCCTAACACTAGTGTTACCCCTAATGGTAACCCTAACACTGGCGTTACTCCTAATGGTAACCCTAACACTAGTGTTACTCCTAATGGTAACCCTAACACTAGTGTTACTCCTAATGGTAACTCTAACACTAGTGTTACTCCTAATGGTAACCCTAACACTAGTGTTACCTCTAATGGTAACCCTAACACTGGTTTTACCCCTAATGGTAACCCTAACACTGGCGTTACACGTAATGGTAACCCTAACACTGGCGTTACTCCTAATCGTTACGGTAGCCCTAACACTGGCGTTATTCCTAATGGTAACCCTAACACTGGCATTACTCCTAATGGTAACCCTAACACTAGCGTTACTCCAAATGGTAACCCTAACACTGGCATTACTCCTAATGGTAACCCTAACACTGGCGTTACTCCTAATCGTTACGGTAGCCCTAACACTGGCGTTACTCCTAATGGTAACCCTAACACTGGCGTTACTCCTAATCGTTACAGTAGCCCTAACACTAGTGTTACTCCTAATGGTAACCCTAACACTGGTGTTACTCCTAATGGTAACCCTAACACTAGTGTTACCCCTAATGGTAACCCTAACACTGGCGTTACTAATAATGGTAACCCAAACACTGGCGTTACTCCTAATCGTTACGGTAGCCCTAACACTGGCGTTACTCCTAATGGTAACCCTAACACTGGTGTTACTCCTAATGGTAACCCTAACACTAGTGTTACTCCTAATGGTAACCCTAACACTAGTGTTACCCCTAATGGTAACCCTAACACTGGCTTTACCCCTAATGGTTACCCTAACACTGGCGTTACTAATAATGGTAACCCAAACACTGGCGTTACTCCTAATCGTTACGGTAGCCCTAACACTAGTGTTACTCCTAATGGTAACCCTAACACTAGTGTTACTCCTAATGGTAACCCTAACACTAGTGTTACTCCTAATGGTAACCCTAACACTAGTGTTACTCCTAATGGTAACCCTAACACTAGCGTTACCCCTAATGGTAACTGTAACCCTAACACTGGCGTTACTGCTAATGGTAACCCTAACACTGGCGTTACCCCTAATGGTAACCCTAACACTAGCGTTACTCCTAATGGTAATACTAACACTGGCGTTACTCCTAATGGTAACCATAACACTGACGTTACTCCTAATGGTAACCCTAACACTAGTGTTACTCCTAATGGTAACCCTAACACTGGCGTTACTCCTAATGGTAACCCTAACACTGGCGTTACTCCTAATGGTAACCCTAACACTAGTGTTACTCCTAATGGTAACCCTAACACTAGTGTTAACCCTAATGGTAACCCTAACACTGGCGTTACTCCTAATGGTAACAGTAAACCTAACACTAGTGTTACTCCTAATGGTAACCCTAACACTAGTGTTACCCCTAATGGTAACCCTAACACTGGTGTTACTAAAAATGGTAACCCAAACACTGGCGTTACTCCTAATTGTTACGGTAGCCCTAACACTGGCGTTACTCCTAATGGTAACCCTAACACTGGCATTACTCCTAATGGTAACCCTAACACTAGCGTTACTCCTAATGGTAACCCTAACACTGGCATTACTCCTAATGGTAACCCTAACACTAATGTTACCCCTAATGGTAACCCTAACACTGGCGTTACTAATAATGGTAACCCAAACACTGGCGTTACTCCTAATCGTTATGGTAGCCCTAACACTGGCGTTACTCCTAATGGTAACCCTAACACTGGCATTACTCCTAATCATTACAGTAGCCCTAACACTAGTGTTACTCCTAATGGTAACCCTAACACTGGCGTTACTCCTAATCGTTACGGTAGCACTAACACTAGTGTTACTCCTAATGGTAACCCTAACACTAGTGTTACTCCTAATGGTAACCCTAACACTAGTGTTACTCCTAATGGTTACCCTAACACTGGCGTTACTGCTAATGGTAACCCTCACACTAGTGTTACCCCTAATGGTAACTGTAACCCTAACACTGGCATTACTGCTAATGGTAACCCTAACACTGGCGTTACTGCTAATGGTATCCCTAACACTGGTGTTACTCCTAATGGTAACCCTAACACTGGCGTTACTCCTAATGGTAACCCTAACACTAGTGTTACCCCTAATGGTAACCCTAACACTAGCGTTACTCCTAATGGTAACACTAACACTAGTGTTACTCCTAATGGTAACCCTAACACTAGTGTTAACCCTAATGGTAACCCGAACACTGGCGTTACTCGTAATGGTAACAGAAACCCTAACACTAGTGTTACTCCTAATGGTAACCCTAACACTGACGTTACTCCTAATGGTAATCCTAACACTCGCGTTACTCCTAATTGTAATACTAACACTGGCGTTACTCCTAATGGTAACCCTAACATTGGCTTTACTCCTAATGGTAACCCTAACACTAGTGTTACTCCTAATGGTAACCCTAACATTGGCGTTACTCCTAATGGTAACCCTAACACTGGCGTTACTCCTAATGGTAACCCTAACACTAGTGTTACTCCTAATGGTAACCCTAACACTAGTGTTACCCCTAATGGTAACCCTAACACTGGCGTTACTAATAATGGTAACCCAAACACTGGCGTTACTCCTAATCGTTATGGTAGCCCTAACACTGGCGTTACTCCTAATGGTAACCCTAACACTGGCATTACTCCTAATCGTTACAGTAGCCCTAACACTAGTGTTACTCCTAATGGTAACCCTAACACTGGCGTTACTCCTAATCGTTACGGTAGCCCTAACACTAGTGTTACTCCTAATGGTAACCCTAACACTAGTGTTACTCCTAATGGTTACCCTAACACTGGCGTTACTGCTAATGGTAACCCTAACACTAGTGTTACCCCTAATGGTAACTGTAACCCTAACACTGGCGTTACTGCTAATGGTAACCCTAACACTGGCGTTACTGCTAATGGTATCCCTAACACTGGTGTTACTCCTAATGGTAACCCTAACACTGGCGTTACTCCTAATGGTAACCCTAACACTAGTGTTACCCCTAATGGTAACCCTAACACTAGCGTTACTCCTAATGGTAACACTAACACTAGTGTTACTCCTAATGGTAACCCTAACATTAGTGTTAACCCTAATGGTAACCCGAACACAGGCGTTACTCCTAATGGTAACAGTAAACCTAACACTAGTGTTACTCCTAATGGTAACCATAACACTGGCGTTACTCCTAATGGTAACAGAAACCCTAACACTAGTGTTACTCCTAATGGTAACCCTAACACTGACGTTACTCCTAATGGTAATCCTAACACTCGCGTTACTCCTAATGGTAATACTAACACTGGCGTTACTCCTAATGGTAACCCTAACACTGGCTTTACTCCTAATGGTAACCCTAACACTAGTGTTACTCCTAATGGTAACCCTAACATTGGCGTTACTCCTAATGGTAACCCTAACATTGGCGTTACTCCTAATGGTAACCCTAACACTGGCGTTACTCCTAATGGTAACCCTAACACTAGTGTTACCCCTAATGGTAACCCTAACACTGGCGTTACTAATAATGGTAACCCAAACACTGGCATTACTCCTAATCATTACGGTAGCCCTAACACTAGTGTTACCCCTAATGGTAACCCTAACACTGGCGTTACTCCTAATGGTAACCCTAACACTAGTGTTACTCCTAATGGTAACCCTAACACTAGTGTTACTCCTAATGGTAACTCTAACACTAGTGTTACTCCTAATGGTAACCCTAACACTAGTGTTACCTCTAATGGTAACCCTAACACTGGTTTTACCCCTAATGGTAACCCTAACACTGGCGTTACACGTAATGGTAACCCTAACACTGGCGTTACTCCTAATCGTTACGGTAGCCCTAACACTGGCGTTACTCCTAATGGTAACCCTAAAACTGGCATTACTCCTAATGGTAACCCTAACACTAGCGTTACTCCAAATGGTAACCCTAACACTGGCATTACTCCTAATGGTAACCCTAACACTGGCGTTACTCCTAATCGTTACGGTAGCCCTAACACTGGCGTTACTCCTAATGGTAACCCTAACACTGGCGTTACTCCTAATCGTTACAGTAGCCCTAACACTAGTGTTACTCCTAATGGTAACCCTAACACTGGCGTTACTCCTAATGGTAACCCTAACACTAGTGTTACCCCTAATGGTAACCCTAACACTGGCGTTACTAATAATGGTAACCCAAACACTGGCGTTACTCCTAATCGTTACGGTAGCCCTAACACTGGCGTTACTCCTAATGGTAACCCTAACACTGGTGTTACTCCTAATGGTAACCCTAACACTAGTGTTACTCCTAATGGTAACCCTAACACTAGTGTTACCCCTAATGGTAACCCTAACACTAGTGTTACCCCTAATGGTAACCCTAACACTGGCGTTACTAATAATGGTAACCCAAACACTGGCGTTACTCCTAATCATTACGGTAGCCCTAACACTAGTGTTACCCCTAATGGTAACCCTAACACTGGCGTTACTCCTAATGGTAACCCTAACACTAGTGTTACTCCTAATGGTAACCCTAACACTAGTGTTACTCCTAATGGTAACTCTAACACTAGTGTTACTCCTAATGGTAACCCTAACACTAGTGTTACCTCTAATGGTAACCCTAACACTGGTTTTACCCCTAATGGTAACCCTAACACTGGCGTTACACGTAATGGTAACCCTAACACTGGCGTTACTCCTAATCGTTACGGTAGCCCTAACACTGGCGTTACTCCTAATGGTAACCCTAAAACTGGCATTACTCCTAATGGTAACCCTAACACTAGCGTTACTCCAAATGGTAACCCTAACACTGGCATTACTCCTAATGGTAACCCTAACACTGGCGTTACTCCTAATCGTTATGGTAGCCCTAACACTGGCGTTACTCCTAATGGTAACCCTAACACTGGCGTTACTCCTAATCGTTACAGTAGCCCTAACACTAGTGTTACTCCTAATGGTAACCCTAACACTGGCGTTACTCCTAATGGTAACCCTAACACTAGTGTTACCCCTAATGGTAACCCTAACACTGGCGTTACTAATAATGGTAACCCAAACACTGGCGTTACTCCTAATCGTTACGGTAGCCCTAACACTGGCGTTACTCCTAATGGTAACCCTAACACTGGTGTTACTCCTAATGGTAACCCTAACACTAGTGTTACTCCTAATGGTAACCCTAACACTAGTGTTACCCCTAATGGTAACCCTAACACTGGCTTTACCCCTAATGGTTACCCTAACACTGGCGTTACTAATAATGGTAACCCAAACACTGGCGTTACTCCTAATCGTTACGGTAGCCCTAACACTAGTGTTACTCCTAATGGTAACCCTAACACTAGTGTTACTCCTAATGGTAACCCTAACACTAGTGTTACTCCTAATGGTAACCCTAACACTAGTGTTACTCCTAATGGTTACCCTAACACTGGCGTCACTACTAATGGTAACCCTAACACTAGCGTTACCCCTAATGGTAACTGTAACCCTAACACTGGCGTTACTGCTAATGGTAACCCTAACACTGGCGTTACCCCTAATGGTAACCCTAACACTAGTGTTACCCCTAATGGTAACCCTAACACTAGTGTTACTCCTAATGGTAACCCTAACACTAGTGTTAACCCTAATGGTAACCCTAACACTGGCGTTACTCCTAATGGTAACAGTAAACCTAACACTAGTGTTACTCCTAATGGTAACCCTAACACTGGCGTTACTCCTAATGGTAATCCTAACACTCGCGTTACTCCTAAGGGTAATACTAACACTGGCGTTACTCCTAATGGTAACCATAACACTGACGTTACTCCTAATGGTAACCCTAACACTAGTGTTACTCCTAATGGTAACCCTAACATTGGCGTTACTCCTAATGGTAACCCTAACACTGGCGTTACTCCTAATGGTAACCCTAACACTAGTGTTACTCCTAATGGTAACCCTAACACTAGTGTTACCCCTAATGGTAACCCTAACACTGGTGTTACTAAAAATGGTAACCCAAACACTGGCGTTACTCCTAATCGTTACGGTAGCCCTAACACTGGCGTTACTCCTAATGGTAACCCTAACACTGGCATTACTCCTAATGGTAACCCTAACACTAGCGTTACTCCTAATGGTAACCCTAACACTGGCATTACTCCTAATGGTAACCCTAACACTAATGTTACCCCTAATGGTAACCCTAACACTGGCGTTACTAATAATGGTAACCCAAACACTGGCGTTACTCCTAATCGTTATGGTAGCCCTAACACTGGCGTTACTCCTAATGGTAACCCTAACACTGGCATTACTCCTAATCATTACAGTAGCCCTAACACAAGTGTTACTCCTAATGGTAACCCTAACACTGGCGTTACTCCTAATCGTTACGGTAGCCCTAACACTAGTGTTACTCCTAATGGTAACCCTAACACTAGTGTTACTCCTAATGGTAACCCTAACACTAGTGTTACTCCTAATGGTTACCCTAACACTGGCGTTACTGCTAATGGTAACCCTAACACTAGTGTTACCCCTAATGGTAACTGTAACCCTAACACTGGCATTACTGCTAATGGTAACCCTAACACTGGCGTTACTGCTAATGGTATCCCTAACACTGGTGTTACTCCTAATGGTAACCCTAACACTGGCGTTACTCCTAATGGTAACCCTAACACTAGTGTTACCCCTAATGGTAACCCTAACACTAGCGTTACTCCTAATGGTAACACTAACACTAGTGTTACTCCTAATGGTAACCCTAACACTAGTGTTAACCCTAATGGTAACCCGAACACTGGCATTACTCCTAATGGTAACAGAAACCCTAACACTAGTGTTACTCCTAATGGTAACCCTAACACTGACGTTACTCCTAATGGTAATCCTAACACTCGCGTTACTCCTAATGGTAATACTAACACTGGCGTTACTCCTAATGGTAACCCTAACATTGTCTTTACTCCTAATGGTAACCCTAACACTAGTGTTACTCCTAATGGTAACCCTAACATTGGCGTTACTCCTAATGGTAACCCTAACACTGGCGTTACTCCTAATGGTAACCCTAACACTAGTGTTACTCCTAATGGTAACCCTAACACTAGTGTTACCCCTAATGGTAACCCTAACACTGGCGTTACTAATAATGGTAACCCAAACACTGGCGTTACTCCTAATCATTACGGTAGCCCTAACACTAGTGTTACTCCTAATGGTAACCCTAACACTAGTGTTACTCCTAATGGTAACCCTAACACTAGTGTTACCCCTAATGGTAACCCTAACACTGGCTTTATCCCTAAAGGTAACCCTAACACTGGCGTTACTCGTAATGGTAAACCTAACACTAGTGTTACCCCTATTGGTAACCCTAACACTGGCGTTACTCCTAATCGTTACGGTAGCCCTAACACTAGTGTTACTCCTAATGGTAACCCTAACACTATCGTTACTCCTAATGGTAACCCTAACACTGGCATTACTCCTAATGGTAACCCTAACACTGGCCTTACTCCTAATCGTTACGGTAGCCCTAACACTGGCGTTACTCCTAATGGTAACCCTAACACTGGCGTTACTCCTAATCGTTACAGTAGCCCTAACACTAGTGTTACTCCTAATGGTAACCCTAACACTGGCGTTACTCCTAATCGTTACGGTAACCCTAACACTAGTGTTACTCCTAATGGTAACCCTAACACTAGTGTTACTCCTAATGGTAACTCTAACACTAGTGTTACTCCTAATGGTAACCCTAACACTAGTGTTACCCCTAATGGTAACCCTAACACTGGCTTTACCCGTAATGGTAACCCTAACACTGGCATTACTCCTAATGGTAACCCTAACACTGGCGTTACTCCTAATCGTTACGGTAGCCCTAACACTGGCGTTACTCCTAATGGTAACCCTAACACTGGCGTTACTCCTAATCGTTACAGTAGCCCTAACACTAGTGTTACTCCTAATGGTAACCCTAACACTGGCGTTACTCCTAATGGTAACCCTAACACTGGCGTTACTCCTAATCGTTACGGTAGCCCTAACACTGGCGTTACTCCTAATGGTAACCCTAACACTGGTGTTACTCCTAATGGTAACCCTAACACTGGTGTTACTCCTAATGGTAACCCTAACACTAGTGTTACCCCTAATGGTAACCCTAACACTGGCTTTACCCCTAATGGTAACCCTAACACTAGTGTTACCCCTAATGGTAACCCTAACACTGGCGTTACTAATAATGGTAACCCAAACTCTGGCGTTACTCCTAATCGTTACGGTAGCCCTAACACTGGCGTTACTCCTAATTGTAACCCTAACACTAGCGTTACCCCTAATGGTAACTGTAACCCTAACACTGGCGTTACTGCTAATGGTAACCCTAACACTGGCGTTACTTCTAATGGTATCCCTAACACTGGTGTTACTCCTAATGGTATCCCTAACACTGGCGTTACCCCTAATGGTAACCCTAACACTAGTGTTACCCCTAATGGTAACCCTAACACTAGCGTTACTCCTAATGGTAACCCTAACATTAGTGTTACTCCTAATGGTAACCCTAACACTAGTGTTAACCCTAATGGTAACCCTAACACTGGCGTTACTCCTAATGGTAACAGTAAACCTAACACAGGGTTACCATTAGGAGTAACACTAAACACTGGCATTACTCCTAATGGTAATCCTAACAATCGCGTTACTCCTAATGGTAATACTAACACTGGCGTTACTCCTAATGGTAACCATAACACTGGCGTTACTCCTAATGGTAACCCTAACACTAGTGTTACTCCTAATGGTAACCAAAACATTGGCGTTACTCCTAATGGTAACCCTAACACTGGCGTTACTCCTAATGGTAACCCTAACACTAGTGTTACTCCTAATGGTAACCCTAACACTAGTGTTACCCCTAATGGAAACCCTAACACTGGCGTTACTAATAATGGTAACCCAAACACTGGCATTACTCCTAATCGTTACGGTAGCCCTAACACTGGCGTTACTCCTAATTGTAACCCTAACACTGGCATTACTCCTAATGGTAACCCTAACACTAGCGTTACTCCTAATGGTAACCCTAACACTGGCATTACTCCTAATGGTAACCCTAACACTAATGTTACCCCTAATGGTAACCCTAACACTGGCGTTACTAATAATGGTAACCCAAACACTGGCGTTACTCCTAATCGTTACGGTAGCCCTAACACTGGCGTTACTCCTAATGGTAACCCTAACACTGGCATTACTCCTAATGGTAACCCTAACACTGGCCTTACTCCTAATCGTTACGGTAGCCCTAACACTAGCGTTACTCCTAATGGTAACCCTAACACTGGCATTACTCCTAATGGTAACCCTAACACTGGCCTTACTCCTAATCGTTACGGTAGCCCTAACACTGGCGTTACTCCTAATGGTAACCCTAACACTGGCGTTACTCCTAATCGTTACAGTAGCCCTAGCACTAGTGTTACTCCTAATGGTAACCCTAACACTGGCGTTACTCCTAATCGTTACGGTAACCCTAACACTAGTGTTACACCTAATGGTAACCCTAACACTAGTGTTACTCCTAATGGTAACTCTAACACTAGTGTTACTCCTAATGGTAACCCTAACACTAGTGTTACCCCTAATGGTAACCCTAACACTGGCTTTACCCCTAATGGTAACCCTAACACTGGCATAACTCCTAATGGTAACCCTAACACTGGCGTTACTCCTAATCGTTACGTTAGCCCTAACACTGGCGTTACTCCTAATGGTAACCCTAACACTGGCGTTACTCCTAATCGTTACAGTAGCCCTAACACTAGTGTTACTCCTAATGGTAACCCTAACACTGGCGTTACTCCTAATGGTAACCCTAACACTAGTGTTACCCCTAATGGTAACCCTAACACTGGCGTTACTAATAATGGTAACCCAAACACTGGCGTTACTCCTAATCGTTACGGTAGCCCTAACACTGGCATTACTCCTAATGGTAACCCTAACACTGGTGTTACTCCTAATGGTAACCCTAACACTAGTGTAACTCCTAATGGTAACCCTAAACACTAGTGTTACCCCTAATGGTAACCCTAACACTGGCTTTACCCCTAATGGTAACCCTAACACTAGTGTTACCCCTAATGGTAACCCTAACACTGGCGTTACTAATAATGGTAACCCAAACACTGGCGTTACTCCTAATCGTTACGGTAGCCCTAACACTGGCGTTACTCCTAATGGTAACCCTAACACTGGCATTACTCCTAATGGTAACCCTAACACTGGCCTTACTCCTAATCATTACGGTAGCCCTAACACTGGCGTTACTCCTAATGGTAACCCTAACACTGGCGTTACTCCTAATCGTTACAGTAGCCCTAACACTAGTGTTACTCCTAATGGTAACCCTAACACTGGCGTTACTCCTAATCGTTACGGTAACCCTAACACTAGTGTTACTCCTAATGGTAACTCTAACACTAGTGTTACTCCTAATGGTAACCCTAACACTAGTGTTACCCCTAATGGTAACCCTAACACTGGCTTTACCCCTAATGGTAACCATAACACTGGCATTACTCCTAATGGTAACCCTAACACTGGCGTTACTCCTAATCGTTACGGTAGCCCTAACACTGGCATTACTCCTAATGGTAACCCTAACACTGGCGTTACTCCTAATCGTTACAGTAGCCCTAACACTTGCGTTACTCCTAATCGTTATGGTAGCCCTAACACTAGTGTTACTCCTAATGGTTACGGTAGCCCTAACACTGGCGTTACTCCTGATGGTAACCCTAACACTGGCATTACTCCTAATGGTAACCCTAACACTAGTGTTACTCCTAATGGTAACGGTAACCCTAACACTAGTGTTACTCCTAATGGTAACGGTAACCCTAACACTGGCATTACTCCTAATGGTAACCCTAACACTGGCGTTACTCCTAATGGT
This sequence comes from Taudactylus pleione, assembly GCA_031769625.1. Classification (NCBI taxonomy): domain Eukaryota; kingdom Metazoa; phylum Chordata; class Amphibia; order Anura; family Myobatrachidae; genus Taudactylus; species Taudactylus pleione. The sequence goes on along the minus strand of JAUIMM010000596.1, from coordinate 1,392,906 downwards.
ATCCCTAACACTAGTGTTACTCCTAATGGTAACGGTAACCCTAACACTAGTGTTACTCCTAATGGTAACGGTAACCCTAACACTGGCGTTACTCCTAATGGTAACCCTAACACTGGCCTTACTCCTAATGGTAACCCTAACACTAGTGTTACTCCTAATGGTAACGGCAACCCTAACACTAGTGTTACTCCTAATGGTAACGGTAACCCTAACACTGGCGTTACTCCTAATGGTAACCCTAACACTGGCGTTACTCCTAATGGTAACCCTAACACTGGCGTTACTCCTAATGGTAACCCTAACACTAGTGTTACTCCTATTGGTAACCCTAACACTAGTGTTACTCCTAATTGTAACCGTAACACTAGTGTTACGCCTAATGGTAACGCATATGACACTGATCTGTGCATTTTCCCCTCTATCCCAGGTGCCTTCCTCATCCCATACTCCATCATGCTGTTCTTCACCGGTCTCCCTCTCTTCCTGATGGAGCTGAGCCTGGGACAGTACGGAGCCGCTGGACCTATAACCGTGTGGAAGTGCTGTCCTATTCTGAAAGGTACGGTGCGGTTATAGAGACGCCAGCCTCTGTCTCATTCTCTCTGCAGCTCACACAGAATGGGGCTTAGATGGTACAGTCTGCCCGCGCTTTGCGCAGGATGTGTAATAATACCCATTAGTAATTATCTTCCTAACGCTGCGCGATTCTGCTGCCAGAGCCTAGACTGCGCCGGACAAACTTACCGCATAATGTTACTGCTGGGCCGCAAACCATTGGTAACTTTTACTGTGTATAGTACCATAATATCTGCTTTACATCATTATAAATGAGGTCGTGGTGAGAAGCACAGGCCAAAATTATATATTGCCGCCCCCCAACATATAATCATTCCGATGCCCCTGATTAGGGGTTAGGCACTGGGGGAGGGTTAGGGTTAGGCTTTCGGGAGATTAGGCTGCGGGTGAGTGTGGGGTAGGGTTATAGGCTGCGGGGGGAGGTTTAGGGTTAGTGTACGGGAAAGGTGGGTTAGGGTACTTACATAATCCTATCGGTGTTCTGACTGTCGGGATGTCACTGTCGGTATTCTGTACGGCAGCATCCCAGCCACCGGAATTCCGTAGCCAGCCTGTGTCGTGGTGGTGATGTGACACAGGTCTGGCTCCCCTCATGTCCAGGTCACCCGCTGATAACGGAGCCCAATTTGCAGTAGTGACCACGGTACCATCACTTACTGATGTATGCGCCTGTCATTGCTTTATTAATGAGGATGATATTATGTCACAGTCTATTTTTCAGCTCCCTTCTCCCTTCTCCACTATATGCAATGTAATAAGAAATCTTCTCTGGGAATGTCCCTAAGTGCCAGCTAACCATCATGGGTATCCGAGGACCTTTTTCCTGTTGGAAATATGGGCTTGATTCAGAGCCGGACGCTATTTGCGCTCGCTTGTTCAGAAAAAAGGGGTGGCTATTCAAATGAACCGTTCGCTCTTTGCGGTCTGTTCACGCCTCTATGTCTGAACGAGCGAACAAAACTTGTGGTCGTTTTTTGGGAAACTACGTCCCCTGGCCGCTGGCATCCTACGTCATGTCCGCTATTTATTAGAATAATCGAGTACATCGACCAGAGTATGAACTGCTCGCTATTCTTGTGGTTGGTTTTTCCTACCACAATCTTGCGAGCAGTTCTGACTATAAAATAACCCAGTGACGTGGTCAATGACGCTGCTGTATTAATTATGCACACCCATAAAACGCCCGTTTTGACCTTTAAGCACGCCTGCGTTCGGATCTCCATACCCCGGTTTTCAAGCACCTTCCCCTGTTACCACCCACATACGCCTCCTCCTGTCACTCATATCAGCAGGCATTCGCTATTTAGCGAACAAACGATTTTCGGCCGCACTGACTGGTTCGGGCATGCGTATTACAATCCGTTCGCATGCGCAGTTGTGCAAACATCGCTCGGAACGAACGAGCGGCCGCTTACGAGCGGCTCTGAATCAGGCCCTATGTGTGTACACTGGTTTGTACTGGTGTAGCAGAGTACCAGTACACACCAGCGGATGCCCTGAGACTACAAACAGCACAATTGCTTCGCATGTGGAGTGGTTTTATTGGTGTTATAAGAGCTACAGCCGTACTCACTGTTATACACTGGTTTGATGGAGCGGAGCAGGATGATAGACCGCTCACCAGTCAGTGAGTGTATCTTGTAGCGATACAGGCATGCTGGAAGGCGTTGTGGGTGGTGAGGTCTCTCTGGAGCTAAGGGGTCTATTCATGTAGCTCTGCATTAAAGCACTGTTACTTATCACTATTTATCACATCCGTTCCATGCGATCTTTAGGTTAGGTAAGTAGCGATTCATGTACACTCACCTGATGTTCGATGCGATGCCGTAACTGCAGGTTTAGTGATCCGGGCTTCTGTCTGCGCTCTCGTCATCTAGCGGCTCCTGTGCTGTGGATCTTCAGTGCGCCAGTGTTTGGAAGGTGGTCATCTCGGCGACATCGCGAGGGAGGAGGGGGGTGGCAGAGTGGAGGGGCGCTGGCAAGAGTGGAGGAGGTGACCTGGCATATGCCAGGTCACCTTAACTTTACTGAAGTTGCTGCGGCCAGCTGGTGTAGGGCATGGGGCACTAAGGCAGCAGGTGTGCGGCTCAGAACTGATGGTGGCCACCTGGCATAACTTTACTATAGTTGAGGGGTGGGTGTAGGCACGGGGCACTGTGGGACAGGCACTCAAGGGCAGCGGGCAGTCGGCATGGGAGATGAACCAGCATATGCCGGGTCACTTCATTAATCTTACAAAGGGCAGAGAGGCGACATCGGAAGTGGGTGCAGCAGGCAGGAAGTAGTATGAAGTGACCGGGCATATGCCAAGTCACGTCATTAGTACATTCACAGAGCTGGGGTGGGGGTTGAGTGAGTGAGTGGGCGGCAGACCAGGCAGATACATTCTCTGGGAACCATTCATTAGAGTGTCCTGGTCACCGACACACAGCACAGGGAGCAGGAGCACCGCCGATTGGCCAGAGACAGAGAAGGGGGCGGAGCCAACACTCGGGATTACTAACAGCGCTTTTTCTGCTCCTTCGCATCTCAGGGAAATTATTACGGCGATTTAGTACCGCATCTGTGACCCTTTACATTAACTTTTCTCCTACCTCATGAGTCGCGGTGACCGTACTACTGTATGGTGATGCGATACATGAATGAAGTAGGTGCAGCGCTGGGGAAACAACGTGTTTCTCCATGTGTTACCCTCTCTATGAATAGCCGAAAGCAGAGGATTGCCCTGTTTACTGCAAACCAGGTCGTTTCCCTGCGTTATGAATAGACCTGTAAGGGCGAGACAACGGTCTCCCACTGTGACACTGAAAGCAGTGACAAGATGGTGCCGCACATGTGCAGTAGCTAAGTCCGGCAGCCATCTTGGTAGCTAAGTCCGGCAGCCATCTTGGTAGCCAAGTCCGGCAGCCATCTTGGTAGCTAAGTCCGGCAGCCATCTTGGTAGCTAAGTCTGGCAGCCATCTTGGTACAGGGAGTGAAACCTCCCTCTGAGGAGTGTGTACAGCAGTTCTCTCCACTCTCACCATGTCCCTCCTTTACACTGTACTGTAGCCGGGACACCAAGATTTGGCCCCATGAATGAGCGTAGGGAAAGGCGATACACTGGGATTTCTTTCTGGTAAATGAGGATTGTTCCTGAGAAGTAATAAATTATGGAAAAAGCGGAGCTTCAAGTGTAACTATTGAAATTTATACCTTAAATCAATATAGACCACACATTTGTGTCCTCCACACTTAAAAGACACTAATACAGCCGTGTGATCATGTGTATAAAAATGATTGTAGCCTTCAAAACACTTGTATTTCAGGAGAATATATTTCACCTGACAATTGCTATCCCGTTACATGTATAGCTTTCATAATATTAGCAGTAAAGAAGAGATGGAATAAGCACCATTGTGGTATTTATGTATAGTTACCAAAGTTCATAAAGTCTGATCCAGGGGATATCTGCTCTAATAGGAGAATCTTCTTCTATCAGAGCAGGAAGAATTGTCCAGGTATATGGTAGAATAGCAATGTCAGGTGTTCTGGCTAATGCGTTTCCCCGCGGAACACCTGACCTTGCTATACTACCATATACCTGGACAATTCTTCCTGCTCTATTAGATTAATTTGATCCAGGGATTGTGGTGTTTGACCATAACCATCCTCCCGCAGCCATCCTGCCCTACTGAGTCCCCTCCAGCTGGAATTACACTAAGCTGCAGCCTGATTATTCCCCGGCTGAGGTCCCTCTATGCGTTATGGTGGTCTTTGTACTGGGCTTCTCATCGCACACCCTGCACTAAGCTGCAGCCTGATTATTCCCCCACTGAGGTCCCCCTATGCGTTATGGTGGTCTTTTTACTGGGCTTCTCATCGCACACCCTACACTAAGCTGCAGCCTGATTATTCCCACGCTGAGGTCCCTCTATGCGTTATGGTGGACTTTGTACTGGGCTTCTTATCGCACACCCTGCACTAAGCTGCATCCTGATTATTCCCCCGCTGAGGTCCCTCTATGCGTTATGGTGGTCTTTGTACTGGGCTTCTCATCGCACACCCTGCACTAAGCTGCAGCCTGATTATTCCCACGCTGAGGTCCCTCTATGCATTATGGTGGACTTTGTACTGGGCTTCTCATCGCACACCCTGCACTAAGCTGCATCCTGATTATTCCCCCGCTGAGGTCCCTCTATGCGTTATGGTGGTCTTTGTACTGGGCTTCTCATCGCACATCCTGCACTAAGCTGCAGCCTGATTATTCCCCCGCTGAGGTCCCTCTATGCATTATGGTGGACTTTGTACTGGGCTTCTCATCGCACACCCTGCACTAAGCTGCAGCCTGATTATTCCCCCGCTGAGATCCCTCTATGCGTTATGGTGGAGTTTGTACTGGGCTTCTCATCGCACACCCTGCACTAAGTTGCAGCCTGATTATTCCCCCGCTGAGGTCGCTCTATGCGTTATGGTGGAGTTTGTACTGGGCTTCTCATCGCACACCCTGCACTAAGCTGCAGCCTGATTATTCCCCCGCTGAGGTCCCTCTATGCGTTATGGTGGTCTTTGTACTGGGCTTCTCATCGCACACCCTGCACTAAGCTGCAGCCTGATTATTCCCCCGCTGAGGTCGCTCTATGTGTTATGGTGGAGTTTGTACTAGGCTTCTCATCGCACACCCTGCACTAAGCTCCAGCCTGATTATTCCCCCGCTGAGGTCCCTCTATGTGTTATGGTGGAGTTTGTACTAGGCTTCTCATCGCACACCCTGCACTAAGCTGCAGCCTGATTACTCCCCCGCTGAGGTCCCTCTATGCGTTATGGTGGTCTTTGTACTTGGCTTCTCATCGCACACCCTGCACTAAGCTGCATCCTGATTATTCCCCCACTGAGGTCCATCTATGTGTTATGGTGGACTTTGAACTGGGCTTCTCATCGCACACCCTGCACTAAGCTGCATCCTGATTATTCCCCCGCTGAGGTCCCTCTATGCGTTATGGTGGAGTTTGTACTGGGCTTCTCATCACACACCCTGCACTAAGCTGCAGCCTGATTATTCCCCCGCTGAGGTCCCTCTATACGTTATGGTGGAGTTTGTACTGGGCTTCTCATCGCACACCCTGCACTAATCTGCCATCACCACATTCATCGCTGTCAGATATAAAGTTATGACAATAGTTCCTGAGAAGTGTCACCCACAGGAGCAGGACTGAGACTGGGGTGTTTGGACAGTGTTGAAAATGTCCTATTATAAAATATGAAGCATTTACAGTATATAATATAAACCAGCGTTACATCGGCTGTAGTCCAATGTTTTATAGCGGTAAAAGGGTTGGCCATCGACCATGACACCATCGATGGCCTCATACTATTGGGCAGAAGCCATCAATGGATGGGAACAAGCATGTGCAGGTGGCGGGAACAGCGGTCGCGCATGCGCAAAGCACAGGGGATGGGAACTCCAACCATCGCACCTTCGCTATTGATGCTTAAACCACTGACATCGGATGCATATCATTGGTGGTTTGCATCCATCGGTGGTCGGTAATTCTGCCATGATTATCTAGTGGCGCTGGCGTACATTCATAGTAACAGACAATCAGCTGCAGTTCTCCGATATTCAGGTTACCTCTCAGAGCCCTGACTCCTAGGTCTGACCTGTGTACTCACATGTGAGGTGTAATGAGGTCATGGTGCCATCTAGTGGCAGAAGGAATGTACAGCTGGGAATCTAAAGAAGAGTAAACCAGGAAGAAAAGCACAAAATCACCCAGTATTATATGACAAGATGCCGCCTGCGACACCTATATGGGACCTTTATGTGACATCTGTATGTGATGTATGTGACACCTGTACGGGACCTTTATGTGACTTCTGTATGTGATGTATGTGACACCTGTACGGGACCTTTATGTGACTTCTGTATGTGATGTATGTGACACCTGTACGGGACCTTTATGTGACTTCTGTATGTGATGTATGTGACACCTGTACGGGACCTGTATGTGACATCTGTATGTGATGTATGTGACACCTGTACGGGACCTTTATGAGACATCTGTATGTGATGTATGTGACACCTGTACGGGACCTTTATGTGACATCTGTATGTGATGTATGTGACACCTGTACGGGACCTTTATGTGACATCTGTATGTGATGTATGTGACACCTGTACGGGACCTTTATGTGACATCTGTATGTGATGTATGTGACACCTGTACGGGACCTTTATGTGACATCTGTATGTGATGTATGTGACACCTGTACGGGACCTTTATGTGACATCTGTATGTGATGTATGTGACACCTGTACGGGACCTTTATGTGACTTCTGTATGTGATGTATGTGACACCTGTACGGGACCTTTATGTGACTTCTGTATGTGATGTATGTGACACCTGTACGGGACCTTTATGTGACATCTGTATGTGATACCTGTACGGGACCTTTATGTGACTTCTGTATGTGATGTATGTGACACCTGTACTGGACCTTTATGTGACTTCTGTATGTGATGTATGTGACACCTGTACGGGACCTTTTCAAGACCTTAACGTGACATATGTATGTGATGTATGTGACACCCATACAGGACCTTTACGTGACATATGTATGTGATGTATGCAGGGGCGGACCACAATAGGGGAAGGCTAAGTGGGTGTGTCCACATAGCAAGGGGCATGGTCTCATCGGGAATGCCATACTCACGAGCCACGTCCTAGTTTTCATTATGGTTACTGTTTCTTTGGGAAAAAAATTGTATCACACACACACACCAGTGGCATCTGTCCCCATAATGTTACCCTGTGCGGGGAGGGTAGTAGTGTGCGCGGTGTAGCCGCGCGCCACCGAAAAGGGGCGTGGCCTCACGGACTGGGCGTGGTCACTTGGGAAGGGGTATTGCCTTTGGTTCGGTGTAGTGGGGGGTTCCAGAAGTACGGGTGAGCACTGTACAGAGCCGGCTCCCTCACACTGTCAGGGACCGAGTGCTGCACTTAATGCTACAGTGCAGCACCCGGCTCCTGTCACCTTGGTGTCACCCCTCAGCAGGATTTTAGGGCCCCAGTCAGTTTGAAAGTCTTTTCTTACCTATATGGTGGTTTCTCTGCAACGGGGAACCTCTGAGGAATATGAGCCTCACTGGGCAGCATCCTCAGCCGGTATTCACTATTCATGTAGGAGATCACATTGTCTGGAAGATGCCTGTTTACATAGAAATATAACTAATGTCACCATCATAACCAGATAATATATACTGTAATAACAGAAGCTTTTGTTCAGGAAAAATGTGAATATCCGTGATCAAACTTCTGTGTAACTCCAGGCTCCCCTGTATAACTCCAGACCCCCAATGTCTCCATCCTATGGCCCCCCTGTGGTTCTCCAGGCTCTGTCTTTTTATCTCCAGGCCTCCTTGTCTCTCCCCAGGAGCCCCTGGGCCTCTCCATCCCCATGACCCCCTGCATATTTCCATCCTCAGGCCCACCTGTGGCTCATAGCCTCATTCCCCCAGCCCCGGTGTGCATCTCTCAGCCCCATTCCACCCGGCCCCAGTGCTGACGCCCCCGGCCCCAGTGTGCATCTCTCAGCCCCATTCCCTGAGCCCCAGTGTGCGTCAGCATCATTCCCTAGCCATGTCACCCTGTGCAATCAGCTCCAACCTGCCCCCCCAGCCCCCTATTCAGTCAGCTCCAATCCCCCCAGACCCCCTCTTTCTCACATCACTGAGCCCTCTCAGCACAGACCCCTCTCACATCACTGACCCCTCTCACCACTCAGCACAGACCCCCTCTTTCTCACATCACAGACCCCCTCTTTCTCACATCACAGACCCCCTCTTCCTCACAGCACAGATCCCCCCTCACAGCACAGATCCCCCCTCACAGCACAGATCCCCCCTCACAGCAGACCCCCCTCCTCACTGCTCAGACCCCCCCCCTCACTGCTCAGACCCCCCCCTCACTGCTCAGACCCCCCCCTCACTGCTCAGACCCCCCCCCCCTCACAGCACAGATCCCCCCTCACAGCACAGATCCCCCCTCACAGCAGAGCCATCCCCCCCTCACAGCAGAGCCATCCCCCCCTCACAGCACAGAGCCATCCCCCCCTCACAGCACAGAGCCATCCCCCCCTCACAGCACAGAGCCATCCCCCCCTCACAGCACAGAGCCATCCCCCCTCAAAGCACAGATCCCCCCCCTCAAAGCACAGATCCCCCCCTCACAGCACAGATCCCCCCCTCACAGCACAGACTCCCCCCCTCACAGCACAGACTCCCCCCTCACTGCACATAGCCGCCCCTCACAGCACAGTCTCCCCCTCACAGCACAGAGCCCCCCCTCACAGCACAGACCTTCCCCCTCACAGCACAGACCATTGGGTTACCTTTGGCAGCCCCCTGGTGACCCCTTACGCATCCTCAGCAGCCCCCTTGTGTCCCCCGCAGCCCTCCATCTGTGTCTCCGTCCTTAGCTGCCCACTTAGTTATCCGCAGCAGCCCCTTGTGTCCCTAGCAGCGCCTACACTTACCTTCGCAAGTCCGCATTTCAATTTTTTTTCTTATCACATTATATCTATATCTATGATAAACTGTTTTAATATTTTGCTTTACTTAACCCGTATCTACGGGTATAAATTTCATTATCATAGATATTGAACAACATTGAAGCTATGAATCAGCACAGATAATAAAATACTGTATTATTTAAATAGGTAATAAATAACATTGTATATTGTACTTAGATAAGCCCAATTTAATATTTTAAATATACTTAATAAAAATTAAATATTTTTTTCTCTAAAGAGGGTTTGAGTGCACTCGTAACATAATTAATTATCCCTTTTTTCTCTAAATACATGACGATGAATTAAAACCAAAACATGGGGATCCGCAGCTGCGCACATCTCTATTTAATAAATTATACGGTTTATATTATAATACATACATATATTTATGTATCAGTGTAGTATACACTATAAAATATCATTAATCTCACTTTACTTACTATGGGAGCCGCTAACCATCTGGAACACTAGTGGGAATCCTCGTGCGGAGTGCTCATTGGCTGAGAAAGGCAAGCCTTCCGCAGCTCAGCCAATGAACGGTTCCCACCATTGACTTCAATGGTGAGAACCGAAAAAGTAACTTAAGGTTACTACCGTGCCAATTTAAAAAATGGCGCCTCAGAGCCATTTTTGTAATTTAACGATGACCGCTGCAAGCCAATCACTCTGTCTCCCCCGCATCCGCACCACTGTTTTCCACCCATCTGCATCACTTTGGCTCCCCCATCTGTGCTTCTTAATCTCCGCCGCCCCTCTCCACGCCTTTCTGTCTCCCCCATCCACACTGCTGTCTCTTCCCCCATCTACCCCACTCTTATCCCATCTGCGCAGGTCTATCTTCTGCTCAGACCTCAGTTGCATAGACTGCATGTGTGTATTCCAATGAGCACACAATTCTGTGAATTAGCAGCTCCACCAATTTGTGAGTGACAGCAATCTCTCTCTGTGAGAGTGCTGAATCTGCAGTTAACCACAGGGTGTGATGGTATTGCGCATTAAGGCGTCAGCCTTAATGATCGGAATGTCATTGCCTTTTTAAGTTTGAGAGGCAGAAATTCAGTAGGTTTTGTGAAATTTCAGGTCATGTTTAAAAAGCCTTAATGGGACATGTGAAACCTTAAGGTTTTTTGTCTATGGAAGTATTATATGAGCAGGAGGGAGAGGACACTAGTAATGAAGGATCCGGGACTGGCCCTCTGTATATTTTATTATATGAGCTGGAGGGAGGGGTTCTAGTAATGGAGGAACCAGGACTAGCCCTCTGTTTATTATTATATGAGCCAGGTTGGAGGGGACACTAGTAATGAACGAACCAGGACTGGCCCTCTGTATAGTATAATTATATGAGCTGGAGGGAGGGGAATCTAGTAATGGAGAAACCAGGACTGGCTCTCTGTATATTATTATTACATGAGCTGGAGGGAGGGGGGACTCTAGTAATGGAGGAACCAGCACCGGCCCTCTGTATATTATTATTATTATTATTATATGAGCAGGAGGGAGGGGACCCTAGTAATGGAGGAAACGGGACTGGCCCTCTGTTTGCTTATTATTATTATTATTATTATTATGATATGAGCCAGGAGGGAGGGGACATTAGTAATGAAGGAACCAAGACTGGGCCTCTGTATATTATTATTACATGAGCTGGAGGGAGGGGACTCTAGTAATGGAGAAACCAGGACTGTCTCTCTGTATATTATTATTAATAATAATAATAATAATAATAATATTATATGAGCAGGATGGAGGGGGGACTCTAGTAATGGAAGAACCAGGACTGGCCCTCTGTATATTATTATTATTATTATATGAGCAGGAGGGAGGGGACCCTAGTAATGGAGGAAACGGGACTGGCCCTCTGTTTGCTTATTATTATTATTATTATGATATGAGCCAGGAGGGAGGGGACATTAGTAATGAAGGAACCAAGACTGGGCCTCTGTATATTATTATTACATGAGCTGGAGGGAGGGGACTCTAGTAATGGAGAAACCAGGACTGTCTCTCTGTATATTATTATTAATAATAATAATAATAATAATATTATATGAGCAGGAGGGAGGGGGGACTCTAGTAATGGAAGAACCAGGACTGGCCCTCTGTATATTATTATTATTATTATTATTATTATTATTATTATTATTATTATATGAGCTGGAGGGAGGGGACTCTAGTAATGGAGGAACCAGGACTGGCCCTCTGTATAATTGTTCTCCTTCTCCCCAGGTATCGGCATTGGGATGCTGCTGGTTTCTGCTCTGGTCTCGCTATATTATAATGTTATTATAGCGTGGACTTTCTATTACCTGGGCCAGTCATTCCAGAGCCCCCTACCCTGGTCCTGTGAGTCCCCTCTGTATATTGAGCTCTGCACGGTAAGATCACGCCTGGAAATGTTGGTGACTGTATGTATTGTACATGTATGACGCGGCTGCTATGTAACGTATGTGTCTGATTTGCAGAATGTCTCCAGGAACGGGTCCCACTTCAGCGCGACGGAAGCTTTCTGGAAGTGAGTGAGCGATCCATATAACATCCCCTCTCTCTGTACGGCTTTGCCAGTCTTTCTTCTCTCTGGGTTTCATTTAGCGTTGGATGTAAGTCCATGCGTGGGGCGTTAATGTATGTGTACGTCTGTTGCGCCTACATCCCAACTAAGAAACCAACAAGAACAAATGTATTTATTATACATATTTTTATTAATATTCGCATTGGACCCCAGATAATAGTCCTTATTATTAAGGCTCCCTCTCCGATAAACAATATATATTAAATTGTAGCCCATGCGCTACGAGGGCTAACGCCATCTAAACATGTTGCCTGCTAATGGACCCAAAATATGTTAATGAACTCGATCGCAATGCCGTCGCACTGCCAGCATAGAGACGCCCACTGCTGCCCACTACCGCTATCTCCCATCCGTAATAATTGCAAACCTTCACTAACATCGGTAACATCGAGCACCATCGGTCCCTCGCGCAGAATTACAGCAGCCCCGACCTTAGGTCGATATTGCTAACCTTGTAGCACGCAGTAAGTACACAAGCTACGTATTCAATCGCTAAGGCTAATTTATGCACGCCCATGCAACTGCGCTCAAACGGTCAGGCACGCCGGCGTTTCTCCAACCATCACCCCGTAAACCACCCCCAAACGCTCACTGCCTGTCAATTACTCTGCTATAGTTCTGCGTGGCCTCCGTGATCGCAGTGCGCTCGCTGTGGTGCCTTCACGTACTGCGCTGCTTGCGCAGTACTCAACAATCGCCCATCTGCGTACGCTTTAGCAATAGCGATCCTTAATGAATCAGGCCTCAGTCTGTGCTTTATATAATAACCAGCTCTATATAATGCCGCTCTGATCATACGTCCTCTCAGTATCGCTTTTTCCTGTCTGCTGTCTATATAACATTGTATATACAGCTCTCCTATATATAACATTGTATATACAGCACTCTCTATATATAACACTGTATATACAGCTCTCTCTATATATAACATTGTATATACAGCTCACTCTATATAACATTGTATATACAGCTCTCTCTCTATATAACATTGTATATACAGCTCTCTATATAACATTGTATATAAAGCTCTCTCTATATATATAACATTGTATATACAGCTGTCTCTCTCCATATAACATTGCATATACAGCTCTCTCTCTCTATATATAACATTGTATATACAGCTCTCTATATAACATTGTATATACAGCTCTCTCTATATAACATTGTATATACAGCTCTCCTATATAACATTGTATATACAGCTCTCCTATATATAACATTGTATATACAGCTCACTCTATATAACATTGTATATACAGCTCTCTCTCTATATATAACATTGTATATACAGCTCTCTCTCTATATATAACATTGTATATACAGCTCTCTCTATAACATTGTATATACAGCTCTCTCTCTATATATATAACATTGTATATACAGCTCTCTCTCTATATATAACATTGTATATACAGCTCTCCTATATAACACTGTATATACAGCTCTCTCTATAACATTGTATATACAGCTCTCTCTCTATATATATAACATTGTATATACAGCTCTCTCTCTATATATAACATTGTATATACAGCTCTCTATATAACATTGTATATACAGCTCTCTCTATATTTACCATTGTATATACAGCTCTCTCTCTATATATAACACAGCTCTCTCTATATAACATTGTATATACAGCTCTCTCTATATTTACCATTGTATATACAGCTCTCTCTTTATAACATTGTATATACAGCTCTATATATAACATTGTATATACAGCTCTCTATATAACATTGTTTATACAGTTCTCTCTATATATAACATTGTATATACAGCTCTCTATATATAACATTGTATATACAGCGCTCTCTATATATAACATTGTATATACATCTCTCTCTCTATATATAACATTGTATATACAGCTCACTCTATATATAACATTGTATATACAGCTCTCTCTCTATATAACATTGTATATACAGCTCTCCTATATAACATTGTATATACAGCTCTCTCTCTATATAACATTGTATATACAGCTCTATATATAACATTGTATATACAGCCCTCTATATAACATTGTATATACAGCTCTCTCTCTATATATAACATTGTATATACAGCTCTCTCTATATAACATTGTCTATACAGCTCTATCTCTATATAACATTGTATATACAGCTCTCTCTCTCTATATAACATTGTATATACAGCTCTCTCTCTATATAACATTGTATATACAGCTCTCTCTCTATATATAACATTGTATATACAGCTCTCTCTCTATATAACATTGTATATACAGCTCTCCTATATAACATTGTATATACAGCTCTCTCTCTATATAACATTGTATATACAGCTCTATATATAACATTGTATATACAGCCCTCTATATAACATTGTATATACAGCTCTCTCTCTATATATAACATTGTATATACAGCTCTCTCTATATAACATTGTCTATACAGCTCTATCTATATATAACATTGTATATACAGCTCTCTCTCTATATAACATTGTATATACAGCTCTCTCTCTATATAACATTGTATATACAGCTCTCTCTCTATATAACATTGTATATACAGCTCTCTCTCTATATATATAACATTGTATATACAGCTCTCTCTCTATATATAACATTGTATATACAGCTCTCCTATATAACACTGTATATACAGCTCTCTCTATAACATTGTATATACAGCTCTCTCTCTATATATATAACATTGTATATACAGCTCTCTCTCTATATATAACATTGTATATACAGCTCTCTATATAACATTGTATATACAGCTCTCTCTATATTTACCATTGTATATACAGCTCTCTCTCTATATATAACACAGCTCTCTCTATATAACATTGTATATACAGCTCTCTCTATATTTACCATTGTATATACAGCTCTCTCTTTATAACATTGTATATACAGCTCTATATATAACATTGTATATACAGCTCTCTATATAACATTGTTTATACAGTTCTCTCTATATATAACATTGTATATACAGCTCTCTATATATAACATTGTATATACAGCGCTCTCTATATATAACATTGTATATACATCTCTCTCTCTATATATAACATTGTATATACAGCTCACTCTATATATAACATTGTATATACAGCTCTCTCTCTATATAACATTGTATATACAGCTCTCCTATATAACATTGTATATACAGCTCTCTCTCTATATAACATTGTATATACAGCTCTATATATAACATTGTATATACAGCCCTCTATATAACATTGTATATACAGCTCTCTCTCTATATATAACATTGTATATACAGCTCTCTCTATATAACATTGTCTATACAGCTCTATCTCTATATAACATTGTATATACAGCTCTCTCTCTCTATATAACATTGTATATACAGCTCTCTCTCTATATAACATTGTATATACAGCTCTCTCTCTATATATAACATTGTATATACAGCTCTCTCTCTATATAACATTGTATATACAGCTCTCCTATATAACATTGTATATACAGCTCTCTCTCTATATAACATTGTATATACAGCTCTATATATAACATTGTATATACAGCCCTCTATATAACATTGTATATACAGCTCTCTCTCTATATATAACATTGTATATACAGCTCTCTCTATATAACATTGTCTATACAGCTCTATCTATATATAACATTGTATATACAGCTCTCTCTCTATATAACATTGTATATACAGCTCTCTCTCTATATAACATTGTATATACAGCTCTCTCTCTATATATAACATTGTATATACAGCTCTCTCTCTATATAACATTGTATATACAGCTCTCCTATATAACATTGTATATACAGCTCTCTCTATATAACATTGTATATACAGCTCTCTCTATATAACATTGTATATACAGCTCTCTATATAACATTGTATATACAGCTGTCTCTCTCTATATAACATTGCATATACAGCTCTCCTATATAACATTGTATATACAGCTGTCTCTCTCTATATAACATTGCATATACAGCTCTCCTATATAACATTGTATATGCAGCTCTCCTATATAACATTGTATATACAGCTCTATATATAACATTGTATATACAGCTCTCCCTCTATATATAACATTGTATATACAGCGCTCTCTATATATAAAACATTGTATATACAGCTCTCTCTCTATATATATAACATTGTATATACAGCTCTCGCTATATAACATTGTATATACAGCTCTCTCTATATATATATAACATTGTATATACAGCTCTCGCTATATAACATTGTATATACAGCTCTCTCTCTATATATATAACATTGTATATACAGCTCTCGCTATATAACATTGTATATACAGCTCTATATATAACATTGTATATACAGCTCTCTCTCTATATAACATTGTATATACAGCTCTCCTATATAACATTGTATATACAGCTCTCTCTATATAACATTGTATATACAGCTCTCTATATAACATTGTATATACAGCTCTCTCTATATATAACATTGTATATACAGCTCTCCTATATAACATTGTATATACAGCTCTCCTATATAACATTTGTATATACAGCTCTCTCTATATAACATTGTATATACAGCTCTCTCTATATAACATTGTATATACAGCTCTATATATAACATTGTATATACAGCTCTCCCTCTATATATAACATTGTATATACAGCTCACTCTATATATAACATTGTATATACAGCTCTCCCTCTATATATAACATTGTATATACAGCTCTCTCTCTATATATAACATTGTATATACAGCTCTCCTATATAACATTGTATATACAGCTCTCCTATATAACATTTGTATATACAGCTCTCTCTATATAACATTGTATATACAGCTCTCTCTATATAACATTGTATATACAGCTCTCTATATATAACATTGTATATACAGCTCTCTATATATAACATTGTATATACAGCTCTCTATATATAACATTGTATATACAGCTCTCTATATAACATTGTATATACAGCGCTCTCTATATCTAACATTGTATATACAGCGCTCTCTATATAACATTGTATATACAGCTCTCTCTCTATATATAACATTGTATATACAGCTCTCTCTATATATAACATTGTATATACAGCTCTCTATATATAACATTGTATATACAGCTCTCTCTATATATAACATTGCATATACAGCTCTCTATATATAACATTGTATATACAGCTCTCTATATATAACATTGTATATACAGCTCTCTATATAACATTGTATATACAGCGCTCTCTATATCTAACATTGTATATACAGCGCTCTCTATATAACATTGTATATACAGCTCTCTCTCTATATATAACATTGTATATACAGCTCTCTCTATATATAACATTTTATATACAGCTCTCTATATATAACATTGTATATACAGCTCTCTCTATATATAACATTGTATATACAGCTCTCTCTCTCTATATAACATTGTATATACAGCGCTCTCTATATCTAACATTGTATATACAGCGCTCTCTATATAACTTTGTATATACAGCTCTCTTTCTATATATAACATTGTATATACAGCTCTCTCTATATATAACATTGTATATACAGCTCTCTCTCTATATATAACATTGTATATACAGCTCTCTCTATATAACATTGTATATACAGCTCTCTCTCTATATAACATTGTATATACAGCTCTCTCTATATAACATTGTATATACAGCTCTCTCTCTATATATAACATTGTATATACAGCTCTCTCTCTCTATATAACATTGTATATACAGCGCTCTCTCTATCTAACATTGTATATACAGCGCTCTCTATATAACTTTGTATATACAGCTCTCTTTCTATATATAACATTGTATATACAGCTCTCTCTATATATAACATTGTATATACAGCTCTCTCTCTATATATAACATTGTATATACAGCTCTCTCTATATAACATTGTATATACAGCTCTCTCTCTATATAACATTGTATATACAGCTCTCTCTCTATATATAACATTGTATATACAGCGCTCTCTCTCTCTCTCTCTCTCTCTATATATATATATATATATAACATTGTATATACAGCTCTCTCTCTCTATATATAACATTGTATATACAGCGCTCTCTCTCTCTCTCTATATATTTATATAACATTGTATATACAGCTCTCTCTCTATATAACATTGTATATACAGCTCTCTCTCTATATAACATTGTATATACAGCGCTCTCTCTATATAACATTGTATATACAGCTCTCCTATATAACATTGTATATACAGCTCTCTCTATATAACATTGTATATACAGCTCTCTATATAACATTGTATATACAGCTCTCTATCTATATAACATTGTATATACAGCTCTCTCTATATAACATTGTATATACAGCTCTCTCTCTATATAACATTGTATATACAGCTCTCTCTATATATAACATTGTATATACAGCTCTCTCTATATATAACATTGTATATACAGCTCTCTCTCTATATAACATTGTATATACAGCTCTCCTATATAACATTGTATATACAGCTCTCTCTATATAACATTGTATATACAGCTCTCTCTATATAACATTGTATATACAGCTCTCTATATAACATTGTACATACAGCTGTCTCTCTCTATATAACATTGCATATACAGCTCTCTCTATATATATATAACATTGTATATACAGCTCTCCTATATAACACTGTATATACAGCTCTCTCTATATAACATTGTATATACAGCTCTATATATAACATTGTATATACAGCTCTCTATATAACATTGTATATACAGCTCTCTATATATAAAACATTGTATATACAGCTCTCTATATAACATTGTATATACAGCTCTCTATATATAAAACATTGCATATACAGCTCTCTATATATAAAACATTGTATATACAGCTCTCTATATAACATTGTATATACAGCTCTCTATATATAAAACATTGCATATACAGCTCTCTATATATAAAACATTGCATATACATCTCTCTATATATAAAACATTGCATATACAGCTCTCTCTATATATATAACATTGTATATACAGCTCTCTCTATATATATAACATTGTATATACAGCTCTCTCTATATAACATTGTATATACAGCTCTATATATAACATTGTATATATAGCTCTCTCTCTCTATATAACATTGTATATACAGCTCTATATATAACATTGTATATACAGCTCTCTATATAACATTGTATATACAGCTCTCTCTATATAACATTGTATATACAGCTCTATATATAACATTGTATATATAGCTCTCTCTCTATATAACATTGTATATACAGCTCTCCTATATAACATTGTATATACAGCTCTATATATAACATTGTATATACAGCTCTCTATATAACATTGTATATACAGCTCTCCTATATAACATTTGTATATACAGCTCTCTCTATATAACATTGTATATACAGCTCTCTCTATATAACATTGTATATACAGCTCTCTATATAACATTGTATATACAGCTCTCCCTCTATATATAACATTGTATATACAGCTCTCTCTATATATATAATATTGTATGTACAGCTCTCTATATATAACATTGTATATACAGCGCTCTCTATATAACATTGTATATACAGCTCTCTCTATATAACATTGTATATACAGCTCTCTCTCTAGATATAACATTGTGTATACAGCTCTCTCTATATAACATGGTATATACAGCTCTCTCTATATAACATTGTATATACAGCTTTCTCTCTCTCTCTCTCTCTCTCTCTCTCTCTCTCTCTATATATATATATATATATATATAACATTGTATATACAGCTCTCTATATAACATTGTATATACAGCGCTCTCTATATAACATTGTATATACAGCTCTCTCTCTATATATAACATTGTATATACAGCTCTCTCTATATATAACATTGTATATACAGCTCTCTATATAACATTGTATATACAGCTCTCTCTATATATAACATTGTATATACAGCGCTCTCTATATAACATTGTATATACAGCGCTCTCTATATAACATTGTATATACAGCTCTCTCTATATAACATTGTATATACAGCTCTCTCTCTATATATAACATTGTATATACAGCTCTCTCTCTATATATAACATTGTATATACAGCTCTCTCTCTATATATAACATTGTATATACAGCTCTCTCTCTCTATATAACATTGTATATACAGCTCTCTCTCTATATATAACATTGTATATACAGCGCTCTCTCTCTCTCTCTCTCTCTCTATATATATATATATATAACATTGTATATACAGCTCTCTCTCTCTATATATAACATTGTATATACAGCGCTCTCTCTCTCTCTCTATATATTTATATAACATTGTATATACAGCTCTCTCTCTATATAACATTGTATATACAGCTCTCTCTCTATATAACATTGTATATACAGCGCTCTCTCTATATAACATTGTATATACAGCTCTCCTATATAACATTGTATATACAGCTCTCTCTATATAACATTGTATATACAGCTCTCTATATAACATTGTATATACAGCTCTCTATCTATATAACATTGTATATACAGCTCTCTCTATATAACATTGTATATACAGCTCTCTCTCTATATAACATTGTATATACAGCTCTCTCTATATATAACATTGTATATACAGCTCTCTCTATATATAACATTGTATATACAGCTCTCTCTCTATATAACATTGTATATACAGCTCTCCTATATAACATTGTATATACAGCTCTCTCTATATAACATTGTATATACAGCTCTCTCTATATAACATTGTATATACAGCTCTCTATATAACATTGTACATACAGCTGTCTCTCTCTATATAACATTGCATATACAGCTCTCTCTATATATATATAACATTGTATATACAGCTCTCCTATATAACACTGTATATACAGCTCTCTCTATATAACATTGTATATACAGCTCTATATATAACATTGTATATACAGCTCTCTATATAACATTGTATATACAGCTCTCTATATATAAAACATTGTATATACAGCTCTCTATATAACATTGTATATACAGCTCTCTATATATAAAACATTGCATATACAGCTCTCTATATATAAAACATTGTATATACAGCTCTCTATATAACATTGTATATACAGCTCTCTATATATAAAACATTGCATATACAGCTCTCTATATATAAAACATTGCATATACATCTCTCTATATATAAAACATTGCATATACAGCTCTCTCTATATATATAACATTGTATATACAGCTCTCTCTATATATATAACATTGTATATACAGCTCTCTCTATATAACATTGTATATACAGCTCTATATATAACATTGTATATATAGCTCTCTCTCTCTATATAACATTGTATATACAGCTCTATATATAACATTGTATATACAGCTCTCTATATAACATTGTATATACAGCTCTCTCTATATAACATTGTATATACAGCTCTATATATAACATTGTATATATAGCTCTCTCTCTATATAACATTGTATATACAGCTCTCCTATATAACATTGTATATACAGCTCTATATATAACATTGTATATACAGCTCTCTATATAACATTGTATATACAGCTCTCCTATATAACATTTGTATATACAGCTCTCTCTATATAACATTGTATATACAGCTCTCTCTATATAACATTGTATATACAGCTCTCTATATAACATTGTATATACAGCTCTCCCTCTATATATAACATTGTATATACAGCTCTCTCTATATATATAATATTGTATGTACAGCTCTCTATATATAACATTGTATATACAGCGCTCTCTATATAACATTGTATATACAGCTCTCTCTATATAACATTGTATATACAGCTCTCTCTCTAGATATAACATTGTGTATACAGCTCTCTCTATATAACATGGTATATACAGCTCTCTCTATATAACATTGTATATACAGCTTTCTCTCTCTCTCTCTCTCTCTATATATATATATATATATATATAACATTGTATATACAGCTCTCTATATAACATTGTATATACAGCGCTCTCTATATAACATTGTATATACAGCTCTCTCTCTATATATAACATTGTATATACAGCTCTCTCTATATATAACATTGTATATACAGCTCTCTATATAACATTGTATATACAGCTCTCTCTATATATAACATTGTATATACAGCGCTCTCTATATAACATTGTATATACAGCGCTCTCTATATAACATTGTATATACAGCTCTCTCTATATAACATTGTATATACAGCTCTCTCTCTATATATAACATTGTATATACAGCTCTCTCTCTATATATAACATTGTATATACAGCTCTCTCTCTATATATAACATTGTATATACAGCTCTCTCTCTCTATATAACATTGTATATACAGCGCTCTCTATATCTAACATTGTATATACAGCGCTCTCTATATAACTTTGTATATACAGCTCTCTTTCTATATATAACATTGTATATACAGCTCTCTCTATATATAACATTGTATATACAGCTCTCTCTCTATATATAACATTGTATATACAGCGCTCTCTCTCTCTCTCTATATATATAACATTGTATATACAGCTCTCTCTCTCTATATAACATTGTATATACATCTCTCTCTCTCTCTCTCTCTCTCTCTCTCTCTCTCTCTCTCTCTCTCTCTCTCTCTCTCTCTCTCTCTCTCTCTCTCTCTCTCTCTCTATATATATATATACACACACACACACACACAGTCAGGTCCATATATATTGGGACATTGACAGAATTTTCATATTTTGGCCTCTATTCACCACCACAATGGCTTTGAAATGAAACAAACAAGATGTGCTTTAACTGCAGACTTTCACATTTAATTTGAGGGTAATTACATCCAAATCAGGTGAACGGTGTAGGAATTACAACAGTTTCAATATGTGCCTCCCACTTTTTAAGGGGCCAAAAGTAATGGGACTATCAACTCAAAAGCTATTTCATGGACAGGTGTGAGCTATTCCCTCGTTATTTCATTATCAATTAAGCAGGTAAAAGGTCTGGAGTTGATTCTAGGTGTGATATTTGCATTTGGAATCAGTTGCTATCAACTCTCAATATGAGATCCAAAGAGCTGTCACTATCAGTGAAGCCATCATTAGGCTGAAAAATCAAAACAAACCCATCAGAGAGATAGCAAAAACATTAGGTGTGGCCAAATCAACTGTTTGGAACATTCTTAAAAAGAAAGAACGCATCGGAGAGCTCAGCAACACCAAAAGACCCGGAAGACCACGGAAAACAACTGTGGTGGATGACAAAAGAATTATTTCCCTGGTGAAGAAAAACCCCTTCACAACAGTTGGCCAAATCAAGAACACTCTCCAGGAGGTAGATGTATATGTATCAAAGTCAACAATCAAGAGAAGACTTCACAAGAGTGAATATAGAGGGTTCACCACAAGATGCAAACCATTGGTGAGCCACAAAAACAGGAAGACCAGATTAGAGTTTGCCAAACAACATCTAAAAAAGCCATTACAGTTCTGGAACAACATCCTATGGACAGATGAGACAAAGATCAACTTGTACCAGAGTGAGGGGAAGAGAAGAGAAGGAAAGGAACTGCTCATGATCCAAAAACATACCACCTCATCAGTGAAGCATGGTGGTGGTAGTGTCATGGTGTGGGCATGTATGGCTGCCAATGGAACTGGTTCCCTTGTATTTATTGATGATGTGACTGCTGACAAAAGCAGCAGAATGAATTCTGAAGTGTTTCGGGCAATATTATATGCTCATATTCAGTCAAATACTTCAGAACTCATTGGACGGCGCTTCACAGTGCAGATGGACAATGACCCGAAGCATACTGCAAAAGCAACCAAAGAGTTTTTTAAGGCTAAAAAGTGGAATGTTATGCAATGGCCAAGTCAGTCCCCTGACCTGAATCCGATTGAGCATGCATTTCACTTGATGAAGACAAAACTGAAGGGAAAATGCCCCAAGAACAAGCAGGAACTGAAGACATTTGCAGTAGAGGCCTGGCAGAGCATCACCAGGGATGAAACCCAGCGTCTGGTGATGTCTATGCGTTCCAGACTTCAGGCTGTATTTGCCTGCAAAGGATTTGCAACAAAGTATTAATAAGTGAAAGTTAGATTTAGGATTGTTTAGTTTGTCCCATTACTTTTGGCCCTTTAAAAAGTGGGAGGCACATATAGAAACCGTTGTAATTCCTACACCGTTCACCTGATTTGGATGTAATTACCCTCAAATTAAATCTGAAAGTCTGCAGTTAAATCACATCTTGATGGTTTCATTTCAAAGCCATTGTGGTGGTGAATAGAGGCCAAAATATGAAAATTCTGTCAATGTCCCAATATTTATGGACCTGACTGTGTATATATATATATTATATATATATATATATATATATAACATTGTATATACAGCTCTCTCTCTATATAACATTGTATATACAGCTCCCTCTATATATAACATTGTATATACAGCTCTCTCTATATATAACATTGTATATACAGCTCTCTCTCTATATAACATTGTATATACAGCTCCCTCTATATATAACATTGTATATACAGCTCTCTCTATATATAACATTGTATATACAGCTCTCTCTGGTAATTCTGTTAGCAGCGATGCTCCATGAAAACTTCTTGCGCAAATACTATGGCCCCATGTAACAACGTACCCGATACCAGGGAAATATTCAGCTTAGTATGGCAGTGATACTAATGAATATGCCATTGGTATATAACATTACTGACTCCTCCGGCGAGGTACAGCCACCGCCCCTTCCATGGCGGCATCTTCCGCGCTGTTGCTGCCAGTGACAGGCTGCTGTGTCAGACGCACGCACGACGAACAGTCTGCGCATGGTGCCGGCAGGGACCCTACAGTGCCTGGAAGGCTGTTGCTGGGTCCCTATTGCCGGAAATGGGGACCATGGGACTTATTCATCAACACAATAAATTGCCTGGTAACCATGCGGAAACGCTAGTTACCGGCCCATTACATACGGCCCCCGATGATGAATAGGGCCCTACATCACTCATCTATAGATGGGGAGAGCGGTACAGTGACAACAGCCGTAATCTTGTTTGTTAAATACTGAAAGGATGACGTAACCAGTATAGCGAGCGCTGAAGGGGTTATGTCTTGTTGTTAAATGGGACCCTAAGTGGGTTATCCAGGCTGGGTAATAATACGCCATAATTACCCCGCTATGTGCGCAGTCCACATTATGCGGGGTACCAATGAAATATTAAACTTGAATGAGTCTCCCCCATTATTATATCCTGCCCTCTGTCTATCGCTCCATGTGATGCTCTGTCTATGGGGATGATTCCGATCCTCTGCGATGTGCTGCATATGATGCTCTGTCTAGGTATGGGGATGATTCCGATCCTCTGCGATGTGCTGCATATGATGCTCTGTCTATGGGGGATGATTCCGATCCTTTGCGATGTGCTGCATATCATGCTCTGTCTATGGGGATGATTCCGATCCTCTGCGATGTGCTGCATATGATGCCCTGTCTATGGGGATGATTCTGATCCTCTGCGATGTGCTGCATATGATGCTCTGTCTATGGGGGTGATTCCGATCCTCTGCGATGTGCTGCATATGATGCTCTGTCTATGGGGATGATTCCGATCCTCTGCGATGTGCTGCATATGATGCTCTGTCTATGGGGATGATTCTGATCCTATGCGATGTGCTGCATATGATGACCTGTCTATGGGGATGATTCTGATCCTCTGCGATGTGATGCATATGATGCTCTGTCTATGGGGATGATTCTGATCCTCTGCGATGTGCTGCATATGATGACCTGTCTATGGGGATGATTCTGATCCTCTGCGATGTGCTGCATATGATGCTCTGTCTATGGGGATGATTCCGATCCTCTGCGATGTGCTGCATATGATGCTCTGTCTATGGGGATGATTCTGATCCTCTGCGATGTGCTGCATATAATGCTCTGTCTATGGGGATGATTCCGATGCTCTGCGATGTGCTGCATATGATGCTGTCTATTGGGGTGATTCGGATCCTCTGCGATGTGCGGCATATGATGCCCTGTCTATGGGGATGATTCCGATCCTCTGCGATGTGCTGCATATGATGCTCTGTCTATGGGGATGATTCTGATCCTCTGCGATGAGCTGCATATGATGCCCTGTCTATGGGGATGATTCCAATCCTCTGCGATGTGCTGCATATGATGCTCTGTCTATGGGGATTATTCTGATCCTCTGCGATGTGCTGCATATGCTCTGTCGATGGGGATGATTCCGATCCTCTGCGATGTGCTGCATATGATGCCCTGTCTATGGGGATGATTCCAATCCTCTGCGATGTGCTGCATATGATGCCCTGTCTATGGGGATGATTCTGATCCTCTGCGATGTGCTGCATATGCTCTGTCGATGGGGATGATTCCGATCCTCTGCGATGTGCTGCATATGATGCCCTGTCTATGGGGATGATTCCAATCCTCTGCGATGTGCTGCATATGATGCTCTGTCTATGAGGATGATTCCGATGCTCTGCAATGTGCTGCATATGATGCTCTGTCTAGGTATGGGGGTGATTCCGATCCTCTGCGATGTGCTGCATATGATGGTCTCTCTATGGGGAAGATTCCGATCCTCTGCAATGTGCTGCATATGATGCTCTGTCTAGGTATGGGGATGATTCCGATCCTCTGCGATGTGCTGCATATGATGCTCTGTCTAGGTATGGGGATGATTCCGATCCTCTGCGATGTGCTGCATATGATGCTCTGTCTATGAGGATGATTCCGATGCTCTGCGATGTGCTGCATATGATGCTCTGTCTAGGTATGGGGGTGATTCCGATCCTATGCGATGTGCTGCATATGATGGTCTGTCTATGGGGATGATTCCGATCCTCTGCAATGTGCTGCATATGATCTGTCTATGGGGATGATTCCGATCCTCTGCAATGTGCTGCATATGATGCTCTGTCTATGGGGATGATTCCGATCCTCTGCGATGTGCTGCATATGATGCTCTGTCTATGGGGATGATTCCAATCCTCTGCGATGTGCTGCATATGATGCTCTGTCTATGGGGATTATTCAAATTCTCTGCGATGTGCTGCATATGATGCCCTGTCTATGGGGATGATTCTGATCCGCTGCGATTTGCTGCATATGATGCTCTGTCTAGGTATGGGGATGATTCCGATCCTCTGCGATGTGCTGCATATGATGCTCTGTCTAGGTATGGGGATGATTCCAATCCTCTGCGATGTGCTGCATATGATGCTCTGTCTATCGGGATGATTCCGATTCTCTGAGATGTGCTGCATATGATGCTCTGTCTAGGTATGGGGATGATTCCGATCCTCTGCAATGTGCTGCATATGATGCTCTGTCTATGGGGATGATTCCGATCCTCTGCGATGTGCTGCATATGATGCTCTGTCTATGGGGATGATTCCAATCCTCTGCGATGTGCTGCATGTGTTGCTCTGTCTATGGGGATGATTCCGATCCTCTGCGATGTGCTGCATATGATGCTCTGTCTATGGGGATGATTCCCATCCTCTGCGATGTGCTGCATATGATGCCCTGTCTATGGGGATGATTCCCATCCTCTGCGATGTGCTGCATATGATGATCTGTTTAGGTATGGGGATGACTCCGATCCTCTGCAATGTGCTGCATGTGATGCTCTGTCTATGGGGGTGATTCTGATCCTCTGCAATGTGCTGCATATGATGCTCTGTCTATGGGGATGATTCCGATCCTCTGCGATGTGCTGCATATGATGCTCTGTCTATGGGGATGATTCCAATCCTCTGCGATGTGCTGCATGTGTTGCTCTGTCTATGGGGATGATTCCGATCCTCTGTGATGTGCTGCATATGATGCTCTGTCTATGGGGATGATTCCCATCCTCTGCGATGTGCTGCATATGATGCCCTGTCTATGGGGATGATTCCCATCCTCTGCGATGTGCTGCATATGATGATCTGTTTAGGTATGGGGATGACTCCGATCCTCTGCAATGTGCTGCATGTGATGCTCTGTCTATGGGGGTGATTCCGATCCTCTGCGATGTACTGCATATGATGCTCTGTCTATGGGGATGATTCCGATCCTCTGTGATGTGCTGCAAATGATGCTCTGTCTAGGTATGGGGATGACTCCGATCCTCTGCAATGTGCTGCATAAGATGCTCTGTCTATGGGGGTGATTCCGATCCTCTGCGATGTACTGCATATGATGCTCTGTCTATGGGGATGATTCCGATCCTCTGTGGTGTGCTGCATATGATGCTCTGTCTATGGGGATGATTCCGATCCTCTGTGATGTGCTGCATATGATGCCCTGTCTATGGGGATGATTCCATTCCTCTGCGATGTGATGCATATGATGCTCTGTCTATGGGAATGATTCCGATCCTCTGCGATGTGCTGCATATGATGCTCTATCTATGGGAATGATTCCAATCCTCTGCGATGTGCTGCATATGATGCTCTGTCAATGGGAATGATTCCGATCCTCTGTGATGTGCTGCATATGATGCTCTGTCTATGGGGATGATTCTGATCCTCTGCGATGTGCTGCATATGATGCTCTGTCTAGGTATGGGGATGATTCTGATCCTCTGTAATGTGCTGCATATGATGCTCTGTCTATGGGAATGATTCCGATCCTCTGCAATGTGCTGCATATGATGCTCTGTCTATGGGGATGATTCCGATCCTCTGCGATGTGCTGCATATGATGCTCTGTTTAGGTATGGGGATGATTCCGATCCTCTTCGATGTGCTGCATATGATGCTCTGTCTATGGGGATGATTCCGATCCTCTGCGATGTGCTGCATATGATGCTCTGTCTAGGTATGGGGATGATTCCGATCCTCTGCGATGTGCTGCATATGATGCTCTGTCTATGGGGATGATTCCGATCCTCTGCGATGTGCTGCATATAATGCTCTATGTGGATGATTCTGATGCTCTGCCATGTGCTGGATATGATGCTCTGTCTATGGGGGTGATTCCGATCCTCTGTGATGTGCTGCATGTGATGCTCTGTCTATGGGGATGATTCCGATCCTCTGCGATGTGCTGCATATGATGCTCTGTTTAGGTATGGGGATTATTCTGATCCTCTGATGTGCTACATATGATGCTCTGTCTAGGTATGGGGATGATTCCCATCCTCTGTGATGTGCTGCATATGATGCTCTGTCTATGGGGATGATTCCCATCCTCTGCGATGTGCTGCATATGATGCCCTGTCTATGGGGATGATTCCCATCCTCTGCGATGTGCTGCATATGATGCTCTGTCTAGGTATGGGGATGATTCCGATCCTATGCGATGTGCTGCATATGATGCTCTGTCTAGCTATGGGGATGATTCCGATCCTCTGCGATGTGCTGCATATGATGCTCTGTCTATGGGGATGATTCTGATCCTCTGCGATGTGCTGCATATGATGCTCTGTCTATGGGGATGATTCCGATCCTCTGCGATGTGCTGCATATGATGCCCTGTCTATGGGGATGATTCTGATCCTCTGCGATGTGCTGCATATGATGCTCTGTCTATGGGGATGATTCCGATCCTCTGCGATGTGCTGCATATGATGCTCTGTCTATGGGGATGATTCCGATCCTCTGCGATGTGCTGCATATGATGCCCTGTCTATGGGGATGATTCCGATCCTCTGCGATGTGCTGCATATGATGCTCTGTCTATGGGGATGATTCTGATCCTCTGCGATGTGCTGCATATGATGCTCTGTCTAGGTATGGGGATGATTCCGATCCTCTGCGATGTGCTGCATATGATGCCCTGTCTATGGGGATGATTCTGATCCTCTGTGATGTGCTGAATATGATGCTCTGTCTAGGTATGGGGATGATTCCGATCCTCTGCGATGTGCTGCATATGCTTTGTCTAGGTATGGGGATATTTCCAATCTTCTGCGATGTGCTGCATATGATGCTCTGTCTATGGGGATGATTCCGATCTTCTGCGATGTGCTGCATATGATGCCCTGTCTATGGGGATGATTCCTATCTTCTGCGATGTGCTGCATATGATGCTCTGTCTAGGTATGGGGATATTTCCAATCTTCTGCGATGTGCTACATATGATGCCCTGTCTATGGGGATGATTCCTATCCTCTGCGATGTGCTGCATATGATGCTCTGTCTATGGGGATAATTCCGATCTTCTGCGATGTGCTGCATATGATGCCCTGTCTTTGGGGATGATTCCGATCCTCTGCGATGTGCTGCTGGACATCACCTGCACATTATTGCTTATTGCGCTAAGGGATCTTTGCTCCTTTTCCTGTGTCCCCTGTGGGGTGCGAGATAAAATGATCGAGGATACATCGCCACAGAGTTCTGTCGCCACCGCTACAGGCGCACCCCATGGTGCATCGCAGATAACGGAGTCACCCCCCCATAGCTCCTTTCTGCTCTCTGTAATCTGACGCCCCCTCTGGTTGCAGTGAGAAGGTGCTGGGAGTTGTACACAGCTCTGGTCTCAGTGATCCGGGTCCCGTGCGCTGGGAACTTGCTCTGTGCCTGCTGGCCGCCTGGATCATCATCTTTCTCTGCACCTTAAAGGGAATCCGCAGCTCTGGGAAGGTGAGTCTGTCACCCCCATTATCCTGGTTCCCCCTATTACCCCTGTTCTACCAGTCACCCCTGTCAAATCCATCACCTAAGTCATCTTTCACCCCCATTACCCGACCCCATAATCCAAATCCTCACCACCACCCCATGTCATCCTAAGCGCCCCATTATCTCTATCACCTTTATTACCCCATAATCACCATCTACTCTGTCATTCGCTACATTATCCCAGTCACGTCCATCACCCCCATCCACCGTCACCATTACTATCCCCATCATACCCATCACCCTATCAGCCCAATACCCTGATCTGGTACCTCGCCCTACGAGTGGCAGTTACCTGCCTGGCCCTCGGAGATGAGGGATAGACGTCACCCATGTATATAATATTCCTCTGTAGCATATTGAGTACATAAGCAGATGGATTCAGGTTTATTCTCTTTATGTTCTCCCCAGATTGTGTATTTTACAGCCACTTTCCCGTACCTCGTCCTCATTGTGCTCATCATACGGGGGGCGACTCTGGAGGGGTCTATAGACGGGGTGAGATTCTACCTGTCGGCCGACTGGGAGAGACTGAAGAGTGCTCAGGTATTTACCATGTACTGTATAAATTACCCTATTTCTATCGTCCATATAATAACTGCAAATATTAAGGATCCCCCAAGTGCACTAAAGAGGCATCGCAGCAGATATCCCTACGTTTGTGTCTCCAAATGCATTGATCTGTTGGGATCTTTGCTCCCTATGTTACAGGTGTGGAACGATGCAGCATCCCAGATATTCTACTCCCTGGGGATCGGCTTTGGGGGACTGCTGTCTATGGCCTCGTACAATAAGTTTGATAATAACGTTATCAGGTGAGTGACGATATAATAATAGATCTGGGTAGAGGACCGTTATTCACCAGATAATGTACCAGAGGTGGCAGACCATGCCCACCATGCCCCAACCTGTGGCCCTCACCATCACATGACACTAAAGCCGGGAGAGCCCACTGACCACCTCACTCTCTCCTGGCTACTACAGAGCAGTCCCAACATAATAACATGCAAACCCCAAAAATCTGACACCCCAGCAAAAAGCAAGCGGAACAGACCAGATGGGCCTCCGGGTTCTCTCCCGCTACAGAATTCTATGTCCTTCATGGGTTTTGCGATGCGACGTTCGGACGGTCGCAGTGATTTTGATGCAGTGACGCGGTGGCCCGTGTGTTCTGGCTCTCACCCCTTGTCTGTCTGTCACTCAGGGACACCCTGGTCATCGCCATCGGAAATTGCTGCACCAGCTTCTTCGCGGGATTTGCCATTTTCTCTATCTTGGGTCACATGGCCTGGAAAAAGCAGGTTCCGGTGGGCGAGGTGGCGGACTCCGGTAAGAACGCACAATATATTATGGCGGTAACCTCTGATTATTAACCTGGCAGTGACCTCTTCTTAGGGAATAGCTGTCCCTGATCCATGACCCTCCTCCTGGTGGTCTCGCAGGATTTGTCACCAATATCTGGGCATCACTGACGCTAATTTGGATGAGGCACATGCTGGATGACGTACCAGTCTGCTACTATACCATCATTATGATGGGAATCCTCATTACGTTATATGTCCATGTTCAGTGAAGGTGGAGTCCCTGGACCAGATGTCGCAGACTAATGTTAGAGTATTTGGATGAAAGCCCTCTTGGAGAATAGCGCTATATAAATATAATTATTATTATCACGCTGGTGTTTTATTATTGATGAGCAGTACAGATAATGAGGTATATAGGCTGTATACATACTGTCGCCCCCTATCCCGTACATTGGCAGCATCCGGGTAACCCGCCTTTTTGTCCTGGTAGGTCCTGGCTTGGCATTTGTTGCTTACCCAGAAGCCCTTGCACTCCTGCCTGGCTCAGCCTTCTGGTCCATCCTGTTTTTTCTGATGCTCTTCACTCTAGGAGTGGACACTCTGGTAAGTAGACTCACTGAGTGCACCCTAAGATTCCTGCATCCAACCACAGTAAAGAGCTCACAGAGGTTTTTTTTAATTGCTATCTTACTATAATATAACCTGTGAGAAACTAGCAAATGACTTATCTGATATATTGGAATTTGTTGTTAATAACCTTAGAGCATCGTATGTCTATACTATCTATATGTCTATAATATGTAATGGCTGGTGGCCCACGGGCTGTATTTCCCCTTCCTTAATAGCCCAGTCACCATTGGTTCTATATACAACACCGTATCAGTAGGATCTGGCCAGTAGATGTGGAGTTTTCTGTCCACTATGAGTGAGGGACCTCTCACACGCATCATTGCTCTATCACTTATATACATATAAAGGGGTCTGGTGGTGGTCTCTGTGTCACTTACTCCATGCTCTCTCTCCCCAATAAGTTTGGGAACATGGAGGGGATCGTGACTGCCATATTGGATGAGGTCCCATATCTCAAGGAATGGAAGAGGAAGACAATGTTCCTGGGAGCTCTGTGTCTGTTCTTCTACCTGATGGGGCTGCTGCTGGTCACAGAGGTGAGACCCCAGAGAATGTACCAGGAGATGAGGGGGCTGGAACATATGGTGGGGCTACTGCTGGTCACTGAGGTGAGACCCCAGAGAATGTACCAGGAAATGAGGGGGCTGGGACATATGATGGAGCTGCTGCTGGTCACTGAGGTGAGACCCCAGAGAATGTACCAGGAGATGAGGGGGCTGGGACATATGATGGGGCTGCTGCTGGTCACAGAGGTGAGACCCCAGAGAATGTACCAGAAGATGAGGGGGCTGGGACATATGATGGGGCTGCTTCTGGTCACAGAGGTGAGACCCCAGAGAATGTACCAGGAGATGAGGGGGCTGGGGCATATGATGGGGTTACAGCTGGTCACTAAGGTGAAACCACAGAGAATGTACCAGGAGATGAGGGGGCTGGGACATATGATGGGGCTGCCCATGGTCACTGAGGTGAGACCTCAGAGAATGTAACAGGAGATGAGGGGGCTGGGACATATGGTGGGGCTGCTGCTGCTCACTGAGGTGAGACCCCAGAGAATGTACCAGGAGATGAGGGGGCTGGGACATATGATGGGGCTGCTGCTGGTCACAGAGGTGAGACCCCAGAGAATGTACCAGGAGATGAGGGGGCTGGGACATATGATGGGGCTGCTTCTGGTCACAGAGGTGAGACCCCAGAGAATGTACCAGGAGATGAGGGGGCTGGGGCATATGATGGGGTTACAGCTGGTCACTAAGGTGAAACCACAGAGAATGTACCAGGAGATGAGGGGGCTGGGACATATGATGGGGCTGCTGCTGGTCACTGAGGTGAGACCTCAGAGAATGTAACAGGAGATGAGGGGGCTGGGACATATGGTGGGGCTGCTGCTGCTCACTGAGGTGAGACCCCAGAGAATGTACCAGGAGATGAGGGGGCTGGGATATATGATGGGGCTGCTGCTGGTCACTGAGGTGTGACCCCAGAGAATGTACCAGGAGATGAGAGGGCTGGGATATATGATGGGGCTGCTGCTGGTCACAGAGGTGAGACCCCAGAGAATGTACCACGAGATAAGGGGCTGGGACATATGATGGGGCTGCTGCTGGTCACTGAGGTGAGACCCCAGAGAATATACCAGGAGATGAGGGGGCTGGGACATATGATGGGGCTGCTGCTGGTCACTGAGGTGAGATCCCAGATAATGTACCAAGAGATGAGGGGGCTGGGAAATATGATGGGGCTGCTGCTTGTCACTGAGGTGAGATCCCAGAGAATGTATCAGGAGATGAGGGGGCTAGGACATATGATGGGGCTGCTGCTGGTCACAGAGGTGACAGAAGACCATGAGTCGGATAGCCTGGGGTATGTGACTGGTACTCATTGGTGAAGTGATACTGTAGACATGACCATATTAGACTCTGTTCTTCCTCCGCAGGGCGGCATTTACTGGTTCACCCTGATAGATTCATACAGTACCAGCTTTGGCCTAATCATCATCACTCTTTTCATGTGCCTCGGTATAGCCTTCTTCTATGGTAAGTACCTGGACCACATCCATAGTGGTCTTTAAACCATACAAAAAATACAGATGATATTGGGAACAAGGACATGGTGGGTTTGCTGAGCTCACGTTCTATCCATGAATTATAAGCGCCAAACCAGAAGATGATACCAGGGGTGGATTGGGATGGAAAGCCAGCCCGGGAAATTTCTGCAGCAGCCCTAAATGGGAGGAGTTGGAGTCTGCGAAGGGGGCAGGATCTGATGACATATCTAAATGGATCGGATGGTATATAGGGGGCAAGTGGAGGAGAGGCAGCAAGAAATCTCAGAGAGAGATTGGGGAAGGTAGAGAAACAAGCGAGAAAGATAGAAAGAGAGACGAAAGCAGTTTTTTTCTTCATCAGTTATCAATGTACAATCCCATCTCCTCTATATAATAATAATAATAATAATAATAATAATAATAATACCACATATCAGTGTATGCTGGGGGCTTTTTTATTCACCCTCACATCACTGTATAGTGCCTTCACCTCAATATAATATTAATACCACATATCAGTGTGTGCTGGTGGCTGTGTTATTCCCCATTCTAAATCACTGTACTGTCCCATGTCACCTATAAAATAATAGTACCACATATCAGTATGCTTGGAGCTGTATTATTCCCCCTCATATATCACTGTACAGTACCTTCTCCCCTATATAATAATACCACATATCAGTGTGCACTGGGAGCTGTGTCCCCCCCCCCTCTCATATATCACTGTACAGTTCCCTTCTTCCCTATATATTAATAACAATACCACATATCAGTGTGTGCTGGGAGACGTGTTATTTCCCCGCATATATCAGTGTACAGTCCCCTCCCCCCTATATAATAATACCACATATCAGTGTGTGATGGGAGCTGTGTTATTCCCCCTCATATATCACTGTACAGTCCCCTCTCCCCTATATAATAATACCACATATCAGTGTTTGATGGGAGCTGTGTTATTCCCCCTCATATATCACTGTACAGTCCCCTCCATCCATATAATAATAATACCACATATCAGTGTGTGCTGGGAGCTGTGTTATTCCTCCTCATATATCACTGTACAGTCCCCTCTCCCCCTATATAATAATACCACATATCAGTGTTTGATGGGAGCTGTGTTATTCCCCCTCATATATCACTGTACAGTCCCCTCTCCCTATATAATAATAATACCACATATCAGTGTGTGCTGGGGGCTGTAGTATTGCCCCTCATATATCACTGTACAGTCCCCTCCCCCCTATATAATAATACCATATATCAGTGTGTGATGGGAGCTGTGTTATTCCCCCTCATATATCACTGTACAGTCCCCTCTCCCCTATATAATAATACCATATATCAGTGTTTGATGGGAGCTATGTTATTCCCCCTCATATATCACTGTACAGTCCCCTCCATCCATATAATTATAATACCACATATCAGTGTGTGCAGGGAGCTGTGTTATTCCTCCTCATACATCACTTTACAGTCCCCTCTCCCCTATATAATAATACCACATATCAGTGTGTGATGTGAGCTGTTATTCCCCCTCATATATCACTGTACGGTCCCCTCTCCCCTATATAATAATACCACATATCAGTGTGTGTTGGGAGCTGTGTTATTCCCCCTCATATATCACTGTACAGTCCCCTCCCCCCTATATAATAATAATACCACATATCAGTGTGTGCTGGGAGCTGTGTTCTTTCCCCTCATATATCACTGTACAGTCCCCTCTCCCCAATATAATAATACCACATATCAGTGTTTGATGGGAGCTGTGTTATTCCTCCTCATACATCAC
This sequence comes from Taudactylus pleione, assembly GCA_031769625.1. Lineage (NCBI taxonomy): Eukaryota > Metazoa > Chordata > Amphibia > Anura > Myobatrachidae > Taudactylus > Taudactylus pleione. Next base: position 1,356,816 of record JAUIMM010000596.1, on the reverse strand, counting down.
TTTACAGTCCCCTCTCCCCTATATAATAATACCACATATCAGTGTGTGATGTGAGCTGTTATTCCCCCTCATATATCACTGTACGGTCCCCTCTCCCCTATATAATAATACCACATATCAGTGTGTGTTGGGAGCTGTGTTATTCCCCCTCATATATCACTGTACAGTCCCCTCCCCCCTATATAATAATAATACCACATATCAGTGTTTGATGGGAGCTGTGTTATTCCCCCTCATATATCACTGTACAGTCCCCTCCATCCATATAATTATAATACCATATATCAGTGTGTGCTGGGAGCTTTGTTATTCCCCCTCATATATATCACTGTACAGTCCCCTCTCCCCTATATAATAATACAACATACCAGTGTTTGATGGGAGCTGTGTTATTCCCCCTCATATATCACTGTACAGTCCACTCTCCCTTATATAATAATACCACATATCAGTGTGTGCTGGGAGCTGTGTTATTCCCCCTCATATATCACTGTACCGTCCCCTCTCCCCCCTATATAATAATACCACATATCAGTGTTTGATGGGAGCTGTGTTATTCCCCCTCATATATCACTGAACAGTCCCCTCTCCCCCCCTATATAATAATACCACATAGTGTTTGATGGGAGCTGTGTTATTCCCCCTCATATATCACTGTACAGTCCCCTCTCCCTATATAATAATAATAATACCACATATCAGTGTGTGCTGGGGGCTGTAGTATTCCCCCTTTTATATCACTGTATTGTTCCCTCTCCTCTATATAATAGCAATGTAACATATCAGTGTGTGTGTGTACTGGCAGCTGTGTTCAGCCTCCCCAGAGGGTCACTTACCTTACCAGCCTTTATCCAATCCTGGTCTCACTGCTCCTCCAGCGTGTTCAGATGGAAGAGCAGGAGTTCAGCCAGTGACTATGCACAAGCTGTGTTGTCTAATGAGGAGGCCACACTGGAGTGAGACACCTGGTGGTGGGGAGAGGTAACTGCAAGGCAGTGTTACTGGTAGCCCTGAGAGACCGTGCTGTCTGCACGGCCCAGACGTCTGACATGATCTTCGGCTTCTCCACCGCCGCTTCTAACATGCGCGGCCACAGCAGTGAAGGCCCTGACGGGGCTGCTAATGACAGAGATGTCCGTCCCAGCGGGAAGTACCCCGGTTTCCCGGCGGCCCAATCCGCCCCTAGATGATACTGACAGGAGGATGGAGGGCTTGTTACACTGGGGGCGAGATCAGCCCGGGATTTACATTTCTGCTTTCCTGCTGTCTGGTCTACATCTGCATCCATAGCTCCACATGTGATACCATAGAGAAGAGCTTGGTCAGTTTAGAAAGAAGGTGTACAGAAGATGTGAGGAGGGGAATGGAGGCAGCAGGAAGCCACAGACTGAGAGTTATATAGTGGAAGGAGCAGGGCCCCAGCAGCACAGAGAATATCAGGAGATGAGTGATGTGTTAGTGAGGACAGGGCTGCATGTGACAGGGGCAGTGACATGATGTGAGGAGGGGAATGGAGGCAGCAGGAAGCCACAGACTGAGAGTTATATAGTGGGAGGAGCAGGATCCCCAGCAGCACAGAGTATATCAGGAGATGAGTGATGTGGTAGTGAGGATAGGGCTGCATGTGACAGGGGCAGTGACATGATGTGAGGAGGGGAATGGAGGCAGCAGGAAGTCACAGACTGAGAGTTATATAGTGGGAGGAGCAGGGTCCCCCAGCAGCACAGAGTATATCAGGAGATGAGTGATGTGTCAGTGAGGACAGGGCTGCATGTGACAGGGGCAGTGACATGATGTGAGGAGGGGAATGGAGGCAGCAGGAAGCCACTGACTGAGAGTTATATAGTGGGAAGAGCAGGGTCCCCAGCAGTACAGAGTATATCAGGAGATGAATGATGTGTTAGTGAGGACAGGGCTGCATGTGACAGGGGCAGTGACATGATGTGAGGAGGGGAATGGAGGCAGTAGGAAGTCACAGACTGAGAGTTATATAGTGGGAGGAGCAGGGTCCCCCAGCAGCACAGAGTATATCAGGAAATGAGTGATGTGTTAGTGAGGACAGGGCTGCATGTGACAGGGGCAGTGACATGATGTGAGGAGGGGAATGGAGGCAGGAGGAAGTCACAGACTGAGAGTTATATAGTGGGAGGAGCAGGGTCCATAGCAGCACAGAGTATATGAGGAGATGAGTGATGTGTTAGTGAGGACAGGGCTGCATGTGACAGGGGCAGTGACATGATGTGAGGAGGGGAATGGAGGCAGGAGGAAGTCACAGACTGAGAGTTATATAGTGGGAGGAGCAGGGTCCCCAGCAGCACAGAGTATATCAGGAGATGAGTGATGTGTTAGTGAGGACAGGGCTGCATGTGTAATAAGCTGAAACTTTGTCAACACTGGGTTACTACTTTCTATCATTGAAAATGGGTCAAGACTGAGTAAATGCACACAGAACCAGGTTTATAAGAATCTATAAAGAACTGCAGTTTATTGATAAACAATAGGTACTGTATATAACAACATATATATATATATATATATATATATAGGCAGGGGTTAAAGTGGGCAGGAACGGGGTGGAACTGAGTTCTGTAACCTGTAATGGTAGGAGGAACTAGTTTCACCTCGTCCCTGCACAGAAGCCCCACAGACAGAGAGCCACTTTATAAGTGATCTAACATTGTAGTCTCTTGATGGCAGGAGAGCTAAAAAAAAATCTAAAATGTATTTCACACTGTAATAGCCCCCAGGTGTGTGTATGTGCATGTAACAGTGGCCCTGATTCAGAGCCGGACGCTATGACAGAGCGCTCGCTCTGAATCAGGGCGAGGCTATTTTTTTTTTAGAGCGGCCTCCTGGCCGCTCGCATAGCTGTGGGTGACCACCCACAGCTAGAGCGAGCGGCCAGGAAGATAGTCGCGATGGTCAAGACCATCGCGACCATCAGGCTTGTGATGAGACCCTTGTGGTAGGGTCTCGTTGCCGCATGCCCCAGAGAGATTTCGGCTCTAACAGAGCCGAAATCTCTCCCACTGACATCACTCGTGATGTCAGTGGGGCCGGCCCCAGATGGAGGAGTTCACATGGGAACACCTCCGTTTGGGCAGCCACTACCCCGGCCCGCCCACCAAAGGGGGTGTGCTGTCACTCAACATCGACAGCACGCCCCCTTTGTTGCGAGACCCAGAGCAACGGAGTGCCTGTCGCTACCCGGGTCTCGCACCACCATCGACCCGGTTGCGAGCGCACAGCGCTTGTCACTGGGTCTGAATCAGGCTCAGTATTCACACTTGTTTTGGACTGTCAGACTAGCCTGGAGGGGGGGGGGGGGGGGAGTAAGTGGCGGGAGAGATGAGTTCCACCACCTCTCCATGACCACTTTAAGCCCTGTATATAGTTTTAAGCAGATAAGGTTTATTTACTTAGAAGATATATGCAATATATACTTGGCTAAGGTTTGAATTGACTGGGGAGCCCTCTTTGTCTTAACCAGACACTGAGATTGAAGAACGTAGATATTGGACACCATCCATCTGTATTGGTTCCAGTCAGGAAAGTAAGCTAGAAGGGCTGACCTATGAGGAGTCTCTCCAGAACACAAAGATTAATACCATACTTACCTACTTTTGAAAAAGCATGTCAGGGAGATTGTGAAAGCAGCACCTGTGAGCGCGGCGGTAAAGTGGGCGTGTCCTGCTACATCTGAGAGGCGTGTCCTGCTACATCTGAGAGGCGTGTCCTGCTACATCTGAGAGGCGTGTCATATAAAATTGAATTACATCCAAATGCAAATGAGCCACAAAGCAGTCAGTAAGATCTACGTGTTTATGAAATCACACTACTTTTCAGACAATGCATGTAGTCGTAGGGATCATTGTGCCTTATTACCAATGGAGGGACATTATACTAATGATCACATTTGAATGTATATATCTCTGTTTTTTTTAATGACACAAAAACCATCCCTTGATGGCCATTGCTGCTGGGATGGGGCTTATTGCTGAGGTGGGGCTTATTGGCCACCCGGGGACGGGGATAAGCTCCATCCCATCAAGAAACGAAAAATAATCATGGATTTCACTCGTCCATTGATGGCAGAGAACCATTTGCTCTCTGCCATCAATGGCAAAACCATCAACAGTTAACCATCGATGATTGCTATCGATGGTTATCCCTGCTAGACTCCCATCTGTGCACTCAGGGCCTGATTCAGTTTGGATCGCAAGGCTGCGTTCGCACGCAGCCAGCCAATGTTTGCATTATACGCATGCGTATAAATTGCATCATGGGGTGCGCGAACCGGCCACTGTGATGGGGAAGCGATCACAGTGAGCACGCAGAGGGGGTCATTCAGACCCGTTCGCGAGCAAAGGACGCTCGCAAGCGGGTCGATGTTGTGTGTGGGAGCTCCGTCGTGCGCATGCGCGAGACCTGGCGAGCGACGAGGAATACGTCGCTATGGGTCTCGCACCAAAAGGGGCGTGCTGTCGATGGAGAGTGACAGCACGCCCCCTTTGGTGGGCGTGCTGGGGGCGTGGCTGCCAGACGGAGGCGTTCCCATGGGAATGCCTACCGTCTGAGTCCGGTCCCACTGACATCACTAGTGATGTCAGTGGGAGTGATTTTGGCTCTGATTGAGCCAAAATTACTCCTGGGCTTGCAGCAGCGAGACCCTACCACAGGGTCTCGTCGCAAGCCCGATGGTCGCGATGGTCTTGACCATCGCGACCATCTTTTTGGCCGCTCGCATATGCTGTGGGTGGTCACCCACAGCTATGCGAGGTGCCAGGAGGCCGCTCCATTTTCAGGTAGGAGGGCACTGATTCAGAGCGAGCGCTCTGGTCAGAGCGTCTGGCTCTGAATCAGGCCCAGAGTCTTCACATGGTGATTGACATGAAGTGACTGTTTGAGGGTGGTGATGGGGGGTGGTCAGTGGAACGCAGGTGTGCCTGTGCATTTGAACGCTCTTACATGGGCGTGCATAATTAAGCATCTGCGATAGCATAGGCTGGCAGAGGTCTAGATGGTGACAGGAAGTTTAGCAGTTTGTGAGGTAGGGTCAGGTCACCCACAGCTGTGCGGAAAGTTCCAATGTTACCGATGTTTTCGCTGACTTGCGGATGCATGTAAAGGGAAGTGGGCGGCTTTATACAGTGATGGGCGTCTTGGTATAGAGCTGTGGTTGCCGTGCGATTGCATTCATTAGCATATTGCCGTGCGATTGCATTCATTAGCATATTGCCGTGCGATTGCATTCCTTAGCATATTGCCGTGCGATTGCATTCATTAGCATATTGCCGTGCGATTGCATTCATAAGCATATTGCCGTGCGATTGCATTCATAAGCATATTTTCGCAGCGAGCGGGGTGCGTGCGAACCAACCTGAATCAGGCCCTCAGTGCAGGCAGCGCTGCAATCACTCTGTACCCTCCCTTCTCTGTGCTGTGGTCCCGGGAGCTGGCTCTCCCAGTCCTCCAGCGTTTGGCCACTCAGCGCAGCCACCCTGTAGTGCTGGGAGCTGGGCGCTCTGTCTATAGCGGTCGGTACGCGGCCTTACTGCCCAGGACTATGTCCCAGCTGCAGCGGCACTTTATATTCAATCCCCCGCTGCAATGAACCAGGGGATAACCGTCTGCATCGCTGGAGGTGATCTGGGCCTGCGACGAATAACATAAGCCAAATAAAATACATTTTTAAACACATAGCGTACTCATTGGCGTCTAACTTCTGAAATGGGGCCGCGGCACGAGGGTTAACCCTATCATTGCCGCTGCCTCCATTTTAGCCATGTGGGTCTGTTCTCCAGCCACACATCAAGGGGATGTAATGTGATCTTTACATACATACACGTTATCGGGATGAGCTGTGTTATTACATACATGTAATATGATCCCCCTTGGGTGCGTGTATTGAACGGGTCTCATGTGACTTATCTGTCCCCCAGGTGTGAATCAGTTCTGCCAGGATATTGTGGACATGGTCTCTAGATGCCCCACATGGAGCACCAAATTCCTGGTGTATTTCAAGGTGTGCTGGGTCTTCTGTACCCCGGTCCTGCTGCTGGTAAGTGTCCCCCTCATTACTGCATAGTGCTCGGGGTGGGGGATACGGTGTCTGTCACCCCATAAAGACCAGACCTCCCCTTATAAAACTCCTGGGTGATCTCTCCCCATCCTGGCAATGACGATGTACTGACCAGTGCATAGACGGAGAATACTCACGTTCTGGGGTAAAAGCTGGGGCAGGTCCTGCGCCTATCCCTGTACAGCAGCACGGTGATAGGTGGGGAGGGGGTGTAGGGGTCTATGTATTGCAGGGTCCACACTGCAATAGATTAATTAACAAACAATAAAAGTACCAAGCGCCAACTTTCTATCACTCTGACACCTGCAGCTTCTACTTACGGGAATACTCCAACCTCTGTTAATAAGCAATAATAAGAAAAAAGAAGCTGGTTGTCAGGTAACATTCATTATAGAAAATTATTTTAAAAGAATGACGTATAACAAACGGCCGGTGTAACACAGGCACAATTAGAACATACACGTTCCCAACTTTCACATCAGTGTAATCACTATACTCTCCAGTTAGGATTAGTAGAGCATGCGCATGAAGGTACAATTAGCTTAGAGGTAACTTGATTAGTAAATGTTGCAACAGCAAGAAACAAGCTCATGAGTCCTCTGAGGAAGTCCCTGAAGAGTCCTCTGAGGAAGCCCCTGAAGGAGCTCCTGAAGAGTCCTCTGCGGAAGCCCCTGAATAGTCCTCTGCGGAAGCCCCTGAATAGTCCTCTGCGGAAGCCCCTGAAGAGTCCTCTGCGGAAGCCCCTGAAGAGTCCTCTGAGGAAGCCCCTGAAGAGTCCTCTGAGGAAGCCCCTGAAGAGTCTTCTGAGGAAGCCCCTGAAGATTCCTCTGAGGAAGCCCCTGAAGATTCCTCTGAGGAAGCCCCTGAAGAGTCCTCTGAGGAAGCCCCTGAAGAGTCCTCTGAGGAAGCAGTAAGGTGGGGAAACGTGTAAAGGGCTGGTCACACTAAAGGAGCCGGTAATTATATGCCGGGTCATTGGAAGTGTATCAGTACGGGCATTTACTCTAATCCTGTGTGATCCCTTTGCTAAAATGCACTATTGGATGCCCTCAGCAGATAGGAGGAAGCCAGGAGTGTCTCATATGCAGTGTGTGAAATAACAGACTGACCCAAAGGATACCATTTGGCTTAATGTGTCACGATCTGGTGCAAGTGTTCCTCTGTGGAGGATGGTGAGCCGGGGGGTTCGGATGACTAGAGAAGTGACAGTAACTAGGTCTCCTAGTTGTGGCCAAACCCAGGTTTGGCTAGACCTGCCCAGAGGCGCGGAGTCTAACTCATTTGGTAGTTTTCTCCATTGACCCCTCCAATTGGGATTTGGTTTTCGCCGCACCAAGTGAGCAGGTCACGGCCCTCTGGACAGGTACCTGGGAATGGCAGAAGACCAAGACTATATTAAATGTTAGAACACTAGGGGTGAACAGAATGCTTGAACTCTGGAGATGGATCTGAATGCTAGAAGAAAGGCATGGACTGGGAATAGTTAAATATCCAGGTGCTGATTTGCACAGAAAACACAGAGAGAAGTACATCTGGGAGCTGACTAGTGATTAGCAGGAAATCTGACACCTTGGTAGCACAGAGAAGCTGCAATAGAACTAGCAGCACATATACAAAGACACACATGAAAAAGACAAAAAACACTGAAGTACTGTGAGAGAGCTAAAGTCTCAGACTAGATTAGCAGATTAGTTTCTTGTATTAGCATGGAAGCTAATACAAGAAACTGTAAGTGGGCTGAAGGAAAAACCACAGAGCAACACTGGTGGGAATCATAGACACTGGAACAGTGAAGTTGAACAGCAGTTTCCTGTTCCTGGAGTCAGACTTAAATACCCCTGGGTGGCAGATCATTGGATCAGAGGATCAGCTGAGTGACCACAGGACTATCATTGGGAGAGACTAGTCAGGTGATATGGACCAACATGGATGCATCCATACCTGGCACCCCGGAAACCAGGATGCATGCACGGAAGCCCTAGCAGACCCCAGGGAGAATACTCAGATACCACTCACCTCCACTCCCAGTGACTGGACACCTAAGCCCAAGACGCCAGTGCAGAGGTGAGTAGCGGCCGATCCCAGGCCGCATCCTGACATAATGGAGAATTAGTTCCTATAAAACGTTCTGAAGTTTATTCCATCAGGATTTATTTACATCTTAATGGTTGTAAGTTAACAAGTTACCAAATTAGAGTTCCATGAACTTATTACATTCTAACCAAGTTACCTCTAAGATCATTCTCTCCCTGGGGCTCCCAGATTTATACTCTTATTTATTTGCCTGCTATTTAATAAAGTAAAACGTAATGTTAGGGCCCGGAGACATGTGGAACCACAAATCCCAGCCTCATATATGTGAGATACTGAGCACATTACAGGCAGATAATCTCTAACAAACTCACTGCATTATTCTGTAATTACACATGTATTATTATTACATTATTATTTCTTAATGGAAATTTACTTTCTCTTTAGATTAAAATCACTATTTTTTTTTGTTTAAACAGGAGGCGACAATATTAGTCCCAAAAATTAGAAATCTATTATTGAAATTTTTTTCTAAACCGCTAATTTCCAAACGTGATTCTGCGATTGCCGATGGGTAACCGCATAATTGGCGGCTGGGTTCCCCCTATGGATGTGATACACGGGGTCTGGTACTGATGGTTATTATACCGATGTGTATATGTGTGGGGAGTTGGTGCTTGCATTGGGTGGAACTCTCTATATTATGTGTGAGGTCATTACATTTGTTGTGTAACAATCCAGCCCAGTTATAGATTATTATTTGATGTCTCCCCAGTTTATTCTGTTCTACATCTTCCTGGAGATGTATAACACTCCGCTCCGCTACGGTCGCTACGAGTACCCGCGCTGGGGCAAGGCACTAGGTATATGTATGGGATCCCTGTGCTGCATCCAGATTCCCATCTGGGCCGGGGTGGCCATCTTCCAGCAGTCCGGGACGCTGCTAGACGTGAGTACATGGGGTTGTATGTGGTCTGTATCAGGGTTAGTGATGGCTGTTATCTCCTAATGACCTGTATAGTGGGGGAGGTCTGGTTCTTCTAATGGTTTAGATACAATGGCTACTACCCATCGCATAGTTTGATCTGATATCAGAATTATTATTATCATTTATTTATATGGCGCCACAAGTGTTCCGCAGCGCCTTACATAGTACATAAACAAATAGGTGACCAGTGACTTACAGTACAATACAATACAGGACCAGGACATGGATAATATACATTGCTAAATTAGCGACCAGAACACCCAGATAAGCAACAGAGCATGAGCAACCAAGTTTCAGGTGCCCTAGTGGGGAGTAAGAAGTAGATGAAGGTAGAGTAAGGAGAAGCACAAGAGAGTAGAGGCCCTGCTTGTAAGAGCTTACATTCTAAAGGGGAGGGGCAGAAAAACAGGTGTGATACAGATGGGGTAGACAGGGAGGAAGGAGCGTGTAGCAGCAAGTCAGGATGAGAGCTGGAAGGCTATGATGAAGTACTGGGGTCTTGAGAGCCCGTTTGAAGGATTGTAGAGAGGTGGAGAGTCTGATGGGGAGAGGGAGGGAGTTCCAAAGGTGGGGAGCAGCACAGGCAAAATCTTGGAGGCGGGAGTGGGAGGAAGTAATCAGTTGGCATGAGAGGCGGCATTTGTTGAATGAAGAAGGTGGACAGGAGAGTGGAGGGAGATGAGATCAGAGATGTAAATGGGAGAGGAATGGGTGAGGGCTTTGTAAGTGAGTGTGAGAAACTTGAATTGGGTTCTGAAATGGAAGGGGAGCCCGTGTAGGGCTAGTAGGAGAGGGGAGACAGATGTAGAGCGTTTGGAGAGGAAGATGAGCTGAGCGGCAGCATTGAGGACAGACTGGAGATGAGAGAGATGGGAATTGGGGAGGCCAGCTAGGAGGAGGTTACAGTAGTCCAATCTGGAGATGACCAGTGAGTGTGTGAGGGTTTTAGTAGCATCCAGGGTGAGAAAGGGTCTGATCTTGGAAATATTTTTCAGATAAAAATGAATTAGCCGCCCAGTAACCATTTGATGCCTGGCGTCCGATGCCCATCCCTACTTGAAAATACACAGGGCGGAAACCTTGCCCTTAGTCCTAGCTGAAGACTCCCTCTATGTCACATATTGGACCTTGTATGGCAGTGGTTCTCAAACTCGGTCCTCAGGACCCCACACAGGTCACGTTTTCCAGGTCACCCAGCAGGTGCACCGGTGTATTTATTACTCACTGACACAGTTTAAAAGATCCACAGGTAGAGCTAATTATTTCACTTGTAATTCTGTGAACAGATGTGGAAAACATGCACTGTGTGGGGTCCTGAGGACCGAGTTTGAGAACCTGTGTTGTAGGGTAATGGGGTGTACACAGGACAGTTGCACAGCTCAGCCAGTAGGTGGCAGTCTATACGGTCTCTCAGTGGTTCCTTTACTCAGTCCACATTTTAAAGATATCCATACTTGTGCACAGAGGATTTAATTAGTACCTCAGTCATTTTGATTATACCATCTGCGCACAAGCATGGATATCCTTAAAACATATCTGCAGCTTGTGATAGTCGCATGCAAAAAGAGGGTACGCAGACATTGTGGACCAATGTGGTAACAGGGATGGCGGCTATTGAGGAGACCATGCTGCGGCTCTCAGACCATGCCAGCACAGTGTGAGAGTAACATGGGGAACCAACATATAGTCACTGCTGCTTATTCAGCTTCAGTGCATTATTCTGCTCCTTCTGGGTAACACGGTTTGGCCATATCAGGGCCATGAAGTGGAAGGGATGATGTAAAACCTTCTCCCAGCAGGAGATCACCTCTAATGACTGAGAGATTGGCCATGAAGCAGATACTGGACCAGGTCTAATCCCTCCTGTGGGTCCTTCACTGTATAATTCATCCCAATGCAGGAAAGTTTCTGTTTTCTTTTCTACTATGGGGAATATTTTGATGCTTAAATCGTCAGTTTTCAACTACACGGGGGTGTCCTTGCTTGCTGAAATTAATTAAATGGTCTCAGTTGTTTGTCTGGCTATATTTGTAAATGGGACCATTTGGTGGCCTGTCCTCATGTAAAGGATACAATGAGTTATAGATATGATGAGGAGTTATTATTCCTTTACCTTATAAGTTTCTGAACTTGGGTCTAGGGATGGCGAGCAGAGCAGAGCTCAGAACTGGTTCATGTGTAATGTTTGCTTTATCTTCCCAGAGATTCAAGAATTCCCTTCGCCCTTTAAACTCCTGGCGCACATCCAGTGGGCAGCGGGACCTGACCAGCTACATCATCGATGTCCCATACACCGTGAACTTGACAGACCAAGACTTCAATGACCCCATTTGGCCGAGTGAGGGTACCAGTGAGGCCTAATGGACAGAGGGGACTTTTTGTGACCTGTGGTTTCGGTCTGACTTCCGCAATGCCTCATTTATCAAAGGAGTCAAAGACTTTTCTGCCTAATATTGGCCAACACTGCCAACGTGGGATGGCCATGGTAGGATGCAGTCATCCATTAACACGAGCCAGGCGATGGCCCACCTGGCTGAAATCTCGTTTCCCTAATCCCATGGACAAATCCTTTCCCACCAGCAGCTTCTTCCTTCCTCCGGAGAGGACTGGTGGCCACAGGCAGTGTGGGATTGTTTACCGATAATAGGACTTGAAGGTTGTTCCTGATTGCTGGAGACATTTCACCTACAAGGCTCTGGCTCTACAATGGAAACTGCTGGCTAGGATAACGAAGCTGTACTAATCACACTAACTAGGTCCATGCAACTAACAGCCCATTACCTGTGCGGGGTAATGCAAAAAAAAAAAACCCTTAATTTTAGCAGCAATGACTCCGCATTACAACAAATTTGAAAAAGTGGATCAGCGAGTTGGGCAGAGCTTAGACTGGATGTCGGGAAGCGGAGCGTACGGACATGGGACCAGCGCCAAATCGGGACAGTAGAACATGAGCATTTGTTTTTCCTGCTTACACAAAAATTACACTATATAATCAGTGGATGATGGGTCCATTACCAACTGTGGTTCAGGATAGGGAGCGCCACCTGAAACAGCCCCTGCTCCAGGATAGGAAGCACCACCTGAAACAGCCCCGGCTCCAGGATAGGGAGCGCCACCTGAAACAGCCCCGGCTCCAGGATAGGGAGCGCCACCTGAAACAACCTTGGCTTCAGGATAGGGAGCGCCACCTGAAACAGCCCCAGCTCCAGTATAGGGAGCGCCACCTGAAACAGCCCCGGCTCCAGGATAGGGTGCACCACCTGAAATAGCCCGGCTCCAGGATAAGGAGCACCACCTGAAATAGCCCCGGCGTCATGATAGGGAACGCCACCTGAAACAGTCCCATGATAGGGAGCACCACATAACACTTACCAGGCTCCAGGATAGGGAACACCACCTAAGACAGCCCGGGCTCCAGGATAGGGAGCACCACCTGAGATAGACCAGGCTCCAGGATAGGGAGCGCCACCTAGGACAGACCAGGCTCCAGGATAGGGGGAGTCACATAACAAAGCCCAGGATAGGGAGTGCCATGTAAGACAGCTATGAGACAATGTACAGTGCAGGGAAGCCTCACACACTTCTGTTTACAATATATCCTTTACATGAAACACTTCTACTGTCAACTTGGTTACATATACATTGGTGCTGAATACAGAGCGCTGTGGTGGAATCCTGTATCTCTCCGCGGTAAGGATTGGTGCTGAATACAGAGCGCTGTGGTGGAATACTGTATCTCTCCGCGGTATGGATTGGTGCTGAATACAGAGCCATGTGGTGGAATCCTGTATCTCTCTGCGGTAAGGATCGCTTTGTCTCCCTGAATTTGGGACAGAAGGAAAAACCAGATGACAATCTCCAGTTTATCGGCTGCTTCCAAATAAGATCATTGTAAAGTATTGTCACAGGCACCGCAAGTGCTAGACCTTCCAGTGATTCATCCCAAACCAAAGAGGAAGCGCCAATCAGGTCCGTTTCCACTGACACACAAATGTATTCTGCTCCCAGGACATTGAGATCCATATATGACAATTAGCCCCATAGTGCCAAGAGGGAGAGAAAGTGAGGAGCGATACATCGGTTCTACAGGAAGGTAACAGGTCTCCGTGTGTTCCTTGCAGGTGAGGATCGTCGCCATGATACCCTGCTGCCGCCAAGTTCAGCGACTGGGTGAATCTGGATTCTCTCAGTACTCTGGGTTCATTTTTATACTTGAATTGATGCCATTGTTCCAATTTAATGTTTGTAATATGGAAGGAAATAAAAAAATTTTCAAAGAATGCCAAACGCCTGTACTGTCCACACAGAGGCTTATAGGTTACTGTATAGGAATAATCGCTAAATGCTCCTGTATTTCTGCTTCTATTTCAGTCTCATTAGAGGTTTCCATTATTAAGTATAAAATGACTGAGGAGCAGGAACTCCCAGAATCCTGGTTTATAAATGAGCAGAAACTTTCCACAATAGAAACCTGAAGTCAGTAACAATACAGTAAATCTGCACTTTGATTAATATATAAATTTATGTAAATTATAAGAGTATTTGCAGGGCACCAGCGGTATATATAGAGAGGGGGGGGGGCATCAGCATATCAGGCAGCTGGTGATAATGTGGTGGATCATCAGTATGTGTGTATATAATACTCACAGTATATGGGGGAACATAAATATTATACAAATTATCCACCAGACACCATGTTAGATAACTGGTATTAGGCTGTGTAGGTTTCCCGTGACTGACGCAAAGCGCACACTACAGCCTTAACTATGGACCAACGCTCCGCTATTTCAAACATTGATCCATAACGCCACTAAGTCTTACCAAAACCACCTCCCATCCGGCAGACAGTGCTCAGCTTCCAGTCCTTGTAACGAGTTCTTCATGATCACTTTCCCCCCCATACCATCACTGATTGTCATACCTGCCAATACACCCCAGACGCCACATACTGTATACACGTACCCCGATACCTCCCAATACACCCCACATGCTACGCACTGTATACTGGAACCCTGATACCTCCCAATACACCCCACATGCTACGCACTGTATACTGGAACCCTGATACCTCCCAATACACCCCACATGCTACGCACTGTATACTGGAACCCTGATACCTCCCAATACACCCCACATGCTACGCACTGTATACTGGAACCCTGATACCTCCCAATACACCCCACATGCTACGCACTGTATACTGGAACCCTGATACCTCCCAATACACCCCACATTCCATGTACTGTATACTGGAACCCTGATACCTCCCAATACACCCCACATGCCACGCACTGTATACTGGAACCCTGATACCTCCCAATACACCCCAGATGCCACGTACTGTGTACTGGAACCCTGATACCTCCCAATACACCCCAGATGCCACATACTGTATACTGGAAGCCAGATACCTCCCAATACACCCCAGATGCCACATACTGTATACTGGAAGCCAGATACCTCCCAATACACCCCAGATGCCACATACTGTATACTGGAAGCCAAATACCTCCCAATACACCCCAGACGCCACATACTGTATACTGGAAGCCAGATACCTCCCAATACACCCCACATGCTACGCACTGTATACAAGTACCCTGATACCTCCCAATACACCCCACATGCTACGCACTGTATACAAGTACGCTGATACCTCCCAATACACCCCACATGCTACGCACTGTATACTGGAACCCTGATACCTCCCAATACACCCCACATGCTATGCACTGTATACTGGAACCCTGATACCTCCCAATACATCCCACAAGCCACGCACTGTATACTGGAACCCTGATACCTCCCAATACACCCCACATGCCACGTACTGTATACTGGAACCCTGATACCTCCCAATACACCCCAGATGCCACATACTGTATACTGGAACCCTGGTACCTCCCAATACACCCCAGATGCCACGTACTGTATACTGGAACAGTGATACCTTCCAATACACCCCAGATGCCACGTACTGTATACTGGAACCCTGGTACCTCCCATTACACCCCAGATGCCACGTACTGTATACTGGAACCCTGGTACCTCCCAATACACCCCAGATGCCACATACTGTATACTGGAACCCTGATACCTCCCAATACATCACAGATGCCACGTACTGTATACTGATAACCCTGATACCTCTCAATACACCCCACATGCCACGTACTGTATACTGGAACCCTGATACCTCCCAATACACCCCACATGCCACGTACTGTATACTGGAACCCTGATACCTCCCAATACACTCCAGATGCCACATACTGTATACTGGAAGCCAGATACCTCCCAATACACCCCAGATGCCACATACTGTATACTGGAAGCCAGATACCTCCCAATACACCCCAGATGCCACATACTGTATACTGGAAGCCAAATACCTCCCAATACACCCCAGACGCCACATACTGTATACTGGAAGCCAGATACCTCCCAATACACCCCACATGCTACGCACTGTATACAAGTACCCTGATACCTCCCAATACACCCCACATGCTACGCACTGTATACAAGTACCCTGATACCTCCCAATACACCCCACATGCTACGCACTGTATACTGGAACCCTGATACCTCCCAATACACCCCACATGCTATGCACTGTATACTGGAACCCTGATACCTCCCAATACATCCCACAAGCCACGCACTGTATACTGGAACCCTGATACCTCCCAATACACCCCACATGCCACGTACTGTATACTGGAACCCAGATAGCTCCCAATACACCCCAGATGCCACATACTGTATACTGGAACCCTGGTACCTCCCAATACACCCCAGATGCCACGTACTGTATACTGGAACTGTGATACCTTCCAATACACCCCAGATGCCACGTACTGTATACTGGAACCCTGGTACCTCCCATTACACCCCAGATGCCACGTACTGTATACTGGAACCCTGGTACCTCCCAATACACCCCAGATGCCACGTACTGTATACTGGAACCCTGATACCTCCCAATACATCACAGATGCCACGTACTGTATACTGATAACCCTGATACCACTCAATACACCGCACATGCCACGTACTGTATACTGGAACCCTGATACCTCCCAATACACCCCACATGCCACGTACTGTATACTGGAACCCTGATACCTCCCAATACACCCCAGATGCCACGTACTGTATACTGGAACCCTGGTACCTCCCATTACACCCCAGATGCCATGTACTGTATACTGGCACCCTGGTACCTCCCAATACACCCCAGATGCCACATACTGTATACTGGAACCCTGATACCTCCCAATACATCACAGATGCCACGTACTGTATACTGATAACCCTGATACCTCCCAATACATCCCACAAGCCACGCACTGTATACTGGAACCCTGATACCTCCCAATACACCCCACATGCCACGTACTGTATACTGGAACCCTGATACCTCCCAATACACCCCAGATGCCACATACTGTATACTGGAACCCTGGTACCTCCCAATACACCCCAGATGCCACGTACTGTATACTGGAACTGTGATACCTTCCAATACACCCCAGATGCCACGTACTGTATACTGGAACCCTGGTACCTCCCATTACACCCCAGATACCACGTACTGTATACTGGAACCCTGGTACCTCCCAATACACCCCAGATGCCACATACTGTATACTGGAACCCTGATACCTCCCAATACATCACAGATGCCACGTACTGTATACTGATAACCCTGATACCTCTCAATACACCCCACATGCCACGTACTGTATACTGGAAGCCTGATACCTCCCAATACACCCCACATGCCACGTACTGTATACTGGAACTGTGATACCTCCCAATACACCCCAGATGCCACGTACTGTATACTGGATCCCGTAGGCTGATCTACGTGGCTGCACAGGAAGTTGCGGTTATACATATTCTGAATTTTACATTCTTTGTAGGATAACCAGATATTACAGCAGGCTAAAGGGATAGGACCGGCCAAGGTACATCAATCTATTCTGCATATTATTATGTGTACATATATCATGCAATTACATGTACACATGGCTGGTCCTGTGATATACTGACCACATACAGTCCCCTTCTCTTTATATACAGAGCCCTGTTCTAGACTATAGGCCGCACTGAGAGCCAGAACAGCAACAAATTCTTGGACCCCCAAAGTAAAATTTTAACAATCCCCACCGAGATTTATTGCACATAAATACAATAATGCCCCCCATATTACCAACCATACACTGCACAGGGACCCCTCCACCGACATCCATATAGTGCACAGGGACCCCTCCACCGACAGCTATATACTACACAGGGACCCCTCCTCCGACAGCCATACACTGCACAGGGACCCCTCCACCAACAGCCATACACTGCACAGGGACCCCTCCACTGACATCCGTATACTGCACAGGGAACCCTAACCCTCCACTGACAACCGTAAACTACAGAAATTCCTCCCCCACTGGCTGTCATATACTGCAGGAAGATCTTCCCCCACTGACCGCTATATATTGAAGAGACCCCTCCCCACCATCCCGCAATAGCAGTCAATCATTGCAGCCCCCCTCTCCCAGCACTTACCGGAGAGCCAGAGATGATCATACAGGCACCTTGGAGATGAATGAAATGTTACTGGGGGTCAATCAGGACTCTGCATAAATCTTTGACCTCTGGCCCTGTAGACAGAGTAGGAATCACAAGAACGATCCACTCTGGAGAGAGAACTTAGCACTCATAACAAAGAATGATCCAGAGGGCGTGAATCTCTTAAATTTGTTCCCCCTACATACAGAATCTAGCCCCTGATCCCGGTGACCCTAAACCTGAGACACGTCCGATGACCGGCAGAGACCAGACTGAGGACCCTATGGCAGATGTGCAGACTCCTATTGCTGTATCATCTGATCCAGGGGCCATCAGCCCAACATGTAATACTGTCACAGGGGGAGATGTATCATCTGATCCAGGGGCCATCAGCCCGGCATGTAATACCGTCACAGGGGGGGGGTGTATCATCTGATCCAGGGGCCATCAGCCCGGCATGTAATACTATCACAAGGGGGGGATGTATCATCTGATCAAGGGGCCATCAGCCCCGGCATGTAATACCTTCACAGGGGGAGATGTATCATCTGATCAAGGGGCCATCAGCCCCGGCATGTAATACCTTCACAGGGGGAGATGTATCATCTGATCCAGGGGCCATCAGCCCAGCATGTAATACTGTCACAGGGGGAGACATATCATCTGATCCAGGGGCCATCAGCCCAGCATGTAATACCTTCACAGGGGGAGATGTATCATCTGATCCAGGGGCCATCAGCCCAACATGTAATACTGTCACAGGGGGAGATGTATCATCTGATCCAGGGGCCATCAGCCCAGCATGTAATACCGTCACAGGGGGGGGTGTATCATCTGATCCAGGGACCATCAGCCCAGCATGTAATACTATCACAAGGGGGGGATGTATCATCTGATCAAGGGGCCATCAGCCCCGGCATGTAATACCTTCACAGGGGGAGATGTATCATCTGATCCAGGGGCCATCAGCCCCAGCATGTAATACTGTCACAGGGGGAGACGTATCATCTGATCCAGGGGCCATCAGCCCAGCATGTAATACTGTCACAGGGGGAGATGTATCATCTGATCCAGGGGCCATCAGCCCAGCATGTAATACTGTCACAGGGGGAGATGTATCATCTTATTACGGGACCATCAGCCCAGCATGTAATACCATCACAGGGAGAAATTAATCATCTGATCCAGGGGCAATCAGCCCCAGCATGTTCCAAGGGCCATCAGCTTAGCATGTAATACCATCATAGGGGGAGATGTATCATCTTATTCTGGGTGCATCAGCCCCAGCATGTAATACTGTCACAGAGGGAGATGTATCATCTGATCCAGGGGCCTTCAGCCCCAGCAGGTAATACCATCACAGGGGAGATGTATCATCTGATCCAGGGGCCATCAGCCCAGCATGTAATACCATCACAGGGGAGATGTATCATCTGATCCAGGGGCCATCAGCCCAGCATGTAATACTGTCACAGGGGAGATGTATCATCTGATCCAGGGGCCATCAGCCCAGCATGTAATACCATCACAGGGGGATATGTATCATCTGATCCAAGGGCCATCAGCCCAGCATGTAATACCATCACAGGGGGAGATGTATCATCTGATCCAGAGGCCATCAGCCCCAACATGTAATACTGTCACAGGGGGAGATGTATCATCTGATCCAGGGGCCATCAGCCTCAGCATGTAATACCGTCGCAGGGGGAGATGCATCATCTGATCCAGGGGCCTTCAGCCCAGCATGTAATACTGTCACAGAGGGAGATGTATCATCTGATCCAGGGGCCATCAGCGCCAGCAGGTAATACCATCACAGGGGGAGATGTATCATCTGATCCAGGGGCCATCAGCCCAGCATGTAATACCATCACAGGGGGAGATGTATCATCTGATCCAGGGGCCATCAGCCTCAGCATGTAATACCATCACAGGGGGAGATGTATCATCTGATCCAGGGGCCATCAGCCGAACATGTAATACTGTCACAGGGGGAGATGTATCATCTGATCCAGGGGCCATCAGTCCCAACATGTAATACTGTCACAGTGGGAGATGTATCATCTGATCCAGGGGCCATCAGCCCCAGCATGTAATACTATCACAGGGGGAGATGTATCATCTGATCCAGGGGCCATCAGCCCCTGCATGTAATACTGTCACAGGGGGAGATGTATCATCTAATCCAGGGGCCATCAGCCCGGCATGTAATACTGTCACAGGGGGAGATGTATCATCTGATCCATGGGCCATCAGCCCAACATGTTATACTGTCACAGGGGGAGATGTATCATCTGATCCAGGGGCCATCAGCCCAGCATGTAATACTGTCACAGAGGGAGATGTATCATCTGATCAGGGGCCATCAGCCTCAGCATGTAATATCGTCGCAGGGGGAGATTCATCATCTGATCCAGGGGCCTTCAGCCCAGCATGTAATACTGTCACAGAGGGAGATGTATCATCTGATCCAGGGGCCATCAGCGCCAGCGGGTAATACCATCACAGGGGGAGATGTATCATCTGATCCAGGGGCCATCAGCCCAGCATGTAATACCATCACAGGGGGAGATGTATCATCTGATCCAGGGGCCATCAGCCCAGCATGTAATACCATCACAGGGGAGATGTATCATCTGATCCAGGGGCCATCAGCCTCAGCATGTAATACCATCACAGGGGGAGATGTATCATCTGATCCAGGGGCCATCAGCCCAACATGTAATACCGTCACAGGGGGAGATGTATCTTCTGATCCAGGGGCCATCAGTCCCAACATGTAATACTGTCACAGGGGGAGATGTATCATCTGATCCAGGGGCCATCAGCCCCAGCATGTAATACCATCACAGGGGGAGATGTATCATCTGATCCAGGGGCCATCAGCCCAACATGTAATACCGTCACTGGGGGAGATGTATCATCTGATCCAGGGGCCATCAGCCCAGCATGTAATACCATCACAGGGGGAGATGTATCATCTGATCCAGGGGCCATCAGCCCAGCATGTAATACCATCACAGGGGGAGATGTATCATCTGATCCAGGGGCCATCAGCCCAGCATGTAATACCATCACAGGGGGAGATGTATCATCTGATCCAGGGGCCATCAGCCTCAGCATGTAATACCATCACAGGGGGAGATGTATCATCTGATCCAGGGGCCATCAGCCCAACATGTAATACCGTCACAGGGGGAGATGTATCTTCTGATCCAGGGGCCATCAGTCCCAACATGTAATACTGTCACAGGGGGAGATGTATCATCTGATCCAGGGGCCATCAGCCCCAGCATGTAATACCATCACAGGGGGAGATGTATCATCTGATCCAGGGGCCATCAGCCCCAGCATGTAATAATGTCACAGGGGGAGATGTATCATCTGATCCAGGGGCCATCAGCCCGGCATGTAATAACGTCACAGGGGGAGATGTATCATCTGATCCAGGGGCCATCAGCCCAGCATGTAATACTGTCACAGGGGGAGATGTATCATCTGATCCAGGGGCCATCAGCCCAACATGTAATACAATCTCACGGGGAGATGTATCATCTGATCCAGGGGCCATCAGCCCAGCATGTAATGCCATCACAGGGGGAGATGTATCATCTGATCCAGGGGCCATCAGCCCAGCATGTAATACCGTCACTGGGGGAGATGTATCATCTGATCCAGGGGCCATCAGCCCAGCATGTAATACTGTCACAGGGGGAGATGTATCATCTGATCCAGGGGCCATCAGCCCAGCATGTAATACTGTCACAGGGGGAGACGTATCATCTGATCCAGGTGCCATCAGCCGAGCATGTAATACTTTCACAGGGGGAGATGTATCATCTGATCCAGGGGCCATCAGCCCAGCATTTAATACTGTCACAGGGTAGATGCATCATCTTATTCCGGGCATCATCAGCCAAGCATGTGTCAAAGCCGGATAATTGGTTGAGACAGGATCGGTTTAAAATTAAAGCTGCACAATGCTATTTTGCGAATGGCTATGAGACACCATTTTGCGACTGGCCGCCCAGCGCCATTTTAGTGAATCTCGACCATTATTAGTACATACGGCGATTCTATTATTTAGCATCATGCAATTCCCATGCAATAGAAAGAAGTTAAAAGTCCTCACTATATAAATACAGACAGTCTCTAAAACATATAAAATGATTAACCCTGCAAAACATGTACCATGGTGTACTCCACAAACACGTAGTCACACAACGCTAACTAGCGTCTTTTCTCAATTCCCCAATGCTTACACACTGCACACTTACATAAAAAGGTTCCCAAGCATTAAAGTGTAATATTCAAGGTTTATTCAGTATTATTAATTTTGTGAAATAAATGTAATTTGATATCTAAGGTTTAGTACATGGTAAGCAGACCGTGTTTGGTGTTGTACTGATCCACTGTGTCTTTGCAGATTTCCGGTACCATCAGTGAGAAGATCGCAATATGTGTCTGCAAACTATGGACCATAGAGAGTTAAACATTGAAATGTACTCTGTAATGTAGCCAGCTTAGATTTATTATGCAGCGGGATAAAGGATACATAGGGCTGTTGGAGGCTGGATTGTGTCCATACGAACTGACCTATGAACTATACTGTAACAAAAGAATGCCGGTATTTGGGTCCAGAGCGCGTGCGTATGTAACAACTGTACCTTGGGTCTGTATAATTTGTTTCCGCTAATTGTATTTAAATAACCAGGTAAGCATCTGTTTTTATATTGAATAATAACTTTTTGTGCTTTGGAACTACACTCAAAGTCTGAAAGCATTTATTTCTTGTGCGACTCATAACACTAAGTAGCGACAATTTTAGAAGGTATAGGCATACAGGAATCGATAGTTAGAAGGTATAGACAGACAGGAATCGATAGTTAGAAGGTATAGACATACAGGAATCGATAGTTAGAAGGTATAGACAGACAGGAATCGATATTTGGGGGTTCACAGTGTGAATCACGCT
Organism: Taudactylus pleione; assembly: GCA_031769625.1. NCBI lineage: Eukaryota > Metazoa > Chordata > Amphibia > Anura > Myobatrachidae > Taudactylus > Taudactylus pleione. The sequence goes on along the minus strand of JAUIMM010000596.1, from coordinate 1,334,166 downwards.
AACGGTCACTTGGTAACACTCGGTCAGTGATCTCTCAGCAAAAAGGTGGAGGCGCCATAGCAGGAGAACGCATTGTGCCTTCGAAAATCTGCTACCACTTTGTTGCTGGAGTCCGCTACACGTTATTGTGGCTTAAGGAACGCTGATTAAGAATCCAGGCACAAGTGAGGAAAAAGTTTGTTTTCCTTCATTGATAGATTTTTATGTTAAAAAGGGGAAGTCGCACAATAGCGTAAGGGTAATAATATGTTTTGTGTAGTAGCCGCATTATTGTGTATGTGACTAGTCGCACAATAGCGTATACGTATTTCCTGTATTGCTGCCACGTGTTTTAAACAAAGACGACGAGTTTGCATTGATAAATAGCATTGTTGTAAATATCTTGATCAGTGTTGCCATAGTCTGGGAAAATGTGTATTTTTCTGCGCAGGAAAAGGGTGTGTAACAGTGAATATTTGTTGGTAGGGGGTAACATGTTCCCTAGTTAAGGGTATCGTAGGACCCTTAAGTGCTAGGCACCTGGTGTCGGCCTGGTGGCTCGGTAGTAGATACCGCAGTCTATACACATAAGCAGGTGTAGTTGTTGTCTTTGTTGTAGTTTCGGCTCTCAGTGTGATTGCAGTATTCAGTGATCAGTTAGGGTTATTTGAGCATTGTAATTGAACTGCACAGTTCTGGTTAAATTGTGATTGTGAACTGAGTAGAGGGTGGATGAAATCACTGAAAAGGGAAGGTGTTATTGGAATACCTACATGCTAGCAGTTGAAAGGTAGTCAAAAAGGGATTAGGTGCGTGGAAGCAGCCTGGTTATTGTTCCATAGGTGTGTGGGCACATCCTGTTAATAGCATCCACAGGTAAGTGAAAGTATCTTGATTGTCTTTCACCAGTTTGAATCTCTATTGAAAAGCTTAGGGTTCTCCCAGAATGGGGGCCAAGCAAACGGTAGAGATGTTAGATGATGTGCTGTTGTTGGAAGCACTGCTTGGGTCGGCATGGCATATTATGCATACTAAGTACGGTGCTTATGCAACTAGGTACTGTGATGTATGGTTATGACGATGAAGAGTGTTAGACCTTTCCCCAGAATTGGCAGCTTTGATAAGGAGGTATTGAATAATGTCCGAGACAGCATCTGTATGGTGCGCTCTCGAATGAAAAAGGTAAAATATAACGAGTGTTTAAAGTTGTGGCAGCTTGAGGGGGATGCGTGGCTTAAAGGTGTGCATGCGAGGCTAACTAGCGTCACAAGCACAATACAGGAGAGTGCACACGCAGCACTAAACTGCGGTGCCTGCATGCTGCGAGATAGCGCGCACGTGCAGCAAGGTAGCATTGTGGAATGTATTGCCAGTGTTTCACGTGCACCACCAACGCCCTATGCGGATGAGGGTGCAGGTACAGTCATTATAAAAACCCATAAAAATGTAAAAAGTAACTTTTACCCTCTCTTGAGTAATCACAAAGAAAATGTTTATGATGTGGCTGATGAGCCTATTGTTATGTCTGCCATTTCCCATACTGTACACATGTTAGATGCTCCATCACAACAATCACAAGTGGTGGCTCCATCTCCATCAGTGATAGTACAGGAAGTGTTAACATCCACTGCACCCGTAGAGGAAGTTATTAACCCTATACATAGCAGTAATAGACTAAATCACCAGCCTGGTAACAAGGTCAAAAGTAGCAGTGCGGTCAGTCTGCATCCCATCCGGACAATAACTGTTCCGAATGGGAATGCAGATGTGAATGGTGTGGTGCCCACAAGGAGGTAGCAATGCATTATCCTTGGACAAGAGCGGAGCTAAATTTCATAATGAATGATTTCCCTGATCCTAAAAAGGAATTAGCGAAATGCCAAAGATTTTTAAAAAATTTGGGTAGTGCTCACGAGCCAACCAATAAAGATTGGCAAGTGGTGTTAAGGGCCTGTCTGCCACGCAATACCGACGTGAAAAAGTTTATCACGGATTGCGTATTGAATGGAGATGGTCCCTTAACAGACGAGAGTAACCAAGGTAACATTACCCGCATAATAACTCAATTGGGTGTATATTTTCCAGTAGTAGTTAACTGGAGTAAAATTTTCAACTTTATAACAAAAAGAGAGTGAATCTGCAGAGGATTACTGTAACCGAGCTCTGCAGGCTATCACTCAGTACACTGGGATAGAGGATATTAAAGATAGCACTCACCACAGGGGAAGGATCATTACAGTACTTATGGATGGTCTAAAAGACAATCTAAAGACCCGAGTTCAGACCTCACTACCTGGCTGGAGAGGAGTTACTGTAGACACACTCAGGGAATCCGTTATTGAACATAATAAAAACATCCTCAAGAAGAGAGAGACCCAGAGCGAGAAGCTAATGGCTGTTAGTATTCAAGCTCTAGAAGGATTGAATGTAACATCACAGACACCAGACACACATGCACCTGCACAGCTACACGTCCTTACCAACCCTGCACCACCTCAAACACAGCCCTGCCCCACTTATCTCACACAGCCACAAAACCCATACTATCCACAGCCACCATACTACCCTAAAAATCCCTATCCACACCCACAATCTTTCTCTACTGCTCAACCCACACAGCAACCCTTTCACCCACCCCACTCACGAAGGTGCTTTAACTGCAACCAAGTGGGACATGTAAGTAGGAACTGTAAGGTGAAGAAGGTAGGACCCCTAACCAGGGAGTACCTGGATATACTCATAAGGGATATAAACAGAGTGCAGGTAATATCCAACAGTCACCAGCTCCAATTGTGGCCTTAAATGCTGCATTGGAGAGTGAGAGTTAACGCTAGGGGTCAGGTCATATCTGTAGTCTACAGATAGCCAGGTTAACAGGAAGTACTAGGGAAGAACTGGTGGTAATGGTTGATGTAGCTGGTACTAAATATCTTTTTCTTGTAGACAGAGGGGCATCCAGATCAGTGATAAAATCTCCAGCTAATTTACAGGTGATCAGCGAGGCAGTACCAGCAATAGGTGTAATGGGTAAAGTGCAGCATTATCCTTTAACCAAATCCACAGAGGTCACTATTGGGCCATTGCACACCAGACATTCTTTCCTCCTGGCAGCAGCGGCTCCTACTAACCTACTGGGAAGGGATTTGTTATGTAAGATGGGATGTGTTATATATTGTACCCCTGATGGTATATTTCTAGATATCCCAGAGAGAGTTGCGCATGAGGTGAGGGATATGTTGAACGCTCCCCAAAGGATAATGTATTACTCTAACGGTTCAGGTAAAAATCCATCTCAGGTAGATCAAATGTTATCCCAGATTCCTGATTCACTTTGGACCAAGGATGGACAGGACACTGGATTAATGGCAAATGTAGCTCCCGTAATGGTAAATCTAAAAAGCGGTAGGCAAGCTCCAAAAGTTCCCCAGTACCCATTAAAATAGGTAGAGTTAGGGGTTTATCCAATAATTGAGCGATTATTACAGCAAGGAATTTTAGTTCGTACAGCAAGTGTAGCCAACAATCCCATCTTTCCAGTGAAGAAGAGTGGTGGGAGGGGTTATAGGCTGGTACAAGACCTTAGAGGGGTTAATAAGGTAGTAGAGAGCCAATTCCCCGTAGTGCCAAATCTAGCTGTCATTCTTATGCAGATCCTACCAAATGCAACCCATTTCACTGTCATTGAACTCTGTCCTGCTTTCTTCTCTGTGCCTCTTCACCCTGTCAGTACCTATTCACTTTTACATACAGGGGTGTACAATACACATGGACACGATTGCCCCAGGGTTTCATAGACAGCACCAGTATCTTCTCCCAGGCCTTACACGACTGTTTACAATCTTTTCAACCTGCCAATGGATCTGTTCTAATATAATATGTGGACGATTTATATATTGTTAAGTTCTGATTTGTTTAAGTCATGTTTAAATGATACTAAACTTTTATTGCTTCATCTCTCGCAAACAGTACACAAGGTTGCTAAGGACAAACTACAGCCATGCCAGTCCAGGGTTAAATACTTGGGACATTGCCCAACCCAGGGGTTACGACATCTGACAAATGACAGAATCCATGACATACAGACCATGACACTGCCGCAGAATCAACAGTAAATTCATACCTTCTTGGGAATGTTTGGATACTGCATAATGTGGATCCCAGGTTTTTCTATTTTGGCCTTGCCATTACAGGACTTAGGCCCTCATTCAGGGTCGATCACAAGAAGCGATCGTTCACTCTGAATGAGGGCAGGCACTTCTTGTTTTGAAGTGCTGCCTCCAGGTCGCAAGCTAAGCACCCATCGCTAGCCGGATCTCACGCATGCGCACAACGGAGCAGGCTCTGTCGTGTGCATGCTCTGTGGGGGCCATCGACCCGGTTGCGAGCGCATCGGCACTTGCGATTGGGTCTGAATGAGACCCTTAGTCTCTTCCTCAAAGCCCGATCGTGTCATATACACATAGGAATCAGAGCAGGCTTTCCTTAATCTTAAGGATAGTCTGACAAGAGCACCTGCATTGGAAATACCTGATTATGAAAAACCTTTTGATTTATATTGTACGGAAGCTGATGGTTGTGCTGCAGGTGTCCTCACACAAAAACATGGTGATGCCAGTAGGTCCGTAGCATACTACAGTGCACAATTGGACACTGTGGCAAGGTCATTCCCAACGTGTTTAAGAAGTGTAGCAGCAACTGCTCTATTGGTCAGTAAGAGTGAGGATGTGGTACTAGGCCATGATATGATTGTCTATACTCCCCATGCTGTATCTACTTTGCTAAACTCTGCCCAAACCAGACATGTCTCCTCAGCTAGATTCACAAAATGGGAACTGGCCCTAATAGCACCTGCAAACATCACCATCAAAGGGTGCAGTATGTTAAACCCAGCTACGTATTTACCTTTAAGTGCAACATGATGCACAAACGGTGGATAGAGGTGAGTTGCTGGCGAAAGGTGAGTTCTGCAGGTATGCACATGATTGTATGGAATATCTGAATCAAACCTTTACTGCAAGACCTGACATACGGGACACACCTTTAGAAAATGTAGATGTGACATTTTACACGGATGGGAGTTGTCATAGACAAACTGACACTGGAGAGTTATGTACAGGTTATGCTGTGGTAAATGACAAGGACGTTATAGAAGCCGGACCTTTAGGCCCATCACACTCGGCCCAAGTGGTGGAACTGGTGCACTAAAGAGGGTGTGTGAATTAGCGGAAGGTAAATCTGCTAATATCTACACTGACTCTAGGTATGCCTTTGGGGTAGTACGCGATTTCGGCGCTCTATGGCGACTGAGAAAGTTTATGACAGCAGCAGGCACACCAATTGCACATTACCGACATACATAAGGACTATTGACAGCAATCCAATTGCCTAAGACAGTGGCGGTAATTAAGTGTAAAGCCCATACATGTGAGGATGATCCGGTGTCACTGGGCAACAACAGGGCAGACAAAGCTGCAAAATGGGCAGCAGGTTTAAAAATGAATGTACCAACTGAACAAATGATGACTTTTCAAACGACTGACATGCTGAAATTAATTGAGATGCAAAATTTGTGTTCCATTCAGGAAAAGGCAGTATGGAAGTCCAAGGGATGCGGGCAAGAGTCCTCTGGACTCTAGAGAGATGGACAAGGTAAGCCAATGGCTTCCAAGGCGTACAACCCAAGCCTGCCTGAGGCAGCGAACGGTATGACTCATAACGATACTGGATTTAAACCTCTATACGCTCCTGCCTATACCTTCTAAATCCTGCCTATACCTTCTAGAATTGTCACTATTTGCGTACACAGTCATACAGTAAATAAATGCCTTCAGACTTTGAAATGTGTTTCCAACGCAAAAAGGTTATTATTTAAGAAAAGTACAGATAGTTACACGCTGTGATCTAAATACAATTTAGCGCAAAGAAATCATACAGACCCAAGGTACAGTTATACATACGCACGTGCTCTGGGACCAGTTACAGGCATCAACAAGAAACCTCCGTCAACAGCATCAGCAAGAAGACTCCAGATTGGGGTCAGAACGCACATATATACCCTTACAGAAATAGGCAATACAATAGGGAGGTTTGTTGTGATCCCATTGGTTCTCCATCACGGTGTTTCTGTTACAGGACATTTAACAGGTCAATTCAAATGGACACAGGTCAGCCTCCGACAGCCTTTTGTCTCCTTTTTCCCGCCGCATGCAAATCTAAGCTGCTAAGATAACATAGTACATTTTAGTGTTTTAACTCTCTACAGTCCATAAGTTGAGAATGCATGTTGCGATCATCTCACTGATGTCGAAGCTGGTTTAGTGGCTGAGACAGAATCAGTGTAAAATTAGAGTGGAGCGACGCCATCTTGCGAATGGAAACCAGACTCCATCTTAAAAATAAGAATCTGCACGACGCCATTTTAAGTTACAACTCACGAGCTAAGTACAGATGGCAATGTTTTTGGTAATCCCTTTAGAAGCCATGACAGGCCCATTCTGGGGACAACCTTGCATAGAAATATACCAAAACAAACACAGTATCATTTAGTAACTAGAGAAACAGCCTCCTGAGAAAAGGAATTAGAAAAAGACAATACACCAGGAACTGTGAGTGTTTTTGCATGTAAAGGGATAGACCCCACATGTGGACAGGTGTAGCTGTGGTAATTGTAATACACTTGAATTTGACTGAATGAACAATGGTAAGAAATCTGCATGAAAAGAACTGTTTAAACTAGGGGTGTGCACCGGCCACTTTTCGTGTTTTGTGTTTTGGTTTTGGATCTGGATCTTTCTTCGTGTTTTGGATCTGGATTGGTTTTGCCAAAACCACCCTTCCGTGTTTTGGGTTCTGGGTTTTGTGTTTTGGATCTGTATTTTTTTTTTAAAAAGCATAAAAACAGCTAAAATCACAGAATTTGTGTGTTTTTCTGCTCCTATGCTATTATTAACCTCAATAACCTTAATTTCCACTCATTTCCAGTCTATTCTGAACACCTCACACCTCACAATAGTGTTTTTTTATCCAAAAGGTTGCACCGAGGCAGCTGGATGACTATGCTAAGAGATACGAGTGGGCGGCACAAACAGGTGGTCCATCTAGGAGTGACACTGCAGTGGCAGACAGGATGGCAGTTTGAAAAACTAGGACCCAAACAGTACATAATTCTAAGAAAAAAAAGAGGTGCAAGATGGAATTGTCCTTGGGCCCTCCCACCCACCTTTATGTTGTATAAACAGGACATGCACACTTTAACAAACCAAACATTTCAGCGCCAGGGTCTGCCACACAACTGTGGCTGAAATGATTGGTTCGTTTGGGCCCCCACAAAACAAGCTGGCAATTAATGTGTCCCTGCACAAACTGGCTCTATGGAGGCAAGATGTCGTCCTCATCCTCCTCATCCACCGATTCCTCACCCTCTTCAGTGTTGTGTACATCCTCATCCTCACAGAGTATTAATTCGTCCCCACTGGAATCCACAACCACAGGTCCCTCTGTACGTTCTGGAGGCTGGTCTCCCTGGAAGAGTTGATAATTAATTTTTATGAACATCATCTTCTCCACATTTTGTGGAAGCAACCTCCTACGCCTTTCGCTGACAAGGTTCCCGGCTACACTAAACACTCTTTCGGAGTACACACTGGAGGGGGGGGCAACTTAGGTCAAATGGAGCCAGTTTATACAGGGACCCCCAAATTGCCTCTTTTTCCTGCCAGTACAGGTATGGACTGTCTGACATGCCTACTTGGACGCTGTCACCGATGTAATCCTCCACCATTCTGTCAATGGTGACAGTATCATATGTAGTGACAGTAGACATGTCAGAAATTGTTGCCAGGTCCTTATTTTTTGGAGCACTTTGAGGGTTACACCACCCTTTAACAGACAGACGCACACTTGTCGCTGCTGCTTTAAGGATGCGGGTGGAATCTAGACGGGATTTGGAGCCGGGGACACACTACCTCCATCAATTGTCTAAATCCCACTGCACTAATGGCGGATACCGGACGCACATCTAACACCAACATAGCAGTCAAGGCCTCAGTTATATGTTATACATTCAGGATGACTGCTGTCGTACTTCATCCTCATCGCTAGGGACTGTTGGAGGGTCAATTGTTTAGTAAAAGTAGTGGTGTTCCTACTTCCTCTCTGGGATGATGAACAACTCCCAGCAGCAGCATCAGCACTAGGAGGAAGTGGTTCTTGATCTTTCCCTATTTCATTTTTATTGGAGAAAGTTTGGTCCTCCATTTATGTTATATTGATATATACGTGCAACTAAGGCGCACACAAACACAGAAAATATTTTTTTATTTTTGCTGAAGAGTAGTGAACTTTGTGGGTTACACCACCCTTTAAGAAATGAGCCAGCCGGCTCTTTACTTATGGGACACAGGCGCAAACTTGGCACTGCTCCTTTGTTGATGCACGTGCAGCCACAGTGCACACAATTCACAAACACAGAAAATATTTTTTCATTTGGTTTGGAGTGTACTTTGGGGGTTACAGCACCCTTTAACGGTCAAGCCAGCCGGCCCTTTACTTATGACACAGGCGCACGCTTGGAACTATTTTGTTGATGCACGTGCGGCTACTGTGCACACAATTCACAAACACAGAAAATATTTTTTTATTAGGTTTGGAGTGTACTTTGGGGGTTACAGCACCCTTTAATGGTCAAGCCAGCTGGCCCTTTACTTATGACACAGGCGCACGCTTGTCAATACTTTATTGATGCACGTGCGGCTACTCCGCACACAATTCACAAACACAGAAAATATATATTTTTTTGGTTTGGAGTGTACTTTGGGGGTTACAGCACCCTTTAACGGTCAAGCCAGCCCTTTACTTATGACACAGGCGCATGCTTGGCACTACTTTGTTGATGCACGTGCGGCTACTGCGCACACAATTCACAAACACAGAAAATAATTTCTTTTTTGGTTTGGACTGGAGTGTACTTTGGGGATTACAGCACCCTTTAATGGTCAAGCCAGCCGGCCCTTTACTTATGACACAGGCGCACGCTTGGCACTACTTTGTTGATGCACGTGCGGCTACTGCGCACACAATTCACAAACACAGAAAATAATTTTTTTTTGGGTTTGGACTGGAGTGTACTTTGGGGGTTACAGCACCCTTTAACGGTTTATTATGACATTGGGCATCGGCCTTGGCAGACGACGTTGATGGCATGTTATCGTCTATGTCATGACTAGTGGCAGCAGCTTCAGCACTAGGAGGAAGTGGTTCTTGATCTTTCTCTATTTTATTTTTATCGGAGAAAGTTTGGTCCTCCATTTATGTTATATCGATTTGATATATACGTGCGGCTAAACACAGAAAATATTTCTTTATTTTTGCTGGAGAGTAGTGCACTTTGTGGGTTACACCAGCCTTTAAGAAATGAGCCAGCCGGCTCTTTACTTATGGGACACAGGCGCACGCTTGGCGCTGCTCCTTTGTTGATGCACGTGCGGCTACTGCGCACACAATTCACAAACACAGAAAATATATATTTTTTTCTTTTGGACTGGAGTGTACTTTGGGGGTAACAGCACCCTTTAACCGTCAAGCCAGCCGGCCCTTTACTTATGACACAGGCGCACGCTTGGCACTACTTTGTTGATGCACGTGCGGCTACTGCGCACACAATTCACAAACACAGAAAATATATTATTTTTTTAGCACTTGGGGGAACACCCCTGATGGACAGAGCACCCCCTGGACAACACTACAGCACCCCTTTAGGACTGGGACACTGCACAGGACTTTGGAGTGGACACAGCCCCTATGGAGAACTGACTGCACAACACAGTCCAGCCAGCCCCTATGGACTTTGAAGTAGTGGACACAGCCCCTATTAACAACAGCAGCACAGCACAACACAGCCAGCCCCTATGGACTTTGAAGTAGTGGACAACAGCAGCACTACACTACACTACACTACACTACACAGCCCTAACTCCCACCCTCCCTCTTCACTGTCCACAGCCGAGTGAGAAAATGGCGCCGACGCGGGTACCTTATATAGGATCCAAAACCCGCGAGACTCGGAAGGCGGGATGATGACGTTTTGCCTCGATTTCAGATCCGAGTCATGCAGGAAAAGTCGAGCCTGACTCGGATCGGACTCGGATCGGGGGGGCTCGGGGGGGGTTCGGATTTCAGATATCCGAACCCGCTCACCCCTAGTTTAAAATCACTGTCAGACAATATGGCACCAGCAATCGGCTGGGGGTCTCCACCCTGTTTGAGAGTGAATCTCATTACTAATAAAACATTGCATTGCAGTTTAAAAATCATATATATATATGTATATATATACGTATATATATATATAGATATATTAAATCCATCATAAATATAATCACATGCATAAACACCGCACATTACGCACAGTGGCGCTGTTAACATGTCGCACATTAGCGAATGCATAAGATCCAGTATAAAAATGCTGTTTTTTAGCTTTGTGCGCACGCATCTGCCCCAAGTTAACTAGCATCTTTTCCCAAACCACTAATACTTACACAGTGCACACCCACATAAAAGCTTCCATAGCTTTAAAGTATAAGATTCAAGTTTTATCCATATATTACAAATGCTGTGAAATAAAGGCTATTTGGTATCTAAGGTTTAATACATGATAAGTAAGCCATGTTTGATGTTACACTGATCTGCACTTTCTCATCAGCTTTCCGGTATCATCGGTGTGAAGATCGCAACATGCATTCTCAACTTATGGACCATAGAGATATAAAGCACCAAAATGTATTTTGTGAAACTAACAGCTTAGATTTGCATGCAGGGAGAATAGAGGAGACAATAGGCTGTCAGAGGCTGACCTGTGTCCATTTGAATCAACCTATTAAATATCCTGTAACAGATGCACCTTCACTTGGAACCAAAGAAACCATGCCAAACTTCTCTATTGTATTGTCTAGTTCTGTAAGGGTATATATATGTGGGTTCTGACCCCAATCTGGAGTCTTCATGCTGATGCTATTGATGGAGGTTTCTTATGGATGCCGGTAACTGGTCCCAATGCGCTTGCGTATGTATAACTGTACCTTGGGTCTGTATAATTTCTTTGCACTAAATTGTCTTTAGATCACAGCATGTAACGAACTGTTTTTATGTTGAAATAATATACTTTGTGCTTTGGAAACACATTTTCAAGGTCTGAAGGCTTTTATTTTGCTGTATGACTGCATACGCAAATAGCGTCAATTTTAGAGGTTTATAGGAAGGAATGTTTAGAGGTTTATAGGCAAGTTTTAGAAGGTATAGGTAGGAGCATATTGAGGTTCAAATTCAGTATCCTTAGTTGGGGGCTCAGAGTGAGGTCACTTACCAATTCACACGATAAACATACTGTTATCGATCTCTCACCAAAGGGTGGAGTGGCCACATTTAGGGTTTACCTGCAACCACTCAATGCTGAGAAATCACTACCCATTATCGTGTGAGTCAAGGTACGCTGACTAGAATCCAGGGACAAGAAAGGAAAACGTTTGTTCATAGTATTTTATGCTAAAAAGGTTACCGTAGTATTGTGTACGTGGCTGAGTCGCATTTTTGCATGCACAGTAGAGACACACTTTTGCGTACGCAGATAAGGTTAAGTCATACGGCTGTGTAGTAGTCGCATTATTGTGTATGCGGCTAGTCGCACAATAGCGTATATGTACTTCCAGTTGTGCTTCCATGCGTTTAAACAATGCCATTGAGGTTACATTCTCAATTGTTGCCAATAATTGGATTAACGTGTATTTTTCTGCACAGGAAAAGAGTGTGTGATTGTGAGTATTTGTTTAGGGTGTAACACAGGTCCTAAATGTTAAGTGTATCGTATGATTCTTAAGGGCTAGGTGCAGGAGTTAGCCTAGCTGCTCGGTAGTAGCTACCGTTCTATACACATCAGCAGGTGTACATGTTGTCTATGTTGTAGGGACCGGCTCTCAGTGTGATTGCAGTGTTTAGTAATTAGGTTGGGTTACTGGAGCATTGTAATTGAGCTGCACTGGAAACTTGTGATTGTAAACTGAGAGATAATAGGTGAGTGGGAGCATCTAGAAATTTCTTCCATAGGTGAGTGGGAGCATCTAGAAATTTCTTCCATAGGTGAGCAGGAGCATCTAGAAATAACTTCCATAGGTGAGTGGGAGCATCTACAAATAACTTCCATAGGTGAGTGAGAGTATCTAGACTGTCTTTCACCAATTTAAATCTTTATTACAAAACTTAGGGTTCTCCCAGGATGGGGGCCAAGCAAACGGTAGAGATGTTAAATGATTTGCTGCTGTTGGAAGCGCAACTTGGGTCGGCACGACAAATTATGCATATTAAGTATGGTGCCAGTGCAACCAGGTATTGTGATTTATGGTTTAATATGACGAGGAAGAGTGTTAGGCCGTTTCCTAGAATTGGTAATTTTGATAAGGATGTATTGAATAATGTCCGAGATCACATCAGTCTGATGCGTTCTCGAGAGAAAAAGGTAGAATATTACGAATGTTTAAAATTGTGGCAGCATGAAGCAGATGCATGGTTTAAAAATGTGCAAGCAATGCAAACTAGTGTTACGAACGCATTACCAGAAAGTACACCCGCAGCGCTAAATTGCAATGCGTGCGAGCCGCAAAAAAGCGCACACGTGCAGCAAGGTAGCATTGTGGAAGGTATTGCCAGTGGTTCACGCACACCACCGCTGCCTTACGCGGATGGGGGTGCAGGTACACTTATTGAAAAAACCCATAAAAATTGAACAAGTAATTTGCACCCTCTCTTAAGTAACATCTCTAAAAAGAGAGAGACCCAGAGCGAGTAACTACTGGCCGTTAGTATTTAAGCTCTAGAAATAATGCAAATAACACCACAATGCACTTACCACACACAGTCAAAATACACACCCCACACAACATCCAAACTCATATCATCATGCACAACCTCAATCTTTCCAAACTTTTTAACCTGCCAATGGATCAGTTCTAATGTAAAATGTGGATGATTTATTGTTGTATTTAGGTCATGTTTAAATTATATTAAACTGTTGTGGTTTATCTCTCACACACAGGACACAAGGTTGCTAAGGACAAATGGCAGCCATGCAAGGCTAAGGTCAAATACTTGGAATACTGTCCAACCCAGGGTCCCAGGCAATATTTAGAGCAGTAGCTATTGATAACAGGATTTAATTGCAGGAATTTGTATGCAGATACGATATCCCTAGAATTATTAAAAGTGATAGGGGTACTCATTTCACAGGTGACATCTTCCAGAACATGTGTAAGGTGATAGGTATTAATATCAAGATCATCCCAGACTGTCTTTTTATCTGTCCCCCTTTGAGATACTGTTTAACTGGCAGCCTCATGTGAAAATATGATAATGAGGTTACTGTGCAGGGTCTCATGAAGATGGGTAAGAATAACAGAAATTGAAAGTGTTATTAACTAACATGTCTGAAGCAAACTGTCATGATGTTGAATCTGGAGAATTTGTTATGATCCAAATTCTTTTTACGCTCAGGTTGTCTGATAGATTGGTAGGAAGGTCCGTATCAGGTGTTGACGAGTACCACATCCTTGAAGGTGGCCGAGAGAGATACCCGGGTCCATACCACTCATTGTAGAAAGGTCAACCAACCGGTGGAGATATGGGGCAGAGTCGTGGCAGATAACGTGAACCTGTCGATTGCGAGCCTGTTCTGGGAGGGTTAAAAGGTGCGGTGAGATACCTAAGCTAAAGAAATGTGTAGATCAGTGCTTCCAGCAATGGAGTGGTCTGCTGTGGTCATCCTAGTTCTTTCTTCCAGAGTTTCTATTGTGATGATCTGTTTGGGGATACCCAGTTTCTGTGATGGAGGACCGATAGAGGAGATCGGAGCTGATGGCAGTGCTGATGGAGTGGAGTCAGGAGGAGGAGTGCTATGCCAAATCACGGGAGTGTCTGGCCAATCTTAGTACCATAATTGTTATGTTATTTGGGAAGACTACTTCCAGAGATTATGACCCTTACACATGGTGAAATGCTCTGTATTCATAAAAACACACCATCACCATATCTTCATATACAGTATGAACACAGAGACCAAAGAAATATGATACCTGGTGACGTGCATAAAGCCACTCACTTAATTAATGAGACAACTGGCTTTCAAGTTTTAGTCGCATTGGATCCCACCAGGATCACTCGGGGTGCACTAAATTTTAGATATATCCAAGATCTTGCTAAATTGATACATAATATCACCGAGATGTATGATGACACCTTCAGGTATACAGGTAGGGAATTGCAAGCATACAAGAAAGAACTGGTGCAACAAAGGCTACTGTTAAATTTTTTAACCGCTGTAACTGGAGGGTATTGAGTAACTTTGGCCATTCAGTTTGGAGTAAAGTGTTGTACTTATATCACAAATAATACCAGCGACCCAAGGAGGTGATAGACCGAAAGATGGATGAAATTCTGCAGCTAAAATGGGAATTTCGAAAGAACCATAACGCTTCAGTGGCTGAAGTAGAGGAGAAGGTAGAGGAATGGGTTTCATGGTTAAACCCCGTGAAATGGTTCTCAGGCCTAGGGAAATGGATCCAGGAAATGATCGCAAGCATAGGTAAACTCCAGATCCTTATACCGGTCGTCATCATAGTAATTGGTATATGTGTCCGGTGTGTTCCTACTGTGTTGAAGTCTGGAAAATGTAAAGATAAGGTAAAACGAAAGAACGAAATTATGATGGTGGTCAGTAATGACAATATGAATACTGAGGTAAATGTAGAACTGCATTACAACCCTGAACTAGAAAATACCATCATATAATGTATTATATTTAGAAATGCGTAAAAGGTATTATTAAAATGTTATTTTTCTCTCATTTAAAAATCTTAAATGATGTAAGTCTCTATTCCCCTTCAAAACTTCCTTTATAGGACTGGTGCATCCCCACATCTTTCCCATGATCTCCCAAGATCCGCGGTGTGCGTATAATGGTAGTTTTATGTTCCCTCCTAGAGACCCATTATAGATGGATTGAAACCACCTCGTGCCATCCCATAAAAATAACATTAAAATAATACCCCATATGCAAGCCTAAAATTAATTTTAAAATCAGAGTATGATAGCATGTTGTTTGCTATCAAAGGGTGGACTGTCGAAGCTGGTTTAGTGGCTGAGACAGAATCAGTGTAAAATTAGATTGGAGCAACGCCATCTTGCAAATGGAAACCAGACTACATCTTAAAAATAAGAATCTGCATGACGCCATTTTAAGTTACAACTCACGAGCTAAGTACAGATGGCAATGTTTTTGGTAATCCCTTTAGAAGGTTCTGGGGACAACCTTGCATAAGAAAAATACCAAAACAACTAGAAAAACAGCTTCATGAGAAAAGTAATTAGAAAAGACAATACACCAGGAACTGTGGGTGTTTTTGCATGTAAATGGAGAGACCCCACATGTGGACAGGTGTAGCTGTGGCAATTGTAATATGGCCCAGACACTTGAATTTGACTGAATGAACAATGGTAAGAAATCTGCATGAACAGAACTGTTTAAACTCACTGTCAGACAATATGGCACCAGCAATCGGCTGGGGGTCTCCACCCAGTTTGAGAGTGAATCTCATTACTAATAAAACATTGCATTGCAGTTTAAAAATTATATATATATATATATATATATATATATATATATATATTTATATATATTTAAAACAGGGGAGGTACCGGCGCCAACTTAAATGCTCAGCAGAGGAATTCTACAACCATAGTATGTACTACATTCTCCCGAATGCAACAGGGTGTCAGCTGCACCTAGTGTATATAGACCTTTGGCTGAGGCCTTTAGGTGAAAATGGTGTAAATTTACTAGGTTTTGAGCGACTGACGTATATCTTATGACAAAAGTGCAATTGTGCAAAAAGATCTAGTGCATAAACTGATAGGGTAAAATGTGACCAAATTTTTTAAATATTATCAATTTAATATAGTTTTAAAAAACATATCAGAACAAGCAAACACAAATAAATGCTTATACACGTCTTAATCCTGATCATAGGATTTGACCAAATAGCTCATATACAGGCACGTTTGTGCAAATATTGTATATAAAGTGCAATGGTGGTGCTGATAAATAATCAATAAAAAATGGTTTAGAAGGTATTCCAATTAATATATTGCAAACATATAAGATCAAAGTGAGAAATAAATATAGCAGCACGGGAGAGTATACAAAAAGACAATAGATCAACAATAAAAACTTTGAGGCTAAATTCAAAAAGTTAAAATTGCTTAAAATGTATTTGAATAGCTTTGAAAGAATTCATATATTGCTTATCTGTGGTAAGTTCATTTCAGGCAAGAGGCAGCTGTCCCAACACGTTTCATCCATACAAGGACTTCATCAAGGGGTCTTCAAAGCTATTCAAATACATCTTAAGCAATTTTAACTTTTTGAATTCAGCCTCGAAGTTTTTATTGTTGATCTATTGTCTTTTATATATATATTTTTTAATAATATAGTAAATTGATAATATTTAAAAAATTTGGTCACATTTTACATTTTATCCTATCAGTTTATGCACTAGATCTTTTTGCACTTTTGTCACAAGATATACGTCAGTCGCTCAAAACCTAGTAAATTTACACCATATATGTATATATATATATATATATATATATATATATTAAATCCATCATAAATAGAATCACATGCATAAACACTGCACATTACGCACAGTGATGCTGTTAACATGTCGCACATTAGCGAATGCATATATAAAAACATTGTTTATTAGCTTCGTGTGCGTCTGCCCCAAGTTAACTAGCGTCTTTTCCCAAACCCCTAATACTCACACAATGCACACCCGCATAAAAGGTTCTATAGCTTTAAAGTTTGATTCAAGTTTTATTCATTTATTACAAATGCTGTGAAATAAAGGCTATTATTTGGTATCTAAGTAAGCCGTGTTTGATGTTATACTGATCTGCACTTTCTCAACAGCTTTCCGTTATCATCAGTGTGAAGATCGCAATATGCATTCTCAACTTATGGACCATAGAGATATAAAGCACCAAAATGTATTTTGTGAAACTAACAGCTTAGATTTGCATGCAGGGGGAATAGAGGAGACAATAGGCTGTCGGAGGCTGACCTGTGTCCATTTGAATCAACCTGTTAAATATTCTGTAACAGATGCACCCGCACTGGGAACCAATGAAACCATGCCAAACTTTTCTATTGTAGTCTATTTCTGTAAGGGTATATATATGTGGGTTCTGACCCCAATCTGGAGTCTTCATGCTGATGCTGTTGATGGAGGTTTCTTATGGATGCCGGTAACTGGTCCCAGTGCGCTTGCATATGTATAACTGTACCTTGGGTCTGTATAATTTGCGCTAAATTGTCTTTAGATCACAGCGTGTAACCTACTGTTTTTATGTTGAAATAATATACTTTGTTCTTTGGAAACACATTTTCAAGGTCTGAAGGCTTTTATTTTACTGTATGACTGCGTACACAAATAGCGTCAATTTTAGAGGTTAATAGGAAGGAATGTTTAGAAGTTTATAGGAAGGAATGTTTAGAGGTTTATAGGCAAGTTTTAGAAGGTATAGGTAGGAGCGTATAGAGGTTCAAATTCAGAATCCTTACCGATGATGCCGGAAAGCTGTTGATAGTAGATCAGTAAAACACCAAACACTGTTTGCTTATCATATACTAAACCTTAGATACCAAATAGTATTTATTTCACAACATTAGTAATAAATGAATAAACCTTGAATATTACACTTAGAAACTGTGGAAACTTTTATGTAAGTGTGTGGTGTCTAAGTATGAGGGGATTGGGGAAAGGATGCTAGTTAGAGTAAGTAGTGAGGACTTTTAACTTGGGGCAGATATGTACGCATGATGCTAATAAACAGCGTTCGTATTCGGGGTATTATGCATTCGCTAATGTGCATCTTAAATGTGTTTGAGATATGCGATCACACGATGCTAATAATAGCATCGCCATATGTACTTTAGTGTGAGTTTAGCTAAAATGGTGCTGGGTGGCCATTCGCAAAATGGCAGCTTGTTGCCATTCACAAAATGGCATCGTGCAGATCTAATTTTAAACGATCTTATCTCAGCCAATTATCTGGCTTCGACACTCATTTGGGAAAGCAAGGTATGTACAAATTGGTGACAGCATACTGGTGCACACCGGGTTTTTCTTCTCAAGCGGAAAAGAGAGCAATGTCCTGTCTGACCTGCTTGACTAAAAACATTGGGAAAATGATCCTTACCGAACCATCCCACAATCTTCCGACTGACGGACCTCTTCAGGTAATACAAATTGATTTAATCCAATTACCACCCTGCAGGAATCTCAAGTATGCATTAGTGTGCACTGATGTGTTTTCCAATTGGGTTGAGGCATACCCAGCTGCCACTAATACTGCTGCATTTACTGCAAAGAAAATTGTTCAGGAGTTTGTATGCAGATATGGTATTCCTAAAATTATCGAGAGTGAGAGGGGTACTTATTTCACAGGTGATGTTTTTCAAAATATGTGTAAGCTGATGTATATTAATAGTCGACTTCATACCCCTTACTGACCGCAAGCCAGTGCCAAGGTAGAGAGGATGAACGGGACTATTAAAAACGAATTAAGTAAAATCATGTCGGACACTGGACTGGGTTGGCCAGAAGCACTACCACTTGTCCTTCATAGTATCAGGACAACTCCTAGACCCCCTCTCAATCTGTCCCCCTTTGAAATACTGATTGGTAGACAACCTCATTTGATTATAAGCCCGCAGGAAGATTTGAAAGGTAACAATGAGGTAACTGTAAGGTATCTTATAACAATGAGTAAACAGTTAAAACAGCAACAGCAGAAACTGAAATTGTTGTCACATGATATGCCTGAAGCAAACTGTCATGATGTTGAACCTGGAGAATTTGTTATGATCAGAAATTTCTTGCGTTCAGGTTGTTTGGCTGACCGGTGGGAAGGTCCATATCAGGTGTTGCTGATGAGTACAACTTCATTGAAGGTGGCGGAGAGAGATACCTGGGTCCATTCCACTCACTGTAAGAAGGTCAACCAACCAGTGGAGAAACAAGGAAGAATCGAGGCAGATAATGTAGACCTGTCAATTGCTAGTCTGTTCCAGGAAGGTTAAAGGTTACAGTGAGATACCTGAGCTAAATAAATTTGTAGATCCTTGTTTTCAGCAATGGATTGGCCTGCTGTGGTTATCTTTGTGTTTTCTCCCAGAGTCCTCATTATTTTAGGTTGTTTTGGGATTTCTGGTTTCTGTGACAGAGTACAGAGGATGGAGAGGGGAACTGATGGTGATATCAATGGAGTGGGGTCGGGAGAAGGAGCAATACAGTCACAAGGGCAGTATCTGACAAAACCCAGTACAGTAATTGTTAAGAGATCTGCTATTCTGAATACTCGGAGACAGTGTGAAGGTTTATCATCTGAGGATTATTGTATGTGTGAGTTTTGTGGATCCCAAATTGATGAGAATTGCATCCAACGGTGCCAACCTAAGTATAACCAATATTGGGGTGGGTATCCTTTAGAGGATTATCATACCATGGTGGGCAAAGTTTTAAACCAAACTGATTGTTGGGTGTGCTCTCACGTGCCTCAAGGACAGCATAATGTAGGGTTAGTGCCATTCCCATTAAATGTGTCAGAGGTTTTAGAATTGCGAAGAGGGAATACACTGGATCTAAAATTTCTTAAGTCCAAACCACCTCATTTTAAACTCCACCAGTACCAAGTAGATAAATCACTTTTATGTTTGCACATCACCAACTTCAATAAACCAGGAAGTTGGGAGGTGACGGGGAATAACCAGACGATGACCTTCTCACTAAGGGCTCTAGTAATTAACATTATTTTTACTAAAATACAGTGAAAAAGGCTGTTTTGTGTTTTCACACCCTTTTCACATTATTTTAGAATCACCTATAGTTATTACAGGGCAATTGGAGTAGAATTCATAAAATTCTACTCCAACCCCTAAGTATCACTTATTTTTAGTAACCAGATCGCATTTCCCATAATTGTAATGGGAAATGTGATCCGAGCCACCTGGAGGTGGCGTTATCCAGGGTCTCCCCCGGTTACCGGACTCCTGCTCTGCGGGGAGAGCAGAGACAGGAGTCGATCCCTGTAATCAGCTGTGTGGTCTAAACAGACGGCAAGCTGATTACTGTAAGAAAAAAAACTAGTAAAAAAAAAATGTACTTACCTGACTCCAGGGACCGGTGATCGGGCCTCCGGAGATGTCTCCCCTCCAGTCAGCTGGTCTCCAATAGTGCACTGTGGCCCGGTCATCAGGTGAATGAGTCCCAGTGCAGTATGGGAGATCACCTGACTGGAGGCATGGAGGACATTACCGGAGGCCTGGATCATGCAGGTAAGTGCTATTAAGGGAGGGGGGATCATGGGGTGGGGGAAGGGGGTTGCGGGGGGTCTGCGATCGTGGGGGGCGGGGCTTAGCACCGGGGGTAGCAGCGGCGGCCGGTCGGCGCATGAGCGGACACTTTGTCACTGTATTTGTCACGTGACTAGTATGCGGAGGGGATTCGCAGGGACAGAGCTTTATCGCAAGCTCTGTCCCTGCAAGGGATTTGTAGTAAATCCCTGTGATATTGCCTGAATTCGCAATGCGAATTCAGTCGATAATATCACACTACAATCTGCATTAAATTTTCGGATTGTAGTAAATAGAGCCCTAAGAGCTGATCATGAGCCTATGAATTATGAACTGTTATGCACAATTAGGTCGAGTGGAAGACACTTCCGTTATAAATATACACTAAGTTCCACCAAAGAAATGATTGGTAGGGTACCAGAAGGATATTGGACCTCATTCAGAGGCGGTCGCATGGAGCGATTGGTCGTAGTGAGCAAAGTTTTTTTCAACTGCGCATGTGTGTACATGGCAGTGTGCGTGCGCAAGCCTGTCTTTCCGACCGCAGACCTCTTGCTCGCTAGTCACTACGAGGTCGTAGCTGTGATTGTCATTTCGTGCCGTTTGTGGGTGGTTACAGGGGAAGGTGCTTGTGAACGGGGGTATGGTGGTGCACACGCAGGAGTGGTTGACCTTAAAAAGGGTGTTTTAAGGGCGTGCATATATTACTGAGCGAGTCATCACACACGTCATCTCGTTGCAATAACGATGCTACTGCTCGCAGTGCTAAAGGTAGCCCAGGGTCTACCTTAAGCATTGCGACTGCACACGATGGTTTCTGCCTCAATCGATGTCTGTAGGCAATTAACAATGTAACAGGTGTTAATCATGCTGACGTAGGTTGCCGCTTGCAACCGACTCTGAATTAGGCCATAGAGATAGGTGTGCTTTCATTGTTGTGGGTGTTTCCATGCTTACGATGTGCGTTGCGACTGAGCGCTCGTTTTGCATATTCTCGATCACTTTGGGTGCGACTGATCGCTCCCGAGCGACCGCCTCTGAATGAGGTCCTTTGTGCCAAGATGTTACAACCAGAAACTTGCATGAGTCAAATGGGAGAACCTGAAATAGGATCACATGCTAGGGAAATGTGTGGGTTAATGATGTTTACTATCTCTTATGTTCTCCCTGAAGATGTATATTTTATATGTGGTAGAAAATTGTATAAGTGGCTCTCTCAGAGTTCTGAAGGTTTGTGTTACCTGGGAAGAGTAATTCCAGAAGTTATGACCCTTACACATGGTGAAATGCTTGGTATTCATAAAAACACAACATCACCATATCTTCACACACAGTATGAACACAGAGGCAAAAGAAACATGATACCTGGTGATGTACATACAGCCACACAGTTGATTAGTGAAACAAGTGGCTTTCAAGTTTTAGTCACATTGGATCCCACCAGGATCGCTCGGGGAACTCTAAATTTCAGATATATTCAAGATCTTGCTAAATTAACTAGCGTCTTTTCTTAATATCCTTACACTTACGTATTACACACTTACATAGAAAGGTTCCCTAGCATTAAGGTTAATATTAAAGGTTTTATATTTTATCAAATCTTTTGTGAAATGCAGGTATTTTGATATCTAGGGTTTAGTACATGATAAACAGACCATGTTTGGTGCCATTCTGAACCACTGTTTATTTGCAGATTTCCGGTTCCATCAACGAGGAAATCGCAACATGCGTCTGCAAATTATGGATCTTAGGCCCGTATTCAATTTGAGCCGAGCCGCATTAAGTTAACGTGGCCCAGACTTAACGCCGACTTCGCCTGTTTTGTAGGCGTTAAAGTATCGTGCACATGCAGCTTTACCCTGTATTCAATTTGAAAGTACGCGTAAACGGCACCCGGCAATACTGTAACAAGCGGAAAGTACTGTCATTTTTGGGGAAATCAGCCTGTCACCCCCTAAATGATGCTCTGACATGGGGATTCACTATGGTACCCCCCAATTTGGCTTGCTGAAGGTTTTTGGTGTTTTTAAATGGGCTCAATAGCTGCTAAATAACGTTTTTCTATACCTGATGCCGGATAGTATTTAGGAGTATTTTTTCCAGAAAATAACATCCCAGCAAATTGGGGGTACTTGAAAATGGGGGTCAGCATATTTAAAAGTTGCTAAAGTGAAGTTGAAAAATCATGAAAAATCCACCTGCTGCAAACACCTGCAATGAAAAAAACACCTGGGGCATACCAGAGTCAAGTTCGCTAGTTTTTAAGTTTGTACCCCACCTTTTGTATTTTTGGGGTGTCCTTAAGTTTTTTTTTTTTTGTGACACAGATTACCTTTGGGGGGCTGTCTGAAGGCTGCAGGGGGGTTCCTGAAATGTTGCACCCCAAAACCCCAATTCTGCACTTTTTTTTTGTGACACTGATGACCTTTGGGGGGCTGTCTGAAGGCTGCAGGGGGGTTCCTGAAACGTTGCACCCCAAAACCCCAATTCTGTACTTTTTCTGCCTGCCATTCATAGGCGATACTTTATCACGGCTATTACATTGCATTGACGTTCTGCCTAGACGGAAAGTCTTTCAAGTTGAAAACAGGATAAAACCAAAACAGGCGACAATGACGTCATCAGCGGTAACTTAACGCGGATCCGGATTTAACGCTTCAAATTGAATACGGGCCACAGAGAGATAGGCATTGAAATGTACTCTGTAAATTTAATGTTATTAGCCAGCTTAGACTTGTTCTTCGGCAGGAAAATGGACATAAAGAGCTGATGGAGGCTGAACTATTACAATACAAACTGACCTATGAACGGCATCGTAACAGAAGAACCAGGAAGAAGAACCAATGGGATTATGCCAACTTGTTCAATTGTATTGCCTATTTCTGTGAGCAGTGGTGGGCTGGGCGGGGGGTCAGGGTGCCATGTGCCCCCCGGCCTCAGCGTCATGCGGGCCGCGGGCAGCCTGTGTCACTTTGACGCAGACTGCACCGCGTGTGTAGCGTTGACCGAAGGAGTTCGGTCAGCACTACACAAGTGACAAACACACAGCCGCTGGCTCCTGCAGCTGTGTGTTTGTTTTGATCAGCAGCCAATGAGAGTCTGTCAGACTCTCAGTAGCTGCTGCTGCGCCCACTGCGGGAGCCGCTCCATCTTCCGGCTCCCGCAGTTGGCAATGGGAGAGGCGTCATGATGTCATATGACATCTCTCCCATAATGCAGAGCGGCCCGGGCAGGGAGGTCAGACGGAGGAGCAGATGGCGGTGGCAGGAGTGGGGATTCAGATAAGTGTTTTTTTTTGTTTTAACTACGTGTGTCTACTGGGCGGGGGAGGCTGGCACTACAAGGGGGAGACGACTACTGGGGGCACCACAAGGGGGGAACCACTACTGGAGGCACTGCAAGGGGGGGGACTACTGGTGGTACTACAAGGGGGGAACCACTACTGGAGGCACTGCAAGGGGGGGACTACGACTAATGGGGGCAATACAAGGGGGGGACTACTACTACAGGGGGCACTACAAAGGGGGAACCACTACAAGAGGGAGGGACTACTACTGGGGGCACTACAAGAGGGAGACCACTACTGGGGGTACTACAAGGGGGAGATCACTACTGGGGGCACTACAGGGGGGGACCACTACTGGGGATTATAACTGGGGGCACTTCAAAGGGGGGACTACAACTGGGGGCACTACAAGGGGGGGGACTACTACTGTAAGGGGGGTCTACTACTACTAGGGGCACTACAAGGGGAGGGGACAACTACCTGGGGCACTGCATATGGGGGAAGGGACTACTACTAGGGGCACTACAAAGGGGGGAGGGGGCTACCACTGGGGGCACTGCATCGAGGGACCACTGCTGGGGGCTCTATAAAAAGGGCAATACTGGGGATACTGCATAGGGGGGAGACTACAACTGGGGCCACTATTTAAGGGGCACTGCATAAGGGTTACCACTATTGGGGGCACTGCATGGGGTGTGGACTGCTACTGGGGGCACTATATAAGGGGCTTACTACTGGGGGCACAAGGGGCACTGCACAGGGGGGACCACTACTGGGGACACTACTGGAGGCCTGCATAAGGGGGTCCTCTCCTGGGGCACAGGGGGGCACTGCATATGGGCACCACGACAGGGCTGTCCCTAATCTTTATTTTTACTTTACATTAATCCCATATGGACCCGCCTTCTCCCTGGAACACTTGAGGGAGGGGGGTGCCGTAGCACGCACGTTCCTCAGGCACCCTGGCTACATGCTACTTCTCTGCCAGGACCGCCTGCATGCATTTGCCCCCGAGGCTAAAAGTTGCCAGCCAGCCCCTGTCTGTAAGGGTATATATACAAGCACTCTGAATCTGATAGTTAGTCATCATATTCTTGCTATTGACGGAGGCTTCACCTTTGATGCCGGAATTCTGGATCCAGAGCGGTTGCATATGTATTCAACTGCACCTAGTGATTATATAATTTGTTTGCACTAATTATATTTAGATCACAGCGTGTATCTATATGCTTTTTGGTGAATAATATCTTTTTGTGCTTTGGAACCACAATCAAAGTCTGGAAAGCAATTGTTTCTAGTGCGACTTATAATGCTAAATAGCGACATTTAGGGTGTATAGATCATTTGGAATTCATAACATCCACCGGGCTTAAGTTTGGCGGTATGTCATACCGATTCCCCCGACTTACCTCTTTCTCCCTTTCTTTCTCACTTCTCTCTCTAACCCTGACATTCATTCTCTCCCCCCTCCTCTATTTCTCTCTGATACGCTCTCCTCTCATTCTTCCCCAACTCTCCCTCCTCTTGCTCTTCTCTCTCTCTCTCTGTTCCTCTCACCCTGACACTGTCTCTGTATCTCTCTCTCTCCCTAACAATGGGTCTCTCTCCCTCTCTTTTTCCCTGACACTACGTCCCTCTCTTTTTCTTATTGTTATGGGTGGGGCATTATTTACAGTGAAATATATGGAGTGGTTACTATTAACAAAGTTGGAAGCATTACGGGAGGCGTTCAGCATGACTGTATTCTGATTGCCATCAGTCAGGAAGCTGCTGCCAGAATCACAAAACTGCTCAGAAGACCATCGCAGGAATACAATCAATGATCATAATTCAGACACCAGAACCCCGACTGCTGGCATCCCGATCGTTACTAAGTCAGGGTGGTTTAGGGTTAGGCTGCACGGGGGGAGGGGGGGTAGGTTTAAGCCCTGGGATTAGGGTTAGGCTACAGGGAGAGAAGGTGGGTTATGGTTAGGCTGTGGGGATGGAGGGTTAGTCAATAACTAGGCAGGGAAAGGCAGTAAGGAGGTACTGTTAGGGTTAGGCACTAAGTTGGTACTATTAGAGTTAGGCAGTAAGGAGGTACTGTTAGGGTTAGGCACTAAGAAGGTACTGTTAGGGTTAGGCACTGACAGGGCGGGGTTAGGCACTAAGGAGGTACTATTAGGGTCAGGCACTGACAGGGCGGGGTTAGGCACTAAGGAGGTACTGTTAGGGTCAGGCACTGACAGGGCGGGGTTAGGGACTAAGAAGTTACTGTTAGGATCAGGCACTGACAGGGAGGGGTTAGGCACTAAGGAGGTACTATTAGGGTCAGGTGCTGACAGGGCGTGGTTAATTACAAAAAGAAAACCTAGGTGCCCCTATAGACCTGTACTTGAATAAACTCAAGTGGTCTTGCTGCCACTCAGCAGAATTGGAGAATGCCTACCTCCAATACAAAAACAGTAATAGAAATATACTGCAAGGCGCTAGACCTCTTGGAGTATATAGACAAACACGTATAAATAACAGTGTTTATTAAACATAGATTATTAACATAAGTTGATTATAATTGCTCCCTTGAGTATGTATAAATCACGTATATGTCATAAAAATGAGAGATAACGAAACAAAACAGAAACAAAAAAAGCAACAATTGGATAATGTCAAAAAAAGGTTAGAATAAAAGTCAGGGGTGTTAATCCTTGTAGCTGGACATGGGGCTAGAGATCACATATGCCCGTGAGGTGATTAGTGTTCCGTTAGAAATATAAGTCTCCACACTAACAGGTGGGTCCGCAGTTGGAATGTGATGTTATATGTTGAAAATATATGTGAGCAAAAGCTCAAAATACTCACTCCGTTAATATACGCTGGCAGACACCAGTCTGTAGTAAAACACAAAGGTTGCGGAGTATACCTCTGTGTCAGGCTTCAATTGAAAGAAAGAGCACCATGGACCCCGTGATTCCCAGGTGATTCCCAGGTGTGGGGAGAAGGTCCGGCTCCAAGTGAGTATCCCCAAGAGGCAGCTCTAAACGGTCACGTTCACCGGACCGCTTGCGTGAATCCACACAGACACTGTGTATGCCAGGCGGTTCTGTAAGTGAGGTACGTGCTTCAATGCGCTGGCCAATATGTCTGTGGGACAGATAATGTATAGCCCTCCAAGTGGGGAATCACCTTAAGCTCCGATGCGTTTCCCCGTGCTGCACGGCTTTATCAATAAGCAGGGGTATAGATTCAGTGGTGAAAGTGTAACCCTTTATAGTGAGATCAATCAGCTCAGGTGGCTTCAATCTGCTTAAGGGGGATTTTTCAGATTTTGGCCCTTTGATTTAAATACATATGTGATCGCATAATAAAATGTAACTCTCTTTTATATATATAAAAGCAACATTAATAATAATATTATTAAGACAATGACACTTTCTATAGTGGCATAAAATAATCAATATAATAAAAAATAATAGTTTAATTGACAAAAAAAATAAATAAATATAGATATATATATATATATATATATATATATATACAATATATAAATAAATAAAAATATCGAATAGGCATTAATAAGAAAAACTGTTTATATATATATATATATATATATATATATGGTATAAATAAAAATAAATATAGGGGTACATATAATAATAGACAATGGTGTCAGTAGTAAGAATAAAAAATCTTTTTATAAATAAGATAATACATAAACGTAAATTAAACTTTTGTTGTAAAGCACTACTATAGATACTATAATATTCCTAATTACCAATATATCATTCCTATTTTCATCATTGATACTGTTCATTAAATGATAATAAATGGTAATGAATGAATCTGACATGTTTCAAGTGAT
Organism: Taudactylus pleione; assembly: GCA_031769625.1. NCBI lineage: Eukaryota > Metazoa > Chordata > Amphibia > Anura > Myobatrachidae > Taudactylus > Taudactylus pleione. The sequence continues at coordinate 1,306,605 of JAUIMM010000596.1, read as the reverse complement.
TATTATTGAACATTGGAGGATTTAAATTGTAGTAAGCATATTCATGTAAAGAATATCTGCACAGAGTAAGTAAACAACCATATATCAACGGACACATGTGCATAGAGGTTAAGCACACACATAAGTGCAAACACATAGATATAAAACATCTCATATAGCATAAGTAGAAAAAAAACAATAGTTGGTCAGTATGCTAAAAGGAAGGTGGACACCAATAATAAGTACTCCACACATTAACATATAATAGTTAAACTAGATGCATAGAAATGCTGCAACCATATGACGCCATTTGGTAAGTATAAAAAATGGGTAAATAGTACATAGGTAATACAGCAACAAAATATAAAGAATCCTTAAGTATATTAATGAAGAACATACAAAACATGAATATATAAAAAAAAAAAAGAGGTACTGTTAGGGTCAGGCACTGACAGGGCGGGGTTAGGCACTAAGGAGGTCCTATGAGGGTCAGGCACTGACAGGGCGTGGTTAGGCACTAAGAAGGCACTATTAGGGTCAGGCACTGACAGGGCGGGGTTAGGCACTAAGGAGGTACTGTTAGGGTCAGGCACTGATAGGGCGGGGTTAGGCACTAAGGAGGAAATATAAGGGTCAGGCACTGACAGGGCGGGGTTAGGCACTAAGGAGGTACTATTAGGGTCAGGCACTGACAGGGTGGGGTTCGGCACTAAGGAGGTACTGTTACGGTTAGTCAATAACAGCGGCCGGGGTTAGGCACTAAGGAGGTACTAGAAACTTATAAAGAATAAATCCCGCACCAGTGTCCAAAGGACCAGGTATATTTTACGTTATAATACCATAGGTTCAAACCTCAATATTCAACATTATATACATAGGTATCTTATTACCTCTAATTTATATTTTAATGAGGGTGCTACCATGATGCTATAAGTCATAGACAATTAATTTCAACAGAAAAAGAAAAAAGTAAGCATCTTGTATGGTGCACTCTGAACCAACTAATTTTAAAACATATATTTTTATTGGTATGTATTAAAATATAAAGATCGGTGAAATATTAAAATGAAGTTAAGTGTAAAGAAAGAAGAAATGCAGTGTTTAAAATAATATGACTGCTATATGACAATGTGTATCTACTTATCTTTTAAATTCTAGGCTAAATTGCCCTTTTAATTGCACCTATATCAGGAATAAAAGATCTATAATGTTAACAGTGAGATCCTGTGTTTATGATAACAGTGTGTCAGAATAAACTGATACTGTGTTTGGAACACTTTATTGTATCTTTATTCATGGGTCTACACTGGAACTATGTAATAAATATGTTAGTTCTCATGTGTTGTGTCCTCCAATAGTTAAATGTTGAATGTTTAATAATACATCTTATTTCTGATTTAACATTCATTCATATGTAAATCCACTGGTCAGCAGCTAATATCCTATGAACCGTGATTTCATTTATGAATAATAGAATCACTGGCAAATTTATCCTCTTCTGTGTCTCATCACAGTGAACAGTTTAACCATTACTGGCGGTGAAGCACAACATTTATGAGTATAGAGTATATATTTAGGAAAACAGCATCCCACTTGCAGCTGATTATTAGATAATACGTGATGCCTCTCTTCTGCTGCTATTAGTATATTAAGTGCATATTAGGGGAAACAAAACAAAATCCCGCTTGCAGCTATTTATAATAAATATTATGCTGCTATTACCTATTCTATCTGCTGAACATGCAAGTGAGTGAGCGGTAAGTTACAGCATATGGTAAAGAAGCAGGCTTGATATTCCGCATATGGCTTCTGTTTAAATGATTCAACTCATTACTGCTTAGCGGTTGGTCTCCCGTTTTAGCTGTATGCTGTTGTTACCTGTTCTATATGCTAAACATACAAGTGAGTAGGCACTGAGAACCAACATATGGTAAAGAGGCAGGTTTGATATTCCGCTTATAGCTTCTGTTTAAGTAACACAAATCATTGCTGCTTAGCGGTTGGTCTCCCGTTATAGCTGTTGTTCATCGCGGTCAGCACAAATTGTGGTTTATGACTGGGGAACAAAGTAAGTGTCCCGCTTGCTGCCTTTAATTAGGATAAAGTATTAGCGCCGCTCAGCGCTTATCCCCAATTTTGACTCTTGCCCGTCACCATGTTTAATAAGTTTAAATCGGACACTACACATTTAAACATTTGGGTGCAATATTATACAGTAAGAATACACATTATATAGCAGCCGTCTAAAAACGCCGACGGCCGTTTCACCATAGGCTTTTTCAAGGCTCTAACCCGAACCTTCACTTCCATTACCTTTTATTCCCTGCAGTCTATTTCCATTGGATAGAATTCCTGTCAATCATGTATGCTTACAATTATATGTTAAAACATATCTAACACTATTTTTTGTATTTCTATTCATCCCTATTAGTTAATATTATAATTAATATAGTATCTATAGTAATACAGTTCTCATAAAATATTCTTGTCTGTTGCATCCAAGTACTCCATTAGTTTATCCTATTTTGACATATCCATTGTATATAGATATATTCATTATTTGTTATTATTTCAACACTTATTTATTTTATATCAGTATTCATTATTATATTTAATGTCTCTATATTTGGGAAACATACCATATTGAATAAAATGTCCATAAACATATTATATCCATATCTTATTATCTCATAGTATATCAGTAAATTATAATATTATGTGCAGATTAATCATAGTGTAAACATATTGTTTAGATTTTATGTGAAATATAATAGTATATATTATTAATTTAATATTTAATAGTGTTAATTGTGCAAAAATAATGTGAATCTGTGTAATAAAATGTGATTATTTTATACTCTTTATTAAATGTGAAAATCAAATATATCTAAAATATAATTTCAAAGAAAAAAGTGCCAAACCATTAAAACTGTTAACGTGAAAGAGATAATTATCTCACTGTGTTAAATAATATTATATATTGATAAACTATAAAAAGAAAAATTTGATAACTATATAAAAGATATATCAAAAATATAAATAAACAATAATATTAGTATAAATATAAAATATATAAAAGTGTAAATTCATTCAAAACTAATATTCACTTTAATAATTAGTAAATCTTATTCCTAAAAAACTGTGTATAATCTCATGAATAATAATATAAATGTATCTTTTCTAACAATTATTGTATGAATAGATGAAGTAAAAGAATTCATTATCTTAGTTTTAAAACAACCTGTGTTATCAGGTGTTACTAAATTCAATGAAACATATAGAGATGGATTTCAATATATCTTATTACTATATAACAATCTCCAATATTTATATGCTGTAATACAATAGGTGTTCTAATTCAAACAAAATATGTTTCTTTTAGGAGATAAATAACCTTTTTAATTATATTATATTATAATAATAACTCAATTCAGGACAGGTATTTCAAAGAAAAATTATATTCATTATTTTTTGTCTTTTATTTCTATAAGAAGGCTGAAAAATGATTAAATTCATTCATCCCTTGAGGATCAACACTATCCAAAAGAAATATCCATCTAGTTTCCTTTTTCAGAAGTTCTTTCATTGAATCTCCTCCTCTAATTCCTAAATGAATCTGTTCTAGGCCAAATGCCTTTAATTTTTTTGGATTTCCCTGATGGTTTTGTAAAAAGTGACGTGCAACACTGGTAAGTTTTTTGAATTTAGATAGATCGGATGATGCATTTTTGATATTCCTCATGTGTTCCATGATTCTTGTTCTTAATTGTCTACTTGTTATGCCCACATATTTCTTCCCACATGGGCAAGTAAGGCAGTATATTACTCCTATCGTTTTACAATTTATATAGTCATAAATCTTTCTAATTTGACCATAACGATCCTTAATTTCTTTTGTCTGTTCGATATTTTGACAAGTACTACATGTGCCACACGGGTAGCATCCCTTAATTTTCAGTTTGTTCTTTTTGTTTAGTTTTTCAGGCAAAAAATGGCTATGTACTAATGTATCACCTAGATTGGGAGATTTTCTCCAGCTGGTAAAGATTTTTTCACCTAAAGACTGCTTTAGATCCGTATCTGTCATTATCACTTTCCAGTGTTTTTGTAAAATTTCTTGAATCTGTTTGTATTCCTCACAGAATGTTGCTATAAATCTTATTTTGTTATTCTCTTTATTAGATTTGTTATTTGGATGAATGAGGGATTTTCTATCACTTTTTTTGGCAATTCTATAGCCCTTTTTGATAATCCTTTTACTATATCCCCTTGTTTGTAACCTGTCTGTCAATTCTGTTGCTCCCTTATCAAATTTATTGTCATTAGAGCAATTGCGACGTATTCTAAGGAATTCTCCTTTTGGTATTCCACGTAGAGTTGCTGGATGGTGTGAGCTCTTATAATGGAGAATACTATTAGTCGCCGTTGATTTTCTATGCAGGTCTGATGTAATTCTACCTTCATCATCTACTACTAAAATTTGAAAATAGAAGTAGATGATGAAGGGTAGAATTACATCAGACCTGCATAGAAAATTAGGGTTAGGCACTAAGGAGGTACTATTAGGGTCAGGTACTGACAAGGCGGGGTTAGGCACTAAGGAGGAACTATTAGGGTCAGGCACTGAAAGGGCAGGGTTAAGCACTAAGGAGAGACTATTAGGGTCAGGCACTGACAGGGCGGGGTTAGGCATTAAGAAGGTATTGTTAGGGTCAGGCACTAACAGGGCAGGGTTAGGCACTAAGGAGGTACTATTAGGGTCAGCCAATGACAGGGCGGGGTTAGGCATTAAGGAGGTACTATTAGGGTCAGGCACTGACAGGGCAGGGTTAGCCACTAAGGAGGGAATATTAGGGCCAAGCACTGACAGGGCGGGGTTAGGCATTAAGGAGGTACTATTAGGGTCAGGCACTGACAGGTCGGTGTTAGGCACTAAGGAGGTACTGTTAGGGTCAGGCACTGACAGGGCGGGGTTAGGCACTAAGGAGGTATTGTTAGTGTCAGGCACTGACAGGGCGGGGTTAGGCACTAAGGAGGTACTATGAGGGTCAGGCACTGACAGGGTGGGGTTAGGCACTAAGGAGAAACTGTTAGGGTCAGGCACTAATAGGGCGGGGTTAGGCACTAAGGAGGAAATATAAGGGTCAGGCCCTGACAGGGTGGGGTTAGGCACTAAGGAGGTACTATTAGGGTCAGGCACTGACAGGTCAGGGTTAGGCACTAAGGAGGTACTGTTAGTGTTAGTCAATAACAGCGGCCGGGGTTAGCACTAAGGAGGTACTGTTAGGGTTAGGCACTAAGGAGGTACTATTAGGGTCAGGCACTGACAGGGCGGGGTTAGGCACTAAGGAGGTACTGTTAGGGTCAGGCACTGACAGGGCAGGGTTAGGCACTAAGGAGGTATTGTTAGTGTCAGGCACTGACAGGGCGGGGTTAGGCACTAAGGAGGTACTATGAGGGTCAGCCACTGAAAGGGTGTGGTTAGGCACTAAGGAGAAACTGTTAGGGTGAGGCACTAATAGGGCGGGGTTAGACTCTAAGGAGGAACTATAAGGGTCAGGCACTGACAGGGTGGGGTTAGGCACTAAGGAGGTACTATTAGGGTCAGGCACTGACAGGTCGGTGTTAGGCACTAAGGAGGTACTGTTAGTGTTAGTCAATAACAGCAGCCGGGGTTAGGCACTAAGGAGGTACTGTTAGGGTTAGGCACTATGGAGGTACTATTAGGGTCAGGCACTGACAAGGCAGGGTTAGGCACTAAGGAGGTACTATTAGGGTCAGGCACTGACAGGGCAGGGTTAAACACTAAGGAGAGACTATTGGGGTCAGGCACTGACAGGGCGAGGTTAGGCACTAAGGAGGTACTGTTAGGGTCAGCCACTGACAGGGCGGGGTTAGCTACTAAGGAGGGACTATTAGGGTCAGGCACTGACAGGGCGGGGGTAGGCACTAAGGAGGTACTGTTAGGGTCAGGCACTGACAGGGCAGGGTTAGGCACTAAGGAGGTACTATTAGGGTCACGCACTGACAGGGTGGGGTTAGGCATTAAGGAGGTACTATTAGGGTCAGGCACTGACAGGGCGGGGTTAGCCACTAAAGAGGGACTACTAGGGCCAAGCAGTGACAGAGCGGGATTAGGCACTAAGGAGGTACTATTAGGGTCAGGCACTGACAGGGCGGGGTTAGGCACTAAGGAGGTACTGTTAGGGTTAGTAAATAACAGGGTGGGGTTAGGCACTAAGGAGGTATTGTTAGTGTCAGGCACTGACAGGGCGGGGTTCGGCACTAAGGAGGTACTATTAGGGTCAGGCACCGACAGGGCGGGGTTAGGCACTAAGGAGGTACTGTTAGGGTTAGTCAATAACAGCGGCCGGGGTTAGGCACTAAGGAGGTACTGTTAGTGTCAGGCACTAAGGAAGTAATGTTAGGGTTAGGCACTAAGGAGGTACTGTTAGGGTTAGGCACTAAGAAGGTACTGTTAGGGTCAGGCACTGACAGGGTGGGGTTAGCCACTAAGGAGTGACTATTAGGGTCAGGCCCTGACAGGGTGGGGTTAGGCACTAAGGGGGTACTATTAGGGTCAGGCACTGACAGGGCGGGGTTAGGCACTAAGGAGGTACTGTTAGGGTTAGTCAATAATAGGGTGGTGTTAGGCACTAAGGAGGTATTGTTAGTGTCAGGCACTGACAGGGCGGGGTTAGGCAATAAGGAGGTACTATTATGGTCAGGCACTGACAGGGTGGGGTTAGGCACTAAGGAGGTACTGTTAGGGTCAGGCACTAACAGGGTGGGGTTAGGCACTAAGGAGGTAATATAAGGGTCAGGCACTGACAGGGTGGGGTTAGGCACTAAGTAGGTACTATTAGGGTTAGTCAATAACAGCGGCCGGTCTTAGGCACTAAGGAGGTACTGTTAGGGTTAGGCACTAAGGGGGTAGAGTTAGGGTTAGGCACTAAGGAGATACTGTTAGGGTTAGGCACTAAGGAGGTACTGCTAACGAGGTCCATATTAACGAGGAAATCATAGTCCTGGCCTTTAATTCTCCAGACCTCTCGGCTGTGAAGCCTCCATGGATGTGGTACGTGCTCTAAGGATTTATGTTGACTGTACCATTTCATTTTGGAAGTCGGACTCCTTGTTTGTCCTCTTTGGCTTCCGGAAGAAGGTTTAGCCTGCCACTAAGCAGACTTTGGCAGGATGGATTCGCATGGCAATTTCTGAGGCTTATATTCATGAAGGCCTTTCTGTTCAATCCTCTGTTAGGGCTTATTCCACTAGGTCTGTGGGTCCTTCGTGGGCAGTTCGTCATGGTGCCTCTGCTGTTCAGCTTTGCAAGGCAGTCACGTGGTCTTCTGTCCATACTTTTGTGAGGTATTACGCATTTGACACCTTCGCCTCTCAGGATGCTTCCTTTGGATGGTGGATTCTCCTTTCAGCACAGGAGTGTCCCCATCCTTAAATTTTACTGCTTTGGGACATCCCCAAGGTATCCTGTGGATACCCTATGGACCCTGAAGTAGAAAATATGAGATATGGTAAAAACTTACCCTTGTTATCTCTATTTCTACGAAGTCCATAGGGTTTCACAGGACTCCCGCCCTGTTGCACCTGTACTGCAGATGGGATTTGCTCTGGTCACCGGTTTTTCCATCTCCTTCTGGTGAGAATGTGATTTTTGTGTGTTCCAGAAATTTCTTCTCTCTCTTCCTTCTCCTCCACCTGCCTATGGCTTGGTACGTAATTAATTTGCCTTGGCTCGGGGGCAGGGTATAGGAGAAAGACCCCAGTGCATCCTGAAAACTTTAACTCTGAGGTGCACGATGTCTGCCGCCATTGCCTATACCCCAAGGTATCCTGTGGAACCCTATGGTCTTCGTAGAAATAGAGATAACAAGGGTAAGTTCTTACCATATCTCATATTATATGTTTATCTATATGTATCTATCTCTCTATTGATCTATCCATATGAAATACATACAGATCCCAACAACCATTGGATAAGTATAATAACCCTTTCCCCTAAGCCTTCCTACATGATGCCTAACTAACCCTCCCTTCACCACAGCCTAACCCTAAACCTTCCCTATAGTGTCCACAACTAATCCTACCCCCTTATTGGTTAAATTTAAGCCTTCCAGACTGCACCTGTCCTAAAAGATAAGCATCTTACCATCTTTTATATATTTTTTATTCTTTAAAAAAAAATAAAAAATTAAAGTACCGTTTTTATTTGACTATCAGTGCAAAAGTGTCTGATTTTATTTTACTTTTTTTAGTGCTGTTTTATTATTCTATCTATTTCTAGCCTACGTTTACAGTGATATTTTATGGAATATAGTTTTTGCCTGATTTGTTTTTACTAAATTAAAACTGATTTATTTTTAAAACACTGCTCGGTCATAATTTTACGGGCTTGGGACACCAGAGGCCGCTGTCACCCTATTTTTTGTCTTACAATTTGTTAATATAGGCAACTTACCATCACCTATTTTTCTTGAGCTGACGCCTAATATATACATTGGGAGTGTCAGATACGACTGAGTTCTGCTAAATTGTGTGATAAAGACTGGTGTACTGTGCCACTGTCTACATCCTTCATATATATATATATATATATAATACAAATCGACCGCCACTCCCTGTAATGCTACAATGCTTTCACTGAGAAATTGTACAATACCCACAGAAGTGTGGCACTCGGGTCTTAATTATTCCTCTTTTATTTGGGACTGCCTTCTGAATATAAAGAAAACCTAGAAAATTCTCACCTAATATTCCCAAAGAGAACCACCCACGTGCAGTGCGAACACCAGAAACGGGACTCTGCACTCATCCGGAGATGCAGGAACATGACGTCAGTTACCAAGAACCTGACTCAGTGTGTCTACCCCATTCCCAAGGAAATCAACATCAGTAGTGCACCCAGGGGGGTTTCAAAGTACCAAGAAACCCCCCCCTGACAGACTGGAGTGGAGGCAATGTGTTCTTATGCCCCTCCCCCTCGTAGCCATTTTGCCATGGGTCAATATGGAGGAGGTGGAGCCAATATGACACTTTAATTAGATTAGTCATTTGGCCCCGCCCCCTCCCAATTGACCCACAAATCGTGGCAATTTGCTGTAAGGGGACAGAGCTTAAGAACATGGTGCAAGCCTGCTATATCCTGTCCCTATCAGAGCTGCTGCAAGGTAAGTTTTTTGTAATGTATGTGACAAATGTTTGTTTGTGTGTGTGTAAGGTATGTGTGACATATATATGTGTGTATGTATACATGTGTGTGTATATCATATATATATATCTCTCAAACTCTGTCCTCAGGACCACACACAAGTCACATTATCCAGGTCACCCAGCAGGAGCACAGGTGTAGTCATTACTCATTTACACATTTTAAAAGAACCACAGGTAGAGATAATTATTTGCTTGGAATTCTGTGAGGAAACCTGGAAAACATGCACAGTTTGAAGTCCTGAGGACCGAGTTTGAGAACCTGTGCAATAAATGAATGAAAAACGATATCAACCTAATTAAAATAGGTATATATTAATAGCATATAGGTACACGTTATATTATGCATTAAAAGACTAAAGGGGCCTATCCATTAGCAGATCTTTCTGAAAGACAAAGGATTTATCTTTTGAAAATTCCTGGGGCTGCTGTGACAGATATCTGACATGTACATGACAGATTTTTGCAAACGATGAACGATGAACGATATTGCATAACATCATTCTGGGAGTGGATTTTTTTTATGTTTCTATTCATTTTCATAAAAAAAAAATCATTCGTCGTTTACCGCGACAGATATTTGTAATATCTGTCAGCGATAAACGATAACTGACCAATATGTTGGAGAGACAAAAGACCAAATTTATCAGCTGCGGAAGTGCGCATTTTTATTGTTCAGAATTCAATCACTGAATGATAAATCGTTCATCGTTCAAATTTATCTGCTAATGGATAGGCCCCTTAAGAGTTACAAATAACCTAGAATGATATTATCACTTAAGTGGCCAAAGCTGCAAGGGGTAAATTTTCTTTAAGACCCTTAGGGCTAATTACATTGAAACGGTTACTCCACTGGGCCTCAGCCTATAATAACGTCTTTGCACTATTACCTCCGCGCAGGGGGACGGGCACCTATTTCATCATACAATATCTCTTACACTAGACAAATTGTGCCGCACTTATAGAAAGTGGGAAGATCCAGTGTACAACGCAGCCCTGATCGCAGACCGGTCGGTTGCTATTCTTTCTTTACATTTTGCCAATATACCTTAGGACACCTTGGCATAAGATCTGATATACTAAGAATGTGCTATTGCTTGTTAGGTGATGGCAAATTAAATATTATTTTTTTTTGTGTGTTTCAACATTTGCTTGGTTCTTATTTATCTCCAGTATCTCAGAGAAAAAATACAGCACCCGGCTTCACAGTATTCTGTGTGTGACTAGGGACGTGCAGACTCCGACTAGTTCTGATACTTCCTGCCAACAATTGGGTCTAAGAAGGAGGCAAAATGTTATCTTTCATGTATAAGCGTCATCTTTCATGTATAAGTGTCATCTTTCATGTATAAGCGTCATCTTTCATGTATAAGCGTCATCTTTCATGTATAAATGTCATCTTTCATGTATAAGCTCCATCTTTCATGTATAAGTGTCATCTTTCATGTATAAGCGTCATCTTTCATGTATAAGTGTCATCTTTCATGTATAAGCGTCATCTTTCATGTATAAGCGTCATCTTTCATGTATAAATGTCATCTTTCATGTATAAGCTCCATCTTTCATGTATAAGCGTCATCTTTCATGTATAAGCGTTATCTTTCATGTATAAGTGTCATCTTTCATGTATAAGTGTCATCTTTCATGTATAATCATTATCTTTCATGTATAAGTGTCATCTTTCATGTATAAGCGTCATCTTTCATGTATAATCATTATCTTTTATGTATAAGTGTCATCTTTCATGTATAAGCTCCATCTTTCATGTATAAGTATCATCTTTCATGTATAAGCGTCATCTTTCATGTATAAGTGTCATCTTTCATGTATAATCATTATCTTTCATGTATAAGTGTCATCTTTCATGTATAAGCTCCATCTTTCATGTATAAGTATCATCTTTCATGTATAAGCGTCATCTTTCATGTATAAGCATCATCATTCATGTATAAATGTCATCTTTCATGTATAAGCTCCATCTTTCATGTACAAGTATCATCTTTCATGTATAAATGTCATCTTTCATGTAAAAGCATTATCTTTCATGTATAAGCTCCATCTTTCATGTATAAGCTCCATCTTTCATGTATAAATGTCATCTTTCATGTATAAGCATTATCTTTCATGTATAAGCTCCATCTTTCATGTATAAGTATCATCTTTCATGTATAAGCGTCATCTTTCATGTATAAGCGTCATCTTTCATGTATAAGCGTCATCTTTCATGTATAAGCGTCATCTTTCATGTATAAGAATTATCTTTCATGTATAAGCTCCATCTTTCATGTATAAGTGTCATCTTTCATGTATAAGCTCCATCTTTCATGTATAAGCATCATCTTTCATGTATAAGCTCCATCTTTCATGTATAAGTATCATCTTTCATGTATAAGCATCATCTTTCATGTATAAGCGTCATCTTTCATGTATAATCATTATCTTTCATGTATAAGTGTCATCTTTCATGTATAAGCGTCATCTTTCATGTATAATCATTATCTTTCATGTATAAGCGTCATCTTTCATGTATAAGCGTCATCTTTCATGTATAAGTGTCATCTTTCAGGTATAAGCTCCATCTTTCAAGTATAAGCGCCATCTTTCATGTATAAGCGTCATCTTTCATGTATAAGTATCATCTTTCATGTATAAGCATTATCTTTCATGTGTAAGCGTCATCTTTCATGTATAAGCGTCATCTTTCATGTATAATCATTATCTTTCATGTATAAGCGTCATCTTTCATGTATAAGCGTCATCTTTCATGTATAAGCGTCATCTTTCATGTATAATCATTATCTTTCATGTATAAGCGTCATCTTTCATGTATAAGCCTCATCTTTCATGTATAAGCGTCATCTTTCATGTATAATCATTATCTTTCATGTATAAGTGTCATCTTTCATGTATAAGCTCCATCTTTCAAGTATAAGCGTCATCTTTCATGTATAAGCATCATCTTTCATGTATAATCATTATCTTTCATGTATAAGAGTCATCTTTCATGTATAAGTATCATCTTTCAAGTATAATCATTATCTTTCATGTATAAGCGTCATCTTTCATGTATAAGCATCATCTTTCATGTATAAGTATCATCTTTCATGCATAATCATTATCTTTCATGTATAAGCGTCATCTTTCATGTATAAGTATCATCTTTCATGTATAAGTATCATCTTTCATGCATAAGCGTCATCTTTCATGTATAAGCGTCATCTTTCATGTATAAGTGTCATCTTTCATGTATAAGCGTCATATTTCATGTATAAGCATCATCTTTCATGTATAAGTATCATCTTTCATGTATAAGCGCCATCTTTCATGTATAAGCGTCATCTTTCATGTATAAGTGTCATCTTTCATGTATAAGCGTCATCTTTCATGTATAAGCATCATCTTTCATGTATAAGCCTCATCTTTCATGTATAAGCATCATCTTTCATGTATAAGCCTCATCTTTCATGTATAATCATTATCTTTCATGTATCAGTGTCATCTTTCATGTATAAGCATCATCTTTCATGTATAAGTGTCATCTTTCATGTATAAGCGTCATCTTTCATGTATAAGCGTCATCTTTCATGTATAATCATTATCTTTCATGTATAAGCGTCATCTTTCATGTATAAGTATCATCTTTCATGTATAATCATTATCTTTCATGTATAACCGTCATCTTTCATGTATAGGCGCCATCTTTCATGTATAAGCATTATCTTTCATGTATAAGCGTCATCTTTCATGTATAAGCGTCATCTTTCATGTATAAGCCTCATCTTTCATGTATAAGCATCATCTTTCATGTATAAGCCTCATCTTTCATGTATAAGCATCATCTTTCATGTATAAGAATTATCTTTCATGTATAAGCGTTATCTTTCATGTATAAGTATCATCTTTCATGTATAAGCATTATCTTTCATGTATAAGCGTTATCTTTCATGTATAAGTATCATCTTTCAGGTATAAGCAATATCTTTCATGTATAAGCGTCATCTTTCATGTATAAGTGTTATCTTTCATGTATAATCATCATCTTTCATGTATAAGCGTCATCTTTCATGTATAAGTGTCATCTTTCATGTATAAGCTTTATCTTTCATGTATAAGCGTCATCTTTCATGTATAATCAAGTATCATCTTTCATGTATAAGCATTATCTTTCATGTATAAGCGTCATCTTTCATGTATAATAATCATCTTTCATGTATAAGTATCATCTTTCAGGTATAAGCAATATCTTTCATGTATAAGCGTCATCTTTCATGTATAAGTGTTATCTTTCATGTATAATCATCATCTTTCATGTATAAGCGTCATCTTTCATGTATAAGTGTCATCTTTCATGTATAAGCATTATCTTTCATGTATAAGTATCATCTTTCATTTATAAGCATTATCTTTCATGTATAAGCGTCATCTTTCATGTATAATCAAGTATCATCTTTCATGTATAAGCATTATCTTTCATGTATAAGCGTCATCTTTCATGTATAAGTGTCATCTTTCATGTATAATCATCATCTTTCATGTATAAGCGTAATCTTTCATGTATAAGCGTCATCTTTCATATATAAGTGTCATCTTTCATGTATAAGTGTCATCTTTCATGTATAAGCGCCATCTTTCATGTACAAGCGTCATCTTTCATGTATAAGCATCATCTTTCATGTATAAGTGTCATCTTTCATGTATAAGCATCATCTTTCATGTATAAGCATCATCTTTCATGTATAAGCGTCATCTTTCATGTATAAGCGCCATCTTTCATGTATAAGCATCATCTTTCATGTATAAGTGTTATCTTTCATGTATAATCATCATCTTTCATGTATAAGCGTCATCTTTCATGTATAAGTGTCATCTTTCATGTATAAGCATTATTTTTCATGTATAAGTATCATCTTTCATTTATAAGCATTATCTTTCATGTATAAGCGTCATCTTTCATGTATAATCAAGTATCATCTTTCATGTATAAGCATTATCTTTCATGTATAAGCGTCATCTTTCATGTATAAGCATCATCTTTCATGTATAAGCATCATCTTTCATGTATAAGCGTCATCTTTCATGTATAAGTGTCATCTTTCATATATAAGTGTCATCTTTCATGTATAAGCGTCATCTTTCATGTATAAGCGTCATCTTTCATGTATAAGCATCTAAGCGTCATCTTTCATGTATAAGTGTCATCTTTCATGTATAAATGTCATCTTTCATGTATAAGGGTCATCTTTCATGTATAAGCGTCATCTTTCATGTATAAGCGTCATCTTTCATGTATAAGCATCATCTTTCATGTATAAGCGTCATCTTTCATGTATAAGTGTCATCTTTCATATATAAGTGTCATCTTTCATGTATAAGCGTCATCTTTCATGTATAAGCGTCATCTTTCATGTATAAGCATCTAAGCGTCATCTTTCATGTATAAGTGTCATCTTTCATGTATAAATGTCATCTTTCATGTATAAGGGTCATCTTTCATGTATAAGCGTCATCTTTCATGTATAAGCGTCATCTTTCATGTATAAGCATCATCTTTCATGTATAAGCATCATCTTTCATGTATAAGTGTCATCTTTCATGTATAAGCGTTATCTTTCATGTATAAGCATCATCTTTCATGTATAAGCCTCATCTTTCATGTATAAGCCTCATCTTTCATGTATAAGTGTCATCTTTCATGTATAAGCGCCATCTTTCATGTATAAGCGCCATCTTTCATGTATAAGCGCCATCTTTCATGTATAAGCTCCATCTTTCATGTATAAGCATCATCTTTCACGTATAAGCGTCATCTTTCACGTATAAGCGCCATCTTTCATGTATAAGCATTTTCTCTCATGTATAAGCGTCATCTTTCACGTATAATCATTATCTTTCATGTATAAGCGTCATCTTTCATGTATAAGCGTCATCTTTCACGTATAAGTGCCATCTTTCATGTATAAGCATTTTCTCTCATGTATAAGCGTCATCTTTCATGTATAAGCGTCATCTTTCACGTATAATCGCCATCTTTCATGTATAAGCGTCATCTTTCATGTATAAGTATCATCTTTCACGTATAAGTATCATCTTTCATGTATAAGCGTCATCTTTCATCTATAAGCGTCATCTTTCACGTATAAGCATCATCTTTCATGTATAAGCATCATCTTTCATGTATAAGCGTCATCTTTCATCTATAAGCGTCATCTTTCACGTATAAGCGTCATCTTTCATGTATAAGCATCATCTTTCATGTATAAGTATCATCTTTCATGTATAAGTGTCATCTTTCATGTATAAGCGTCATCTTTCACGTATAATCATTATCTTTCATGTATAAGCATCATCTTTCACGTATAAGCGTCATCTTTCACGTATAAGCGCCATCTTTCATGTATAACCCCTTGATGAACTGATAAATGTTGTCATTTTATTTGTGTTTGCTTAGCATTGTATTACACTGTATATTATGCAGACAATCCCTTTTAATTTTTAAATTTGGATCCATTATGGTGCATACACACGGTCATATTTGTTGTCAGATATGAACGATAATAATTGTAAAAATCGTTCAATCGTTCATATCTTTGACATGTGGGCCTGTGTCGACCAACGACGCTCATTCCCGCATGTCAGATAATGAGATCTGACATCGTCTGTGTTTGCAGTCAGATTTGGACGAGTTCATTCATTTTAATAGTCAGAAATCGTTCATCGTTGGTAAAATCGTTCATTGTTCATCAGACAAATCTGACCGTGTGTATGCACCATTACAGTGACTATCCTTTAACTCTTTATATTGTTCATGTACAATTTTTTTGTTCCATTTTGATCATCGTAATGTCACTGATAGCGTGTCATACACTTATACTTTGCTGTTTGGGAGATGTTAATAATGTTTGTGCTGCAATAAAAAAAAAAAAAAGTAGAAATACCTCCAGTACTGCAAGTTTCCAGTGTACAACTGTTAAGGTGCGTATACACTACTAGATCCCGGGACGACGGCCCGATTACGACATCGTAATCGTGTTGTCGTTTCCCTAGGGGTGCAGTGCCTACACTGAATGTTCAGTCGTTCAGTGTAGGCACATCAATCATCCCCTAACATGGGCAACCTGATGACGTCGTCAGGCTGACCAGCATGTTCTGGCGATGATAGATGTCTAAAACGACTAGTGAGCATGCGCATTGCTGGTCGTTTTTAACATTTAAATGCCCAATTTGCAGCCGATTACTGAGCGATTGCACGATTACGATGTCGTAATCGTGCAATCGCTCAGTAAGGTTGCGTAGTTAGAAACATGTCAGAAACAGAAGGGTATATTTACTACAGTGCGGGTTTTTAGAAGTGGAGATGTTGCCTCTAGCAACCAATTAGATTCTACTTAACATGTATCTAACACCTTCTAGAAGATAATAGCTAAAATCTGATTGGCTGCTATGTGCAACATCTCCACTTCTAAAAACCCGCACTTTAGTAAATATACCCCAGAGTGTCTTATGGTTGACAATCCAGTTATGCTCATTGAGAACCTGTTGCATCAAGAAAACCTGTTTCCAAAGATTTGAGAACAAAAGAACCCTGATTCTGAGGTCGTCCAGGTAAGAAAATATGCTCAGCCCCTACAGTCTCTCCAGTCTTGGGGTTGAGCATGTTTCCTTACCTGGACAACAATTATAGGATATTTCCTTACCTGTTAAAGACAAGTGTCTGTAACAAGGTAATGACTGTATTGAGTGCACTTCTCCATGTGAGTCATTACTCTGTTAAAGACACTTGTGTGCTGAAGACAGGCTGCGGGGCAGAGCCCGTAACTGCTAATGACAATCCACCTCTGTAAAAATTAATATAGGGCTATCACAGTACCTAAAGAATGGAGACCCCCACCAAGTACAAACCCCTAAATTAATATTGTTTCACACTCTCTACTTTAATGATTAAATTATACCCCTTTTACACCAGAGTTAAAACCTGGGATATTGCAGGGTTAACCCGGGTAGCTTCTTGGTGTAAAAGGGGACAGGGTTGGACCCAGGTAACTTGCAGGGCTTAACACCGGAGTGACCCGTGAAACCCCACAATGTAAACAGTGCGATCCAGGTCACGATGACCTGGATAGTGCCGCATGCCTGCCGATTGGCCGGCTTCACTGCCGCTTGGAGATGACATCATCTCCAAGTATCCACTTCAACGCCGGAAAAGCTGGGTCACTGCAGACCCGGCTCTGGTGTGAACGGTGCCGACTCAGGAATATTCTGGGTCGGCGCCAGGTAAATTCTGGGTCTGAATTGGATTGGAACCCTGTTCCAACCTCCGGGTCAGACCCGGAATTTAGGTATAAAAGCAGTACAGTGTTAATATCCAGTTGAATGAATAAAGGAGAGTGCAGAATAATTGTGTTTATTTATTAACAGCTTATTATGAAGTGCAGAAAATTTTGATGCAATGGAGACAATAGTTAGAAACCCACAGGGGTAAGAACATACAGTCATCGAGATAGAAAGGCCCTGATAAATAGCCATTAACTTTACTACATAATATTTAGCTGTTAAAGGATTATCACTGGTACTTTTAAAATGCTCTACCACATGGTTAAAATGATTGGTTCTAGGATTAATTTGCAGTCAAAGATTTGTCATCTCTTTAACATCTAAGCTAATGATATTATCTGGCACAACAACATTAAAGATTTATTTTCATGGATGGAACAAAGAGGCTTAATAGTAACAATGAGTGCCAGGTATTTTCTTTACATTATGTATATCTGAGAAGAATTAGTGCAGTTATAGAGTTTGCACAATAATGGAATAATCAACCTATGAGTACTGAACGATATCATTCCCCAATGCAGTTGTAGACTACTGGAATGCTTCATAATCCTATGTGTGACACAGATGTGACCATTGGGGAGTATGGCATAGATAATTATGGCTCTACAGCTGCAATTTAACCCAATAATAAAGTAATAGGTAACAACTCTTTAATTCTGCCCATAAGCGTCGAATAGGTTGATTGTGAACTCTCTCCAGGTATGAAGCTCCCCGTTAGGTCCTCTTGTGTTAATCATGTAACGCGCTACGTTAACATTTTCAACACCCATATCTCCTCTTACTCGTGATGGAAGACCGAACCTGGATACCCCTTCTGGAAATAATTGCAATGTTGTTCATTGTGCTTTGTAGCCGTTTTAAGATAAATTATATTTCTGCTGAAGCCATCTATGCATCCGTGGAATACAAATCTCCAAATAATTCGTTGTGGCTGCTGTCACTATGCCTAAAAGATGGGAGAAATACTGGTTATTGTGATGACCTTGTTTAGTAAAAAAAACATATTTGCTACCCTATAAAACTTTGCAATTAGAAATTCTAGATTGCTTTGAAAGATATAAAGGTCTTAATAATTGTGAGCACATAACAATACAAAGGTGATGCTGGAGGTAGGTTAAATAAAGTATAATACTGAACCAAGGGATACGTCCTTAAGTAAACATTTAAGCACAATGACCTCTTGAAGATGTACATCGTGACGTAGCTGAAGAATGCAGATCGGTCTTTGCGGTAATTGTGGCGTGTTAAGAGGAAGATGTTGGGTAACGCAGGCCTGTCATGGCTGCCCATATGGCGTTTTCTGGTAGAGGTTGGGTAACGCAGGCCTGTCATGGCTGCTCATATGGCGTTTTCTGTGTAGAGGTTGGGTAACGCAGCCCTGTCATGGCTGCCCATATGGCGTTTTCTATGTAGAGGTAGGGTAACGCAGGTCTGTCATGGCTGCCCATATGGCGTTTTCTGTGTAGAGGTTGGGTAACGCAGGCCTGTCATGGCTGCCCATATGGCGTTTTCTGTGTAGAGGTTGGGTAACGCAGGCCTGTTATGGCTGCCCATATGGCATTTTCTGTGTAGAGGTTGGATAACGCAGACCTGTCATGGCTGCTCATATGGCGTTTTCTGTGTAGAGGTTGGGTAACGCAGGCCTGTCATGGCTGCCCATATGGCGTTTTCTATGTAGAGGTAGGGTAACGCAGGCCTGTCATGTCTGCCCATATGGCGTTTTCTGTGTAGAGATTGGGTAACGCAGGCCTGTCATGGCTGCCCATATGGCGTTTTCTGTGTAGAGGTTGTGTAACGCAGGCCTGTCATGGCTACCCATATGGCGTTTTCTGTGTAGAGGTTGGGTAACGCAGGCCTGTCATGGCTGCTCATATGGCGTTTCCTGTGTAGAGGTTGGGTAACGCAGGCCTGTCATGGCTGCTCATATGGCGTTTCCTGTGTAGAGGTTGGGTAACGCAGGCCTGTCATGGCTGCTCATATGGCGTTTCCTGTGTAGAGGTTGGGTAACGCAGGCCTGTCATGGCTGCCCATATGGCGTTTTCTGTGTAGAGGTTGGGTAACGCAGGCCTGTCATGGCTGCCCATATGGCGTTTTCTGTGTAGAGGTTGGGTAACGCAGGCCTGTCATGGCTGCCCATATGGCGTTTTCTGTGTAGAGGTTGGGTAACGCAGGCCTGTCATGGCTGAACATATGGCGTTTTCTGTGTAGAGGTTGGGTAATGCAGGCCTGTCATGGCTGCCCATATGGCGTTTTCTATGTAGAGGTTGGGTAACGCAGGCCTGTCATGGCTGCTCATATGGCGTTTTCTGTGTAGAGGTTGGGTAACGCAGGCCTGTCATGGCTGCCCATATGGCGTTTTCTGTGTAGAGGTTGGGTAACGCAGGCCTGTCATGGCTGCCCATATGGCGTTTTCTGTGTAGAGGTTGGGTAACGCAGGCCTGTCATGGCTGCTCATATGGCGTTTTCTGTGTAGAGGTTGGGTAACGCAGGCCTGTCATGGCTGCCCATATGGCGTTTTCTGTGTAGAGGTTGGGTAACGCAGGCCTGTCATGGCTGCCCATATGGCATTTTCTGTGTAGAGGTTGGGTAACGCAGGCATGTCATGGCTGCCCATATGGCGTTTTCTGTGTAGAGGTTGGGTAACGCAGGCATGTCATGGCTGCTCATATGGCGTTTTCTGTGTAGAGGTTGGGTAATGCAGGCCTGTCATGGCTGCCCATATGGCGTTTTCTGTGTAGAGGTTGGGTAACGCAGGCCTGTCATGGCTGCCCATATGGCGTTTTCTGTGTAGAGGTTGGGTAACGCAGGCCTGTCATGGCTGCTCATATGGCGTTTTCTGTGTAGAGGTTGGGTAACGCAGGCCTGTCATGGCTGCCCATATGGCATTTTCTATGTAGAGGTTGGGTAACGCAGGCCTGTCATGGCTGCTCATATGGCATTTTCTGTGTAGAGGTTGGGTAACGCAGGCCTGTCATGGCTGCCCATATGGCGTTTTCTGTGTAGAGGTTGGGTAACGCAGGCCTGTCATGGCTGCCCATATGGCGTTTTCTGTGTAGAGGTTGGGTAACGCAGGCCTGTCATGGCTGCTCATATGGCGTTTTCTGTGTAGAGGTTGGGTAACGCAGGCCTGTCATGGCTGCCCATATGGCGTTTTTTGTGTAGAGGTTGGGTAACGCAGGCCTGTCATGGCTGCCCATATGGCGTTTTCTGTGTAGAGGTTGGGTAACGCAGGCCTGTCATGGCTGCCCATATGGCGTTATCTATGTGTGTAAAATGTAAAGCTTGTGTTCTTCCTTTGTTACGGGAGAGGTCTCATTGATCTAGGAGAGCAGAACTGTCTGCGTGTCTACAATGCAGGGAAATTGTTTGTTTTTTAAATTGATATTGTATCAAAAATAATTCTAAATTTCATCATTCTTAGTAGTAGAATTACTATGCACCTTATACAATGATAATGTACATTAGACAGAACAAGAATAAATTGACACTTAAAAGCGATATAAATGTATTATTAGTTGGATTGTTTACCCTTAAGTGAAAATTTCCACAGCAGAGAGCAACAAGCAAAAACCTGCTCTTACCAAACATGAGCGGTGCCTGGTACACTATAAACTCTTAGCTGAATAGCCCGAATTCTACCAACAGCTCTGCCACATCCTAATTCTCCACCTCTGTACTCTCAACGATCTTCATTTTACTCTATGTGGGATATAACTTTCACCTGCATTTGGTGTAGAATTTAGAAAACCCAAAATATGCTAATCAGGAGAGAGAGAGAGGGTATCAGTGAGAGAGAGGGTATCAGAGAGAGAGAGAGAAGCAAGAAAGAGAGAGGTTATCACGGAGAAAGAGAGAGAGGGTATCAAAGAGAGAGAGGTATAAGGGAGAGAGAGAGAGGGTATCAGGGAGATAGAAAGAAGCAAGAGAGAGAGAGGGTGTCAGGGAGAGAGAGAGTATCAGGGAGAAAGAAAAAGAGAGAGGGTATCAGGGAGAGAGAGAGAAGCAAGAAAGAGGGGGTATCAGGGAGAAAGAAAGAGAGAGAGGATATCAGGGAGAAAGAGAGAGAGGGTATCAGGGAGAAAGAGAGAGAGAGGGTATCAAGGAGAGAGAGAGAGGGTATCAGGGAGAGAGAGAGAGGATATAAGGGAGAGAGGGTATAAGGGAGAAAGAGAGAAGCAAGAAAGAGAGTGAGAGGGGGTATCAAAGGAGAGAGAGAGAGGGTATCAAAGAGAGAGAGGGGGTATCAGAGAGAGAGAGTATAAGGGAGAGAGAGAGAAGCAAGAAAGAGAGAGAGGGTATCGGAGAGAGAGAGAGGGTATCAGGGAGAGAGGGGGTATCGGAGAGAGAGAGGATATCAGGGAGAGAGAGAGAAGCAAGGAAGAGACAGGTGGGTCAAGTACAGGTTGAGAGACAGCATCAAGGAGAGAGATACCCATTGTACGAGAGAGAGAGAGTATTAGGGAGAAATAGAGGGGTGAGAGAGAAAGGGTGTCAGGGTGAGAGAGAAGCGAGAAAGAAAGAGACAGGTGGGTCAGGGAGAGATAGAGAGTGTCTGCGTTAAGCAGGAATATAACAGTAGCATACTACATGACCCGAATGAAAAGTGGCATCCAAACTAGAAGTGGGTCTATGTCAGCGCAACCGACTACGCAAGCGCTATACATGGTGACTAATGAAGAGCACCACCGGACGCCAACTGTAAAGCAAGAGCTAACACTCCATCTGGCAAATTTGCAAAGCGCTGACCTGAGGACCTCCAACATGGGACCCAAAGGAGGCGGAGAAGACAACTCAATAGCCAAAACACTAAACAGGACATTGTGATACACATCTGCAAAAGAGGAACAGAAGAAAGATCCTCAGGAGAGGGAGCAGCGACAGAGGAACAGAAGCAGTAGAGGAAAGGAAACAACACATATATACCTACAATCTCTGCATGCACAACCTGCCAACCTACCACTGCCCACATAAAAGGAGACCGAGCACCTATAATGGAAGGAAGCAGGCTGGCGATGAAACAGGGACCCATCCCAGGTAACAAAGTCCTGCAATCATACCAGTGTCATGGAAAAAACAAGAGATATGGTAAGAACTTACCTTTGCTATCTCTGTTTCTACGAAGTCCATAGGGTCCACAGGGTGACCTTGGGGTATAGCTGGATCCTGGATCCTCGGGCACCACGGAGTTAAAGCTTTTAGCTGCTCCCAGGATGCACTTGGGTCCAACCTCCCCTATACCCCGCCCCCGAGCCACAGGCACCTCAGTTGGTAAGCAGCCCAGGCCGGAGGAGGAGACGAAACAGAGAGAAGGAAGACTGGAACACACAAGAACCATACTCACAGAAATGGGAGACGGAAAACCGGTGACCAGTCACAGAGCCCATATGAAGCCAGGTGTGTCAGGGCGGGTGCCCTGTGGACCCTATGGACTTCGTAGAAACAGAGATAACAAAGGTAAGTTCTTACCATATCTCTTGTTTTCTACTTCAGGGTCCATAGGGGTCCACAGGGTGACCTTGGGGATGTCCCAAAGCAGTCCAACTAAGGGCGGGGACGCTCCTGTGCTGATAGGAGAACCCGGCGCCCAAAGGATGCATCCTGAGAGGCAAAGGTGTCAAACGCATAGAACCTCAAAAAGGTCTGAATGGAAGACCAGGTGGCCGCCTTACAGAGCTGAACAGCAGAGGCGCCACGGCTAGCAGCCCAAGAAGGGCCCACGGACCGAGTGGAATGAGCCTTAACAGAGGCTGGAACAGGTAAACCCTCCTGCATATAAGCCTCAATAATAACAGAACGAAGCCAACGGGCTAGAGTCTGTTTGTTGGCAGGCCAACCCCTCTTGTGAAAACCAAAGAGGATAAACAAAGAATCCGACTTCCTCACAGAACTAGTCCGGTCCACATAAACCTGGAGTGCCCTTACAACGTCTAAGGAAGTCTCCCCAGCCGAAAGATCAGGTGACTGAAAGGCTGGTACAACAATTTCCTGATTAATGTGGAACCTGGAAACCACCTTAGGCAGGAAATCAGGACGAGTGCGAAGCACCGCTCTGTCCTGATGAAAAATCAGAAAAGGGGACGACAAGAAAGCGCCCCCAAATCTGAAACCCTCCTGGCAGAAGCAATTGCCAAGAGGAAAACAGTTTTAAAAGTTAGCCACTTGAGCTCCACTGACTCCAAGGGCTCAAAAGGAGGACCCTGTAAGGCCCTAAGAACCACCGCCAAATCCCACGGGGCCACAGGTGGCACAAAGGGAGGCTGGATTCTCAAAACTCCCTGGAAAAAGGTGTGTACGTCCGGCATAGCAGCGATCCTGCGCTGGAACCACACCGACAGAGCAGACACATGTACCTTCAGTGAAGAAAGACGTAATCCTAAGTCCAAACCGGACTGAAGGAAAGCCAGAATACGCGAAACTCGGAACACCTGGGGATCATAGTTTCTGGCCTCGCACCACTGAAAGTAAGTGTGCCACACTCTGTGATAGATCCTCGCGGAAGCAGGCTTGCGCGCCCTCAGCATGGTGGTAATAACGGAGCTAGAAAAGCCCCAAGACCTCAGGACGGCTGTCTCAAGAGCCACGCCGTCAAAGATAGTCGACCCAGATCCGGGTGAAGACAGGGCCCCTGAGACAACAGGTCCCGCCGTTGAGGTAGGAGGTACGGAGCGTCGATGGACAGGCTCCGCAGATCGGAGTACCACGGCCTTCTGGGCCACGCTGGGGCCACCAGGATCAGTGTGCCTCCATCCTGTTTGAACTTGCGCAGGACCCGAGGCAGCAGAGATATCGGAGGGAACAAGTAAGCCAGTTGAAACACCCATTTCACCGACAGCGCGTCTATCAGACTTGCCCCTGCGTCCCTTGTCCTTGACCCGTACACAGGCAGCTTGTGATTGTAACGGGACGCCATCAGGTCCAGCTCTGGCAGCCCCCACTTGTCCACGAGTAGTTGGAATACCTCTGGATGAAGCGACCATTCCCCGGGATGCACATCGTAACGGCTGAGGAAGTCTGCCTCCCAATTGAGGACTCCTGGGATGAAAACTGCCGAGAGAGCTGGAAGATAGCGCTCCGCCCAAGCCAGGACGCGGGACACCTCCGACATCGCAGCTCGACTGCGAGTCCCTCCCTGGTGATTGATGTACGCCACCGTGGTGGCGTTGTCTGACTGCACCTGAACGGCCCTTCCGTGAAGAGCGGTGCCGGACGACTGCAGGGCTCTGTATACTGCCCGCAGTTCCAGGATGTTGATGGGAAGAATCGCTTCCTCCGCCGACCAACGACCCTGAAGTGACAAGGAGCCTGTCACCGCCCCCCAACCCCGGAGACTGGCATCTGTCGTGAGCAGAACCCATTCCGGGATCCAAAAGGGGCGCCCCTCCAGGAGATGCGCTGTCTGCAGCCACCAGGCTAGGAACAGACGCACCTCCGAGGACAACACCAGCATCTGAGAGCGGATCCTGTGTGGCAATCCGTTCCATTCTGAAAGAATCAGCCCCTGCAGGGGCCTGGAATGGAACTGGGCAAACTCCACCATGTCGAATGCCGACACCATGGACCCCAAAACTCTCATCGCTGAGTGCACCGACACTCTGCCACTGCTCAGACAACTGTGAATCCGCAGCTGTAAGGAGGAGACCTTCTCTGGAGTCAGAAAAATCCATTGCTGACGAGAGTCCAGCAGGGCCCCCAAATGAACCATCCGTTGTGATGGGATGAGGGAGGATTTCTTCCAGTTGATCAACCAGCCGTGCGCCTGTAGACAAGCGACCGTCAGGTGGAGATGCTGGATCAGTACCTCCGGGGAGCTTGCCAGCAAGAGGAGGTCGTCTAGATACGGTAGCAACCGTATCCCCTGGCTCCGAAGGTGAGCCGCCATGACCGCCATCACCTTGGTAAATACCCTTGGTGCCGTGGAGAGACCAAAGGGTAGAGCCCTGAATTGGTAATGGTTGTGGAGAATAGCAAACCGCAGAAACCGTTGGTGCGATGTTGCTATAGGCACATGGAGGTAGGCGTCCTGGATATCCAGGGAGACCATATAATCCCCCGGTTCCATCGCCAGTATGATGGAACGCAAAGTTTCCATCCTGAATTTGGGAACCCTGAGAAACCTGTTCAGGGACTTCAAATTGAGGATGGGGCGATGAGAGCCATTGGGTTTCTGCACCAGAAACAGCGTAGAGTAATACCCCATCCCACGTTGAGACTGTGGTACGGGTATAATGACCCCCGCCGTCAGCAAGGCCTCTATGGCTTCCTGAACCTGCAAGGCCTTGGTTTTGTCCTGAGAAGGACTTGTGCAAAAAAACTGGCAAGACGGCCTGTGCCGAAAAGACAGGGCGTACCCCTGGGAGACCACTTCTCGCACCCAGGCATCCGTGGTAGTATTGTGCCAGCACTGGGCGAATTGAAGAAATCGGCCTCCCACTCTGGGGTCCCCCAGAGGGAGGCCCGTCCCATCACGCAGAAGGCTTATCTTCTGGCTTGGAAGAAGGGCGCCTAGCACTCCAGGCTTGCTTCTTTGGCTTTGAGGCGGTCTTGGGTGCGGACTGCCTCGGGAAGGACTGACCCTTTGCCTTGCCCTGAACCCAAAAGGAATGAAACGCCGAGCTCCGGACCTTAGCAGGTGTAGTAGCTGAAGGGAGGAAGGCTGACTTGGATTTTGCCAGGGTATCTACTATTTTGTCCAGGTCCGGACCAAATAGTAATTCCCCATTAAAAGGTAAGGCCTCCAAGCCTTTCTTTGAATCCGCGTCTGCTCTCCAAGACCGCAACCACAAGGATCTACGAGCAGACACTGCTGCCGCCGAAACCCTAGAGGTCAACAGGCTAGCATCCAAAGATGCTTCTCCAATGTAGGAGGCGGCATCTCTCATCTGTCCTAACAACGCCCTCTGGACGTCCGGAGATTCATCCGTAAACGTGTCCTCCAAGGCGTTGGCCCACCCCTCAATGGCCTTGGCCACCCAGGAGATGGCCATGGACGGCCGGGCTACAGCCCCTGAGAGAGAATAAATAGACTTTAGACAAGTCTCCACCTTCCTGTCCGTAGGATCCTTCAGCGAGGATATAGACGGCAATGGCAAAGTAGCACTCCTGATGAGCTCGTGTTACATGGGAATCGACTGCAGGCGGAGTTTCCCATTTCTTACAATGCGCTTCCGGGAATGGATAATTGGACGCCAAGCGTTTCTGTGGCAGGAAACGCTTACTGGGCGTCTGCCAGGCCACCGCCATGTGATCAGTCAACTGATCAGACAAGGGGAACGCTGTAGAAGTAACCTTAGCTTTTTTAAAACTAGGATACCTTGACTTGGGAGCGGGTGCCTCATCCTCAATCAGAAGAATAGCCCGCACTGCCTTAACCAGAGCCCGCACATTGATGGAAGACTTAGTGTCTACCTCCTGGACTGAGGCATCTGAGGCTGAGTCATCCTGTACCTCACCATCATCCGAGAACCCCTCAGAATCCGAAAGATGCGCAGCCTGTGCCATGACTGAGCGTTTAGACGCCCTGGAGGGCACGTCACTGCGCAACATCGACTGAAAAGCCGAAGATGCTGCCGCCAAATCTTGGACAGTGTGGGAAAGCGCATCCACCCAGGGTGGAGGAGCTGTCACAGGAGCCTGAAACGGCACCACAGCCGGCTGTGCCACAGGGGTGGACTGAATATACATTGGCAACCCCGCATAGGGACCAACAGGCTGAGACCCCGGGGGAGTCTGCAATAATTGTGGGACACCCGGGGAATGGGGGATGGCAGGCTGGGGCAACGCCCTAGTAGGGGCGGCAGTCGGGACCGACAGACGGTCCGCGATGGACACCAGCATCTGGGAAAACATCACCCATGGTGGCTCCTGCGAAATGGGAGGTTTAGACGTACCAGGGACCGCCTGGCACCGTCCGCACAGGCCGTCCTGTGACAAATCCTCCCTATCCACTCCTGCAGAACAGCGCCTGCAGGAGAACAATGCTGGAGCCCCGGAGTGCTCAATCTCCTCCTCAGACATGACTTAGGAAGAAAACGTGCGCACTCACCAGTGTGCTGAACAACAGCCCACAATATGGCACCGTGTAGCACACAACTGTATGTGACGGACCTCACAAATACGTGATCTATATAGGTGAGGTCAGTAGAAACACCCTTCCCCCGCACACCTGTAGGGCTTGTAGGAGAAGGAAAGGGATAGGTACAGGCTGACAGTAAGTAGAAAAAAGACACAGACAGGCAGCACTAGCAAAAGTCACATACCATGCAGGAAGATATACTCACTGCACCTTTCCACTACAATCACCCTCCCAAATTCAGTGTCTGGGAGGGCTATAGTGCTGTGTACACTGTCCTTGATCGGGGGAGAGGTACACAGGGGGACCGGTCCGCGTGCTCCCTGAGAGTATCCACGCTGCCAGTAAGAAAATGGCCGCTGGAGACCTCAGAGGAGGAGTGGCCCGAGTAGCTGCAGCTCAGCGACGCCAGACTCCGAGCTGAAAGGCGCGCTGAGCTGAGGGGAGGAGCCACTGACAGGGAAGGCTTCCTCCCCTGGCTAGCATATTTAACCCCCAAGGTTGCGGCATCCCGCTTGCCGCTTAATTACCCTGGTGGTCTAGTGGTCTGGCGGGGTATGCCTCCGATGGAGGGGGGGCCCGCCGCCACCGCTAGCGCCCCCGGTCTGTCCCCTAGACCGGGGGCATGGGACTGCATATGAAAGGCATTACCCGCGCACTGCCGCTAATCAGCGGTGCGCGGCTTACCTGATCTCCCCGGCGTCTTCCGGCAGCAGTCCCGGGGGAAGCCAGAGTCCGGCTAGTACAGACTCTGGCTTCCCCCGCCGCAATCCCCAGTTCAGTGCTGGCGTCGCGGCGCCAGCAGGGAGAAGGAGCGGCAGCATGGGCGTCTTACAGACAGCCCAGCGCTGCCGCTCTGGAGAAAAAAAAAAAAAAACTAATGTAAAAATAAATTTAACCTAGTTAAATAAAAAGCTTTAGGGGGCTGCTCCTGCAGCCCCCCCCCGCAGGGTGACCTGACTCCGGCCGGGCACCATCTAAAACTGAGGTGCCTGTGGCTCGGGGGCGGGGTATAGGGGAGGTTGGACCCAAGTGCATCCTGGGAGCAGCTAAAAGCTTTAACTCCGTGGTGCCCGAGGATCCAGGATCCAGCTATACCCCAAGGTCACCCTGTGGACCCCTATGGACCCTGAAGTAGAAACATCCTTATACAATAATCATGGGCAAACGTAATCAGTATGAATCACAGAAGCCGCTACTTCGAAAATTCTGCCCCATGAGACATAGGAAAAAGGAGCAAACAGATAGAAACCCAAAATGTAGCATTGTACATAGACCAGAGAGTGGCACTGAATGGTGGAAAGGAGTATAGAGGACAGGTGTAGATGCAGAAAGCCAGTTATTTATTTCTTTACTACAGGTTGAGTCTCCCATATCCAAAATGCTTGGGACCAGGGGTATTTTGGATATCGGAATATTCCGTATTTTGGAATATGTGCGTACCATAATGAGATATCATGGGAATAGGGCCCAAATATACACACAGCCTGCAGCTCATTATATACCCCTTATACACACACAGCCTGCAGATCATTATATACACCTTATACACACAGCCTGCAGCTCATTCTATACACCTTATATACACACACAGCCTGCAGCTCATTCTATACACCTTATACACACACACAGCCTGCAGCTCATTCTATACACCTTATACACACACACAGCCTGCAGCTCATTCTATACACCTTATACACACACACAGCCTGCAGCTCATTCTATACACCTTATACACACACACAGCCTGTAGCTCATTCTATACACCTTATATACACACACAGCCTGCAGCTCATTTTATACACCTTATACACACACACACACAGCCTGCAGGTCATTATATACACCTTATACACACAGCCTGTAGCTCATTCTATACACCTTATACACACACACAACCTGCAGCTCATTCTATACACCTTATACACACACAGCCTGCAGCTCATTCTATACACTTTATACACATACACACCCTGCAGCTCATTCTATACACCTTATACACACAAAGCCTGCAGCTCATTCTATACACCTTATACACAAACAGCCTGCAGCTCTTTATATACACCTTATATACACACACAGCCTGCAGCTCATTATATATACCTTATACACAGCCTGCAGCTCATTCTATACACCTTATACACACACAGCCTGCAGCTCATTATATACACCTTATACACACAAAGCCTGCAGCTCATTCTATACACCTTATACACAAACAGCCTGCAGCTCTTTATATACACCTTATATACACACACAGCCTGCAGCTCATTATATATACCTTATACACAGCCTGCAGCTCATTCTATACACCTTATACATACACACAGCCTGCAGATCATTATATACACCTTATACATACACACAGCCTGCAGATCATTATATACACCTTATACACACAGCCTGCAGCTCATTCTATACACCTTATACACACACAGCCTGCAGCTCATTCTATACACCTTATACACACACAGCCTGCAGCTCATTCTATACACCTTATACACACACAGCCTGCAGCTCATTCTATACACCTTATATACACACACAGCTTACAGGTCATTTTATACAAAAAAAATTCAATAATTTTGTGCATGAAAAAAAGTTTGTCTACATACATGAAAATCATTTATGTTTCATATACACCTTATACACACAGCCTGAAGGTTATTTTGAAGTCAGTGAAAATTCTTGAATGACCTCCGACCATAGATTTATAACACCGTAACGCAAATTAATTAATCTATCTCACCTAATAACGTGCCTGAAAAGGAAATGACAAAGGCCGTATGAAAATAAGAATATAACAGGACAGCGGTAAATTAAAATAATTGGGAACTGGCGGCATCAGCTCTAGGCTAATATCTCAGCAAATAAAAGTTATCCCAGGAACAGAAAATTAACAAATGACAAAACCCCTAGTGATAAAGCTAACCAGACCAATGCGGCGCTAAGCAGTAATGCTAACCATTACGCCATCCGTGCTAGAGAATGAAACGCTGAGCACATGTGTTTAGGAATTTAACTAACACCTCACCGAGTTAAGGCAAAAACCCTGTATAAACATAATAGCGCGGCACGTACCAATGAAGCCCTGCGCATCCGCCTATCCACAAAAAAC
This sequence comes from Taudactylus pleione, assembly GCA_031769625.1. NCBI lineage: Eukaryota > Metazoa > Chordata > Amphibia > Anura > Myobatrachidae > Taudactylus > Taudactylus pleione. The sequence goes on along the minus strand of JAUIMM010000596.1, from coordinate 1,275,880 downwards.
TGTACTCATACATAAGGAAAAACATTCAGTATGACAAACACAGAATGCTATGCATCAATTATACCACGCCCAAGTTATTATATCACAGCCTGAGTTATCACATGAATCCATGACGTGTATACGTAAAGCATAACACATGACAATCAGCATCCGGCAGCGCCATACCCATGTGCTAAGCCCATGGCAGATACAGACTAAGCCCCGCACTGACACATGAAAGTAATACCTATATACATACACTGTACAGACATATGAAACATCCCAACTATACACACAGCAATACACAGACACATGCACCAATCAACAAACCACATAAGAATAATACACATAAACCTATATATTTATAAATCTACAGATACATAAACATATAATATAAACCCCTAGACATAGAAAGATATGTAGACATACACATACAGTATCTATATAGGCACTAAATAAATACATGAAGCCATGTGAGTGTTATAACCAGACTTGATATATCTGGGAAATGAGAACCACAGCCTACTGCTGATTGTGGCAGACTATAACCCCCTGACCCAGCAGCCTGCATACAGTAACAGTACATCTAGCCAGACAATAGGGGAATACAGGGAAAACGAGCCATCTTGCTGGGAGTCAGGACACTCTCTATAACATAAGCAGGGACCTGGGGTACTGGGAAGAAGATAGACATAGGGAAAGAAGAGAAGGAGAGTAAGTAGTAAGGAGACAGCTAAGAGAGAATGAGGAGCAGAAAGGAAAGTGGAAGTATCACTAATAGAAACTTGCCTGCAGAAGCAGGAGCACCCTCTTTATAGGAGAAAGCTGAATAGAGGCAGTCTCCTATCTGCAGCTGTAACCAATAGTACATGTAGTAGTAGTTATGTGTTACATTACCAGCATCAGTTATTACACCACTATGGTGAGAGCACTCACCTCCACTTTACAGCTCTGCCATACTGTACTCCTGCTCTTCCTTCCCACCAGCCCTGCTTACATAGGAGAGCTGTGATTGGCTGGCACTGTCATGTGCTTTTCCAGTATATGTTATAGACAAGTGGTTCCCAAACTCTGCGCCGCAGCACCCTGGGGTGCCTCGGGACACTTGCAGGGGTGCCTCAGGTTGGTGGTCCAGCACCAAATCAAATTCTTTATGGTCAATGTAATGTATATATGTGCGCAAACAGAACTCAAACCTGTCCACCACTATATAACCAAATCTAAGGATGACAGGTCAGCACCATTTATATTGCTGTTCTACTTCACTACATTTTTTTCTGAATTTCTCAACAAAAAACTTTGGCTTAGGGGTGCCAAGAAAACAATGCTGATACTCAAGGGCGCCGTGACTCAAAACAGTTTTGGAACCTCTGTTATATCCATTCCAGCATACGTCATATCCATTCCATCATACGTCATATCCATTCCATCATACGTCACATCCATTACATCATATGTCATATCCATTCCATCATACCTCATATCCATTCCATCATACCTCATATCCATTCCATCATACCTCATATCCATTCCAGTATACCTCATATCCATTCCAGCATTCGTCATATCCATTCCATCATACCTCATATCCATTCCATCATACCTCATATCCATTCCATCATACCTCATATCCATTCCATCATACCTCATATCCATTCCATCATACCTCATATCCATTCCATCATACCTCATATCCATTCCAGCATACCTCATATCCATTCCATCATACCTCATATCCATTCCAGTATACCTCATATCCATTCCATCATACCTCATATCCATTCCAGTATACCTCATATCCATTCCAGCATTCGTCATATCCATTCCATCATACGTCATATCCATTCCAGCATACGTCACATCCATTCCATCATACCTCATATCCATTCCAGTATGCCTCATATCCATTCCAGCATTCGTCATATCCATTCCATCATACGTCATATCCATTCCATCACACCTCATATCCATTCCAGCATACCTCATATCCATTCCATCATACCTCATATCCATTCCAGCATACCTCATATCCATTCCAGCATACGTCATATCCATTCCAGCATACCTCATATCCATTCCAGCATACGTCACATCCATTCCAGCATACCTCATATCCATTCCATCATACCTCATATCCATTCCAGTATACGTCACATCCATTCCATCATACGTCACATCCATTCCAACATACGTCACATCCATTCCAGCATACGTCATATCCATTCCATCATACCTCATATCCATTCCAGCATACCTCATATCCATTCCATCATACCTCATATCCATTCCAGCATACGTCACATCCATTCCATCATACGTCACATCCATTCCAACATACGTCACATCCATTCCAGCATACGTCACATCCATTCCATCATACCTCATATCCATTCCAGCATACCTCATATCCATTCCATCATACCTCATATCCATTCCATCATACCTCATATCCATTCCATCATACCTCATATCCATTCCAGCATACCTCATATTCATTCCATCATAAGTCATATCCATTCCATCATACGTCATATCCATTCCAGCATACGTCATATCCATTCCAGCATACGTCATATCCAGAAAGCAATAACTTAGGTATATGACATATCCAGAAAGCTGTAATTTTGACTTGAGCGGCCCCTCATACATGCCCATCGAAGTACAGGAAAAAAAAACAAAAGGAACTAAAAAAGGTAAATCATACAAACATCCCCTCATAATAAAACTCAATGACCCACATCCCTTCCCTAGTAAAAGCTGTCAATGCCCTCATAGGAGGCTTTTGTCTGGTGGCAAAGGGAGAAGACTTCCCAAAAGCCACGCATAGCAAAGCGAGAAGGCTCCTAACTGGGGGGAGGGGAGAGGTGAAGCAGGGAAGTGTGATCAGCCAGGGTCCCCAAAATAAATACGAGGATGAACAGCCTGTCCCCTTCCCTCCCCTCCTGTGTATAAATAGTGCATTGATTGTACGTGCAAGGTCTTTGTAAGGGGAAAGGAATGGGATAATGAGCAGGTCCTGGCTCCCACCCCTCCACCTTCATAATTCTGCATATATCATCTAATTGGAGGATGACAAAGATAACAACGGAAGTGATTTCGCTCCTCACCTCACTGTGTTCCTTTGCTCTACAAGGACAAACCATGTCTGTTATTTCTTTGGCTTTTTGAAGATATTCAGTTTCAGCTTCTTCTTGGCATAGCTTGCGTCATTCTCCCCTCCTGTAGTGCCGCTGTCCTCTTCTCCCGGGCTCTTCTTGGCTGCCAGTTGTAGGATACGTATGATCTTGGAGTGGTTGAGTTTGGACTCTGCACCAGGAGATGGTGTATCGGCTTCGGTGGACAAGACTTTGGCATTGGGGATTTTGGAGCGGACTCGTTGCTCCCCCATGTAGGGGATGGATGAATCAGAGTCGGAACGACTCAAGTCCCTTGGATTAGAAGAAAAGACAATTTGTTAGTTACTGTGATAGCACATGTAGGGGAGAACGTTGGGAATAGGTCAATGTTTAGTATAAAATCTGCTAATAAGATAAATTAGTAATATGTCAGTATGACCCTAGGGCTGGGCAAGGCTCTTGCTGTGAGAGCCAATCTATAATATGCGCCAACATTACATTACACGCTGTACACTAATAGCCATCTGCTCTGCCGAAAACCACAGCCAGACATAAAGGTCAATGTATGAAACTAAAAAACATGCTCTGCATATATTATGTTTCATCTGAATGCAGAATTTATCCTTATTCCCTGATGGGGGGGAATACATACAATAAATAGAATTTATTCCTCATGCTGTCACCTGTACAATAAGAACCACAGTCAGGATTTCTCTTCCAATGCCAGAAACAACAGAAATCTTTGTATACTCTTTAAATCGTATAATCTTGGACTTTAGGTGTCATAGCCCCCTTACATTGGATTCTCAGGCTACATCAGCCTCTCTTGTATCATCAGTGGGAATATATATCCCGTACTCTGTCTACATCAGTCCCCAGTGATCTGTCAAAAAGCGAATGTCATTGGGTTTGAGCTGTTTATGGGGGAATAGTTTTTCACACGGCTGACTTTGGCCAAAGTGTGGGCTGAGGTGACAGATTACGGTGTATATATTCCCACTGATTATAAATTCTCAAGAAAGAATCTATGGATACAAAAGAGACTGATGTAGCCTGAGAATCCAATGTAAGAGGGATAAGGGCGGGATGTACTAAAGCCTGAAATGTGGTGAAAACTCTGAAAACCAGAATTTGATACATTCTGGAGCTTGGACCCAGTAAGCAACGCAATCTGCAGATGGCACTGCCCAATAGATGCCTATGGGCTTCTTATCACAGTGTGCTCAGCACAACCCTCAGCTCCCACGTCATACCGGGCATGCACAGAGGGATCTGGGTCATTAACCCGGAACTCCGTCTATCGCAAAGAACAGTTCTCATTGGGCGAGCTGTCCTTTGCGATTTTAATTCCATTACTAGGTGCATGCCAGTGTAAACAACATGATATATAAGATAATTTCCGTTGTTTGTGGCATTGGGAGAAGAAATCTGACTGACTGCTGGGAGGATCCGAATTATGATAACAGGACCAAAGAACCTTGGACTTTCTCAGCAACTTATTGTGAATATTATTCTGGAACTTAACTGAGCGCCACACATCTCTACCTCAATTTCTGATCTCCTAATGGGGGGCTAAGTGGTATCCGGGACGTTCCTAGTACAGTATGATGGGGGGCTAGGTAGTATCCAGGACGTTCCTAGTACAGTATGATGGGGGGCTAGGTAGTATCCAGGAAGTTCCTAGTACAGTATGATGGGGGGCTAGGTGGTATGCAGGATGTTCCTAGTACAGTATGATGGGGGGCAAGGTGGTTTCCGGGACGTTCCTAGTACAGTATGATGGGGGGCTAGGTGGTATCCAGGACGTTCCTAGTACAGTATGATGGGGGGGCAAGGTGGTATCCAGGATGTTCTTAGTAGAGTATGATGGGGGGCTAGGTGGTATCCAGGATGTTCCTAGTACAGTATGATGGGGGCTAGGTGGTATCCAGGACGTTCCTAGAACAGTATGATGGGGGGCTAGATGGTATCCAGGATGTTTCTAGTACAGTATGATGGGGGGCTGGGTGGGATCCGGGACATTCCTAGTACAGTATGATGGGGGGCTAGGTGGTATCCAGGACGTTCCTAGTACAGTATGATGGGGGGGCTAGGTGGTATCCAGGATGTTCCTAGTACAGTATGATGGGGGGCTAGGTGGTATCCAGGATGTTCCTAGTACAGTATGATGGGGGGTAGGTGGTATCCAGGATGTTCCTAGCACAGTATGAAGGGGGGCTAGGTGGAATCCAGGATGTTAATAGTACAGTATGATGGGGGGCTAGGTGGTATCCAGGATGTTCCTAGTACAGTATGATGGGGGGCTAGGTGGGATCCGGGACGTTCCTAGTACAGTATGATGGGGGGCTAGGTGGTATCCAGGTTGTTCCTAGTACAGTATGATGGGGGCTAGGTGGGATCCAGGACATTCCAAGTACAGTATGATGGGGGGCTAGGTGAGATCCAGGACGTTCCAAGTACAGTATGATGGGGGGCTAGGTGGGATCCAGGACGTTACTATTACAGTATGATGGGGGGCTAGGTGGGATCCGGGATGTTCCTAGTACAGTATGATGGGGGGCTGGGTGGTATCCAGGATGTTCCTAGTACAGTATGATGGGGGCTAGGTGGGATCCAGGACGTTCCAAGTACAGTATGATGGGGGGCTAGGTGGGATCCAGGACGTTCCAAGTACAGTATGATGGGGGGCTAGGTGGGATCCAGGACGTTACTATTACAGTATGATGGGGGGCTAGGTGGGATCCGGGATGTTCCTAGTACAGTATGATGGGGGGCTGGGTGGTATCCAGGATGTTCCTAGTACAGTATGATGGGGGGCTGGGTGGGATCCGGGACATTCCTAGTACAGTATGATGGGGGGCTAGGTGGTATCCAGGATGTTCCTAGTAATGGGGGCTAGGTGGTATCCAGGATGTTCCTAGTACAGTATGATGAGGGGCTAGGTGGGATCACACTGCTGCCATTATACACACACAGTATCTCTCCCCATGTTCCCATCACACTGCTGCCATTACACACACACAATATCTCTCCCCGTGTTCCCCATCACACACACACAGTATCTCTCCCCGTGTTCCCCATCACACTGCTGCCATTACACACACACAGTATCTCTCCCCGTGTTTCCCATCACACTGCTGCCATTACACACACACACAGTATCTCTCCCCGTGTTCCCCATCACACTGCTGCCATTAAACACACAGTATCTCTCCCCGTGTTCCCCATCACACTGCTGCCATTAAACACACAGTATCTCTCCACGTGTTCCCCATCACACTGCTGCCATTACACACACAGTATCTCTCCCCGTGTTCCCCATCAAATTGCTGCCATTACACACACACACAGTGGACCTTGGCCCTCATTCAGAGCCGCTCGCAATTAGCGCTCGCTCGTTCAGAAAAAGGGGGTGGCTATTCAAATGAACTGTATGCTCCTTGCGGTCTGTTGCCACCTCCATGTCTGAACGAGCGAACAAAACATGCGCTCGTTTATTTGATAAAAACGCCCCCTGGCCGCTCGCATCCTACGTCATGTCCGCTATTTATTAGATTAATCGAGTACATCGAACAGGGTATGAGCTGCTCGCTATTCTTGTGGTTGGTTTTTGCTACCACAATTTTGCGAGCAGTTCTGGCTAAAAAAAACCCCAGTGACGTGGTCAAATACGCTGCAGTTTTAAATATGCACACCCCTAAAACGCCCGTTTTGACCTTTAAGCACGCCTGCGAACGGATCTCCACTCCCCGTTTTCAAGCACCTTCCCCTGTTACCACCCACATACGCCTCATCCTGTCACTCAAATTATCAGGCATTCGCTATTTTGTGAGCACATGAATTTCGACCGCACTGACTGGGTCGCGCATGCGTATAACGATCCGTACGCATGCGCAGTTTGGCAAACATCGCTCGGAGCGAACGAGCTGCCGCTTATGAGTGGCTCTGAATCAGGCCCCTTATTCAGAGGCAGCCGTACGGTGTACGACCGCCTCGATGTTTTGCCAGTGCGCATGCGCATGAGGGAGCCGGCTCCCTCATGAGCATGCGTGAGACCCGCTACGACCGACAGCGCCGGTCGTAGCGGGTCTCTTTCCAAAGGGGGTGAGCTGTCGATGAAGATTGACAGCTCGCCCCGTTTGGAAGGCGGGCCGGGGGGGTGGCAGCTCAAACGGAGGCGTTCCCATGGGAACGTCTGCCGTTTGGGGGAGGCCCCACAGACATCACAAGTGAAGTCAGTGGAGAGCTTCCTTCTCTGACAGAGCCAGAAGCTCTCCAGGGTTTACGACAAGTGAGACCCTACCCTAGGGTCTCGTCGTAAGCCCCGATGGTCGCGATGGTCTCTGACCATCGCGACCATCACCAGAGTAGTCGTTAGAGCTGTGGGTGTTAACCCACAGCCGAACGACCGCAACAGAGGCGGGCGGTCAGGATGCAAGTGGCCGCCCAGTTTCTGAGCGACCGCTTGCATCCTCCGACCGCCTCTGAATGAGGCCCAGTATCTCTCCCCGTGTTCCCCATCACACTGCTAAAATTACACACATACACAGTATCTCTCCCCGTGTTCCCATCACACTGCCGCCATTACACACACACACAGTATCTCTCCCCGTGTTCCCATCACACTGCTGCCATTATACACACACAGTATCTCTCCCGTGTTCCCCATCACACTGCTGCCATTACACACACAGTATCTCTACCCGTGTTCCCCATCACACTGCTGCCATTACACACACACAGTATCTCTCCCCGTGTTCCCCATCACACTGCTGCCATTATACACACACACAGTATCTCTCCCCGTGTTCCCCATCACACTGCTGCCATTACACACACACAGTATCTCTCCCCGTGTTCCCATCACACTGCTGCCATTACACACACACACAGTATCTCTCCCCGTGTTCCCCATCACACTGCTGCCATTATACACACACAGTATCTCTCCCCGTGTTCCCCATCACACTGCTGCCATTATACACACACAGTATCTCTCCACGTGTTCCCCATCACACTGCTGCCATTATACACACACACAGTATCTCTCCCTGTGTTCCCCATCACACTGCTTCCATTACACAGACACAGTATCTCTCCCCGTGTTCCCCATCACACTGCTGCCATTATACACACACAGTATCTCTCCACGTGTTCCCCATCACACTGCTGCCATTATACACACACACAGTATCTCTCCCCGTGTTCCCCATCACAATGCTGCCATTACACACACACAGTATCTCTCCCTGTGTTCCCCATCACACTGCTGCCATTACATACACACACAGTATCACTCCCCATGTTCCCCATCACACTGCTGCCATTACATACACACACAGTATCTCTCCCCATGTTCCCCATCACACTGCTGCCATTACACACACACAGAATCTCTACCCGTGTGCCCCATCACACTGCTGCCATTACACACACACAGTATATCTCCCCGTGTTCCCCATCACACTGCTGCTATTATACACATACACAGTATCTCTCCCCGTGTTTCCCATCACACTGCTGCCATTACACACACACACAGTATCTCTCCCAATGTTCCCCATCACACTGCTGCCATTACACACACACAGTATCTCTCCCAATGTTCCGCATCACACTGCTGCCATTACACACACAGTATCTCTCCCCGTGTTCCCCATCACACTGCTGCCATTAATCACACAGTATCTCTCCCCGTGTTCCCCATCACACTGCTGCCATTATACACACACACAGTATCTCTCCCCGTGTTCCCCATCACACTGCTGCCTTTATACACACACAGTATCTCTCCCCATGTTCCCCATCACACTGCTGCCATTACACACACACACAGTATCTCTCCCCGTGTACTCCATCACACTGCTGTCATTACACACACAGTATCTCTCCCCATGTTCCCCATCACACTGCTGCCATTATGCACACACAGTATCTCTCCCCGTGTTCCCCATCACACTGCTGTCATTACACACACAGTATCTCTCCCCATGTTCCCCATCACACTGCTGCCATTATACACACACACAGTATCTCTCCCGTGTTCCCCATCACACTGCTGCCATTATACACACACACAGTATCTCTCCCCATGTTCCCCATCACACTGCTGCCATTATACACACACACAGTATCTCTCCCCATGTTCCCCATCACACTGCTGCCATTATACAAACACACAGTATCTCTCCCCGTGTTCCCCATCACAATGCTGCCATTATACACACACAGTATCTCTCCCCGTGTTCCCCATCACACTGCTGCCATTACACACACACACAGTATCTCTCCCCGTGTTCCCCATCACACTGCTGCCATTACATACACACACAGTATCACTCCCCATGTTCCCCATCACACTGCTGCCATTACATACACACACAGTATCTCTCCCCATGTTCCCCATCACACTGCTGCCATTACACACACACAGAATCTCTACCCGTGTGCCCCATCACACTGCTGCCATTACACACACACAGTATCTCTCCCCGTGTTTCCCATCACACTGCTGCCATTACACACACACACAGTATCTCTCCCAATGTTCCCCATCACACTGCTGCCATTACACACACACAGTATCTCTCCACGTATTCCCCATCACACTGCTGCCATTACACACATACACAGTATCTCTCCCTGTGTTTCCCATCACACTGCTGCCATTACACACACACACAGTATCTCTCCCAATGTTCCCCATCACACTGCTGCCATTACACACACACAGTATCTCTCCCAATGTTCCCCATCACACTGCTGCCATTACACACACACACAGTATCTCTCCCAATGTTCCCCATCACACTACTGCCATTACACACACACAGTATCTCTCCCAATGTTCCCCATCACACTGCTGCCATTACACACACACAGTATCTCTCCACGTATTCCCCATCACACTGCTGCCATTATACACACACACAGTATCTCTCCCCGTGTTCCCCATCACACTGCTGCCATTACACACACACAGTATCTCTCCCCGTGTTCCCCATCACACTGCTGCCATTACACACACAGTATCTCTCCCCGTGTTCCCCATCACACTGCTGCCATTATACACACACACACAGTATATCTCCCCGTGTTCCCCATCACACTGCTGCCATTAATCACACAGTATCTCTCCCCGTGTTCCCCATCACACTGCTGCCATTATACACACACACAGTATCTCTCCCCGTGTTCCCCATCACACTGCTGCCTTTATACACACACAGTATCTCTCCCCGTGTTCCCCATCACACTGCTGCCATTACACACACACAGTATCTCTCCCCGTATTCCCCATCACACTGCTGCCATTACACACACACACAGTATCTCTCCCGTGTTCCCCATCACACTGCAACCATTACACACACACACAGTATCTCTCCCCGTGTTCTCCATCACACTGCTGTCATTACACACACAGTATCTCCCCCCATGTTCCCCATCACACTGCTGCCATTATACACACACAGCATCTCTCCCCGTGTTCCCCATCACACTGCTGTCATTACACACACAGTATCTCTCCCCATGTTCCCCATCACACTGCTGCCATTATACACACACAGTATCTCTCTCCGTGCTCCCCATCACACTGCTGCCATTATACACACACACAGTATCTCTCCCCGTGTTCCCCATCACACTGCTGCCATTATACACACACACAGTATCTCTCCCCATGTTCCCCATCACACTGCTGCCATTATACACACACACAGTATCTCTCCCCATGTTCCCCATCACACTGCTGCCATATTACACACACACAGTATCTCTCTCCGTGTTCCCCATCACACTGCTGCCATTATACACAAACACAGTATCTCTCCCCGTGTTCCCCATCACACTGCTGCCATTATACACACACACAGTATCTCTCCCCATGTTCCCCATCACACTGCTGCCATTACATACACACACAGTATCTCTCCCCATGTTCCCCATCACACTGCTACCATTACACACACAGTATCTCTCCCCGTGTTCCCCATCACACTGCTGCCATTTCACACACACACAGTATCTCTCCCCGTGTTCCCCATCACACTGCTGCCATTATACACACACAGTTTCTCTCCCGTGTTCCCTATCACACTGCTGCCATTACACAAACAGTATCTCTCCCCGTGTTCCCCATCACACTGCTGCCATTACACACACAGTATCTCTCCCCGTGTTCCCCATCACATTGCTGCCATTATACACACAGTATCTCTCCCCGTGTTCCCCATCACACTGCTGCCATTACATACACACACAGTATCTCTCCCCATGTTCCCCATCACACTGCTGCCATTACATACACACACAGTATCTCTCCCCATGTTCCCCATCACACTGCTGCCATTACACACACAGTATCTCTCCCCGTGTTCCCCATCACACTGCTGCCATTACATACACACACAGTATCTCACCCTGTGTTCCCCATCACACTGCTGCCATTACACACACAGTATCTCTCCCCGTGTTCCCCATCACACTGCTGCCATTACATACACACACAGTATCTCTCCCTGTGTTCCCCATCACACTGATGCCATTATACACACACAGTATCTCTCCCCGTGTTCCCTATCACACTGCTGCCATTTCACACACACACAGTATCTCTCCCCGTGTTCCCCATCACACTGCTGCCATTACACACACACAGTATCTCTCCCCGTGATACCCCATCACACTGCTGCCATTACACACACACAGTATCTCTCCTCGTGTTCCCCATCAAATTGCTGCCATCGTGTTCCCCATCAAATTGCTGCCATTATACACACAGTATCCCTCCCTGTGTTTTCCCCATCACACTGCTGCCATTACACACACAAAGTATCTCTCCCTGTGTTCCCCATCACACTGCTGCCATTACAAACACAGTATCTCTCCCAGTGTTTCCCCATCACACTGCTGCCATTACACACACACACACAGTATCTCTCCCCGTGTTCCCCATCACACTGCTGCCATTATACACACACACACAGTTTTCTCTCCCGTGTTCCCTATCACACTTCTGCCATTACACACACAGTATCTCTCCCCGTGTTCCCCATCACACTGCTGCCAATACACACACAGTATCTCTCCCCGTGTTTCACCATCACACTGCTGCCATTATACACACCACAGAGTATCTATCCCCGTGTTTCCCCATCACACTGCTGCCATTAAACACACACACAGTATCTCTCCCTGTGTTTCCCCATCACACTGCTGCCATTACACACACACACACAGTATCTCTCCCCGTGTTCCCCATCACACTGCTTGCCATTACACACACAGTAATCTCTCCCCGTGTTTCCCCATCACACTGCTGCCATTTACACACACAGTATCTCTCCCTGTGTTCCCCATCTCACTGCTGCCATTACATACACACACAGTATCTCTCCCCATGTTCCCCCATCACACTGCTGCCATTACATACACACACAGTATCTCTCCCCATGTTTCCCCATCACACTGCTGCCATTACACACACAGTATCTCTCCCCGTGTTTCCCCATCACACTGCTGCCATTACATACACACACAGTATCTCTCCCCATGATCCCCATCACACTGCTTGCCATTACACACACACAGTATCTCTCCCCGTGTTCCCCTATCACACTGCTGCCATTTTCACACACACACAGTATCTCTCCCCGTGTTCCCCATCACACTGCAGCCATTATACACACACAGTATCTCTCCCGTGTTTCCCCATCACACTGCTGCCATTACACAAACAGTAATCTCTCCCCGTGTTTACCCATCACACTGCTGCCATTACACACACAGTATCTCTCCCTGTGTTTCCCCATCACATTGCTGCCATTATACCCACAGTATATCTCCCCGTGTTCCCCATCACACTGCTGCCATTACATTCACACACAGTATCTCTCCCCGTGTTTCCCCATCACACTGCTGCCATTACATACACACACAGTATCTCTCCCCATGTTTCCCCATCACACTGCTGCCATTACACACACAGTATCTCTCCCCGTGTTTCCCCATCACACTGCTGCCATTACATACACACACAGTAACTCTCCCCGTGTTCCCTATCACACTGCTGCCATTTCACACACACACAGTATCTATCCCCGTGTTTCCCCCATCACACTGCTGCCATTATACAAAACACACAGTATCTCTCCCCGTGTTCCCCCATCACTCTGCTGCCATTACACACACACACTGTATCTCTCCCCGTGTGCCCCATCAGACTGCTGCCCATTACACACACAGTATCTCTCCCCGTGTTTCCCCATCACACTGCTGCCATTACATTACACAGTAATCTCTCCACGTGTTTCCCCATTCACACTGCAGCCATTATACACACACAGTATCTCTCCCCGTGTTTCCCCATCACACTGCTGCCATTATACACACACACAGTATCTCTCCCCGTGTTTCCCCATCACACTGCAAACCGTTACACACACACACAGTATCTCTCCCCGTGTTCCCCATCACACTGCTGCCATTACACACACAGTATCTCTCCCCGTGTTCCCCATCACACTGCTGCCATTACACACACACACAGTATCTCTCCCCATGTTCCCCATCACACTGCTGCCATTACACACACACTATCTCTCCCCGTGTTTCCCCATCACACTGCTGCCATTATACACACACAGTATCTCTCCCCGTGTTCCCCATCACACTGCTGCAGTTACACACACACACAGTATCTCTCCCCATGTTCCCCATCACACTGCTTGCCATTACACCACACAGTATCTCTCCCCCGTGTTCCCCATCACACTGCTGCCATTATACACACACACACACAGTATATCTCCCCGTGTTCCCCATCACACTGCTGCCATTTACTCACACAGTATCTCTCCCCGTGTTTCCCCATCACACTGCTGCCATTATACACACAGTATATCTCCCTGTGTTTCCCCATCACACTGCTTGCCATTATACACACACACAGTAATCTCTCCCCGTGATCCCCATCACACTGCTGCCTTTATACACACACACAGTATCTCTCCCCGTGTTCCCCCATCACACTGCAACCGTTTACACACACACAGTATCTCTCCCCGTGTTCCCCCATCACACTGCTGCCATTACACACACACAGTATCTCTCCCCCGTGTTCTCCATCACACTGCTGGCCATTTACACACACACAGTAATCTCTCCCGTGTTTCCCCATCACACTGCTACCATTACACACACACAGTAATCTCTCCCCGTGTTTCCCCCATCACACTGCTGCCCATTATACACACACAGTATCTCTCCACGTGTTTCCCCATCACACTGCTGCATCACACTGCTGCCATTATACACACACAGTATCTCTCCCCGTGTTCCCTATCACACTGCTGCCATTACACACACACACAGTATCTCTCCCCGTGTTCCCTAACACACTGCTGCCATTATACAAACACACAGTATCTCTCCCCGTGTTCCCCATCACAATGCTGCCATTATACACACACAGTATCTCTCCCCGTGTTCCCCATCACACTGCTACCATTACACACACACACAGTATCTCTCCCCCGTGTTCCCCATCACACTGCTGCCATTACATACACACACAGTATCACTCCCCATGTTCCCCATCACACTGCTGCCATTACATACACACACAGTATCTCTCCCCCATGTTCCCCATCACACTGCTGCCATTACACACACACAGAATCTCTACCCGTGTGCCCCATCACACTGCTGCCATTACACACACACAGTATATCTCCCCGTGTTCCCCATCACACTGCTGCTATTATACACATACACAGTATCTCTCCCCGTGTTTCCCATCACACTGCTGTCATTACACACACACACAGTATCTCTCCCAATGTTCCCCATCACACTGCTGCCATTAGACACACACAGTATCTCTCCCAATGTTCCCCATCACACTGCTGCCATTACACACACACAGTATCTCTCCACGTATTCCCCATCACACTGCTGCCATTACACACATACACAGTATCACTCCCTGTGTTTCCCATCACACTGCTGCCATTACACACACACACAGTATCTCTCCCAATGTTCCCCATCACACTGCTGCCATTACACACACACAGTATCTCTCCCAATGTTCCCCATCACACTGCTGCCATTACACACACACACAGTATCTCTCCCAATGTTCCCCATCACACTGCTGCCATTACACACACACAGTATCTCTCCCAATGTTCCCCATCACACTGCTGCCATTACACACACACAGTATCTCTCCACGTATTCCCCATCACACTGCTGCCATTATACACACACACAGTATCTCTCCCCGTGTTCCCCATCACACTGCTGCCATTACACACACACAGTATCTCTCCCCGTGTTCCCCGTCACACTGCTGCCATTACACACACAGTATCTCTCCCCGTGTTCCCCATCACACTGCTGCCATTATACACACACACACAGTATATCTCCCCGTGTTCCCCATCACACTGCTGCCATTAATCACACAGTATCTCTCCCCGTGTTCCCCATCACACTGCTGCCATTATACACACACACAGTATCTCTCCCCGTGTTCCCCATCACACTGCTGCCTTTATACACACACAGTATCTCTCCCCGTGTTCCCCATCACACTGCTGCCATTACACACACACAGTATCTCTCCCCGTGTTCCCCATCACACTGCTGCCATTACACACACACACAGTATCTCTCCCGTGTTCCCCATCACACTGCAACCATTACACACACACACAGTATCTCTCCCCGTGTTCTCCATCACACTGCTGTCATTACACACACAGTATCTCTCCCCATGTTCCCCATCACACTGCTGCCATTATACACACACAGCATCTCTCCCCGTGTTCCCCATCACACTGCTGTCATTACACACACAGTATCTCTCCCCATGTTCCCCATCACACTGCTGCCATTATACACACACAGTACCTCTCCGTGTTCCCCATCACACTGCTGCCATTATACACACACACAGTATCTCTCCCCGTGTTCCCCATCACACTGCTGCCATTATACACACACACAGTATCTCTCCCCATGTTCCCCATCACACTGCTGCCATTATACACACACACAGTATTTCTCCCCATGTTCCCCATCACACTGCTGCCATATTACACACACACAGTATCTCTCTCCGTGTTACCCATCACACTGCTGCCATTATACACAAACACAGTATCTCTCCCCGTGTTCCCCATCACACTGCTGCCATTATACACACACACAGTATCTCTCCCCATGTTCCCCATCACACTGCTGCCATTACATACACACACAGTATCTCTCCCCATGTTCCCCATCACACTGCTACCATTACACACACAGTATCTCTCCCCGTGTTCCCCATCACACTGCTGCCATTTCACACACACACAGTATCTCTCCCCGTGTTCCCCATCACACTGCTGCCATTATACACACACAGTTTCTCTCCCGTGTTCCCTATCACACTGCTGCCATTACACAAACAGTATCTCTCCCCGTGTTCCCCATCACACTGCTGCCATTACACACACAGTATCTCTCCCCGTGTTCCCCATCACATTGCTGCCATTATACACACAGTATCTCTCCCCGTGTTCCCCATCACACTGCTGCCATTACATACACACACAGTATCTCTCCCCATGTTCCCCATCACACTGCTGCCATTACATACACACACAGTATCTCTCCCCATGTTCCCCATCACACTGCTGCCATTACACACACAGTATCTCTCCCCCGTGTTCCCCATCACACTGCTGCCATTACATACACACACAGTATCTCTCCCTGTGTTCCCCATCACACTGCTGCCATTACACACACAGTATCCTCCCCGTGTTCCCCATCACACTGCTGCCATTACATACACACACAGTATCTCTCCCTGTGTTCCCCATCACACTGATGCCATTATACACACACAGTATCTCTCCCCGTGTTCCCTATCACACTGCTGCCATTTCACACACACACAGTATCTCTCCCCGTGTTCCCCATCACACTGCTGCCATTACACACACACAGTATCTCTCCCCGTGATACCCCATCACACTGCTGCCATTACACACACACAGTATCTCTCCTCGTGTTCCCCATCAAATTGCTGCCATTATACACACAGTATCCCTCCCTGTGTTCCCCATCACACTGCTGCCATTACACACACAAAGTATCTCTCCCCGTGTTCCCCATCACACTGCTGCCATTACAAACACAGTATCTCTCCCAGTGTTCCCCATCACACTGCTGCCATTACACACACACACACAGTATCTCTCCCCGTGTTCCCCATCACACTGCTGCCATTATACACACACACACACACAGTTTCTCTCCCGTGTTCCCTATCACACTTCTGCCATTACACACACAGTATCTCTCCCCGTGTTCCCCATCACACTGCTGCCATTACACACACTGTATCTCTCCCCGTGTTCCCCATCACACTGCTGCCATTATACACACACAGAGTATCTATCCCCGTGTTCCCCATCACACTGCTGCCATTAAACACACACACAGTATCTCTCCCTGTGTTCCCCATCACACTGCTGCCATTACACACACACACAGTATTTCTCCCCGTGTTCCCCATCACACTGCTGCCATTACACACACAATATCTCTCCCCGTGTTCCCCATCACACTGCTGCCATTACACACACAGTATCTCTCCCTGTGTTCCCCATCTCACTGCTGCCATTACATACACACACAGTATCTCTCCCCATGTTCCCCATCACACTGCTGCCATTACATACACACACAGTATCTCTCCCCATGTTCCCCATCACACTGCTGCCATTACACACACAGTATCTCTCCCCGTGTTCCCCATCACACTGCTGCCATTACATACACACACAGTATCTCTCCCCATGTTCCCCATCACACTGCTGCCATTACACACACACAGTATCTCTCCCCGTGTTCCCTATCACACTGCTGCCATTTCACACACACACAGTATCTCTCCCCGTGTTCCCCATCACACTGCAGCCATTATACACACACAGTATCTCTCCCGTGTTCCCCATCACACTGCTGCCATTACACAAACAGTATCTCTCCCCGTGTTCCCCATCACACTGCTGCCATTACACACACAGTATCTCTCCCCGTGTTCCCCATCACATTGCTGCCATTATACCCACAGTATATCTCCCCGTGTTCCCCATCACACTGCTGCCATTACATACACACACAGTATCTCTCCCCGTGTTCCCCATCACACTGCTGCCATTACATACACACACAGTATCTCTCCCCATGTTCCCCATCACACTGCTGCCATTACACACACAGTATCTCTCCCCGTGTTCCCCATCACACTGCTGCCATTACATACACACACAGTAACTCTCCCCGTGTTCCCTATCACACTGCTGCCATTTCACACACACACAGTATCTATCCCCGTGTTCCCCATCACACTGCTGCCATTATACAAACACACAGTATCTCTCCCCGTGTTCCCCATCACTCTGCTGCCATTACACACACACACTGTATCTCTCCCCATGTGCCCCATCACACTGCTGCCATTACACACACAGTATCTCTCCCCGTGTTCCCCATCACACTGCTGCCATTACATGCACAGTATCTCTCCACGTGTTCCCATTCACACTGCAGCCATTATACACACACAGTATCTCTCCCCGTGTTCCCCATCACACTGCTGCCATTATACACACACACAGTATCTCTCCCCGTGTTCCCCATCACACTGCAACCGTTACACACACACACAGTATCTCTCCCCGTGTTCCCCATCACACTGCTGCCATTACACACACAGTATCTCTCCCCGTGTTCCCCATCACACTGCTGCCATTACACACACACACAGTATCTCTCCCCATGTTCCCCATCACACTGCTGCCATTACACACACACTATCTCTCCCCGTGTTCCCCATCACACTGCTGCCATTATACACACACAGTATCTCTCCCCGTGTTCCCCATCACACTGCTGCAGTTACACACACACACAGTATCTCTCCCCATGTTCCCCATCACACTGCTGCCATTACACACACAGTATCTCTCCCCGTGTTCCCCATCACACTGCTGCCATTATACACACACACACAGTATATCTCCCCGTGTTCCCCATCACACTGCTGCCATTACTCACACAGTATCTCTCCCCGTGTTCCCCATCACACTGCTGCCATTATACACACAGTATATCTCCCTGTGTTCCCCATCACACTGCTGCTATTATACACACACACAGTATCTCTCCCCGTGATCCCCATCACACTGCTGCCTTTATACACACACAGTATCTCTCCCCGTGTTCCCCATCACACTGCAACCGTTACACACACACAGTATCTCTCCCCGTGTTCCCCATCACACTGCTGCCATTACACACACACAGTATCTCTCCCCGTGTTCTCCATCACACTGCTGCCATTACACACACACAGTATCTCTCCCGTGTTCCCCATCACACTGCTACCATTAATCACACACAGTATCTCTCCCCGTGATCCCCATCACACTGCTGCCATTATACACACAGTATCTCTCCCCGTGTTCCCCATCACACTGCTGCCATTACATACACACACAGTATCTCTCCCCGTGTTCCCCATCACACTGCTACCATTACACACACACAGTATCTCTCCCCATGTTCCCCATCACACTGCTGTCATTACACACACAGTATCTCTCCCCATGTTCCCCATCACACTGCTGCCATTATACACACACAGTATCTCTCTCCGTGTTCCCCATCACACTGCTGCCATTATACACACACAGTATCTCTCCCCGTGTTCCCCATCACACTGCTGCCATTATACACACACACAGTATCTCTCCCCATGTTCCCCATCACACTGCTGCCATTACACACACACACAGTATCTCTCTCCGTGTTCCCCATCACACTGCTGCCATTACACACACAGTATCTCTCTCTGTGTTCCCCATCACACTGCTGCCATTATACTAGGGGTGTGCACCGGCCACTTTTCGTGTTTTGTGTTTTGGTTTTGGATCTTTCTTCGTGTTTTGGATCTGGATTGGTTTTGCCAAAATCCACCCTTCCGTGTTTAGGGTTCTGGGTTTTGTGTTTTGGATCTGTATTTTTTTTACAAAAAGCATAAAAACAGCTAAAATCACAGAATGTGTTGGTTCTTCTGCTCCTATGCTATTATTAACCTCAATAACCTTAATTTCCACTAATTTCCAGTCTATTCTGAACACCTCACAATAGTGTTTTTATGTCCAAAAGGTTGCACCGAGGTAGCTGGATGACTATGCTAAGCGACACGAGTGGGCGGCACAAACACGTGACCCATCTAGGAGTGATACTGCAGTGGCAGACAGGATGGCACTTTGAAAAACTAGGCCCCAAACTGTACATAATGCAAAGAAAAAAAAGAGGTGCAAGATGGAATTGTCCTTGGGCCCTCTCATCCACCCTTATGTTGTATAAACAGGACATGCACACTTTAACAAAACAATCATTTCAGCGCCAGGGTCTGCCACACAACTGTGGCTGAAATGATTGGTTCGTTTGGGCCCCCACAAAACAAGCTGGCAATTAATCTGTCCCTGCACAAACTGGCTCTATGGAGGCAAGATGTCGTCCTCATCCTCCTCATCCACCGATTCCTCACCCTCTTCAGTGTTGTGTACATCCTCATCCTCACAGAGTATTAACTCGTCCCCACTGGAATCCACCACCACAGGTCCCTCTGTACGTTCTGGAGGCTGGTCTCCCTGGAAGAGTTGATAATTCATTTTTATGAACATCATCTTCTCCACATTTTGTGGACGGTACCTCCTACGCCTTTCGCTGACAAGGTTCCCGGCTGCACTAAACAATCTTTCGGAGTACAAACTGGAAGGGGGGCAACTCAGGTAAAATAGAGCCAGTTTGTACAGGGGCCTCCAAATGGCCTCTTTTTCCTGCCAGTACAGGTATGGACTGTCTGACATGCCTACTTGGATGCTGTCACCGATGTAATCCTCCACCATTCTGTCAATGGTGACAGTATCATATGTATTGACAGTAGACATGTCAGAAATTGTTGCCAGGTCCTTCAGTCCGGACCACATGCCAAACTTGGTCCTGCCTGCCCTGCATCACCACCAGCGGGTTGCTTAGGATACCTAAGTTTTTTCCAGGCAGCCCCAGTTGCGGGAGAAAATGAAGAAGGAGCTGTTGACGTGTCACGTTCTGCTTCAGCTGACAGTGTTTTCACCAGCAGGTCTTTGCACCTCTGCAGGCTTGTGTCGGCCAGAAAGAGAGACACCACATAGGCTTTAAACCTAGGATCGAGCACGGTGGCCAAAATGTAGTGGTCTGATTTCAACAGATTGACCACCCTGGAATCCTGGCAAAGCGAATGAAGGGCTTCATCCACAAGTCCCACATGCCGAGCGGAATCGCTCCATCTTAGCTCCTCCTTCACTTTCTCCAGCTGCTTCTGCAAAAGCCTGATGAGGGGAATGACCTGACTCAAGCTGGCAGTGTCTGAACTGACTTCACGTGTGGCAAGTTCGAAGGGCTGGAGAACCTTGCGCAACACGGAAATCATTCTCCACTGCGCTTGAGTCAGGTGCATACCCCCTCCTTTGCCTATGTCATAGGTGGATGTATAGGCTTGAATGGCCTTTTGCTGCTCCTCCTTCCTCTGAAGCATATAGAGGGTTGAGTTCCACCGCATCACAACCTCTTGCTTCAGGTGATGGCGGGGCAGGTTCAAGAGTGTTTGCTGGCGCTCCAGTCTTCGGCACGCAGTTGCTGAATGGTGAAAGTGGACAGAAATTTTTCGGCCCACCCAAAGTGTCTCCTGCATGCCCCTGTCGCTTTTCAGAAAATTCTGCACCACCAAGTTTATTGTGTGAGCAAAACATGGGACGTGCTGGAATTTGCCCAGATGTAATGCCCGCACAATATTGGTGGCGTTGTCAGATATCACAAATCCCCAGGAGAGTCTAAGTGGGGTAAGCCACTGGGCGATGATTTCCCTAAGTTTCTCGAAGAGGTTGTCGGCGGTGTGCCTCTTACTGAAACTGGTGATACACAGCGTAGCCTGCCTTGGAACGAGCTGGCGTTTCTGAGATGCTGCTACTGGTGACGCTGCTGCTGTTCAAGCGTAAGGTGATACATCTACCCAGTGGGCTGTCACAGTCATATAGTCCTTAGTCTGCCCTTTTCCACTTGTCCAGATGTCCGTGGTTAAGTGGACATTGGGTACAACGGCATTTTTCAGGACACTGAGGACACTTTTTCTGACGTTTCTGTACAGTCTCGGTATCGCCTGCCTAGTGAAGTGGAATCTAGACGGGATTTGGAACCGGGGACACACTACCTCCATCAATTGTCTAAATCCCACTGCACTAATGGCGGATACCGGACGCACGTCTAACACCAACATAGCAGTCAAGGCCTCAGTTATACGTTTTGCTTCAGGAGGACTGCTGTTGTACTTCATCCTCCTCGCTAAGGACTGTTGGAGGGTCAATTGTTTAGTAAAAGTAGTGGTGTTCCTACTTCCTCTCTGGGATGATGAACGACTCCCAGCAACAGCAGCAGTGGCAGCAGGAGGCGTAGCAATGCAGGATCCTCCGGAGGAATCCCGGATAGGAGAGTCACTCATGCCAGTGACATGGCCTGCAGGACTACTTCCGATCCTGACTAAGGAGGAAATTGACGAGGAGGGAGTTGACGGTGTGGTTTGCAGGCGCTTGGATACAACAGGACAACGGGATTTAGGTGTCCCTGGACTGCTTACGGTCTTAGCCAAAGTTTCTGAACTTGACAGTAACTTTTTATGAACGCGCTGCAGGTGCCGTATAAGGGAGGATGTTCCTAGGTGGTTAACGTCCCTACCCCTACTTTTACATATGGTACATATGGCAAGACAGTTGTTGTCCGGATTTGGATAAAATATTGCCAGACCAAGGAGGTGGAATGTTTGGTCTTCTGCCCAGGCATGACCGTGATGGGCTTTTTCATCCCACGGACAACAACTGTCTCCCCCGGGGCCTGATTTAAACAAACCACATCACCATCAGAATCCTCCTCGCCAACTTCCTCCTCAGCGCCAGCTACACCATAATCCTCATTCTGTTGTACTTCAACAGTGACATCTTCAATTTGCATATCAGCAAGTGGACTGTGGGTGCTCCTTTCAGCACTTGCAGGGGGCGTGCAAATGGTGGAAAGAGCCACCTCTTCCCGTCCAGTGCTGGGAAGGTCAGGCATCGCAACCACCACCACACTTGGACTCTCCTTGGGGATTTGTGATATCTTCTTAGAACGCACAGTTCTTCGCTGTGCTTTTGCCAGCTTAACTCGTTTGATTTTTTTAGTAGGAGGAGGGCTTCCATCATCAAGTGAAGCTGAACCACTAGTCATGAACATAGGGAAAGACCTTCGCCATTCCTTGCCACTCCGTGTCGTAAATGGCATATTGGCAAGTTTACGTTTCTCTTCAGATGATTTAAATGTTTTTTCAAGGTCATTTTCCTGAACTTTGTCATTTGGGATTGTATGTGCCCTCTACTATGACATTGGGCATCAGCCTTGGCAGACGACGTTGATGGCATGTTATCGTCTATGTCATGACTAGTGGCAGCAGCTTCAGCACTAGGAGGAAGTGGTTCTTGATCTTTCCCTATTTTATTTTTATCGGAGAAAGTTTGGTCCTCCATTTATGTTATATTGATATATACGTGCGGCTAAGGCGCACACAAACACAGAAAATAATTTTTTATTTTTGTTGGAGACTAGTGCACTTTGTGGGTTACACCACCCTTTAAGAAATGAGCCAGCTGGCCCTTTACTTATGGGACACAGTCGCACGCTTGGCGCTGCTCCTTTGTTGATGCTCGTGCAGCTACAGCCCACACAATTCACAAACACAGAAAATATTTTTTTATTTTGTTTGGAGTGCCCTTTGGGGGTCACAGCACCCTTTAACGGACAAGACAGCCGGCCATTTACTTATGGGACACAGGCGCACGCTTGGCGCTGCTCCTTTGTTGATGCACGTGCAGCCACAGTGCACACAATTCACAAACACAGAAAACATTTTTTAATTTTGTTTGGAGTGCCCTTTGGGGGTTACAGCACCCTTTAGCGGTCAATCCAGCCGGCCCTTTATTTATGGGACACAGGCGCACGCTTGGCACTACTTTGTTGAGGCACGTGCGGCTACTGCGCACACAATTCACAAACACAGAAAATATTTTTTTATTTTGTTTGGAGTGTACAGTGGGGGTTACAGAACCCTTTAACGGACAAGCCAGCCGGCCTTTTACTTATGGGACACAGGCACACGCTTGGCGCTGCTCCTTTGTTGATGCACGTGCAGCCACAGTGCACACAATTCACAAACACAGAAAACATTTTTTAATTTTGTTTGGAGTGCCCTTTGGGGGTTACAGCACCCTTTAGCGGTCAATCCAGCCGGCCCTTTATTTATGGGACACAGGCGCACGCTTGGCACTACTTTGTTGATGCACGTGCGGCTACTGCGCACACAATTCACAAACACAGAAAATATTTTTTTATTTTGTTTGGAGTGTACTGTGGGGGTTACAGAACCCTTTAACGGTCAAGCCAGCCAGCCCTTTACTTATGACACAGGCGCACGCTTGGCACTACTTTGTTGATGCACGTGCAGCTACTGCGCACACAATTTACAAACACAAAAAAATATATTTTTTTATTTTGTTTGGAGTGCCCTTTGGGGGTTACAGCACCCTTTAACGGACAAGCCAGCCGGACTTTTACTTATGGGACACAGGCGCACGCTTGGCGCTGCTCCTTCGTTGATGCACGTGCAGCCACAATGCACACAATTCACAAACACAGAAATTTTTTTTTTATTTTGTTTGGAGTGCCCTTTGGGGGTTACAGCACCCTTTAGCGGTCAATCCAGCCGGCCCTTTATTTATGGGACACAGGCGCACGCTCGGTACTACTTTGTTGATGCACGTGCGGCTACTGCGCACACAATTCACAAACACAAAAAAATATATATTTTTTTTTGTTTGGAGTGTACTTTGGGTGTTACAGCACCATTTAACGGTCAAGCCAGCCGGCCTTTTACTTATGACACAGCTGCACGCTTGGCACTACATTGTTGATGCACGTGCGGCTACTGCGCACACAATTCACAAACACAGAAAATATTTTTTTATTTTGTTTGGAGTGTACTTTGGGGGTTACAGCACCCTTTAACAGACAAGCCAGCTGGCCCGTTACTTATGACACAGGCGCACGCTTGGCACTACTTTGTTGATGCACGTGCGGCTACTGCGCACACAATTCACAAACACAGAAAATATTTTTTTATTTTGTTTGGAGTGTACTTTTTGGGTTAACGGTCAAGCTAGGTGGCCCTTTACTTATGACACAGGCGCACTCTTGGCACTACTTTGTTGATAAACGTGCGGCTACTGCGCACACAATTCACAAACACAGAAAATATTTTATTTTTTTTGCACTTGGGGGGAGCACCCCTGATGGACAGAGCACCCTCTGGACCACACTACAGCACCCCTTTAGGACTGGGACTCTGCACAGGAATTTGGAGTGGACACAGCCCCTATGGACAACTGACTACACAACACAGTCCAGCCAGCCCCTATGGACTTTGGAGGAGTGGACACAGCCCCTATGGACAACAGCAGCACAGCACAACACAGCCAGCCCCTATGGACTTTGGAGGAGTGGACACAGCCCCTATGGACAACAGCAGCACAGCACAACACAGCCGGCCCCTATGGACTTTGGAGGAGTGGACACAGCCCTTATGGACAACAGCAGCATAGCACTACACAGCCCAGCCAGCCCTAACTCTCACCCTCCCTCTTCACTGTCCACAGCCGAGTGAGAAAATGGCGCCGACGCGGGTACCTTATATAGGATCCAAAACCCGCGAGACCCGGAAGGCGGGATGATGACGTTTTGCCTCGATTTCAGATCCGAGTCACGCGGGAAAAGTCGAGCCAGACTCGGATCTGCATAATAGCAGCAGTGTGATGCGAACACGGGGAGAGATACTGTGTGTGTGTAATGGCATCAGTGTGATGGGGAACACGGGGAGAGATACTGTGTGTGTATAATGGCAGCAGTGTGATGGGGAACACGGGAGAGATACTGTGTGTGTGTATAATGGCAGCAGTGTGATGGGGAACACGGGGAGAGATATTGTGTGTGTGTAATGGCAGCAGTGTGATGGGAACACGGGAGAGATACTGTGTGTGTGTATAATGGCAGCAGTGTGATGGGGAACACGGGGAGAGATACTGTGTGTGTGTAATGGCAGCAGTGTGATGGGGAACATGGGGAGAGATACTGTGTGCGTGTGTAATGGTAGCAGTGTGATGGGGAACACGGGGAGAGATACTGTGTGTGTGTATAATGGCAGCAGTGTGATGGGGAACACGGGGAGAGATACTGTGTGTGTATAATGGCAGCAGTGTGATGGGGAACACGGGGAGAGATACTGTGTGTGTGTATAATGGCAGCAGTGTGATGGGGAACACGGGGAGAGATACTGTGTGTGTGTATAATGGCAGCAGTGTGATGGGGAACACGGGGAGAGATACTGTGTGTGTGTGTAATGGCAGCAGTGTGATGGGGAACACGGGGAGAAATACTGTGTGTGTGTGTAATGGCAGCAGTGTGATGGGGAACACGGAGAGAGATACTGTGTGTGTGTGTAATGGCAGCAGTGTGATGGGGAACACGGGGAGAGATACTGTGTGTGTAATGGCAGCAGTGTGATGGGGAACACGTGGAGAGATACTGTGTGTGTGTAATGGCAGCAGTGTGATGGGGAACACGGAGAGAGATACTGTGTGTGTGTAATGGCAGCAGTGTGATGGGGAACACGGGGAGAGATACTGTGTGTGTAATGGCAGCAGTGTGATGGGGAACACGGGGAGAGATACTGTGTGTGTGTAATGACAGCAGTGTGATGGGGAACACGGGGAGAGATACTGTGTGTGTAATGGCAGCAATGTGATGGGGAACACGGGGAGAGATACTGTGTGTGTAATGATAGCAGTGTGATGGGGAACACGGGGAGAGATAATGTGTGTCTGTGTAAAGGCAGCAGTGTGATGAGGAACATGGGGAGAGATACTGTGTGTCTGTGTAAAGGCAGCAGTGTGATGGGGAACATGGGGAGAGATACTGTGTGTGTGTAATGGCAGCAGTGTGATGGGGAATACGGGGAGAGATACTGTGTGTGTGTAATGACAGCAGTGTGATGGGGAACACGGGGAGAGATACTGTGTGTGTGTATAATGGCAGCAGTGTGATGGGGAATACGGGGAGAGATACTGTGTGTGTATAATGGCAGCAGTGTGATGGGGAACACGGGGAGAGATACTGTGTGTGTGTGTAATGGCAGCAGTGTGATGGGGAACACGGGGAGAGATACTGTGTGTGTGTATAATGGCAGCAGTGTGATGGGGAATACGGGGAGAGATACTGTGTGTGTATAATGGCAGCAGTGTGATGGGGAACACGGGGAGAGATACTGTGTGTGTGTGTAATGGCAGCAGTGTGATGGGGAACACGGGGAGAGATACTGTGTGTGTATAATGGCAGCAGTGTGATGGGGAACACGGGGAGAGATACTGTGTGTGTATAATGGCAGCAGTGTGATGGGGAACACGGGAGAGATACTGTGTGTGTGTATAATGGCAGCAGTGTGATGGGGAACACGGGGAGAGATACTGTGTGTGTGTAATGGCAGCAGTGTGATGGGGAACATGGGGAGAGATACTGTGTGTGTGTATAATGGCAGCAGTGTGATGGGGAACACGGGGAGAGATACTGTGTGTGTATAATGGCAGCAGTGTGATGGGGAACACAAGAGAGATACTGTGTGTGTGTATAATGGCAGCAGTGTGATGGGGAACACGGGGAGAGATACTGTGTGTGTGTAATGGCAGCAGTGTGATGGGGAACATGGGGAGAGATACTGTGTGCGTGTGTAATGGTAGCAGTGTGATGGGGAACACGGGGAGAGATACTGTGTGTGTATAATGGCAGCAGTGTGATGGGGAACATGGGGAGAGATACTGTGTGTGTGTGTAAAGGCAGCAGTGTGATGGGGAACACGGGGAGAGATACTGTGTGTGTATAATGGCAGCAGTGTGATGGGGAACACGGAGAGAGATACTGTGTGTGTGTGTAATGGCAGCAGTGTGATGGGGAACACGGGGAGAGATACTGTGTGTGTGTGTAATGGCAGCAGTGTGATGGGGAACACGGGGAGAGATACTGTGTGTGTGTATAATGGCAGCAGTGTGATGGGGAACATGGGGAGAGATACTGTGTGTGTGTGTAATGACAGCAGTGTGATGGGGAACACGGGAGAGATACTGTGTGTGTATAATGGCAGCAGTGTGATGGGGAACACGGGGAGAGATACTGTGTGTGTATAATGGCAGCAGTGTGATGGGGAACACGGGGAGAGATACTGTGTGTGTATAATGGCAGCAGTGTGATGGGGAACACGGGGAGAGATACTGTGTGTGTGTATAATGACAGCAGTGTGATGGGGAACACGGGGAGAGATACTGTGTGTGTGTAATGGCAGCAGTGTGATGGGGAACACGGGGAGAGATACTGTGTGTATAATGACAGCAGTGTGATGGGGAACACGGGGAGAGATACTGTGTGTGTGTAATGGCAGCAGTGTGATGAGGAACATGGGGAGAGATACTGTGTGTGTGTATAATGGCAGCAGTGTGATGGGGAACACGGGGAGAGATACTGTGTGTGTGTATAATGGCAGCAGTGTGATGGGGAACACGGGGAGAGATACTGTGTGTGTGTAATGGCAGCAGTGTGATGGGGAACATGGGGAGAGATACTGTGTGTGTGTATAATGGCAGCAGTGTGATGGGGAACACGGGGAGAGATACTGTGTGTGTGTATAATGGCAGCAGTGTGATGGGGAACACGTGGAGAGATACTGTGTGTGTGTATAATGGCAGCAGTGTGATGGGGAACACGGGGAGAGATACTGTGTGTGTATAATGGCAGCAGTGTGATGGGGAACACGGGGAGAGATACTGTGTGTGTATAATGGCAGCAGTGTGATGGGGAATACGGGGAGAGATACTGTGTGTGTGTATAATGGCAGCAGTGTGATGGGGAACACGGGGAGAGATACTGTGTGTGTGTGTAATGGCAGCAGTGTGATGGGGAACACGGGGAGAGATACTGTGTGTGTGTATAATGGCAGCAGTGTGATGGGAACACGGGGAGAGATACTGTGTGTGTAATGGCAGCAGTGTGATGGGGAACACGGGGAGAGATACTGTGTGTGTGTATAATGGCAGCAGTGTGATGGGGAACACGGGGAGAGATACTGTGTGTGTGTATAATGGCAGCAGTGTGATGGGGAACACGGGGAGAGATACTGTGTGTGTGTGTAATGGCAGCAGTGTGATGGGAACACGGGGAGAGATACTGTGTGTGTAATGGCAGCAGTGTGATGGGGAACACAGGGAGAGATACTGTGTGTGTGTATAATGTAGGGGTGTGCACCGGCCACTTTTCGTGTTTTGTGTTTTGGTTTTGGATCTGGATCTTTCTTCGTGTTTTGGATCTGGATTGGTTTTGCCAAAACCACCCTTCCGTGTTTTGGGTTCAGGGTTTTGTGTTTTGGATCTGTATTTTTTTTTAAAAAAGCATAAAAACAGCTAAAATCACATAATTTGTGGGGTTTTCTGCTCCTATGCTATTATTATCCTCAATAACCTTAATTTCCACTCATTTCCAGTCTATTCTGAACACCTCACACCTCACAATAGTGTTTTTATGTCCAAAAGGTTGCACCGAGGTAGCTGGATGACTATGCTAAGCGACACGAGTGGGCGGCACAAACACGTGGCCCATCTAGGAGTGACACTGCAGTGGCAGACAGGATGGCAGTTTGAAAAACTAGGCCCCAAACAGTACATAATGCAAAGAAAAAAAGAGGCGCAAGATGGAATTTTCCTTGGGATTATGTTGTATAAACAAGACATGCACACTTTAACAAACCAATAATTTCAGCGCCAGGGTCTGCCACACGACTGTGGCTGAAATGATTGGTTCGTTTGGGCCCTCACAAAACAAGCTGGCAATTAATCTGTCCCTGCACAAACTGGCTCTACGGAGGCAAGATGTCGTCCTCATGCTACTCATTCACCGATTCCTCACCCTCTTCAGTGTTGTGTACATCCTCATCCTCACAGAGTATTAACTCGTCCCCACTGGAATCCACCACCACAGGTCCCTCTGTACGTTCTGGAGGCTGGTCTCCCTGGAAGAGTTGATAATTCATTTTGATGAACATCATCTTCTCCACATTTTGTGGACGCAACCTCCTACGCCTTTCGCTGACAAGGTTCCCGGCTGCACTAAACACTCTTTCGGAGTACACACTGGAGGGGGGGCAACTCAGGTAAAATAGAGCCAGTTTGTACAGGCGCCTCTAAATTGCCTCTTTTTCCTGCCAGTACAGGTATGGACTGTCGGACATGCCTACTTGGATGCTGTCACCGATGTAATCCTCCACCATTCTGTCAATGGTGACAGTATCATATGTAGTAACAGTAGACATGTCAGAAATTGTTGCCAGGTCCTTCAGTCTGGACCAGATGTCCAAACTTGGTCCTGCCTGCCCTGCATCACCGCCAGCGGGTTGCTTAGGATACCTAAGTTTTTTCCTGGCAGCCCCAGTTGCGGGAGAAAATGAAGAAGGAGCTGTTGACATGTCACGTTCCGCTTCAGCTGACACCAGCAGGTCTTTGCACCTCTGCAGGCTTGTGTCGGCCGGAAAGAGAGACACCACATAGGCTTTAAACCTAGGATCGAACACGGTGGCCAAAATGTAGTGGTCTGATTTCAACAGATTGATCACCCTGGAATCCTGGCAAAGCGAATGAAGGGCTTCATCCACAAGTCCCACATGCCAAGCGGAATCGCTCCATCTTAGCTCCTCCTTCACTTTCTCCAGCTGCTTCTGCAAAAGCCTGATGAGGGGAATGACCTGACTCAAGCTTGCAGTGTCTGAACTGACTTCACGTGTGGCAAGTTCGAAGGGCTGGAGAAGCTTGCACAACACGGAAATCATTCTCCACTGCGCTTGAGTCAGGTGCATACCCCCTCCTTTGCCTATGTCATAGGTGGATGTATAGGCTTGAATGGCCTTTTGCTGCTCCTTCATCCTCTGAAGCATATAGAGGGTTGAGTTCCACCACGTCACAACCTCTTGCATCAGGTTATGGCGGGGCAGGTTCAAGAGTGTTTGCTGGTGCTCCAGTCTTCGGCACGCAGACTGGAGAAATTTTTTGGGCCACCCAAAGCGTCTCCTGCATGCCCCTGTCACTTTTCAGAAAATTCTGCACCACCAAGTTTATTGTGTGAGCAAAACATGGGACGTGCTGGAATTTGCCCAGATGTAATGCCCGCACAATATTGGTGGCGTTGTCAGATATCACAAATCCCCAGGAGAGTCTAAGTGGGGTAAGCCACTGGGCGATGATTTCCCTAAGTTTCTCGAAGAGGTTGTCGGCGGTGTGCCTCTTACTGAAACCGGTGATACACAGCGTAGCCTGCCTTGGAACGAGCTGGCGTTTCTGAGATGCTGCTACTGGTGACGCTGCTACTGTTGCTGCATAAGGTGATACATCTACCCAGTGGGCTGTCACAGTCATATAGTCCTTAGTCTGCCCTCTTCCACTTGTCCACATGTGCGTGGTTAAGTGGACATTGGGTACAACCGCATTTTTCAGGACACTGAGGACACTTTTTCTGACGCTTCTGTACAGTCTCTGTATCGCCTACCTAGTGAAGTGGAATCTAGACGGGATTTGGAACCGGGGACACACTACCTCCATCAATCGTCTAAATCCCACTGCACTAATGGCGGATACCGGACGCACGTCTAACACCAACATAGCAGTCAAGGCCTCAGTTATACGTTTTGCTTCAGGATGACTGCTGTCGTACTTCATCCTCCTCGCTAAGGACTGTTGGAGGGTCAATTGTTTAGTAAAAGTAGTGGTGTTCCTACTTCCTCTCTGGGATGATGAACGACTCCCAGCAGAAGCAACAGCAGCAGTGGCAGCAGTAGGCGTAGCAATGCAGGATCCTCCGGAGGAAACCCGGATAGGAGAGTCAGTCATGCCAGTGACATGGCCTGCAGGACTACTACCGAAACTGACGAGGAGGGAGTTGACGGTGTGGTTTGCAGGCGCTTGGATACAACAGGACAACGGGATTTAGGTGTCCCTGGACTGCTTACGGTCTTAGCCAAAGTTTCTGAACTTGACAGTAACTTTTTATGAACGCGCTGCAGGTGCCGTATAAGGGAGAATGTTCCTAGGTGGTTAAGGTACCTACCCCTACTTATTTCACCTTTACATATGGTACATATGGCAAGACAGTTGTTGGAATGTTTGGTCTTCAATTTGCATATCACCAAGTGGACTGTGGGTGCTCCTTTCAGCACTTGCAGGGGGCGTGCAAATGGTGGAAAGAGCCACCTCTTCCCGTCCAGTGCTGGGAAAGTCAGGCATCGCAACCACCACCACACTTGGACTCTCCTTGGGGATTTGTGATATCTTCTTAGAACACACAGTTCTTCACTGTGCTTTTGCCAGCTTAACTCTTTTGATTTTTTTAGTGGGAGGAGGGCTTCCATCGTCATGTGAAGCTGAACCACTAGTCATGAACATACTAGGGATCGACCTTAGCCGTTCCTTGCCACTCCATGTCGTAAATGGTATATTTGCAAGTTTATGTTTCTCTTCAGATGATTTAAATGTTTTTTTTAAGGTCATTTTCCTGAACTTTGTCATTTGGGATTGTATGTGCCCTCTACTATGACATTGGGCATCGGCCTTGGCAGACGACGTTGATGGCATGTTATCGTCTATGTCATGACTAGTGGCAGCAGCTTCAGCACTAGGAGGAAGTGGTTCTTGATCTTTCCCTATTTTATTTTTATCGGAGAAAGTTTGGTCCTCCATTTATGTTATATTGATATATACGTGCGGCTAAGGCGCACACAAACACAGAAAATAAGTTTTTATTTTTGTTGGAGACTAGTGCACTTTGTGGGTTACACCACCCTGTAAGAAATGAGCCAGCCGGCCCTTTACTTATGGGACACAGGCGCACGCTTGGCGCTGCTCCTTTGTTGATGCACGTGCAGCCACAGTGCACACAATTCACAAACACAGAAAATATTTTTTATTTTGTTAGGAGTGTACTTTGGGGGTTACAGCACCCTTTAACGGACAAGCCAGCCGGCCCTTTACTTATGGGACACAGGCGCTTATGGGCACGCTTGGCGCTGCTCCTTTGTTGATGCACGTGCAGCCACAGTGCACACAATTCACAAACACAGAAAAAATATTTATTTTTTTTGCACTTGGGGGGAGCACCCCTGATGGACAGAGCACCCCCTGGACAACACTACACAGGACTGGGACACTGCACAGGACTTTGGAGTGGACACAGCCCCTATGGACAACTGACTGCACAACACAGTCCAGCCAGCCCCAATGGACTTTGGAGGAGTGAACACAGCCCCTATGGACAACAGCAGCACAGCGCAGCACAACACTACACTGCGCTACACTGCACTACACTACACTACACAGCCCAGCCAGCCCTAACTCCCACCCTCCCTCTTCACTGTCCACAGCCGAGTAGAGAAAATGGTGCAGACGCGGGTACCTTATATAGGATCCAAAACCCGCGAGACCCGGAAGGCGGGATGATGACGTTTTGCCTCGATTTCAGATCCGAGTCAGGCGGGAAAAGTCGAGCCTGACTCGGATCGGCCTCGGATCGGGGGGGCTCGGATTTCAGAAATCCGAACCCGCTCACCCCTAATATATATATATAGTGTTCACTCTAGGTCTGGCAGCAGGCAGGGCGCCGGACCTAGAGATAGGGCACTTCTGTGCGCACCCGAAAAGGGGGCTTGTCTTTATGACTCGTCTCCTTTTCGTCATATCTGGGGGGCGTGCCCTGCACTTACGGACATGCCGGGAAGCCCTCAAGCACTGCGGTCACTTTGAATGGATGCCAGGTGCCATTCACCGGCGGTGCACGCTGCGCCTCCATTTTGACCACCCGCGGAACACTGCGACCCACGGGTGGAGATAGAACCCACAGGCTGCCTCAGCGGGGCGCCGCACTGGAGGGCAGGGTGCTTTCTGCCCTTCAGAAATAGGGCAGGGTGCGGCGCCCTTCTATGTTGGGTGTACATACCCCGATGAGGGCACCTAAGATATATCTATATCTATATATATATATAGAGTGACATTGAAAAAACTGTGCATATATCCAGTAGGTGTCACTAGGTCAAGTCTTGACCTAGTGACACCTACAGGTTATATGTACAGTTTTTACAATGTCACTAGATGAGAATATATGTGTATATATATATATATATATTCCCATTAAGAAACACATTTTCATATCATATGCACTATATATATATATATATATATATATATATATACATAGATATCTATATAGATATATCTATATAGATATACTGTATATATCTATAGATATCTATCTATAGAGATATATATATATATATATACACTGTATATAGATACTGTATATCTATAGACATTGACAGAATTTTCATATTTTGGCCTCTATTCACCACCACAATGGCTTTGAAATGAAACAAACAAGATGTGATTTACCTGCAGACATTCAGATTTAATTTGAGGGTAATTACATCCAAATCAGGTGAACGGTGTAGGAATTACAACGGTTTCTATATGTGCCTCCCACTTTTTAAGGGGCCAAAAGTAATGGGACAAACTAAACAATCCTAAATCTAACTTTCACTTTTTAATACTTTGTTGCAAATCCTTATCAGGCAATTACAGCCTGAAGTCTGGAACGCATAGACATCACCAGACGCTTGGTTTAATCCCTGGTGATGCTCTGCCAGGCCCCTACTGCAAATGTCTTCAGTTCGTGCTTGTTCTTGGGACATTTTCCCTTCAGTTTTGTTTTCATCAAGTGAAATGCATGCTCAATCGGATTCAGGTCAGGGGATTGACTTGGCCATTGCATAACATTCCACTTTTTAGCCTTAAAAAACTCTTTGGTTGCTTTTGCAGTATGCTTCGGGTCATTGTCCATCTGCACTGTGAAGCGCCTTCCAATGAGTTCTGAAGCATTTGACTGAATATGAGCATATAATATTGCCCGAAACACTTCAGAATTCATTCTGCTGCTTTTGTCAGCAGTCACATCATCAATAAATACAAGGGAACCAGTTCCATTGGCAGCCATACATGCCCACGCCATGACACTACCACCACCATGCTTCACTGATGAGGTGGTATGTTTTGGCTCATGAGCAGTTCCTTTCCTTCTCCATACTCTTCTCTTCTCATCACTCTGGTACAAGTTGATCTTTGTCTCATCTGTCCATAGGATGTTGTTCCAGAACTGTAATGGCTTTTTAGATGTTATTTGGCAAACTCTAATCTGGTCTTCCTGTTTTTGAGGCTCACCAATGGTTTACATCTTGTTTACACATTGTGGTGAACCCTCTATATTCACTCTTGTGAAGTCTTCTCTTGATTGTTGACTTTGACACATATACACCTACCTCCTGGAGAGTGTTCTTGATTTGGCCAACTGCTGTGAATGGGTTTTTCTTCACCAGGGAAATAATTCTTCTGTCATCCACCACAATTGTTTTCTGTGGTCTTCCAGGTCTTTTGGTGTTGCTGAGGTCTCTGGTGCGTTCTTTCTTTTTAAGAATGTTCCAAACAGTTGATTTGGCCACACCTAATGTTTTTGCTATCTCTCTGATGGGTTTGTTTTGATTTTTCAGCCTAATGATGGCTTGCTTCACTGATAGTGACATCTCTTTGGATCTCATATTGAGAGTCGGCAGCAACTGATTCCAAATGCAAATGTTACACCTAGAATCAACTCCAGACCTTTCACCTGCTTAATTGATAATGAAATAACGAGAGAATAGCCCACACCTGTCCATGAAATAGCTTTTGAGTTGATAATCCCATTACTTTTGGCCCCTTAAAAAGTGGGAGGCACATATAGAAACCGTTGTAATTTCTACACCGTTCACCTGATTTGGATGTAATTACCCTCAAATTAAATCAGAAAATCTGCAGTTAAAGCAAATCTTGTTTGTTTCATTTCAAAGCCATTGTGGTGGTGAATAGAGGCCAAAATATGAAAATTCTATCAATGTCCCAATATTTATGCACCTGACTGTATATACATACAGTGTATATATATATATATATATATATATATATATATACACACACACACAGTATATATATATATATGTATATATATATATATATAGTTCTATCTATATATAGATATCTATATATATAGAGAGAGAGAGAGTGAGTTAGATCATTGCAGCAGGTCCCTACCTAGCCTTGCTGGTTGCTGCACTGCTGGTTACTGCTGGTGGGCAGCGGTGGGCCTGGAAGGCTGGCTGGTAGAGTGGCTGCTAGGGCGGATGATGGATGGGAGCCACAGGGCGGTGGGCCGCGGACAAAGTGACCTGGGGACGGAGCACATTCTCCTTTCCCCAGGTGGGCGCGAACACAGTCCCTCCGAGAGAGCTCAGTGCGGGGCTCTCTGGGACTGGAAGCGGGACCACGTGACGACCGCGTGATGTCATGACGTCACGCGGTACTCGCGCAGTGCTCCTCTGGGAGCACTGAGTGATCGCTAATTTCTTCGGGCAAAGGGGCCCGTCCACGGGTCCCTTGGGTCCTGCCGGGCCCTAGGCGAGCGCCTAGGATGTCTAGCGGGAAATCCGGCCCTGATTCTGGCTGATAACAGAACTGTACCATACGCACTATGCCGTAACATAAGACCACCGTGGCTCCACCCTGAGCAGGAACGTTAGGACACAGGAGAGCAGCACTAAGCCTCCACCCTGAGCAGGAACGTTAGGACACAGGAGAGCAGCACTAAGCCTCCACCCTGAGCAGGAACGTTAGGACACAGGAGAGCAGCACTAAGCCTCCAACCTGAGCAGGAGCGTTAGGACAAAGGAGAGCAGCACTAAGCCTCCACCCTGAGCAGGAACGTTAGGACACAATATACCAGCACTAAGCCTCCACCCTGAGCAGAAACGTTAGGACACAATATAGCAGCACTAAGCCTCCACCCTGAGCAGGAACGTTAGGACACAGGAGAGCAGCACTAAGCCTCCAACCTGAGCAGGAACGTTAGGACACAGGAGAGCAGCACTAAGCCTCCACCCTGAGCAGGAACGTTAGGACACATGAGAGCAGCACTAAGCCTCCACCCTGAGCAGGAACGTTAGGATACAGGAGAGCAGCACTAAGGCCCTGATTCAGCCGGACGCTCTGACCAGAGCGCTCGCTCTGAATCAGGGCCCACCTCCATAAATATGGAGCATCCTCCTGGACACTCGTATAGCTGTGGGTCACCACCCACAGCATATACGAGCGTGCAGGATGATGGTCGCGATAGTCTTGATCATCGCGACCATCGCCACTGCGAGCAGAAGCCTGCGGTTGAGTTTCTCAACCGCAAGGCCAGGAGTGATTTTGGCTCTATCAGAGCCAAAATCACTCCCACTGACATCACTAGTGATGTCAGTGGGGCCGGCTTCTGACGGTAGGCGTTCCCTTGGGAACGCCTCCGTCTGGCAGGCACGCCCCCGGCACGCCCACCAAAGGGGGCGTGCTGTCAATCAACATCAAGAGCACGCCCCCTTTGATCAGACACTACGAGCGAAGGAAAGTCCTTCGCTCGTCGCGTCTCGCGCATGCGCACGACGGAGCTCCCTCCGTCATGCGCATGCGCAGTGCAGACCATAGACCCACTTGTGAGTGGACAGCCGCTCGCGAGTGGGTCTAAATCAGGGCCTAAGCCTCCACCCAGAGCAGGAACGTTAGTACACAGGAGAGCAGCACTAAGCCTCCACCCTGAGCAGGAACGTTAGGACACAATATAGCAGCACTAAGCCTCCACCCTGAGCAGGAACGTTAGGACACAATAAAGCAGCACTAAGCCTCCACCCTCAGCAGGAACGTTAGGACACAGGAGAGCAGCACTAAGCCTCCACCCAGAGCAGGATCGTAAGGACACAGGAGAGCAGCACGAAGCCTCCACCCTGAGCAGGAACGTTAGGACACAGGACAGCAGCACTATGGACCTCATTCAGAGTCGGTCGTTGCGGCCGCACGGTAGTAGGGGAAAGGGGCCGGATATGCAAATTAAGCGATCACATGTTGCGGTCCTAAAATGAGATCGTTAGTTGAACGACCGAGTGTAAGAAGCGTCCGTAAGACTAAATAACGCCCCCTTCTCGATCACAACACACGTCATCTCCTGGGATATAAGGATTAATCGCGAGCATCGGGAACCATCGGAGCTGGTCGTAGAGCTTAAGGTTGACCATACCCTCTCTTAAGCACTACGATCAAGTCAGTGTAAAAACCTCCCATGTCACATGTGCCATGACACTACTTTGTTAATTATGTACTCCTATTAAACGCCGTTCGCATAATTAGGCACGCCTGCGTTCGGATCTCCACTCCCCCGTTTTCAAGCACCTTCCCCTGTTACCACCCACAAACGGTTCATTCTGTCACTCAAACTAACGACCTGGCTGTGTTCAAGGAGAGAGAAATTTCTGATCGTAACAGCTAGTTTGCGCACGCGCATTGCGAACTTTACGCATGCACAGTTTAGCGAACATCGGTGGCGTACGACCGTGCGGCCGCAACGACCGACTCTGAATGAGGTCCTAAGCCTCCACCCTGAGCAGGAACCTTAGGACACAGGAGAGCAGCACTAAGCCTCCACCCTGAGCAGGAACGTTAGGACACAGGAGAGCAGCACTAAGCATCTACCCTGAGCAGGAACGTTAGGACACAGGAGAGCAGCACTAAGCCTCCACCCTGAGCAGGAACTTTAGGACACAGGAGAGCAGCACTAAGCCTCCACCCTGAGCAGGAACATTAGGACACAGGAGAGCAGCACGAAGCCTCCACCCTGAGCAGGAACGTAAGGACACAGGAGAGCAGCACTAAGCCTCCACCCTGAGCAGGAACGTTAGGACACAGGAGAGCAGCCCTAAGCCTCCACCCTGAGCAGGAACGTTAGGACACAGGAGAGCAGCCCTAAGCCTCCATCCTGAGCAGGAACGTTAGGACAGAAGAACATGAAAGCAGAGCGGCATGCAGTTACCCTGAGAAACACACCAACCCATCACATCACTCCGAGAGCTGCTGTGCTCAGACTATCACAGCAGGTGGAGAAGCAAAGACAGACTCATGCAGAAATACCCAACACTGGGAGAGCGACCGGGAATCCCAGAGGTGACATCTGGAAGGGACAGGTCAGGAAGAGAGTCCATCTGCAGATAGTAAGTAGTGTAGTGGTGATAGTTGACAGGATGGGGGAGTGACCCAGCAGGATTTGTGGTGGCGGGGAGGAAAAGGGAGGACATGTGGAGGATGCACTGGAAGATGAGCTGGAAGGATAATGCTCGGAGCTGAAAGACTGTCCGTGAGAGAGGCTGCGCATTCGGTGGAGAGAAACTTTGCTGGGCCGATAAGGGACTGGTCTCACTTTGGGTTATTGCATAGCCCTCTACCAACCTCTGTGATCCCAGCGCGGGGTGCGGCGAGTCCGTGTACCTCTGACGGAGGGAGCTCAGGCTGGGTGCTGGGGGAAAGAAGAGAGAATACAATGAGCTGGATGGAAGCCATGTGTGTGACATAATACATTCCCGACATGCACAAACAGCAGACGTGCGAGGGGTGAACATGCTGGAACAGAACGTTAGGCAAAGGATCACAGTCCAGACGCAGAGCCCTGGAAGATGTCTGGGCAGCAGGAGCGTTGAGGAAGGGAGAGCAGTTAGTGTGGCCAGGACTGATTGAGATTGAGTCAGGGTCCAGCTTATCCTGATCTCTCATTTACCCTCCATGATCCGCTCTGACTGAGGCCCTCTCTTACAGTGAGTAGCTCCGTCTGATTTCCCCCAGTCAGAGCGGATCATGGAGGGTAAATGACCGATCACATTAAGCTGGACCCTGACTCAATCTCGATCAGTCCTGGCCACACTAACTGCTCTCCCTTCCCCAACGCTCCTGCTGCCCAGCCATCTTCCAGGGCTCTGTATGTACATAAACTGTCCAGCCGCTCCTGTATGTATGTATGCATGAATGTATGAGACATGTGCAGTACAGATGTGTCCTCATACACGATTGCTCTAGTTGCGCCAGGTCCCAGACGGCTCAGCCAATCCTAGTGTCGCTCTTAGTCTGCATCTTATTCACATAACTAAAAGAACTGGGAGAGACAAAACGACTCCGCTAGGCTGCACTGATCAATGTGATGTGCGACATTTGTACATATTAAAAACACAAAAGAAAATATAAGCAGCGCTATAGTGGTGTAAATTAATCACAGATACATATAGTAAAATACGAGTACCTTGTTTATTAAAATATATAAATATTCTATTAATCAGCCTTTAATCATAAGCATCCTGTACAAAACCTTATTTGTAAACATACAGTGTACATAAGAATTAAATCAAACAGTGTGTATAACAATCTGTGTGCGAATATACGAAGAATCTATTCATAGTTCCCTCAATTATTGTTAAGTTCAGTCCAGAGCAATGGGGTGCAAACATGGGGAAACAACACAGAAACTTGGGACAACCCCCCAAAGGACAAATCAGCAAAAGAATTTTTAAAAATTAACTCAGAACACCCCTATATATATGCCCATCACTCTCTCCCTTTATCCCCTATATATATATATATATATATATATATATATATGCCCATCACTCTCTCCCCTTATCCCCTATATATATGCCCATCACTCTCTCCCCTTATCCCCTATATATATGCCCATCACTCTCTCCCCTTATCCCATATATATATATATATATATATATATATATATATATATATATGCCCATCACTCTCTCCCTTTATCCCCTATATATATGCCCATCACTCTCTCCCCTTATCCCATATACATATACCCATCACTCTCTCCCTTTATCCCCTATATATATGCCCATCACTCTCTCCCCTTATCCCATATACATATACCCATCACTCTCTCCCTTTATCCCCTATATATATGCCCATCACTCTCTCCCCTAATCCCATATATATATATATATATATGCCCATCACTCTCTCCCTTTATCCCCTATATATATGCCCATCACTCTCTCCCCTTATCACATATATATATATGCCCATCACTCTCTCCCCTTATCCCCTATATATATGCCCATCACTCTCTCCCCTTATCACATATATATATGCCCATCACTCTCTCCCTTTATCCCCTATACATATATGCCCATCACTCTCTCCCCTTATCACATATATATATATATATATATATATGCCCATCACTCTCTCCCCTTATCCCCTATATATATGCCCATCACTCTCTCCCCTTATCCCCTATACATATATGCCCATCACTCTCTCCCCTTATCATATATATATATATATGCCCATCACTCTCTCCCCTTATCCCCTATATATATGCCCATCACTCTCTCCCCTTATCCCCTATATGTATGCCCATCCCTCTCTCCCCTTATCCCCTATATATATGCCCATCACTCTCTCCCCTTATCCCCTATATATATGCCCATCACTCTCTCCCCTTATCCCCTATATATATGCCCATCACTCTCTCCCCTTATCCCCTATATATATGCCCATCACTCTCTCCCCTTATCCCCTATATATATGCCCATCACTCTCTCCCCTTATCCCCTATATATATGTCCATCACTCTCTCCCCTTATCCCCTATATATATGCCCATCACTCTCTCCCCTTATCCCCTATATATATGCCCATCACTCTCTCCCCTTATCCCCTATATATATGCCCATCACTCTCTCCCCTTATCCCCTATATATATGCCCATCACTCTCTCCCCTTATCCCATATATATATGCCCATCACTCTCTCCCCTTATCCCCTATATATATGCCCATCCCTCTCTCCCCTTATCCCCAATATATATGCCCATCACTCTCTCCCCTTATCCCCTATATATATGCCCATCACTCTCTCCCCTTATCCCCTATATATATGCCCATCACTCTCTCCCCTTATCCCCTATATATATGCCCATCACTCTCTCCCCTTATCCCCTATATATATGCCCATCACTCTCTCCCCTTATCCCCTATATATATGCCCATCACTCTCTCCCCTTATCCCCTATATATATGCCCATCACTCTCTCCCCTTATCCCATATATATATGCCCATCCCTCTCTCCCCTTATCCCATATATATATATACCCATCGCTCTCTCCCCTTATCCCCTATATATATGCCCATCACTCTCTCCCCTTATCCCCTATATATATGCCCATCACTCTCTCCCCTTATCCCCTATATATATGCCCATCACTCTCTCCCCTTATCCCCTATATATATGCCCATCACTCTCTCCCCTTATCCCATATATATATGCCCATCCCTCTCTCCCCTTATCCCCAATATATATGCCCATCACTCTCTCCCCTTATCCCCTATACATATATGCCCATCACTCTCTCCCCTTATCACATATATATATATATATATATATATGCCCATCACTCTCTCCCCTTATCCCCTATATATATGCCCATCACTCTCTCCCCTTATCCCCTATATATATGCCCATCACTCTCTCCCCTTATCCCCTATATATATGCCCATCACTCTCTCCCCTTATCCCCTATATATATGCCCATCACTCTCTCCCCTTATCCCCTATATATATGCCCATCACTCTCTCCCCTTATCCCCTATATATATGCCCATCACTCTCTCCCCTTATACCATATATATATGCCCATCACTCTCTCCCCTTATCCCCTATATATATGCCCATCACTCTCTCCCCTTATCCCATATATATATGCCCATCACTCTCTCCCCTTATCCCCTATATATATACCCATCGCTCTC
Source organism: Taudactylus pleione (assembly GCA_031769625.1). Taxonomy (NCBI): domain Eukaryota; kingdom Metazoa; phylum Chordata; class Amphibia; order Anura; family Myobatrachidae; genus Taudactylus; species Taudactylus pleione. The sequence goes on along the minus strand of JAUIMM010000596.1, from coordinate 1,232,767 downwards.
TCCCCTTATCCCCTATATATATGCCCATCACTCTCTCCCCTTATCACATATATATATATATATGCCCATCACTCTCTCCCCTTATCCCCTATATATATGCCCATCACTCTCTCCCCTTATCCCCTATATATATGCCCATCACTCTCTCCCCTTATCCCCTATATATATGCCCATCACTCTCTCCCCTTATCCCCTATATATATGCCCATCACTCTCTCCCCTTATCCCCTATATATATGCCCATCACTCTCTCCCCTTATCCCCTATATATATGCCCATCACTCTCTCCCCTTATCCCCTATATATATGCCCATCACTCTCTCCCCTTATCCCCTATATATATGCCCATCACTCTCTCCCCTTATCCCCTATATATATGCCCATCACTCTCTCCCCTTATCCCCTATATATATGCCCATCACTCTCTCCCCTTATCCCCTATATATATGCCCATCACTCTCTCCCCTTATCCCCTATATATATGCCCATCACTCTCTCCCCTTATCCCCTATATATATGCCCATCACTCTCTCCCCTTATCCCCTATATATATGCCCATCACTCTCTCCCCTTATCCCCTATATATATGCCCATCACTCTCTCCCCTTATCCCATATATATATATGCCCATCCCTCTCTCCCCTTATCCCATATATATATACCCATCACTCTCTCCCCTTATCCCCTATATATATGCCCATCCCTCTCTCCCCTTATCCCCAATATATATGCCCATCACTCTCTCCCCTTATCCCCTATACATATATGCCCATCACTCTCTCCCCTTATCACATATATATATATATATATATATATATATATGCCCATCACTCTCTCCCCTTATCCCCTATATATATGCCCATCACTCTCTCCCCTTATCCCCTATATATATGCCCATCGCTCTCTCCCCTTATCCCCTATATATATGCCCATCACTCTCTCCCCTTATCCCCTATATATATGCCCATCACTCTCTCCCCTTATCCCATATATATATGCCCATCACTCTCTCCCCTTATCCCCTATATATATGCCCATCACTCTCTCCCCTTATCCCCTATATATATGCCCATCACTCTCTCCCCTTATCCCCTATATATATGCCCATCACTCTCTCCCCTTATCCCCTATATATATGCCCATCACTCTCTCCCCTTATCCCCTATATATATGCCCATCACTCTCTCCCCTTATCCCCTATATATATGCCCATCACTCTCTCCCCTTATCCCCTATATATATGCCCATCAGTCTCTCCCCTTATCCCCTATATATATGCCCATCACTCTCTCCCCTTATCCCCTATATATATGCCCATCACTCTCTCCCCGTATCCCCTATATATATGCCCATCACTCTCTCCCCTTATCCCCTATATATATGCCCATCACTCTCTCCCCTTATCCCCTATATATATGCCCATCACTCTCTCCCCTTATCCCCTATATATATGCCCATCACTCTCTCCCCATATCCCATATATATATGCCCATCACTCTCTCCCCTTATCCCCTATATATATGCCCATCCCTCTCTCCCCTTATCCCCAATATATATGCCCATCACTCTCTCCCCTTATCCCCTATACATATATGCCCATCACTCTCTCCCCTTATCACATATATATATATATATATATATATATATATATATATGCCCATCACTCTCTCCCCTTATCCCCTATATATATGCCCATCACTCTCTCCCCTTATCCCCTATATATATGCCCATCACTCTCTCCCCTTATCCCCTATATATATGCCCATCACTCTCTCCCCTTATCCCCTATATATATGCCCATCACTCTCTCCCCTTATCCCCTATATATATGCCCATCACTCTCTCCCCTTATCCCCTATATATATGCCCATCACTCTCTCCCCTTATTCCCTATATATATGCCCATCACTCTCTCCCCTTATCCCCTATATATATGCCCATCACTCTCTCCCCTTATCCCATATATATATGCCCATCACTCTCTCCCCTTATCCCCTATATATATACCCATCGCTCTCTCCCCTTATCCCCTATATATATGCCCATCACTCTCTCCCCTTATCCCCTATATATATGCCCATTCCTCTCTCCCCTTATCACATATATATATATATGCCCATCACTCTCTCCCCTTATCCCCTATATATATACCCATCACTCTCTCCCCTTATCCCCTATATATATATGCCCATCACTCTCTCCCCTTATCCCCTATATATATGCCCATCCCTCTCTCCCCTTATCACATATATATATATATGCCCATCACTCTCTCCCCTTATCCCCTATATATATGCCCATCACTCTCTCCCCTTATCCCCTATATATATGCCCATCACTCTCTCCCCTTATCCCCTATATATATGCCCATCACTCTCTCCCCTTATCCCCTATATATATGCCCATCACTCTCTCCCCTTATCCCCTATATATATGCCCATCACTCTCTCCCCTTATCCCCTATATATATGCCCATCACTCTCTCCCCTTATCCCCTATATATATGCCCATCACTCTCTCCCCTTATCCCCTATATATATGCCCATCACTCTCTCCCCTTATCCCCTATATATATGCCCATCACTCTCTCCCCTTATCCCCTATATATATGCCCATCACTCTCTCCCCTTATCCCCTATATATATGCCCATCACTCTCTCCCCTTATCCCCTATATATATGCCCATCACTCTCTCCCCTTATCCCCTATATATATGCCCATCACTCTCTCCCCTTATCCCCTATATATATGCCCATCACTCTCTCCCCTTATCCCCTATATATATGCCCATCACTCTCTCCCCTTATCCCATATATATATATATGCCCATCCCTCTCTCCCCTTATCCCATATATATATACCCATCACTCTCTCCCCTTATCCCCTATATATATGCCCATCCCTCTCTCCCCTTGTCCCCAATATATATGCCCATCACTCTCTCCCCTTATCCCCTATACATATATGCCCATCACTCTCTCCCCTTATCACATATATATATATATATATATATATGCCCATCACTCTCTCCCCTTATCCCCTATATATATGCCCATCACTCTCTCCCCTTATCCCCTATATATATGCCCATCGCTCTCTCCCCTTATCCCCTATATATATGCCCATCACTCTCTCCCCTTATCCCCTATATATATGCCCATCACTCTCTCCCCTTATCCCCTATATATATGCCCATCACTCTCTCCCCTTATCCCCTATATATATGCCCATCACTCTCTCCCCTTATCCCCTATATATATGCCCATCACTCTCTCCCCTTATCCCCTATATATATGCCCATCACTCTCTCCCCTTATCCCCTATATATATGCCCATCACTCTCTCCCCTTATCCCCTATATATATGCCCATCACTCTCTCCCCTTATCCCCTATATATATGCCCATCACTCTCTCCCCTTATCCCCTATATATATGCCCATCACTCTCTCCCCTTATCCCCTATATATATGCCCATCACTCTCTCCCCTTATCCCCTATATATATGCCCATCACTCTCTCCCCTTATCCCCTATATATATGCCCATCACTCTCTCCCCTTATCCCCTATATATATGCCCATCACTCTCTCCCCTTATCCCCTATATATATGCCCATCACTCTCTCCCCTTATCCCCTATATATATGCCCATCACTCTCTCCCCTTATCCCCTATATATATGCCCATCACTCTCTCCCCTTATCCCCTATATATATGCCCATCACTCTCTCCCCTTATCCCCTATATATATGCCCATCACTCTCTCCCCTTATCCCATATATATATGCCCATCACTCTCTCCCCTTATCCCCTATATATATGCCCATCCCTCTCTCCCCTTATCCCCAATATATATGCCCATCACTCTATCCCCTTATCCCCTATACATATATGCCCATCACTCTCTCCCCTTATCACATATATATATATATATATATATGCCCATCACTCTCTCCCCTTATCCCCTATATATATGCCCATCACTCTCTCCCCTTATCCCCTATATATATGCCCATCACTCTCTCCCCTTATCCCCTATATATATGCCCATCACTCTCTCCCCTTATCCCCTATATATATGCCCATCACTCTCTCCCCTTATCCCCTATATATATGCCCATCACTCTCTCCCCTTATCCCCTATATATATGCCCATCACTCTCTCCCCTTATTCCCTATATATATGCCCATCACTCTCTCCCCTTATCCCCTATATATATGCCCATCACTCTCTCCCCTTATCCCATATATATATGCCCATCACTCTCTCCCCTTATCCCCTATATATATACCCATCGCTCTCTCCCCTTATCCCCTATATATATGCCCATCACTCTCTCCCCTTATCCCCTATATATATATATGCCCATCCCTCTCTCCCCTTATCACATATATATATATATGCCCATCACTCTCTCCCCTTATCCCCTATATATATACCCATCGCTCTCTCCCCTTATCCCCTATATATATGCCCATCACTCTCTCCCCTTATCCCCTATATATATGCCCATCCCTCTCTCCCCTTATCACATATATATATATATATATATATGCCCATCACTCTCTCCCCTTATCCCCTATATATATGCCCATCACTCTCTCCCCTTATCCCCTATATATATGCCCATCACTCTCTCCCCTTATCCCCTATATATATGCCCATCACTCTCTCCCCTTATCCCCTATATATATGCTCATCACTCTCTCCCCTTATCCCCTATATATATGCCCATCACTCTCTCCCCTTATCCCCTATATATATGCCCATCACTCTCTCCCCTTATCCCCTATATATATGCCCATCACTCTCTCCCCTTATCCCCTATATATATGCCCATCACTCTCTCCCCTTATCCCCTATATACATGCCCATCACTCTCTCCCCTTATCCCCTATATATATGCCCATCACTCTCTCCCCTTATCCCCTATATATATGCCCATCACTCTCTCCCCTTATCCCCTATATATATGCCCATCACTCTCTCCCCTTATCCCCTATATATATGCCCATCACTCTCTCCCCTTATCCCATATATATATATATATGCCCATCCCTCTCTCCCCTTATCCCATATATATATACCCATCACTCTCTCCCCTTATCCCCTATATATATGCCCATCCCTCTCTCCCCTTATCCCCAATATATATGCCCATCACTCTCTCCCCTTATCCCCTATACATATATGCCCATCACTCTCTCCCCTTATCACATATATATATATATATATATATATATGCCCATCACTCTCTCCCCTTATCCCCTATATATATGCCCATCACTCTCTCCCCTTATCCCCTATATATATGCCCATCACTCTCTCCCCTTATCCCCTATATATATGCCCATCACTCTCTCCCCTTATCCCATATATATATGCCCATCACTCTCTCCCCTTATCCCCTATATATATGCCCATCCCTCTCTCCCCTTATCCCATATATATATACCCATCACTCTCTCCCCTTATCCCCTATATATATGCCCATCCCTCTCTCCCCTTATCCCCAATATATATGCCCATCCCTCTCTCCCCTTATCCCCAATATATATGCCCATCACTCTCTCCCCTTATCCCCTATACATATATGCCCATCACTCTCTCCCCTTATCCCCTATACATATATGCCCATCACTCTCTCCCCTTATCACATATATATATATATATATATATATATATATATATATGCCCATCACTCTCTCCCCTTATCCCCTATATATATGCCCATCACTCTCTCCCCTTATCCCCTATATATATGCCCATCACTCTCTCCCCTTATCCCCTATATATATGCCCATCACTCTCTCCCCTTATCCCATATATATATGCCCATCACTCTCTCCCCTTATCCCATATATATATGCCCATCACTCTCTCCCCTTATCCCCTATATATATGCCCATCCCTCTCTCCCCTTATCCCATATATATATACCCATCACTCTCTCCCCTTATCCCCTATATATATGCCCATCCCTCTCTCCCCTTATCCCCAATATATATGCCCATCCCTCTCTCCCCTTATCCCCAATATATATGCCCATCACTCTCTCCCCTTATCCCCTATACATATATGCCCATCACTCTCTCCCCTTATCCCCTATATATATGCCCATCACTCTCTCCCCTTATCCCCTATATATATGCCCATCACTCTCTCCCCTTATCCCCTATATATATGCCCATCACTCTCTCCCCTTATCCCCTATATATATGCCCATCGCTCTCTCCCCTTATCCCCTATATATATGCCCATCGCTCTCTCCCCTTATCCCCTATATATATGCCCATCGCTCTCTCCCCTTATCCCCTATATATATGCCCATCGCTCTCTCCCCTTATCCCCTATATATATGCCCATCACTCTCTCCCCTTATCCCCTATATATATGCCCATCACTCTCTCCCCTTATCCCCTATATATATGCCCATCACTCTCTCCCCTTATCCCCTATATATATGCCCATCACTCTCTCCCCTTATCCCCTATATATATGCCCATCGCTCTCTCCCCTTATCCCCTATATATATGCCCATCGCTCTCTCCCCTTATCCCCTATATATATGCCCATCACTCTCTCCCCTTATCCCCTATATATATGCCCATCACTCTCTCCCCTTATCCCCTATATATATGCCCATCACTCTCTCCCCTTATCCCCTATATATATGCCCATCGCTCTCTCCCCTTATCCCCTATATATATGCCCATCACTCTCTCCCCTTATCCCCTATATATATGCCCATCGCTCTCTCCCCTTATCCCCTATATATATATATGCCCATCGCTCTCTCCCCTTATCCCCAATATATAAAATATGTTCCTCACTCCACCTGCAAGCACAATAGGAGCCATGCTGGGGCTATTAGCAGCACTGCTTAGATATGCATAAAGTGTAGGTTACTGAGCAGTGCGCCATGCTGCAGGGGCTTCATCAGGAACTTTCCCTCCATCAGTCCACCCATGTCACGGTCACCCCAACCACGGGACATTCCCCAGTGCTCAGCCTCTAATGTAGCAGCCACGGGTGCTGAGTGACTATTTATGCTGCTGGCATTGCCTCATGGGATTTGTAGTTTATCTTTCACTGGTTAGCGCCTAAGCTGTAAAAGATAAACTACAAATCCCATGTCACTCCGCCTCCTTCTCTTGCCGGCTGGATGCCTCGGGCCTGCTTGCGAGACTGGCGCGGCCAGCCAGGTCTCGGCTTCCGCCCGCAGCTTACATCTTGCCCAGCCCCTGCTTTCCCAGAGCGGCACTGCTGCTGCTTACAGGTCAGGGTCAGTAGGTGGGCGGAGCTGGGGCTGTGTGTTACGGGGGGCGATAGCCCTTATTGCCCCCCCCCACTGGCTTAGCACATGCGATAGTATTAGACAGTCATGCAGATGTGGAGTAATAACGGTCGCATTCACCATTCTTACCTTGGTTTGTGCAGTTAGCGTGGGTCTCATCACTATTTTCACCACAGTCATCGTCTCCGTCGCATGTCCAGAGCTCTGGGATGCAGCGGCCATTGTTGCACTTGAACTGGCTGCTAGAACAAGAGTGACTGCAGCCGTCCTCATCACTGTTGTCTCCGCAGTCATTTTCTGAGGATGAACAGTGTATGGTTATGAACACATAGGTAAACCAAACTAAGGGGTCTATTTACTAAGCAGTGTTAAGCTGCCCACACACATAGCGATATTTTACCCGATCTGGCCGATTCCGACACATTGGAACAACAGATCGTGTAAAATATAGGCAAATCCTGAGTAAATCGTGAGTCCCCACTCACGATCACAATGCGATGCGCGTCCCCGGTGGTCGCACATCGCATCGTCAGATCTGCCGTGCAGTAGGGCAGATCTGACAATCTAGGACACGATGCACTGTGACAGTCTGACTGCAGGAGAGATCGTATGAAGATTGGACACCAAATCTTGTGCAGAGCTGCCGGGGAGAGTTTCAAGGGAAATCGTACACATCGGCTGATCGGGAAAACATCGCTATGTGTGTGGGCACCTCTAGGAGATAGAGAGAAAGGTGAAAAGGTGCCAGCCAATCAGCTCCTAACTGTCATCTCACAGGCTGTGTTTGAAAAATGACAGTTGGGAGCTGATTGGCTGGCACCTTATCACTTTTCACTCTGTCTCCTAACACTGCTTTGTAAATAGACCCCTAAGTTTCTAATAGAGCAAAAGCAACAACATAGAGGGGGAGAGCTGTTCTAGTACTGCATCAAACGTGGTCACTAACAGGGTTATGCTACTTGAATTGCTGATATCACTATGGCTATGGGGATTTCACCATCTGCAACTTTATTTACTAATCATGAACTATAAGTAGGACTTGTTTCTTAAGGGAAATATAGATATATTCTAAGTGGGTGTTTGCATTCTTTATTTTGCACATATCTGGATGTGTCATCACTTCTTTCAGGTTCTATGAATTTAGCCTTGTACAATTCATTGTGAATATACGGTATACAGGACATCTGAAAGGTTTGGCTACATTAGCTACTACATGTTAATCATATGAGCTCAAGTGATTTTTGCGAGCATAATACAGTAGAAAACGTGAGTAAAAGCCGCTGACAGGTCAGGATGTGCATTTAAAGTTTACAGGAAAAAATTGAGGGGAAAAATGTACAAAAGTCACCCACCCCACAAAGCTTAGCTGAAGCACTGACCTTTGTAAGTATATTCCAGCCTTAGATGACACTATATTAATGGCTAGTACACGGCCTCATGCAACTTTAACCACAAACATCTCTTTTCTGGCTGCATTGGGTGCTTTTCAGCCATGTATATCTATCATCAAGACGATGTGTAATTGTGTTATATGTGTCTGTACTGGGTACTTGTGTATCCATGGAGCAGTTTGTTGCTACCTCCAAGGGAAATGGAAACTGATAACCTTGTCTGAATGAAGTAAAAACATGGCTAAAACACAAAAACAAATTATGAAAGAGGTGGCAATGTCTTTAGTTAAAGTTGCAGCACAACACATACAAGCTAATAAGTTCCTCATCTAAAGTTAAACAACCCCTTTGTGAAAGATCCCTAAAGTTAGCATCACAGAGTCTCAAGCAGTTGAATAACTGACCAGATCACCAACACACATGTTGAGTATTGTGTGTCACGTATCAGATCACACAGATTTCCCCAAATAAGACTACATAGAAAACCCCCTAGATCTATTATTTATAAAGAATATGGACACAAACTACATAGATCATTACATGCATCATATTTGAAAAAAGTAGAGATATGGTAAGAACTTACCTTTGTTATCTTTTTTTCTACGAGGTCCATAGGGTCTACAGGAAACCTTGGGGTATAGGGGATGACGAAGATACCCGGGCACCATGCAGGTAAATTTTTTCTCCCAGGATGCAACGGGGCCTCCCTCTATACCCCGCCCCCGGGCCGGAGGCTCCTCAGTTACGTAGCAAGCCAAAGGCCGGAGGAGGATGAAAGAGAGACAAGAAAGTCTGAACACACTAGAATCACATTCTCACACAGAAGGAGACGGAAAATCGGTGACCATAGCGAAGCCCATGTGAAGCACAGGTGTGTCAGGGCGGGTGCCCTGTGGACCCTATGGACCTAGTAGAAAAAGAGATAACTAAGGAAAGTTCTTACAATATCTCTACTTTTCTACTTCAGGGGCTATAGAAGGTCCACAGGAAACCTTGGGGATTCCCAAAGCAGTACCCTCAAGGGCGGGGACGCTCCTGTGCAGAAAGGAGAATCCGCCGCCCTAAGGAAGCATCCTGAGTGGCAAAAGTATCAAAGGCATAATACCTCAAAAAGGTCTCGAGAGAAGACCACTTGGCCACCTTACAAAGCTGTACAGCCGAGGCACCACGATGAGCTGCCTATGAAGGGCCCACAGACCGAGTAGAATGAGCAGTAACAGAAGGCGGGTCTGAAAGGCTCTCATGAATGTAAGCCTCAGAGATAGTCATGTGAAGCCATCCAGCCAAAGTTGTTTATTGGCTGGCCATCCTCTCTTGTGGAAACCATAAAGAACAAACGAGGAGCCCGATTTCCGGAGAGAACTGGTACGATCCACATAAATTCTGAGGGTACATACCACATCCAGTGAGGCCTCCCCTGCTGAGAGGTCTGTGGAATTAAAGGCCGGCACAATAATTTCTTCATTAATAAGGAAACTTGAGACCACCTTATGAAAGAACCCAGGGCGAGTTCGAAGCACTGCCCTGTCCCTGTGAAAAACTAGAAATGGGGAATGACAAGAAAGAGCCCCTAAATCAGAAACTCTTCTGGCGGAAGCAATGGCCAGAAGAAAAACAGACTTGGCAGTAAGCCATTTGAGATCCACTGCACCCAGGGGTTCAAATGGAAGGCTCTGGAGAGCCTTAAGGACAACAGCCAAATCCCAAGGAGCTACAGGAGGGACAAAGGGAGACTGGATATGAAGGACCCCCTGCAGAAAAGTGCGGATGTCAGGAAGAGGAGCAATCCTTCACTGGAACCACACTGAAAGGACCAAGATATGGTCCTTCAGTGTAGCAAGGCGTACTCACATCTGCAAAGTCAAAATCTTTTCTGCTGTCAGAAATATCCTTTGCTGTTGTGAATCCAACAGCGCTCCCAGATGAAGCGTCCTTTAAAACAGAATCAGTGAGGACTTCTTCTAGTTGACCAACCACCCGTGTACCTGGAGCACAAATATCGTTAGCTGCAGGTGGTGGTGAAAGACCTCTGGAGACCCTGCTAGCAATAAGAGGTTGTCCAGGTATGGTAACAGGTAGATCCCCTGCAGCCACAGATGGGCTGCCATTACCGCCATGACCTTTGTAAACACCCAAGGCCTAACGGTAGACCCTGAAACTGGAAATGCTGTTGTGACACAGCAAACCTGAGAAAACGTTGGTGGGTTGAGGTAATTGGAATATGCAGGTATGCATCCTGGCTATCCAGAGACACCACCATAAAACCCCAGGTTCCATAGCCAGTATAACCAAGCATAGGGTTTCCATCCTGAACCTGGGTACCCTGAGAAATTTGTTCAGGGACCAGAGATTGAGAATAGGACGGTAAGAACCGTTTGACTTCTGAACTAGAAAAAGCCTGGAATAATACCCTGTTCTTCTTTGGGACATCGGGACTGGTACAATGACTCCTGCCTGTAGCATGGATTGTACCAAATATTGAATAGCCAAAGCCTTGTCCTCATTTTTTGGAAGCCCTGTGCAAAAAGAATTGATGGGGAGGCCTTCTGTGGAAGGAGAGTGAGTGCCCCAGAGAGACCAGTTCCCTCACCCAAGAATCCGTGGTAGTCTGCCACCAGTGCCGGGTGAACTGAAGAAGTCGGCCTCCCACCCTGGGGTCACCCAGGAAGAGGCCACTCCCGTCAAGCAGAGGGCTTGTCATCAGGCTTGGCAGCCAGACGTCTGGTACTCGGCTGCTTCTTAGACCTGGCAGATTTCTTGGCGGTGGATGGCCTGGGAAAGGACTGAGTTCTTGTCTTACCTGGGGCCCGATAGGTCCAAAAGGATGGAGTCCAAGCTCCTGAAGAAGCTGGAGCAGAAGGCAGACAAGCCGACTTAGCTGCTGCTAAGGTATCCACAATCTTGTCCAAATCAGGGGCAAACAAGACTTTACCATCATAAGGCAAACATTCCAACCCCTTCTTGGATTCCATATCAGCTCTCCAAGAATGGAACCACAATGGCCACCAAAGAAACCCCGGCATTTAGTAGGCCAATATCCAAAGCTGCCTCATTTATATAGGTTGTGAATAAATGGAGATTGTGATCAGCGCTCAACAGGGGGTATCCCAAGTATGGGAGCAGCTTAGTACTGGAGATGTCCTTTCTCCAAAAATTGTTTAAGTATAAACAGAGATTGTACTTAGCGCTCACTTGGGGTAGTTAGCCAAAAATTATATGTATATATTGTGTGGGTGTTAATCAGTAATGACGAACAAATGACAATGGAATGATATGACTAGAAATTAAGTATAATATTTATTTTCCTGGTAGACACAATGCTCCAGTATGTGAAATAACACTATGTAAAATCCCAAAACTGGGAATGGTTGCAAGGGAAGTTAGATGGCTCCTTCAGGGTGCCTATATCCGTAGTGTTAGATCAGTACTACGTTTCCTTTGTAAGCAACTAAGGTGCAGCAGCTCAAGTCTGTGAAGTCGTATTAGTGGATCTGATATCAGAATATAGTTAGGGTGGTAAGTATGCCCTTGGAGGGAGTTACTTTCCGTAACAAATTAGGTCACCCTGTGTGACAAGTCCGAGTCGGTGGGTCACACTTGGTAGCTGATATGAGTATATCCTGGGTGGTGAGTGTGCCCTCTGAGGGGGTTACTCTCCGTAAGTATATACGTCACCCTATGTGCAAGTCACGGTTGATCTGTAATTCAAATTGGCTGGGTGGTGAGTGTGCCCATTGAGGGGGACGAAGCATGAGACCGTGCACTGGTCCTACTGCAAGCCTTCAGTTCTGTGTGCTGAGTACCATGTGACAACGCGTTTCAGCCAATGACTTGCAGTAGGACCAGTGCACGGTCTCACGCTTCGTCAGTTTGCTCCCATGCAGGACCCCATTACCTGATACACCAACAGCTTTCATCTCGACACTTCAGAGGAAGAATTTCCTTCTGCTCCCGCCTCCGTTTCCACTGCTGGACGGGAGGGACATTCTACAGCGTCAGAACTGAGTGGCTTAACCCACTGAGGGGGCAATACCTGTGAAGGTGTAGGAGGTTGCAGAAGGTTTTGCACTGGTAAAAGGTGCTGTTGTTGAAAACTGAACTGTGGACACATAGGAGGGCCTGCTAAATGCCCTGCAATGGTTGTTAGTGCTTTTGCAAAGCACTCCCATGGCGGCTCCTGCTGAACGACCGAAGCCTCAGAAGGACCCGGGGCAGTGTAACACCGGAAACATAACTCCTCAGAGGCTATGTCCCCTGCCCCTAACATCGCTGTACATTTTTTACAGAGCACTTTATTAGGGGTTAACTTAGTCATATCACTCTCACAACCAGACATAGTAAAGAGGATCACTTACAGAGACAGGCCCTGATTCAGAGCCGGACGCTCTGACAGAGCCCTCGCTCTGAATCAGGGCCATCCCTCTTAGTTTTTAGAACGGCCTCCTGGCCGCTCGCATAGCTGTGGGTTACCACCCACAGCTATAGCGAGCGGCCAAAAAGATGGTCGGGCTTGCGACGAGACCCTTGCGGTAGGGTCTCATTGCCGCAAGCCCTGGAGTGCCCTGGAGTGCTTTTGGCTCTATCAGAGCCAAAAGCACTCCCACTGACATCACTTTATAGCCTGAAGGTCAAAAGAAATTGGATAATTATAAAACAATTAGATTCGATAGAGAAAGAGAAAGGAATATTCCACAAAAAATAGGTATGAAAGCTTACAGAATTTTGGATCACCAAACATGGTTCCATATACACCAAGATGGAAAAATGAAAAAGCAATTATTATAAGAATAGATGGGAGGATACAGAAGATACAAATAAAAAATCGCAGAGCGAGAGCCCCCTTTTTTAGACATCAATATCGTCCCAATCAAAACCAATTAAGACCAAATTGGCCAATGAAAAGATTAAGAGACCGAGAACCAAAGGAACAAGGGGAAAGGGAAGAAAATCCACCAAAAAATGTAGAATTAAATTAGGAGGGAAGGGAGTTTATAATTTGTCTTCAAGGGTCCTCAGTGAAGAGGAAAATAGACTTTTAGGGAGAGGCCTAAAGTTTGCTCCGTCTTCTTTGCCAAATCTTTTCGACCTATTTATTGACCTCAATCGATTTGTCCATACCCTAAGAAGGAAGCGGTATTTTGCCTTAAAATCTATGAATAAAAAAGGAGAGACAGGGACCCCTATCATCCTAAATAAAACAGATGATGAGGCATTATCCATACTTAATTCTCTGGTTATGGAATCTAGGGAAGAAAATTAAATAGAACTGGTTTATGATGCAAAAAGAACTGTCACTACTAGATTTAGAGTCAAGTCAGACTTCTGTCCATTACAATACAGAGGGCCTTTCATTGAGCGTTTCTATATACCATGGAAGAATTCAGGAAAATATGTGATGTAGCAGATAAAAACACATTACAGGGCCATTTGGACAGGAGAGAAAAAGCAGCCCTTCAGAATCTGTCTACGGATACAAATATTACGATCAAACAAGCAGACAAATGGGGGGGGGGGTCGTGATCCTGAACACCAGTGATTATCTTAAGGAGACATACAGACAGTTGAATGATGGAACATTCTATCAAAAATTGCCCGGGAATCCGACTAATATGATTCAAATGGAACTTAGACAGCTTCTGGACGGTGCCTTGACAGCGGGCGCAATATCCAGAGAAATTTTTCATTTTTTATTTTCTTTGCACCCCGTTATTTCCACTTTTTATTATTTACCGAATATACATAAATCTTTAATTTGTCCACCAGGGAGACCTATTATTTCGGGAGTGGGATCCATGACAAATAACCTGTCATTTATTGTTGATAGCTCTTTACAGAAATATGTAGTAAATCTCAAATCATATATTAAAGACACAACACATTTTTTGCAATTAGTTAAGGACATCAAATGGAAATCAAGTTATCGATTTGCAACATGCAATTCTCGATTCATTGTACTCAAATATTGATCATAAGCATGGACATTACCTTTCAGAGAATGAGTCGGTCATGGAGACTGAGAAGATTTTTGTATTACAAGCCATTCGGTTTATTTTATACCACAATTATTTTGTTTTTGGTCCACAATTTTTTCTACAAACACGGGGATCTGCCATGGGGACCAGATTTGCCCCCAGCTACGCCAACCTCTTCATGGGCAGGTTTGAAGACCTACATGTGTGGAGGGGTGGGCTGGGGGCGGGTATGGTCCTGTATGGCAGATATATTGACGATTTATTTTTCATTTGGGATATGGAATTTGCATGTTTAGAATCATTTTTAAGGAATTTGAATCACAATTCCTTTGGCATTAACTTCACGAGCACTGTTCACCCCACTGAGATCAATTTTCTGGATATTGCGCTCACGGTCAGGGATGAGATGATATTTAGAGAAACTTATGTAAAGAAGGTCGACCAGAATAGGTATGTCAATTACGAAAGTAGCCATTATAAACAGTGGAAAGATAACATACTGAAGGGACAAATTTTGAGGCTTAAGAGGAACTGATCGACTATGGAAGCTTTCTCTAGACAAGCAGAAAATTTGTATCAATCCTTTGTTGAACAGGGATACCCTACGGTTATATTGGATAATGCCTTTGAAGGAGTGAAAGATATGAAGAGAACATCCCTGCTCACTAATAAGACTATACATAAATCTGTTAGTAAGGATAGGACTATGAAGTTTGTCAAATATAACACAGAAGCCTTTAAGATCAAGAAAACTATCAAAAGAAACTTTCCCCTTTTGAAATTGATAATGTAGTATTCAGGAAGCGGACAATTTAAAACTACAGTTGGCCGGGGTGTTGGCCTGACTGACTTCCTGGGCAGCAGTACTTTCCTGGAGCTCCTAACTCCCGCACCGTTAACGGCAATATAACCCGGTCTTTTGCCTCCCTGATGGCTCACCTCACCCCCCTGGTGTGTCTGCTCTCTCCCTGGTCCAGTTCCTGGACTTTGACACGGCTCTGTGAAACCCAGCGAATCGCGGCCTAGTGATCCTCCAGAAGCCGGAGCCTAAATTTTGGAGCTCAGCCGGCAGGCCGTGTGACATCATCGTCACGGCCACCGCTACACTCCGCTGCACTACCCACATACCCCAGCCTCCGCTCCTGGCCTGCTGGATCCAGACCCCCTCTTTTCAAGAGTGTTTCTCCCCTGGTTGGCACAAGTGTTCCTGAGGATCAATGGGGGCTGCCATTTTGGAACACAGCCTGCTCTCTTCAGTATAACTGGACGCTGTCTCCTGGGCCTCTACCAGCTCCTACTAGTTGCTATAAGGCTCTCATGTCTACTCTCTACTCCTGCGCTCAGGTTGGTGACTGACTGTTTATTTCCCATTTGCCTTCCTGTAAGGCTGTGATCCCCTACATCTCCATGCTGTTCCAATGATACTTTTCTACCCTCCCCCATGAGACCTCCACAGCTCCTGCTTCCCTGATGGTATCTCTGCAGTTCATATCATTCCAATGTGATCTACAACAATACCCCATACCTATCTGCTGAGATATATGTATCCCTTGCCTATGTGATATAAGAATACAGCATCTCTAAAACAATTTTGTGTGCGTTTATTTTTTCTACCACCTGTGCCTCTGACCTCTGAAGACTGTCATGCCTGCCAAATGAGGCAAACTTTCTACCCTTGCACCTACTATTAAATTTATCTCACAAAAAACTTCCGACACTGTAACTGCTGGGAAGACCTCGGTGGCGTCCACCTCCATGGCTACTTCCCCACCTAGCCTTACAACCAGCCTGGACCCCCTACTGATGCTCCACTTACAGTTCGTATGCTCCATCAGATGCTTCAGGCATTTCCAGCAGACCTCACCTCCGACTTTCAAACCTCCATTAAACAAATCTCTGCTGAGGTAATGAATGTGGGTGATTGAACTAATCATTTGGAAATAAAAATGCAAGAACTTGTGTCTTCCCATAATGATCTTCTCACATCCCATAACTCGGTTCTGACGGAGCTAACAGCGGTTAAAGATAAACTCGCTGACTTGGAGGATAGATCCAGGAGAAATAGTATCAAGATAAGGGGTGTCCCAGAATCTGTGCTTAATGACGGTCTCCATGACCTTGCCCTGACTCTTTTCCAGAAATTATTACCCTCTGCTGAGGTCTGTGACCTGTTAATTGACCGTATCCATTGCCTCCCTAAACCCCGTACAGCCCCTGATATGTTCTGCTACTCCTGCATTTCTTCCGTATTAACGAAGACATCCTAAGAGCTGCGGAAGATACAGAATTTCTTAACAATCTATGACTTTTCCCAGACCTCTCGATCCACACCATCATCAAACTCAGATCTTTCCAACCTATCACTAAAGCTCTCCGTGATAATGATATTCAATACCGCTGGGGTTTCCCGGTGAAGCTTTTGCTGCGGAAGGATGGCTCCACGTTCATCATATCGTCTTTGGAAGTGGGTACCAAGCTCCTATCAGAATGGAACATTCCCGTCTCTATTGCATCGTCCTCTCCAAACCCCCCTCTTCAGTCGGAATGGACCCAGGTGGGGTGAAGATTTCCAGATTCCTGGATTTATAAATCTCTTTTGCTATTTCATCGGCTGAGCCATATGCATCTTCCTTGACCGGGTCGCTGCTTGTTAGTCTATTACAGCACCATTTGTTATTAATGTTCGGCCCCTTTCGATGAGGCATTCCTTTTGCATCGGTTCCTGCTGGGACGCTTCGCTCCAAGATGCTCTGTATTGGACTTCTCAGCTGCAAGTATTTACAGGTTTTGGACCTTTGCATCCTGATAAATTTGGTATGTGATATCTCATAGATTATGTGAATATACTGTTATTCTTCTCCCTTCATTCCACTTTTTTTTTATATTCTGATTGTTATTATAAATGCGATGTTTATTTTTCAATATAGGTTGTGAGAGATGATCTATATGTTAATGTTATGTTGTTTGCACTGTTTAAACTGTGCCTCTTATTGCCGATAGAGCTGGTATTCTTAATCTTCATTGTATTAGATATGGAATGTCAACATTATATTTTCCTGTTTTACAATGTTTGTTTGTTTTTATATGAGGTCTCTGGGCGGGTATTGGAACAGTCCACCCCCCACCATGTTAACCATTTTGCCATGTTTTTTTCCCACAGCAACTACTGTGGCCCGATATATTGGGCTTTTTGATTTGTCCCCCTGTATTTCTCTTTTTTTTCCTTTTTCTCAGATATATATTTTTTTTCTTTTTTTGTTTTCCGTAACAGGTATATCTAAGATGTTCGCACAATTTTATGATAAAAAATGGTTAAGGTCTTTTCCTTAAATGTCAAGGGACTTAACTCCCCACATAAACGGTGATTAGCGCTTTCCACTTTTCATCAACATAGAGCAGATATCGTGGCCTTACAGGAGACACATTTCTCCTCTGCTGCGCCCTCCATATTTAAAGACCATAGATACCCTATTTTTTATACTGCCAATGACCCATCTAAACGTAATGGGGTTGCTATTTTATTCCATGTGAATACCCCATTTGTACTGCATAGGAAAATTGAGGATAAAAATGGGCGATTTCTTATTCTTACTGGTATTGTTGAGGAAGTCCCGGTTACTCTAGTTTCATTATATGCTCCCAACTCCCGTCAGGTCCCTTTCCTTAGAGAAATTTTTGAAGAAATAGCTAAGGTCCGTCAAGGTGCCCTTATATTGATGGGTGATTTTAATCTGGTCCTTGACCTCAAACTGGATCAGTCCTCCCCACAAGGACACCCTTCTTTCCTCCGTGATGTAGGCCCCTTGCTTGTCTTTAAGAAATTATTAGCTGAGTTTGACTTGTATGACGCCTGGCGCACCCTTTCCCCAGATGAGAGAGACTACACCTTTTTCTCCTTGTTCCATAACACTGTAGCTATTCAATATACCAAAAAAAATCAAAATCCTCCCTATCACCTGGTCTGATCATGCTCCTATTTTATGGTCTTGGAATATGGATAAGCATTCTCCCCCTGTTCGCCCCTGGTGTTTTCCTGACTACCATCTTCATGATCCAGAGATTCTGAAGGCTCTTACGGATTCTTGTACACTCAGACCAATTCTCCATCGTATACTTCTATTTCTTCACATTGGTGTGTCTTAAAAGTGTTACTCCATGGCATCTCTACTCAAAAAGGTGCTCAACTTAAAGCTTGTGCTCATAAAACAGAGTGATTTGGAGTCTACCCTTTGTTCCTTGGAATCTCAGAGTCAGGCCCACCCAACTAGGACGTTACGTAAACAATTACAGGAGGTTCGACAGCAGCTACAAAATTTGTTTATGCTCTGTATGCAGTCAGCCCTGACTCATTTACGCCACAGGTTCTATGTTGCTGGGAATAAGGTTTCTCGCCTCCTAGCCCGTAAACTTCGTTGCCGCCAAGCCCATAACAGAATTAAATGTCTTTTGTCTCCGTCCGGTTTCAGATGCCTTAACCCCCTTGACATTGCCAATCTGTTCTCAGAATACTATGCAAAGTTATATAACTTATCTGAAGATCCCTCCCTCCCCCAACCCCTATTATTTCCTCCTTTTTAGACAGTTTGTCTTTAGACGAAGGTGGCCTGGCGTCCGTAAATGCCCCTTGGTCACTGGAGGAGATACAGCTTGTAATCCGGCAACTCCCTAAGGGTAAAGCCCCTGGCCCTGATGGCTTTATTAACTCCTTTTATTCTGTGTTCAGAGGAGTACTTTCCCCAATCCTTTTACAGCTATATTTGGAGGCTTCCAAAACTGGCTCCTTTCTGGCCGAAATGGTGGAAGCACAAATTGTGACTATCCCGAAGCCGGGCAAGGACCCCCCTGACTGTAACAATTATAGACCTACAGCACTTCTTAACACGGACATAAAAATATATGCTAAATTAATTGCTAATCGTCTGAATCCAATGCTCCCTCAGTTGATACACCCTGACCAGGTGGACTTTGTTTTTGGACGTCAGGCTCCTGACAATACTTGTCGAGTTCTAGATTTGGTAGAATGGGTCTCGTATAACAAATTACCATTTCTCCTCCTATCATTGGATGCTGAAAAAGCATTTGATAAGACTCCATTGGGACTATATGCGCCAGGTGTTTTACAGGTTTGGACTTCAAGGTGATATTTTCCGTTCCATCAACGCTGTTTTACTGGCCCTTCAGCCTAGATTTTTAGCAATGGCTTCCTCTCCAACTCTTTCCAGATAACTAACGGCACTAGGCAGGGATGACCTCTCTCTCCATTAATATTTGTATTAGCTATAGAACCCCTTGCTCAAATGATTCGTTCATCCCCTGAATTCCCTGGTCTCTCAATAGGTAACACTTCTCATAAATTGTGCCTTTATGCAGATGATGTTTTATTGTTTGTGACTGACCCGGAGACCTCGTTGATTCCTCTTCACAATATTTTAAACAGCTATAGTGCTGCTTCCTATTATAAATTAAATACAACTAAAACTGAAGCCCTATCTTTCAATATTACCCCCTTCAATTCTTCAAACCCTGAAAGGACGCTTTCCTTTTACTTGGAAGGACTCTTCTTTGTCCTATCTGGGAATTTCTATCCCCTCATCTATCCATAATGTCCACAATGTTAATTATGTCCCCTTGTTGATACAGTTGACAACTTTAGCCACCGCCTGGATGAACCTCGAGGTCTCCCGGTTAGGCCGCCTAGCGGCATTCAAGATGATGTTACTGCCTAAACTGATGAACATGTTTCGTGCTATTCCATATGTAATACCCTGCAAGATGTTACAGCAAATGCGAAGACTGATGTTGTCTTATGTATGGAAGCATAGAGCTCCCAGAATGGATTATAATCGCATGATTCGCTCTAGACAACAGGGAGGCCTCACTCTCCCTGACCTGCGTAGGTACCATGAAGCAGCCCTTCTCTCCCAGTTATGTGATTGGTTTCTTCCCCCCCACACGGTCTTGGGTAGACCTGGAATGTGCCCTTTTTCAAGGTTACCTAAACAACTACGCCCACAATTCCCATCACTCCCCAAGTCTGCCTTTGATACCCTAAGGATATGGGATATTAGGCTCCTGACTCATTTTAATTTCACTCTCCCTACCAGGACCGTATCTCTACAAGCATTCTTCCCAATCTCCATATGTCTTATTGGATGCGATTGGGTATTGAGTCTCTAGCAGAATTTTTTTCCCCGTCCTCTTTTCTTTCATTCTCTGACCTATGTGTCAAATTTAAATTCGGCCCATCAGCTTGGTTTTATTATCTACAACTTAAACATTGGGTAGCTCAATTAGATACTGGCCCTGCTATGTTTCAAACACCACCAGACCAAATTCTAAACAGATTGTCTAGATTCTCTTCCCGTGGAGCCATTTCTTTTTGGTATTTATTGTTGTCTCCCGCTGATCTGATGACTAAATCTTCTGTTCAGCTCTGTTGGAAAACTGATCTCCAATGCTCTTTTACCCTTAAACAATGGGAATCTATTAATCTATCTTCTTTTTCCCTATCCAAATGCACTAATCACACTGAAATGCATATTAAACTCCTAAACAGATTGTATTTGACCCCTTCCAGATTACATGGGATATGGCCTACGGTCTCTAAATTTTGCTGGCATCTTTGCTACTCTGAAGGCACAATTTTTCATATGTTTTGGGAATGCCCCTCTTTACGTCCTTTCTGGTCAGATGTATTCTCCCTCATAAAGGATGTTCTTGGTCTTACATTACCTCTAGATCCCTCCCTAGCCCTGCGAGACCTACCCCACTAACCCCGTCCTCCCCTTGTAATCTAAATGAACTCCCCTCAGGAGACTCAGACGCCTAGTCTGCCTATCTGTTATGTATTAGTATTGTGATAATTGTTTAATATATATGGATATCCTGTTACTTACCTACTTTTTATTTTTTATTTTTATTGTTTCTTTTTCTCTTGCCCTCTATGTCCCCTTCTCTTTTTTCTGTACTCCCATTATTATTATTTTTTTGCCTATTTTCAATAAAAATTTATTGATGGGAAAAAAAAAACTAAAGTTAGCCCCAAGTCTAGTTAACCCAAAAACAGTATAAATAATGATAAAAATAAAAATAATATCATAAATAAAGAAGAAGGAATCTCCTGGATCCCTCAAAAACCTAAAGGCTTTCACAAATGGGGAAAAAATAACTGTGATTCTTGTAAACATACAAATAGGAAAACAATGGAATTCGAATCTAAAGTATCCTCTGAAAAATTTCAGATTAACTCATTTATCAACTGTAGATCCATATTTGTAATATATATTTTAGAATGCGGATGTGGTACTGTATGCAATATATTGGCAGAACCACGAGAACTTTGCATATTAGATATATGGAACATCAACGAAATATCAGAAAACAGGCTAAGAACAACACTCTATATAAACATATTGCAGAATGTACAATGGGGAATGTGGAACAACATCAAGGCAATAGAACAGATCAAGCTTACTGCTAGGGGAGGAGATCATTTTGCTAGATGCAGAAGGGAGGCATATTGGATTTTTAGGTTACACACTCTGGTACCTTCAGGTCTTAATGACACTGTAGAACTTAATGCCAACTAGCTTTCCTCGATTTTCTCAAATTGGAGCACTAGGTCCCCTTCTTTCTAACTCCTTCTTTTGGGGTTTCTTGAGGTTTCTCAATCTCAGGTATATTTTCCTGTGTGATGCAGATTTAGAACGAGTACCATACTATGAATTGACTATGGTTATCTTTATATGAATGAAAAGTTGCTTTATATTTATATATTTGGATTAGAGATAAGGATTAATAGACCAGTGACAATATAGGAATGATTAAAATCTTAAATGTACTAATGTCTCAACAGATGATTACGGTTGGTTTAAATGTTGTATGTATTATTCAATATCAGTATTTTTATTATTGTATTTTTTTATTATTTTTTTATTATTTTTTTATTTATTTTCATATGGATTTCATATGGATTTCATTATTAACATTGTTATCATTATTAATAATTATTTAATCACTAACTACGGTTACTAATACTATATATACTAAATCTGGAAAGAACCAATGATTCCTACATGATGTGCAATAGTTGTATTTAAATATATGTTTTTGTTAGTTTTTTGTTCTATTCTTATTTTTATTTAATTTTTTATTTTTTTTAGCTGCAGTTATACTTGGTTAGTATAACTATGTGTGTTGTTGTATGTTTTTTTGTGACACTATGTGTTGGATACTATGCAATGATTCATTTTTTTAATAAATTGATTAATTATCATTTCTGTTAGATGCAGAGCGCTCTCTTTATTTTCTCTGAAAAGGTAAAAACTTCTCGAAAAATCCATTATTTCTCATCACCTATACCCCAAAGTTTCCTGTAGACCTTCTATGGACCCTGAAGTAGAAAAAAAAATGATTATGCCTGACAAGCAAAATTACAAACTATTTAGTGTCACGGGCATGTTGACCATAACAATCGAGAACACAGTTTAAAGCCTAAACATTTTACAAGCTTTAATCTGACAGGTGCAAACATTTTCTCATTTATATGTAGTCACCTGAAATAAGCAAATGTGGTTTCCTTTTAATTGCTTAACTAAATAATCACTGGGTTCATTACAAGAGGGAAAATTATTAAAGATAAATCTGACTTTTTGTACTTCTAGATTAGTTATATATATATATATATATATATATATATATAAGGGGTGTGCACCGGCCACTTTTCGTGTTTTGTGTTTTGGATCTGGATCTTTCTTCGTGTTTTGGATCTGGATTGGTTTTGCCAAAACCACTCTTCCGTGTTTTGGGTTCTGGGTTTTGTGTTTTGGATCTGTATTTTTTTGCACCGAGGTAGCTGGATGACTATGCTAAGTGACACGAGTGGGCGGCACAAACACGTGACCCATCTAGGAGTGACACTGCAGTGGCAGACAGGATGGCAGTTTGAAAAACTAGGCCCCAAACAGTACATAATGCAAAGAAAAAAAAGAGGTGCAAGATGGAATTGTCTTTGGGCCCTCCCACCCTTATGTTGTATAAACAGGACATGCACACTTTAACAAACCAATCATTTCAGCGCCAGGGTCTGCCACATGACTGTGGCTGAAATGATTGGTTCGTTTGGGCCCCCACAAAACAAGCTGGCAATTAATGTGTCCCTGCACAAACTGGCTTTACGGAGGCAAGATAAAGCACCCTTTAACGGACAAGCCAGCTGGCCCTTTACTTATGGGACACATGCGCATGCTTGGCGCTGCTCCTTTGTTGATGCATGTGCAGCCACAGTGCACACAATTCACAAACACAGAAAATATTTTTTTATTTTGTTTGGAGTGTACTTTGGGGGTTACAGCACCCTTTAACGGACAAGCCAGCCGGCCTTTTACTTATGGGACACAGGCGCACGCTTGGCGCTGCTCCTTTGTTGATGCACGTGCAGCCACAGTGCACACAGGGGGTCATTCAGACCCACTCGCAAGCAAAGTTCGCTCGCTAGCGGGTCGATGTTGTTAGACTGCGCATGCGCTTGATGGAGGGAGCTCCGTCGTGCGCATGCGCGAGACCCGGCGAGCGACGAGAAATACGTCGCTCGGGTTCTCGCACCAAAGGGGGCGTGCTGTCGATGGTGACTGACAGCAATCCCCCTTTGGTGGGCATGCCGGGGGCGTGGTGGCCAGACGGAGGCATTCCCATGGGAACGCCTACCGTCTGAGTCCGGCCCCACTGACATCAGTAATGATGTCAGTAGGAGTGACTTTGGCTCTGATAGAGCCAAAATCACTCCTGGACTTGCGGCAGCGAGACCCTACCGCAGGCCCGATGTGGTCACCCACAGCTATATGAGCGTCCAGGAGGACGCTCCATTTTCATGGAGGAGGGCCCTGATTCAGAGCGAGCGCTCTGGTCAGAGCGTCCGGCTCTGAATCAGGCCCACAATTCACAAACACAGAAAATATTTTTTTATTTTGTTTGGAGTGTACTTTGGGGGTTACAGCACCCTTTAACGGACAAGCCAGCCGGCCCTTTACTAATGGGACACAGGCGCACGCTTGGCGCTGCTCCGTTGTTGATGCACGTGCAGCCACAGTGCACACAATTCACAAACACAGAAAACATATTTATTTTTTTTGCACTTGGGGGGAGCACCCCTGATGGACAGAGCACCCCCTGGACAACACTACAGCACCCCTTTAGGACTGGGACTGCACAGAACTTTGGAGTGGACACCTGTGGACAACTGACTGCACAACACAGTCCAGCCAGCCCCTATGGACTTTGGAGGAGTGGACACAGCCCCTATGGACAACAGCAGCACAGCGCAGCACAACACTACACTGCACAACACTACACTACACTAGTGTGAGAAAATGGCGCCGACGCGGGTACCTTATATAGGATCCAAAACCCGCGAGACCCGTAAGGCGGGATGATGATGTTTTGCCTCGATTTCAGATCCGAGTCAGGCGGGAAAAGTCGAGCCTGACTCGGATCGGCCTCGGATCGGGGGGGTTCGGATTTCAGAAATCCGGACCCGCTCACCCCTAATATGTGTGTGTGTGTGTGTGTGTGTGTGTGTGTGTGTGTGTGTGTTTGACAAATCCAGTCCTTCCACCCTCTCAAAAGTTTATGTTTTCAAGGTTTCTTTTATCATCCAATGGAGACTTAGGGAAATATTAACAATGCTGCTGGTTTACAAGCCACCACTTGTTATCGGTTACGATGGTGGGATTTAAAACTGCAATAATATTAAATGCAAAACATTAATTGAAAACTCGTCATGTAGTAAATATACCCCTTAGCCTACTTGGCTGGTTCAGTCTCCACTGACAGAAATCCTGAAAACATGAGCTGCAGTTGGAATCACAGAAATACATACTGAACAATACAATAATAAAGCATCATTCAGGATATGGGGAAACACAGATTCTCCAATGAAATCATCCAATTCCTTACATTAGAAAGGCAGCGTATGGTTATGTCTGTAGTTAAGCCAAATAAGTGACAGAATGGAGCTGAATAAAAGTAAATGGCAATCTGCAAATTATTTTCTATTCCTGCATATTTAAAATGAATGGTGAAAAAAACAGTGACCTACGCATTACAAACATTCATGGCTAACAGAGAATCTGTCTAAGAATTATACCCATTGTACAGTAATTAAGTATTTGCCATAATAAAATCACATTTTTTACCTATTTTATTTTTTTGTCAGAGCTGGACGCGTAACCACATTAAGCTCATTAAAAACAAAGACCCGAGGCCTTGTGCGATCGACATGCCTATTAGCAGACACGATAGGGAGCGTTGTACGTTGACCAGCTTCATTGTTCTAACGCTGATTCTGCAAATATTTTCACCTTAATCACTTTGCTGGTCTTGTGGCGGAGACTTAAAAATATTTCACATTGCAAAAGAGATAGAAAAAATCTATTTATATGCTGTTCAATATATACACTATCTTTAAACAAACCTAAGGACGCACAGTGACCCATTGGAACGCCAATAAACAAATGAAGGATTTGTTCATCTGCTTTTTGTGAGATCTAGACTAGGCTTCTGACACGGTTTAGATGAGAACAGCCACTACTATACCCAGCTGGCTGGGTGGTGCATGGTGATCTGTGCACTAACCGGCAGAGCCATCCCCACAATCTTTTTCTGAAACATAGAGAAACCAACCAAAGACAACACATTGCAGACATTAAAAGGACAAAGAACAGAGAAGAAAATACATACAATAAAATTACACAGGACAGACAAACAACACAAAAATAGACACTTATTTCCAAGTATCTATGAAGGCTTTTACCAAATACACACTAAACACTAATGGATAATGTGAAGGACAAATAATAAAAATCATTTA
Organism: Taudactylus pleione; assembly: GCA_031769625.1. Taxonomy (NCBI): domain Eukaryota; kingdom Metazoa; phylum Chordata; class Amphibia; order Anura; family Myobatrachidae; genus Taudactylus; species Taudactylus pleione. The sequence goes on along the minus strand of JAUIMM010000596.1, from coordinate 1,206,241 downwards.
TTTATGGGTGTATAAAAAGATACAAGGGATATACTGTATGTTTTAGTATATCTGGGATAACCTGCCCCCCTACTATAAGTTGTAAATGAACTAGGAGTCACAGATGACTTCAGTGACCATATAAAAGACGGAGATTGTAAGCCACTACACAGGTCCAGGTGACCGTTAATATCTAAAATATTGTCCAGCATGGTGTGAATGGTCCCGGGATGTAGTCAGCATACTGGCATGCGGGATGCCAACAGGCGAGACTCCAGCGCCAAAATCCCGACAGCGTCAGGATCCCTGGCACCGGAACCCTGACCGCCGGCATCCTAAAGGTAAGTACGGGCATTAGGAGGAGGGTTAGGGTGCAGGGTTAGGCACTAGGAAGAGGGGGAGGTTAGGTTTAGGCACCGGGGAGGGAGTGTAAGGTTTAGGCACTAAGGGCTAAGGGGGAGGGTGTTGGGTTATGGTTAGGCACCAGGGAAGGGAGGGTTAGGGGTAAGGGTTAGTCATATCTTTTTTCCTTATGGGTGTCGGGATTCTGACCAGCGGCATCTCATGGTCCCAAATGACACATATTTGTCTAATAAGTACTAGATCAATGACATCGGAAGGGACTATAAGATGGATGTTATTTTCAAGTGTTTATACGTCTCTAGTGTGTTTTATATATGAAACTAACCTTTGACCAGACTCACACACAAACATAGCATCACCTTATATGTTATAACAGATAGATCTTATTGTAAATTAGAATTGTTGGAAAAATTATTATCAGAACATTTCCCCAACTGTCACAGAACCTTCCATGTTTAGAATAGGTTAGTTCTTTCTAAGTTATGTGAATAATTTGTAAAAGGATAAGCAATCCCAATATATATATTTTTTTCACTCGATGAGTTGTATTGCAAAAAAAGAGATCGCGGATGTGATGTAGACCGTATGGGACAGATGGTAGCGAAGTTCTCCTTCAGTAAACGTTTACAAACCACGACAAGACTGGAAAGATGATAATACTGTGTCTGCTCTTGATGTAGATTTATGCAAGCTATTGTACTCTGCTTTCACCCGTTTTATACTGAAAGGGCTTGATATGGTATAATACAAAAGGCTTACAGGCACATGGATAGTATTATTTAAGAAAAGGTTCAGGACCCATCTAAAATATATTCATCTTCAATACCTCACTGCAACTTTTAAAATCCGCATCAACTAATTGGGAGCCGCCTTAATAGATCTCAAAGAGCAGGGATGGG